>CM062297.1:131208775-131808775 GCA_031216915.1 Pictodentalium vernedei
CCACCCCTCCCTCCCCATGTGAGCAATCGCGGTTAAGTGTCTTTCCCAAGGACTCAACACAGATGGTGCTGGTCTGCATCGAATCGTCCCCTTTCTGTTTAAAGTCCAACAATGCCCCAACCACTGCGCTCCCAGGGGCATTTGGATTACATTTAATGCGAAATATCTCACATGAGTGATGTTGAACAGCGTGTAGGCTGTTCATTTAGTGCAATGTAATATCTTTTACGGCAAAACAAAAACACAAGTCTTCAGGTTTTGAGTGATCAAATCTGAGTTACACAGTTAGTTTAAAACTACCGAAAATACCATATGCCTTGTGCCGAGAGACGAATACATAGAAACGCGGAACATTTTCTGTTCAATGATAATTATATATTGTCCTTTGGGTGCATGAAGGCGCCATCTGCAATGTTTTAGCATTTCAGATTGCGCCTTCATGCACCCAAAGGATGTTGCAGATAGCTTCCAGGTGTACCTAGTTTAGACGATGTTCAGTTGATATTGGTAATATCCGTTTCGTTTCATGTTACATTTGATAGTTGTCTGATACTCTTCGTTGACATAAATTACCCTTGTGCTAGGTCGCTGAGGCCTGGGTTAATTCGAATACGTCCAAAATAAAAAAGTTAAAGCCGATCTAGACATTGTTTGCCAAAGATCATCCATTAACGTAGATTAATAATCTCATTGATAGTTTTCATTATAAATGAATTCTGTCTATTTTATGTTTGTTTTGCGTAAAGCACGACTAATTTCCATAGGTTTTATGTTAAAATAGCGCAGTACTTACGTCAGATCTATATTTCAGGTGTTAAGATATTAATAACAAGTAATCAAGTAGACATAATTATCTAGAAGTAGAAACGAACGTGATACTCAATAATGGATTTCACGTGCCTCTTGTCTGGTACATTAACACGTAACTGTTATTAAATAATATTTGTGTACGATTTCGTTGTTTATTATTTTGAAGACATTCTATTTATTCGGTTCCATTTGCACCTTTGGCATCAGAAAGACGCGAGGTACGGCACGATGCTTCCCAATAGCAACTGATGGGATATAGACGTTCTTAAATGGCTATATGCTAGCATGAAAGCGTTTTGAAGGTTAAAAGCCTTGGGATTCCCACAGAACGATGTGTTGCTTTTTTAACTCTTAACCTTCTGAGTTTTTTCTAGATATTTTTCATCAAATCTGGTCATGGCTGCTGTTAAGCAGCCATGACTAGATTTAATGAAAAATTAATCTAAATGTAACACAAAAAACCATTGGTGAAACCATCCATTCAATTTAAATGGTGCAAGTATGATTAAATGTGCTCAACTTATACTTTTTTCAGTGACAAAAGAAACCCTGTGCTGGGCAGGAATATCCGCCAGCAGCATTCAAAGAGTTAATGGGAAGCTCAATGAAATACTGGGTACCCGAAGAGAACTGCCGTTTAGCGGTAAGCATCCGTGAGGGGTTTCATTCTACTTGTCTAATTCAGGGGGATATCGCGTCCTGGTAGCATTGATGCATCTTATCACAGTGTTCCTATTTGAGGAAGTGAGCTTAATTGTCTTGCTCAGACTGGGACGGAGACGGGGGGGGGGGGGGGGTGGCTTTGGCACAAGTATCTACCACAAGTCGGACATAGTATGCTTCACACCAGTGGTCGAATTTAAAAAATGAACCCACAGGAACGCCACATCCCAACTTGGACTTACCTTTTCATGACAATCAACGTTTGATGATTGGGTTCATATTCACTCAACCCAGTTGATTTGGGTTAATTTTTTAGTGCAGGTTGATTTTGTAGCATGTTTGTGGGAACAGGTGTGCGAGAGGGTGTGTGTGTGTGAGAGATTGTTAGGATGGTTTCAGAGTGTGTTTGTGGGTGAGGAGGGGCACTTACTCAATGCAACGCCACCCTTGTAATCAAGGCTGAAACACAAGTGACGCTGGTCTAGACACAACCCGATGCACCTTATTTCTATATTTTGTTTGTTTTGAGTTCTACAAAATGTCTGGCTCATTACCCACGGATCGAGTTGATAATACCTGAAGAGTGCAGAACCACTAAGCACACATAAGAGCGTGTTTCCAGGAAGATAAACACTCTCACGTCCTATGAATAAGTATAAACCAAAAAATGTACCAACCGGGTTGTGTTTCTTATGCTTAACCTTAATATGTTTTGTTGATTGGTTGAAGCACATTGAAATTCCGGAGACAATTTTTAGCTATCGCTAGGGATTCAAATTGTAATTGCGGTGCACGATTTGTAGAAATTTGTAGAAAATTCCAGTGAAATTTCGCTTCTTTATAAAAATAGTCCGTCAACGATTTCCGTCCCGCACATATGTGCGGAACCGATTTTCATTTTCCGCATTGTTTAGTGTTGCTGTAGATGGGGATTTCTTAGAACAGGCGTGTAATAAATAAGTTTGGCGGAAGGAACCACCTTCCAGGTTACTCATACTGAAATTACTATTTATTTGACGTCGCGAATCCACAAATTTGTACTGGATGACTGGAATAAAAGTGTCTGCTTCTCGACATATTTCTGATACGCGTTTCAGATCCAACCCGCTTGGTGCATGAGCTTTATTAGGTTGCCGTGATTTTGTACCATGAGTGGAAAGGAAGAACAGATTTTCGTTCGGCTGATCGATTCATCTCCAACAGGCCAATGCCACATTAGTTCTATCGAGCCGAACAAAATTCGTATACGCTGGTCGAATTTCAAGTGTGTGTGAGAGCTCGCCAAAGCTTGTCCCAGTGGGTGCCGTAAGCTATGTTTTGAGAAGTTTTTAGTCAGTCGAAAATTTCTTCTTCTTTTTTGGAAGAGTCGTCTGCTATTATAAAAGATGAGGGGGGAATTTGACTAATAGTCCGTCAGCTATGTAGTCGTTCCATTGTGTACGGCCACTAGACTTTTTGTGGGAATTCGTGTGTACGCACACATGGCTCCACACTCATCGAAGCCTCGTGCGTTAAACAAATAAGTGCAGCGGTAGTTCAGTAATCTCTAAAGTAATTTCATAGAATTATAGACAGCCACTTCAGTCAGTTGTCATAAATGTGATATATCTTATGATAACGTAAGCTCACACGTAGAAATTATGCAATGTACCTTCATAATCAGACTTCGCCTATGTATCACAAACTAATAAGATGGAAAAGTCTGATAACTGTGAGAAGTGTTCCTGGAGTGTTTTAGTTGGCAAATTTTTAGAATCATTTGATTAGTAGATAAATCGCATCATGTTTTTAAACACGTCGGTTACAAAGTGTAAGTACACAAAATGTGCACGGCACACAGAAAAAGAACCGTACAATCTCTCCAAAAACCTGATTTAACCCTTTACCCAACGCAGACGATATCAAAATTTATTATTTTAAATACAATTTTTTGAATTTTTTCAAAAAATTTCAACAAAACCATATCATGTGACCCCTCGTTGGAACGAGCTCGACGAGCTCGTTCCAACGAGGGGTCACATGATATGGTTTTGTTGAATTTTTTTAAAAAATAATATTTTTTCAACTACTGAATTTGCATATTACGCGGGCGGATGCGGGCGATTCGTTGGGTAAAGGGTTAAGGCCTCACAACGAATCGCCCGCATCCGCCCGCGTAATATGCAAATTCAGTAGTCGAAAAAATATTATTTCTTGTAAAACTGCATACCGCGGGCGGTTTTTTATTTTATTTTTTATTTTGTAATTATTTCTTTGACATTAAAAAGTTCATGTTCTTGGTTTGTGTTATGTTTTATGCACCATAATCTACAGAATAGCATGGGTGGTGGTGTATGACGTCCCTTGAGAGCAAGAAGGCTTTGCAATGCTAAATGCTGCACTCAAGGGACAATTTTTTTAACTTGGGTAAAATATCAGACATAAACCATTTGATTTGGATTTCTTAAAGTATGGATTGGTTATAAAAAGAGATCATGCAGCAGCCGAAAGACCATGCGGGAGGACCTGAGAAATAGATTTTTAATTTTTTTAAGCCCAATCAAAAACATTGATACCTTGTGTTGAACCAAGTTATAACTTCAGTTCAGAGATTTTAAGTTCCATGTAACCTACAACAGGGAATGGCCATGTAATTGTAGGAGGTCAAACAGGAAGGAGTCTAAATGATATATCCGGTCGCTGTATCGTGATTCGATAATGGTTTTAAGTCCTATCATGTCTGGCGCCCTGTGTGGTATTTTCTTATACAGTATGGCCGCCGTAGACTGTTCACTTTCCACGGGTGGGCAATATTTCCACGCACGCAATGAATGGATTCCAAACACTCATTATAGGAACAATTTAATTAATGAAGCACCGGGTAATTGTGCTGATTTTTATTATCTGGTAAACGCATGCGTGAACATCACTGACAACGCATGGATTGAGGCCAGAAAATTTTGTTCTTGTGCTTTTCATCCTCCTATTATCAAAATATTCACTGTTGTTATTATTGGCAATGTAATAATAGGGGCAGTAACAGAATGCAAATTTGGAGGGTTATTATGTTCCTCCAAACGTGCTTTCAGATGAAGAGAAATGTATATGTTGCCCCCTACTGTCACCTAAAATAAAACTGACGAGGGGAATATTTGTTTAAATAATAACCCCCCAAAATCTGTAGCCACGGCAATAGTAGTGATTAGCTGGGAACGTAAAGGAATATTGGAAACTCAGCTTCCTTTTCTCCGAGAAAGAGATTTACAGCCCAACTTTCTATTGAGTGAAATCAGCTACCAGTTACACTTGTTTATTCGTCCAAGCCACACCTGGAGTATTCTGGGGTAAATTCTTTCTCAGACCATTATTGCATACCATTTGGAAACAGTCGAAACTTTGTGAAATACTTGATGAGTTTATCCTGGACATCGGAAATTGTGACATGCACTTTTGGCAATGTCCATCATATATTGAGTATATAAACCACGGGAATAGCCTGGAGGCGAAGATCTAAGACTTGTTCCCTCCCAACCTCATCCTGATGCATGGTTAAAAGTTTATATTTTAACGTCATTGTTTAGAGTTTTTTCTTGAAGAAAGGGTGACTGGCACTAAATATCCACTTTCTTTTTATAAAGCCCATATGCATGAGTAAACTCTCTCTCTCCAACTCTCTCTCTCTCTCTCTCTCTCTCTCTCTCTCTCTCTCTCTCTCTCTCTCTCCCCCCCCCCCCTCGCTAGCTCGTTCTCTGTCTGAAGGGATGATCGATAAGAAGTATCGATGTGAGAGGTAGAATCTCTTTATGGCTTTGAAAATGATTAGTGTATTTCACGTGACCTTCCAGTATTCTAATGAGCTAAGAGCCAAGACTCTACAATGTTTAGTTTTGGAGGAGAGTGTTGGAGGCGTGTTACACCGGCAATACACGTTTTCTGTTTTTAGCAGTACATTATATCCTTTTTCGATGAACGTCATTCGGAATAGCTGGCATCATGTGTAGGAACCAATTTGTCAGAAATCGAACTTTGTGGATGTACAGAAATAATTTTGAATCGAATCGTATGTTTTTAAGTCTCCCGTCTGCACCTACTGAGAACTATGCAGGTGTAGTCACCCCAAGTCATAATCTGATCATTAAATAGTGGAAATCTGGTTAGAGTGTATGGAGGAAAGTTTAGTTGTCGTAGTTTTTGGTGTAGATTGTTTGTCGGGGTAAAAGGTCAGTGAGATTCAAGGTACGAGGGAAGAAGATTGGGAAGTGCTGAGAGGATTTTTGATAAAGTCGGCAGAATATATGAAATAGGAGGAAGATTATTAGTGTTAGAGACAGGAGAAAAACAGTAGGTATGAGAAGACCAAGTGGGGCGACGATGGAGTTAGGATGTTCCGATTAACCATTCTCCAGTCGAACAGTTCGACACTAGAATGGCTAGTTACATAAGGTGGAAAATTAGGAAATCATACATGTAGGTTTGCAAGGTTGCAATGTGGTACATAGATTTAGTGAATAAGGCTCGGATAGTTCGTAAGGGGAAGGGAGGAGGGTGAAGTTGAATCTGTTGTGGGGGTAAGATATCTTGAGTAGGAAAAGAGGATTCCTCTAGTGGAATTAGACACAGGAGTAGTATTATCAGGAGTAGTACTGGACAGTATCAGTAGTAATGGTACAAGCCAGTAGCTGTAGTTAACACTAGAAGACCTGTCATGAATTGCCCGCAAATAGCACGTCATTCTGAGCGTTGATCTGTGTGTAACAACGATGATGAGTCTATATGCCCTACGCACAAGCAATGTTTCTGCCAATTAACCTCCGGGTGTAACACGAAGGTTCATTGACTGAAACATTGTTTGTGATTTCTATTGATAACCAGGAGAGTCTATCGTGCTTTGGATGCCATTCGACAGGAAAAAAATGCGCAATTTTTACGCTAAGTTTTGTCGAAATGAGCGCATGGTTCGTGGTAAGACTTCTAGTTTTAACTGTAGACGGGCAGCATCACAATGCTGGGCCAGAAAAATCGTTTATCGACCGACCAATTTCAAATTTATGTAGAAATTTTGTTTTCGCAGAACTGATGTAATATTTCGATGTATACCATGATTACCTACTCTACTATATATAAAAAAGCCTATGACATATATTTTAACTTTACACACCAACGGTGGTGAACACGCCAGTAAAGGGAATTCAATAGTAAAAATTTGCACCTACAGTGGAACTGCATCCAGGTTGACATTTGGTGACCTCGACCTGAATGCAAACTTGTCTAAATGTATCGCTCGCCGCCTCGCGAAGAGTGAAATGAAAGCGGCAATTATTTATTATATTTTAAATGAGTTTACCAAACCTGCGTTGTCTCGTGTTCATGAAGCATCCATAACTCGAAACAGTATGTTACTATGTTATTAAAATTAAAAGGGCCCCTTGATTTACGTGTTTCTTTTTCCATTTCGTTTCGGTGTTAAAATGGACAGCGGAAGTACCACCCACCGGTGCTCGTGTAAACAAAAACAGATTCGCACGTATGTAGGACTGCTGCTCAGTAAAATCGAGAAACAGTAACAGCGAGACTTAATCATCTGATGAGCATGGTATAAATAAAATTTATCCCATAAATGGAAGTTTATTCTAACAATAAAAGTATTGGATAAATTTTTGCTTTATTCACCTAGTAGCAGCTCCCAGTAGGGTGATACATTTTTCCCGTAGGTTTAATACTGAAATAATTTATTCCTGTAGTAGAGAGGGATTTGTCGACCTCTAACCTCTACAGCATTCGTGTTGTCATGACCTGTTTTACGTTTGTGGGAGATAAAATGAACCGACGTTTATTGAACGTTGGCCGTCGCTGAAATGTTTAGTTTTAGAATATATGCTCTGTCTAACAATAAAACGAATAACAATTAACAAAGAAAACAAAAAGAAAATCGACCGAAATCAAACGTTGAAAAGCATACAAGTTCCATTCTGAAAAGCAGGGGCATGATGAATGATGTTTCATTTTCCAAATTAGGAAAGTGTAAATAAACAAAGGCGCGTGTCGTCTGCTTTGTTTATAAACCTCAAGTGGAATTGACGATGAAAAAAAACAACAACAATAAACAACGAAATTAAGAAAGATAAACATTGTTCATTTAATAAACTATTTTTGCAACTTTAGCTCAAGTTTGTAGGGGAATTATTTTTAAACAGAAATGTATCACTGCGCCTTGTTTATTTCTGGCAGTTTTGCTTGTCGATCGAATTGGATCAATGTGCTCCTCACTTCTCGCAGTGTTTTACTGCGAGTAACAGGACGATTTCGCCGCGACTGCCTTATAACATATTTATGGGATAAACAAAATAAACGTATCGTGTTTTCAAGAAAAAAAATATTCTACTCGTAGGATTAAGAATGAAACCGACTCGCCAGAGGCTCGTCGGTTTCATTCTTAATCCTACTCGTAGAATATTTTTTTTCCTTGAAAACACTATACGTTTATTCTATACATACCCAAAGTAGCTTGGAGTACCAAATATTCACCACTCGTGGTGAATATTTGGTACGCCAAGCTACTATGAGTATATTCTATATTTATTACATGAAGGTTCACACATTGATCGAGTCTAGAGAGCACATGAAATCACAAAGAGATCAATTGTCTTTTGCATATGTGAACTGCTTTGTGCGAGATGATTTGTTTACATTCTCTCATTTAATAATATCAGATATCCATTTAATTGTTTCAGAGAAACCCGACACAAAGAACGCAGTCGTCCCAAAATTCATTTTACTATCCGATTTCGTCTGAAATAAATTTCATATTTGTAAGCAATTATCTAACTGTTTATAGATGATCTTCTTCGGATTCGTTCAAACAAAACAGTCACGGAGTAGACTGCTAGACTAACATAGCAATCTCTATAAAGTCAACTAGAAGTCAGACACATCAAACTGAAAACATTGAGTGGAATTTTTAATATTTGAATAGTAATTCCTATAGTGTTGTAAATCGCCTCACAAAAAGATACGAGATTGCTGCAGGGGAAGTCGTGAACCGTACGGTTGTTTTTGACCGCTAAAATTATTTTATATACTTCAAATGGCAGAATGCATAAGCTACAAACCAAAAATAATTTTACTACCCATACACTATAAATTCAAACCCAAATCTAGAAAGAGATAAGTCTCAAACGAGCTACCAAGCACGATGTCTTCATGTATGATGCACAGCCTACAGTAAAAAACTAGAAGTCCTGTCATGAAATGCGCACAAATAGCACGTCGAGCTGACCATAGTAAGGCTATCAAATTCTGTACATATGGCCTGTGCACACGCAATGTTTCAGCCAATGGACCTCCGGGTAACCCGGAGGTCCATTGTCAGAAACATTGCCTGTGTTTGCTATGAGTAACCAGGAGAACCTTCCGTGCTTTGGGTGCCATTCGCTATGGCAATTGCGCGCAATTCCTACGCGCAATTAAGCCTAGACAAGCGCACAGTTCGTGACAAGACTTCTAGTTTTAACTGTATATTCCGATAAAACAAATCTGTTTCAAGTGTGCTGGATCTGAAAGATGCAAGAGCCCAAAGCGAAAGAAATTCGTCTAAATAAAGCTCAAACAACACAGGAAAAAACAATTTTCGCCTAGCTTTCGGTCTGATGAAGACCTTCTTCAGGGTACAGACACAACAAGAAAAAATACACATAGACGACGAAAGAAATGAAACGTGGCGATAAAAGTTCTCGTAAGCCAAGTTCTGACTAAACGGGTGTGTAATGCAACCCGAAAAGAAAAGAAACCGAAGAAAAAGTAGAAAGCAAAAGGTAAAACAAATACTGTTAGACAAACTCTGAAAAGTATTCTAGTAAGTTCTAACACCTAAATACTGATACTTTTAGCTCTCTATCTTTCAGTGTGTACAGCCATAGAGCACTTCGTGTGGATATCAAGATTATAAAATTAATCTTAATAAATATACCCTTCTAAAATTAAAAGGAACTGGAATTTTGAAATGTCAAGATACTTCCATATATTACATGAAAGTATGATAACTGGATGATTTTTAAAAAAATGTTTGCAACCCGTTGCCTTAAAATGCACCAAGTAGCCCGCTAGGAGACATTTTAGAGTATGGAGTTTTTCTAGCTGGTGCGAAACAACGTCGGGGTGCACTAGGACTGCCCCCGCTATAGGATAGTGCCACTAAAGGCGTGTTATTTACTGTTACCGGTGCAGGTGTGCGACTAAGTAAAACTTGCATCTACAAGACCATTACTAGTGGGTTTCGTCCGACGCCTGAAACACTTAGGTGATCGCCAGAAGTACAAAGTGAATAGATTTCGCGGTAGGATTAATGGCGAAAATGTGTAAATAGGCTAAAAAGACATTGAAGATGATGAAAATAGTAGCATCGGTCAAAAATAAAATGTGTCCATGCCGCTTAGTACAGTTGTTTGAAATTTTCAGAATAACTGCGACCCGTATCTTTGTAGAGTGCCTAGACAGCGTGGAAAGACCGTGGATCGCGTGGAAACCGAGAAGTTGATTCGTCCCTGCTTACGAATAGTTTGAATTTGAAGTTCTATTGAGACCGAGAGGTCTACACGTGCTTAGTTGTTCGATTTGGAATGTCTCCAGGGCGACGCGCTCAGCTTTTGTCCGCTCGGCCTTGGAATCAAGTAAAAAGAAAAGTGAAAAGAAGTAAAAGGGTGACTCGTTGACATGCAGTGTCGGGTAATAACACAGTCACGCTCCAGATTTTTTTGATTGACCGGTGATTATTCACAGGTATGTAAAATCTGGAACAGGATTTGACAAATTCCACATTGAAGTAGATAGATCACATTTGAACTTCAGCAGGTGCCGCGGCAAAAATACTAAAAGAGTCCCCAGTACTGGTGCTGTTGAATGAATCGGGTGTAGGGATCATGCTGCACGTTTTACAACCGATTTTTCCACAGGCTTGGCTGACACCAAGTTCACAAAGACTTGACTGAGGCTGGTACGAACAAGAATGTCGCGAATGTTTTGGACGCTTGAAAGCCACGACTGGGGGCTTGGAAAATGTCATGGCTAAGGCTAGATCATTCCCAGTAAGGGTCCAGTGTTTTCGAAGTATGTTGGAAAGATTTGAAAGATCTGGGTGAAATGTTGTAACAACAGGTGTGCATGTGTGTAGGAGGGCGATATCGTAACAGATAGTCCCGTGCTGCTGCATCAGCTTTACTGATGGCACTGTCAACCCATTCTCGCTTGTAGTTACGGCTTACAAGATGAAACCGAAGATCAGAAAAAGCGGTTTCTTTGTCAGCGGACTCAGGACGGATGCTCTTGATCCTTGTAGAGAGACTGTATGGAATGTTTTTGACAATGTGCCTAGGATGGCAACTGGATGGAAGCAAATATTAGTGTGAGTCTGTACGTTTGCAATATAAGCTTGTCAAATGTGGATATTCTCAATGCGTGAGGTGGCATCAAGAAAGGTGATGCTCTCCGAAGAGATTTCTGCAGTGAATTTAATGGAATGGTTAAGTGTGTTGCAGAAGGAGACAATTTTTTTGAATATAGGCAATTTATAGTTCGTGCGTCTCACATGAAAAGCAAATTATCTCATTCACTTAACTTCATGCATTGTTACCTGTCTAACATCCTGGCAAATAATCAGTAATCATTAGAAAATATAGGAAAAGCTAACGGAAACGCCTAGCCGACTATGCGTAAGATATAGTGTGTGATATATACTCAAAATTAATTCGCAGAATCGATTCTTTCTGAAAAAGAATAAACTTTTGTCTCATCCATCCAACTGTTCTAAGGATTGCCGTACATAATACTTAACATAAGAAATGAGTTAATGCTATGTGCATTATTGTGGTGTTCAGGCATTATTGAACCATGGAGCCCTATAAGGCTGTAGGATTAAATATAGATATATTTTTTATTTCTGCACCTATTTGATGTCCGTGGTGCTATCTGGTCGTTAACAGCCCGATTTCCTTTTATTTCATGCCCAAAAATGTTGTCTGACCAATTTCCTTATTGGTAGCGATTTACAGGAAAGTCAGCTCCCGTTAGTGTGTTAAAGTTGTCAGTAAATTTAACACGAAGGGTATGGGAATTTTATGTACAAAATGAAATTTGTATCATCAATCTACGCATCATTTCACAAACTTCAGAAGAGTACAGTTAAAACTAGAAGTCCTGTCACGAACTGTGCTCTTATCTAGGCTTAATTGCGCGTAGGAATTGCGCGCAATTGCCATATCGAATGGCATCCAAAGCACGACAGGTTCTCCGGGTTACGCAAAGCAAACACAGGCGATGTTTCTGCCAATGGACCTCCGGGTTACCCGGAGGTCCATTGGCTGAAACATTGCTTTTGCACAGGCCTTATGCACAGAATTCCATAGCCTTACTATGGTTATAACGCGTAGATTAACGCGCAGATCAACGTGCTATTTGTGCGCATTTCATGACAGGACTTTTTGTTTTAACTGTAGTATAAAAATACAAAAGCTGGCATTTTACAATTATTCCCAATCATTTTGAACGTTTAACTATTATTCTCTGTTTAACTCTTTTGGCGCGGAATAATCTGAGAAACAGAATTCTTAGCGCCTAATATTCATCAGGAATTTTACAAAAAGAATAGGTTGTTAGACTAAATCGTTATTATTTTAAAAGATGTTCTAATGATCTCATTGACAGATTTTCAAATGATTTTCTGTATATATTTAAATGGCACCTTTATACATAGGATATCGAATTGGCTTAACTATAGGGCATCGCCTTGACTAACCATAATTCGGTGAAGGTCTATTCCCGAAAAAGGAAACAAAACAACGTAGTTCTGATACGAAATAGTTCCCACAAACTGTCAGTACAGTGCCTAAAATACAACTCCCACTCGATTCGGGAAAACGATTCGAGGAAACAGTCTATTTATAGAACATTAACAGAAATTGCAGAATGTAAAAACAGACTCTGGAAAATCGAATGTAGGCGTAATATCAATGCGCGATGTTCTAATGTCACATGTTCAACTGGTATTTATGGAATAAATCACATGATCAACTGTATTCATAGGACAATAACATCACCCGAGAATCCATTGATAGTACAGTGTCCAATGAACAAAATTTCAGTTGTGGTATAAACATTTAACTCTTTCGGCGCGGAATAATCTGAGAAACAGAATTCTTAGCGCCTAATATTCACCAGGAATTTTACAAAAAGTATAGGTTGTTAGACTAAAGCGTTATTATTTTAAAAGATGTTCTAATGATCTCATTGACAGTTTTTCAAATGATTTTCTGTATATATTTAAATGGCACCTTTATACATAGGATATCGAATTGGCTTAACTATAGGGCATCGCCTTGACTAACCATAATTCGGTGAAGGTCTATTCCCGAAAAAGGAAACAAAACAACGTAGTTCTGATACGAAATAGTTCCCACAAACTGTCAGTACAGTGCCTAAAATACAACTCCCACTCGATTCGGGAAAACGATTCGAGGAAACAGTCTATTTATAGAACATTAACAGAAATTGCAGAATGTAAAAACAGACTCTGGAAAATCGAATGTAGGCGTAATATCAATGCGCGATGTTCTAATGTCACATGTTCAACTGGTATTTATGGAATAAATCACATGATCAACTGTATTCATAGGACAATAACATCACCCGAGAATCCATTGCTAGTACAGTGTCCAATGAACAAAATTTCAGTTGTGGTATAAACATTTAACTCTTTCGGCGCGGAATAATCTGAGAAACAGAATTCTTAGCGCCTAATATTCACCAGGAATTTTACAAAAAGTATAGGTTGTTAGACTAAAGCGTTATTATTTTAAAAGATGTTCTAAAGATCTCATTGACAGTTTTTCAAATGATTTTCTGTATATATTTAAATGACACCTTTATACATTCAAGGGACGACATCGTTGTTCATGGATAGGACATAAATGGTGCATGAAACATAGGAAGACGTATGTTTGTTTAACCCTTTACCCAACGAATCGGCCGCACCCCTCCCCCACGCGTAGTATGCAACTTCAGCAATTGACAAAATATTATTTTTCAAAAACTTTCAACGAAACCATATCATGTGACCCCTCGTTGGAACGAGCTCCTCGAGCTCGTTCCAACGAGGGGACACATGATATGGTTTTGTTGAAAGTTTTGAAAAATTTGAAAAAATGATATTTAAAATAATAAATTTTGATATCGTCTGCGTTGGGTAAAGGGTTAAAAGCACTTGGAAATGGACACACACAGTTGGCTAAAATGACTATTGCAGTACCTTTCAGCGGTCTGCCGTCTGTCGACTTTAATCAACTGTCGCGCCAAAGGAGTTAAACCTATTTAGAAATAAGAAAATGGCGCTTTCACCGTCTTTTGGCGCTCTGAAACTACTTTTTTGTTCATTATATCAATAGTGTGCGCATCGTTACAGATGATACAGACATCGTTTTGATTAATATAACAGTCGAGGTAGTAAAAGTTGCTATTTTTTCCTGGGAAGAATGAAAACTTGCAAATTACTGTAAAAATACATTCGCTAAACAATTAGCCAAAGTTTACGGTTACTAAGTTGCTTTAAGTTAGCTTGCCATAAAAAAGTCAAGAATCCTTTTGTAACTTTTAATAATCGAAAACCACAGTCAGCTCTCGGTTTGAAAAGGAAACCTTCTTAATTGGACCTTCCTCGCAAGTCTAATAATGTCATGGGAGATAACTTCCTGGAAGTCGATTTTCATGAAGTGATAGGTCGGGGGTGGGTGTATGCACATCGGATTGAACAGATTGATAGATCACAGTTTACCGACATGCCGTCATAGAGAAAAGGGCTAGCAAGTTATTGGGACGCATAAACTAATGTAATTATTTTGTGGCAGGACGTTTGCCGACTAATTATTGACCACATTGTGACACCATCCATTGTTACATGTGTACTATTATTCTACGGTATTTTTCAATAGAAGAGCAGCGCTGCTACGTTCACGCATTCGCGTACATCATTGCACGCAGGTTTCCAATCATATTGAGACAAAAGACACTCGATAACGCTTGATAATGAAATAGCAGAATTCAAGTCGGGAGAACATTCTCAGAACTATGTAATCCATAACTTTCCAAGACAGTGGGAATTCACCTAAACGTAAAGCTCCTGGAAGCTTAACCCTTTGAACTCTAGTGGTATCTTCCATGTCCGTTCATCGACAGCAATTAGAAAAGTCCATATTCATTATTTGGTGTGGACCAATCAATATTTTCAACGTGCAGCCTCGGGGCTGCACATTGAAAATATTGATTGGACTACCCCACACATTTACTGAACAGCCATCTTATTTAATGAAGTTATGACATATAATGTTCTTGGCCGGAGAAGAGGCCGCTCGTGTGCAAAGGGTTAACGAGAAATAACAAAATAAACGACGGATAGAAAAAAATAAACCAAAGAAATGCTCGGCCAAATATCACACAGCAAAAGTCTCTTCAAAAGTGCCATTGGCATGATGAGCATTTACATAAGTGTATATTAATTTATAAAGCTAAAATTACACATTGTATGCAAAAGCAATATTTGCTATGCGTTCACATATAACTAAGCTGGGTATCCCTTGCAGTATCTGCCGTGTAGGTTTTAATTGCACTTAACTCCCATAGCCTAAGTCCCAGTTCAAGCGGAACAATCTGACTTCACTTCACCATAGGAATAGACAGCACTATACCTAACCTAATCAGAACTACCATGATAGTTGGATTAAACCAAGAGTAGCGTGTGTGGAGGAGAGTGGGGGAATTAGCGCCATAATAATATAATAAGTTACCTCGGGCAACATGCAGGGTACATTATAAAGTATCTCGGGCAACAGCAAAGGTATATGGAGATTTAACACCTGGATGTTGAAATATAGACAGCCAGGTATTAAATCTCCATGTGCCCTAGATGTTGCCTGAGGTAACGATTTAGACCCCCACCCTACCATAGAAATATAATTCGCTTTTCTGTTTCACCAAGTACTATAAACTATCCCGCATGTAGCCTCAAACGATAAAGCTGGAGTCCTGCATCGAGTCTCAACTTCAGAAGTATTTTGAAATCTATCGATAGACAGGAACACGGCAACCCGTATATGTGCCAGAAAAACGAGAAAACAAATAGTCCGATGAACTAAGGTCGATTTTCTTATCCAGCAGTGAAGAAAAGTGGGTGTGAACTTTTTCTCCGGAATTTATATTCACTCTCCATGAAAGCAGTTTAATTTAACACACACTGATGCGATTCCGTGAAAAGGACGAACAAAAACAAACGCTATCACAGAACTAAGAGCAGACTTATGAAACTAGAGAAGTTTGTTACTTACGCGAATTTTAATCAGTGAATATTCAGCGAACCATTGTCTATCGAATAATTCTTATTTCCATGGAATAAACTTTTCAGCTTGTTAGACGTTTTGGAATGTACCTTGTGTATCATATTTATGTCTATAGTAGGATTGTTATTTAAAATGATGCTGCCAAACTCAAACCCCGTGCTAGAGGACAACGCCAGAGGTGACATTGCAACAGTGACAAGTTGTGTCGGGGGATTTTGGAGTCTCGACACGGATTCGAAGCCGCAGTCTTGAACGACGATTGTGGAAGTTAGACGAGGTAGGAATGTGCACTTAATAACATTGAACATTTGTAATGTTAACCACCCAAAAGCTCAGAAAATGTATCTGTCACTGATGACAACTTTTCAGGGGTTTAAGCCCTGTTTTGACTTACGTTGACAGGAAGCACACAATCTCAGCATTATGTGGCACTGGTAGGGTGGGTGGATTTGGGGGAATATTAGTTGAAGATATATTAACATCTGTAATGGCGGTGTCCCCCCAATCAAAGCCAGTTAGCCAGGGTCAAAGGTTATTCCAATCACATGGATGTTTCTCGCGCAACAAGCGGGTAACAACAACACGAGCTGTTATTACCTGCATGTTTTAGAATCGCCCGCGTCATTGCTACTTGTTTCGGTCACTTTAACCCTTTACCTAACGAATCGCCCGCATCCGCCCGCGTAATATGCAAACTGAGCAGTTGAAAAAATTACATTTTTCAAAATATTTCAACAAAACCATATCATGTGACCCCTCATTGGAACGAGCTCATTGAGCTCGTTCCAATGAGGGTTCACCTGATATGGTTTTGTTGAAATTTTTTGAAAAATTTAAAAAAATTATATTGAAAATAATAAATTTTGATATCGGCTGCGTTGGGTAAATGGTTAACCAATCACAAGACGCGTTCTGTTCTGACAAAGGGACAACGCGATTTAATACCGCGATGTCGGTTTTGAACCCTTGAGCTGCAAGTCGAAGGGCATAAGGCGACAACCAGGTAGTCAATGTAGCCTGGGTGTTACCATAGATAACGATTTTGGCCAGTCTCATACCATCGGAATAATGCAGAGATGTATGCAAGTTTTAATAAATACGATAAACTAGCCGAAATGTTACCACTGATGATAAAGCCGAAGTCATGTTTATAGCTCCAAATTAGGAAGCAAGCGTGTCGTGATAGAAAATCGGTTGAGTCTATTTATGAAACTAGACCACAGGTCTTAAGAAGTTCCGGTCTTAACTGGTAGAGTGTTAAATTATTTTTGGTCTTCAGAATGTGTTCACTTGTATCAGTCCGAATTTGAGCCATCACAGTCGGTACGAAACGGATTCACCCCTTCCAATCGATCATCTTTGCGACACCCATGTTAATTGTCCTTGATTAAAAATGGTACTAGGTCTAATAGCATTGAAAGTTGTAAAAAGAAAATTAGTTTTACCCTGTCTCAATCGACTAATGATAGCATGCAATAATGAACACTTCGTAACGTGTCTTCAAATCTACTCGGACGTGAAGAAATACAGTAAGTACGAACGGCTCGGGTATTAGCGAGCACGGGAATTCGTTCAATCGGAGCATTTTCCCCAGTCAAGTACATACGCGATGCTCAATTAATTGTATCCTATTTCCCAGGTTTGAAACAGTTAAGGTTTTCGTGGAAAATTTATGTTCAATCAGATGGCAGCAATTGCTCAGAGCAAAAAGCCATCGATACGTGAATTAATTTCCTTTCTCCCTTATCACTCAGTGCTGTTGCGTGATGCAATTATTTCTGAAACAAATTACAAAACGCATAAGGAAAGAGTGAGAAACTGCGATTAGAAATACCATCAAAGGAGCTGTAAATATTCTACACTACGGTATAAATGGATTAACTTTGCTCCGGGGTTGATGGCGAAACAATGTTTTTCACAAAAAGTAGTAATTAAATAAGACATTATCATAGCCAGGCGCGGTACACATAATCTTACTGCCCGAGTTACCCTATCGCCTCAAATTCATTGCCAAGGTCGTGTTTAGTGCAACAACCGAGGGCACTACATGGGATGTGCCCGATATTTCTGTCGTTGTCGGAAGTAGGGGGAATTGGTGGAGGGGGTAGGCCTGTTAGCGATGAATTGTTTAGGAAACAGGGGCATTGGCCTGGAATTTGAGCGATCCTGGTGGTATGTATAGAGACTAGTTTTACGGTAAAATTTTTGTTCTGGCAAATAGAGTGGCACCGATTCTTACAGCAAAATTAAAAGCACAATTCATCCATTGAATGGAACAAACCACCGTCTGAAATGCGTATGACGGCGCCTTATTCCACAAAAAGGGCATTTTTTCAGTTCATACAACAAATGAACACTTGGCAAATAAATATCCTTGTATACACAAAGAACTTAATCAAGCACCACCCAGCATTTTTTATTGCATCAAGATTCATAATCGAAATTTGGAAATGGTAGATGTAAATTGGAATCGAACTGCATTCCCTCGCAATATTGGTGGGGTTTGTTGTTTGGTCAGTCGCACAAACACGCCACTACATGCACGTACAACACACCACCCATGATTTTCTCAAATAGCACTTTCAAATCGTTCTGGATTCTGTATAAAAGTGTGACAGTTTCAATGATTGAGGCATTTACTTTCGAGATGGCTCGAAGGAGATACACTGAGGCTACCAGATGGCAGATTATTGGCATGAAGTCAACGGGAATGCCTTGTCGAGCAATTGGACGGCAACTGGACATTAACCACACTGTAGTAAGCCGTCTTATTCAAAAACATCGCCAAACTGACCATGTAAAGGACAGACCGAGACCAGGTCAGCCACGTAAGACTAGTCGAGTTGAGGATCGTTACCTTGCACGTCTTGTTCGACGTCAGCCGTTCTCCAGTAGTGGTGTTCTGAAGCAGCTATGGCTCCCCAACAGACCCCTTTGCAAGAGAACAGTGAGAAACAGATTGAAGGCAATAGGTCTCAAGGCAAGGCGAGTGATTAAGCGGCCAGCGTTGACCAACCGGCATAAAAGAGCTCGTTTGGAATGGTGTCTAGCCCGACGTCACTGGAATCTTACGTCATGGAGGAAGGTCCACTGGTCGGACGAAAGTCGGTTTTTGCTCAACGTTACTGACGGACGTCAGCGTGTTTGGAGAACCAAAAATACTGCATATGTGCCAAAGAACGTCCAAGCGTCAGTCCCATTCGGTGGCGGATCAGTTATGGTCTGGGGATGCGTATCCCATGATTGTAAGCTTGATTTGGTAACTGTGCAAGGCAATCTCAATGGCGATCGTTACATCCGGGACATTCTGCAACCTGTTCTTGTTCCCCACTTTGACTACCATCCATTGGCCACTCGCCCTGTGTTCATGGACGACAATGCTCGACCCCACCGTTCTCGACTTGTGAAAACGTTTCTTGACAACAACGCGATTACTAAACTGCCATGGCCTGCAATGAGTCCTGATCTCAATCCACTGGAGCACATTTGGGATATGATTGGACGCAGAGTGCAAGCACTGGACCCACCTCCACGACATTTGGACGGTTTGGAAGCAGCTATACACCGTGAGTGGCAGCAGTTACCTCTTCAGCGAATCAGGAGACTCACCTCACGCATTAGGAGGAGGGTAGACGCAGTCATCCGTGCACACGGCGGATACACACGCTACTGACAATATTGTTGCTAATTGTTGGCTTACAATGCTACTGAACATTTAGCAATCGCTAATCAATCATTATCTCCATTTTGGTACTTTGTAGCACAAAACTTACAACAGGGTGGAATTTCCTGCAAAACCAATGTTCATGTTTGTCTGCCAAAATTACAGTAAAGTGTTACACATTGCAATCATTGTTGTGTTTTATGTTTAGCTTGGATTATGAACTATCAGAATATCATACCATTTGTTGCCATACAAACGTCATGATGTTATAATGACCGGGTTTTGTCACAACAATCAGGAAAAATGGGGCGGTGCTTGATTAAGTTCTTTGTGTATATATTCATAGCGTTTCGGTTATTGCGTCAGTAAGCATACAATTGTGCTCTGACTTCCTTCCTCTGCACTGTGTGTTTAAGGGTACCTTTTGCAATTGCTGAGGTATGGGTACCAAACGTTTGGAGAATGTGTAAAAGCACAGAGTGACGTGAAAAGGTCAAAAATTACGTTAACCCTTTACCTAACGAATCGACCGCATCCGCCCGCGTAATACGCAAATTCAGCAGTTGAAAAAATATTATTTTTCAAAAAAATCCAGCAAAACCATATCATATGACCCATCGTTGGAACGAGCTCGTTCCAACGAGGGGTCGCATGATATGGTTTTGATGAATTTTTTTTTGAAAAATTTATTAAAAAATGATATTTAAAATAATAAATTTTGATATCGTCTGCGTTGGGTAAAGGGTTAAATCAAAAAATCCATAAACAGCTATCTTTTTATGTTTTTTTTAAGCTCTACAACGTACTAAATTGCCATGTAAATCGGACAAACAATGTTTCTGACGTTGAAGTCCTGACGTTACGCCAGCGGTAGTCCCGGATATATTGTTTGTCGGCTGAAAACTGATTGCATTTTTAGACATGTTTTTATTGTGGAATATATATCCAAAATTCCTAGAGTCAGCTTTCAACAAGCAGGCAGATATATTGAACGTTTACGAAGGAAAATGTCAAATTGACGTTAGTTGATATGAAGGGTTAAATTTGAAATTGTAACAAACACATTAATAGAGCCATTACGAAAATAAAAATGTGTGAAATTTTAGAGCGGTGTATATTCTTTAAACGGAGCTAGGCGTTATTGAAAATCGGAATTTCAATGAGAAATGTGCAAAATAAACCCCAAATTTGAATTGACGTAAAAAGGTAAAAATTAGCGATAAATCAACCTACCTCCTATTTTCTTCAGCTCAACACAAAATACTAAAATTTCATGAAAAGCGACCGACATTTAATTTTGAGTGATGTCGAATATTCTAATATACAATATTTCAACTAAAACGTAAAACATGTAGTTGGATGTACTTGGTGCTTAGCAAAATTTGAGTGGTATATTATACGCAACTGAATATTAGCACATTCAGTCCTATTACCTGTGCGATTGAACTTTTACTGAACCTCCTCCTCCATTTAGTGCTAATTTCGTTGCAGCAGCGTAGTCCTTGGGGGGGGGGGGGGAATTCTGGGGATCCGCTATTCCATCCGACTCTTCATAAAATGTCAATCTTTTATACATTTATGCCTGAAATCTCCAAAGCTGGTTTACAAACTCTCATCCAGGAGCCAATACTATAAAACTTTTACAATTGTATTTTCTAGAATTGTATTTTCTACCTGTTAATATAACTGACTAAAATAAATCATTAGTATTTTAAAAGATGTGGCAATTTACCAACTTGAAAATGCTAATGGCTGATTTCAACCCACTTAACGACATAACTAGAAAATACAATTCCTGAAAATACAATTGTAAAAGATCTGTAGTATTGATCCCAATGATAATACTTGGGTCTTTTGGGATACATACTTTCAACCCGGTATATTTCATCCCCACCTCACATCATTTAGCCTGGCTATAACCCTGTTTTGCTGCCTATTCATTTTTTTCTTTACGCAGAACTCTCTGCCTAACAGGTTGAAAGGATAAAGTAAATGGCGTTTGGGGGACCTCAGCATTCAGCATTCAGAAACCTTGTTAGTAAATTCTGGGGAACAGTTTCCTGAGTCTATAGCAAAAGAATATCCGTGGGGTAGAGGCCCACTGTCACTCAGCGATGAATACAGAATTATGGAAGTGGGCATTTCAATCATGGTCCACGATGCGACGTTCGTTGCGATGAGTGGTGGGAGCACGAAATAGTTTCACTTTCCTCTGTCGAGTACGAACATCTTCTCTGAAAGTCGCTATGGAAGGCCAGTGTGGCTCTTTCTTAGGTTCTTAGAACATGACATCAACATTTTCCGTCCAAGATGTTCTCCCTTTTTACAGATTCAGTCAACTTTTGTAAAGGAGGGCTAATTTATTACGACTTAGAGGGGACACACGGCTTATAGGAGACCCACGTTGGCGTCCTAGATGCATGCTCAGGGAATGGAATAATCCGCAATATGCATGGATATCCACTACCTCCAGTCAGAAGAATATGACTATATGTTATCGCGAATAATCCTGTGTACCCTGGAAAATTGAGTTACAAAAATATAGGAGATGAGAGTGCCTCTCTTGGTTCCGCCCATGCAGGGGCATCTTAGAAGTCAGCAACATAATTATGTGTCATGTAAATAGGAATCTGTTCCAAATATTCTGAGCAACACTGAGAGTCACCCTGATAAAAGCAAGCCCACATGTGAATGAAATTTATATATAATGTCGAAAATATCCGTTTATGAGTGCGCGTCAATACATCGGACAGAAAGAAACATGATTCGGGTTCGAAAGGGGCACAACACATGCCAATGCCTTCTCTCCGCAAAAACATTAAAAGTTATGCACGTTGCACGTAAATTCCCAACAATCAAATGTCCGGTAAATGCTTTGTGTTTATACAATGATTACTGTGTGTATTGAACCTCACCCGATACATTGCAGACTTTGAGAAATGTCCAACTTATAGCACGCGTGGAATCTGTCACATAGCAGGGGCGCCGGAGCCGTCCCGACCACCCCACCCACTGTCGGGGCAAAAAATTTGCCGATCATGACATTTTTGTGCTCGACCTTCAGCCGAACTCATTCATATCAAATAACTGGGCTATGATTTTTTAATTTTGTTCTGCGGATATCCGAAAATAGTGCGCGCATAGATCGTCTTGTTTCTTTAATATTGGGCACACACTGGCGGCTATTAATGACGAGTTAACGTAAGATGGGGATTTTTTTTTTTTTTTTTTTTTTGTGGGGGGGGGGGGCTACTTTCTTAGTTTTCCAACAGCTTCGGAGGAGGTTAGAATAGTAAAGAAGTAGCCCCAAAATTGTTTGGTCATTTTTCAAACATTTTTGGGGAGCAGGGCCGGATTTACGAATTGGCAGACTGGACGGAGGCCCAGGGCCCCCATGTTTTTGGGGATGACCACATTAAAGTTCGTCTTTCGAGGAACATAATATGACAAAATTGTTATTTATTACTTTACGGTAGCACTCGCCGCGTTGCGTCTAATGTGTAAAAAGCTTAGTTTATTTAAATTTACATATTTCAATTCTGAAGTTTATACCGAAAACATTACCGTTAAAATCAGTTTTTGGCAATTTATCTCTCCTTACATTCAAGGAACTAAAGTTACAAATCTTCCATTAAGTAAGATTTTATTTCGGTTTGGTGGTATAGAATACGGTCACAACATGAAAAACTAGCGATGATTTCTCTCTCACTGCCCGGTATCATTCTCTGAGCCAAAACAAACTCCAATCCCAAGACATAAAACCTCCGTGAACAATAGGTATATTCGCAGCTTTCTTTTAACTTACAACTTAACGGCTGGCCAAAGTGTGATTATTACTACCAAGCAATATATGAAAAACATTAGAAAGGTTGGAAGATGCATTTGATTGTTTTCACAACGATTACTGAAACTGAATTAAAATCGTTGACTCGCTGATTCATTCAGTACATGTTCACACCATAATTTCGAGTAAACTCCCCTGATCGGACAGTTTGCTGGAAACGGATGTCATTTTCCATAAAAATGTGTTTTATTTCATGCCAGTAAATTCACAAAACGTCGCGATGTGTGAATGCGTTCATCAATATGACACGAGTGCCAGGCAGAACGACAGAACGATAGGCGCGATGGTATGAGTTGACATATTGACGAACTCATTCACACATTGTGGCGTTCTGTGATAGGCATGTAATAATGTATGAAAACTACCATTTATTTGATAATTGGGATGCCCTGTGCTAACGGGAATTTCAATTTCAACATTATAACACATACAAAATGTGTCAAGATGCAACAATCTAAAACAACATAGAAGTAACAATGATTATTTATTCATTTGGAATAAGTAACCACTATTCCAAGTTTGGCAGTTCTTCCATTGAGTGGAAATTCCATCAGGAATTCGCTTTTTATCATATGAGAGTCACAGGTAGTTGGCTACTCAACAACACTGTATTTTACTCCACAAATATGGCTCGCTCGAAAACGAGAGTCTCGACTTTTAAAAATTCAGATCTTCCCATACTCAAATAATTATGTCGTGTGCGAACTTTCCATACACAGCTGTGCAAACCCGAAATGAAAATTCAACGTCCTAAAGCTTGAACATTCTGGGCAAATATTCCATTCGAGCTTCGCTTGCAAACGCATTTTACCCACAGTTTTCACGAAGATAACCGACGAAAGCAGAAATAAACTCTGTGTTCTTGAAAGCGTTTTGTAATAAAGTTGAATTCACACCTCCGTGACGGAAGTTTCAAATTTCAGGATTAAAACTCTGTTGTAGGGTTTAACTATTAACCGACACATAGGATATCAAAATTTGTCATTTCAATTATATTTCGTTAAATATTCAAAAAAAATCAATAAATCCATATTACGTGGCCACATCATTGGAACGAGCTCGACGAGCTCGTCCCAATGAGGAGTCACGTGATATGGATTTGCTGATTTCTTGTTTTTTTTAAATCGCCTGCTCAATTTATAAATTTTGTGATTTAAATTAAGACTTGATATGAGATCTTTTTTGTTTGCATCTCAAGTGCTGTATTCATTTTTACAAAACTCCATTGTTGTATAATAAACAGATTAGTGACAGTCAGTCAATCTTGGTTGTTAAAAATCGTATTGTTGACTGAATCAGCATACATGATCATTACTGTCGATCTGTTCGGACGCTCAACTGGATTCTCCGTTAACACCACTAATCACAGCAAAATGAAACTACCACAGAAGCTATCTGACATGCAAACATGTCTGAATGTAGGTAACACCAGAAATTGGACCATCCGTGTTTCTGGTGATACCTGCCAGGTGATATTGGACTTTCCAATACCACCTGGAATGGCTCCAACAAGGAGACAAAAGAAGCCAGCAGCGAGACCATCGGGCCATCTGGGGAGTTGTAGTACCTTAGCCCAACCGGACTCTGGTCAACACCAGAGGACCCTGAAAAGGCCAAGTGCAAGGGGAAGAAGAAAAGTCCATCCACTAAGCGCCGGGACGCCGAGCGCCTCGAGGCCTGGAGAAGAAAGTCCGAAGCAAGCCGTAAAGAAAAGGAAGAGAAAATGGAAGCCCACTCCCCCATCCAGACGGAAAATGCAGCACCAGAAACCACCCACTCATCAAATGCCTCCATCTCCAGTTCCATCTCAAGCTTAGACCCTCACGCAGAGGCGGAAGATGACGAAGAAATAAGCAAGCATGCCCGTGAGCTGGAAAACCAGATTGTGGGCAATGAAGAAGAAGAAGAGCCAGCACCAATAACAAAAGAGTCCTTGGATAAAGAGATAGCAGAACTACGTGCCAACGTCGCTTTTGCATACGGACTAGTACAAAAAGGGATGATACCGCAACCTTCTCAACTTCCATCGCCAATAATCAAGGAATCGCCTCCTCCACCTCCAAAGAAGAAACGGAAGAAACACAAGAAGTTAGAAGGAAGACCAGCCGAGCAGCCACCAGTCCACTAGGGGCACTACGCATAAACACCGACATCCATCCACTTATGGGATGCACGTCGCATCCCCAAGTGCAGAATCTTTCGCAGAAACAGCAAAGCCAGATCGTACTGACAACAATGTATTTTCATTTTCCGATCAAGCCAGTGTGATGTTGTCAACTTGACGGAATGTGACGAACCAGATCAACTGGCCATTGTAAAATCTGTTTTGAACCACTGTTATGCGAGCAAGGTATGTATGCCTTCAATTTGTTGTGAAAGAAAACACCGATATTGTTTATGTTACCAGCTGCCCCTCCTCAAGTATGGTTTAAGGCTCCAGGAGATTGTCGTAGCTGTTGGAGTTAATTTGTTATTGGCTTGGGATGTACGGTCAGCGAGAGGCGCAACCAAAACTGACAGTGTCGTTTGAACCTAGATGCGACCGTATATATACTACTCAAAGTTTGCTGAGCACCAAGTACATCCAACTACCTGTTTTACGTTTTGGTTGAAATAGTGTAGAGAAAAGCGTATATATTTTTTTATCTAATTATATCTTTTATGATTTAAGTACAGAAATTAAGATTTTATTTGTATTTGACATTATTTTTTAGCTTTTGAATACGATAACGTAGGAAAATAGATATTATTATTAAAAAGGAGATTTTTCAATTTGCCAAAACGTTGACGGAGCGAACAGGTATGGCTTCAGTATCGAGTATGAGACCCATTACTGTTAATTACTGCTTGACAACGCCTTCTCTTGCTTACAGTCAGGTTCCTGGTGGTCCTTTGTGGGATGTTGTTCCATTCTTGGACCAGCATGGCACCAAGCTCCTGGACACTTCTTGGCTGGACTGGACGGGTTGAAATTGCAAGCTGCAACTCATTCCAGACATGTTCGATAGGATTGAGGTCAGGAGATCCTGCTGGCCAGTCCATACGCTCAATCCCCTCACTCTATCGGTACTCCCAGACAGCATGGGCAACATGAGGATGGGCATTATCGTTCATCAGAATGAATCTATCACCCACTGCACCTGGGTACAATCTAACGTGGACACCCAGAATCTCATCAATATACCGTTGTGCAGTCAATGTACCACATTCAAGGACACAGTGCTCTGTGCGTCCATCCCAGCTGATGCCGCCTCAGACCATGATTGACCTTCCCCCATAGCGGTCATGCTCAGTAATGTTTGCTGCATGTAGTCGCTCTCCTGGTCTTCTCAGTACCCTAGAACGCCTATATGCGTGGTCTAGGCAGTATATTAATTGATATTTCGAGTCCAGCTGTATGCATTTGCATAATGTCATGTCCTTGATGTTGCCAGCGTCACGTCAGGACGTCGCAATTCGGACATGGGTTGAAATGAAAAGTTCACACATGCAGTCAATAGCGTGTATGTCCACAGTTTGCCTCTTCGATGCCAATACATCGACGGCGTATGGACCTGATAAGTCTCTGGATGTCAATCTGTGGTATTGCGTTCCACTCTTGCCTTAGAACATTACGTAAATTGCCTAACGTCTGAAGATCATGAAGTCGTACCCGGTGGTCTAGTTGATCCCAAAGATGCTCGATTGGCGCCAAATCTGTCGAAAGTGGGGGCCAGGGAAGTTCGATCTCTGCTCCACAAGAAAGTCACGACAGATACGCGCCACGTGACAACTGGCATTGTCTTGCTGGAATAACTGCAATCCGACGTTAGCGTTGAACAATGGGACAACAACAGCGTTAAGAATTTCGACCCAATATCGCTGGCCATTCCGATTACCATCGATGAAGATCAACTGCGTTCGATGGCGCAAGTAAATTCCTGCCCAAACCATTACCCACACCGAAACGGTCGCTTTCCCGCACGCAAGCATCAGAAAACCGTTCTCCTCGTCGCCGATACACTCTTGCCCTACCATCAGCGCTCCGTAGACAAAATCGTGATTCATCACTAAAAAGAACTGTGCTCCAACGCTGCTGAGTGCCCATTCCATTCTGACGGTACGATGACGTTGGGTAAGGATTGGTCCGTGGTATGTACGCCTACTTCGGATGCCGTATTCAGCGAGGCTGTTGCGGACAGTTTGTGCACTGATTCTATTGTTAGTTCTACCAGGAGTACATGCTGCTGTCCTCGTCGCCGGAAAGACGCAACCTCTGATTTTCGGTTAACCTTGGCATTTTTTAAAATGTCGGAAGACAAAAACTAGCGTGTTTTCTCAATAACCCAGGCTCTCTAGCACACAGTAACCCAAAGAAAATCGTCAGACACCCATTAAATTTGACATTCTCGGGTAGCACGTGCTTCTTTGGAATCCGTATCAAAATTGTATACGGATGGGTGGACAACAACATGTCATTAAACTCTTTGCACGACTTCT
Organism: Pictodentalium vernedei; assembly: GCA_031216915.1. Taxonomy (NCBI): domain Eukaryota; kingdom Metazoa; phylum Mollusca; class Scaphopoda; order Dentaliida; family Dentaliidae; genus Pictodentalium; species Pictodentalium vernedei. The sequence goes on from CM062297.1 coordinate 131,236,590, forward strand.
TGTCCACAAACATGCAACATTAGAACTATAAAATTTCATCCTTTATGCTACTTTTTCACATTTGTTTCTATTATACTTTCTTTTGTGACTCAGTATATATTTATAATCCTAAAGAAACATGAATAACGTCTATGCAGAAAATATACAGTTAACACAGAAGTAGTCGTCAAAGATAATTTCACTTAATATATTTCGATACATACATCTCTTCAGAAATAAAACTATCTACAAGTGATCCTTATTATTATAATTATGGATCATAATAACCTTTATGGAACTGGGTGATATTTCGCCCCGGCGAGACTTTGAGAATATCCAAGGCTGTCTGCATTGCACTATGCCCGTAAACGATCAAATAAACAACACCAATAGATAGAGATTATTACCATTATGTGGATGTACAAAATATGTATCCGAGTCGAGCTCCGGGTTCTAAGGGCAGATCACGACGAGCCGAATACGAGTCGTGATCTACCCTTAGAACCCGGAGCGAGACTCGGATACATATTTTGTACATCCACATAATGGTAATAATCATATTATATTACACTATATTGGGGATAAGTCAAGAATGTAGACGATTTTTTACGAACTATTCATTCGTACGGATGAACAAAAAGAAAAAAAAATGGAACTCGCGCGAAAGGAACGTGCTTGTATCCGACCCCCTGATACAAACATCTGCATCAGGGGGTCGGATACACGACAGTTGCGGAGTTAATACAGACAAAATACATGTTGATTGTAAGATAAATAACGCGACCAACCTAAATTAGAATTAATTTGGTGGCTGAACTGTTGCCTTCGCAGGACAAATTGCGACTTGTCTTGTACCGGTTTAGTCTCACCTACGCGTAAACGTGACTAACCCAAATTAGAATTCATTCGCGCTACGCCCGTAAACGATCAAATAAACAAAAACAAGACACCCCCATGACGCCAACAATCTAAATAAAAATTAATTTGTTTGGGAGGCTGAACTGTAGCCATTCGCAGGACAAATTGCGACTTGTCTTGTGTCAGATCAGTCTCACCTGCGCGTAAACGCGACAAACCTAAATTAGAATTCATTCATTTGGGAGGAGAACCCCAAGCATGCTGTATGTGTGTGTGTGTGGGGGGGGGGGGGGGGGGGCTGGAGTTACCTTGTTTAAACAAGCAATTCCCACCTTACAATTACTCATTTAATACCTTGACACCTCCTGGGTTTATCCGAGCTAGCAACCCATAATTATAAAAAAAAACTTGTTTATACTCACAACTCTCGAAATCAGGCCAATGTTTATATTGGAGATTATATACAATTATTCGAGGGTAACTGGATTAGAAAGTCACACCACTCTCAAAACTTAATGTTATCAGAAGAATGGCCAGTAAATATTTTTAATCCGGCCCTTTATTCTAAAAATGTATAAAAAAGGAAGTATTTGAAGAAGACTATATATATTTATATGTTGCACTGCCATTCACGGGATCCACTGATTCGCTCCATATGGGAAAATGAAATGTTAAGGAGTTTTTTGTTCCATTTCAAACAATCATTGACACCTTTGCTCACACACGAAGCAGCGACAGAAATATCTGTTTCTCTGGGCCCCAAGAGGGATGGGAAAGACCCATGACATAGTTTCTACAAATGGCCATAGGAAGGCGCGTAAATGTAAGGTGGTTTGGGGTGGGGGGTACCCACAGAAAATATATATCTTTCTATATTTTCATTTTTCCATCTGGTGCGAATCAGTGGATCCCGTGAATATCAGTGCAACAGCACCGTGTGTTCCGACAATTTCCTTGCGACTGAACTATGTTCTTAGTTCTTTAGCACTTCAAATGAATTACTGTTTCAACTGTAAATAAATTTCACACGCATCAGAGGTAACTATAATTTAGTTTACCAAAAACGAATTTATTTATTTTTTAAATGGCGTCTATCAGGTTCCGCTGCCGGTATCAAGTGATTGAGTGCATGAATGAAAGAAAAAAAGTCATTAGTCTGTCTGTCTTTCTACACTGGCTGATGCATATAACCATTTCCTTTATTTTAGTCAACATCATTTTTAAGTTCTTCGCCAGAACATGCTTTTAGCTGATACACAAAGATAATCTTATCGAAAAAATATGAGGATATAGCTTTCTAATGACCGCCGAGTGGTGTGTTTCTGCATTGAGCCCTCTCCCGTTAAAGTAAAGTCATCCTTGGTTCCAGAACTACATTTTTATTCATTATAAACCTGCAGAAGACATGACAGATGAAACGTCAAGGTTTTTACATCATCATCAGTAATGATTGGGGAAGTTCCGGGTTCCCGGTTCCAAACCCGGGAAACATAGAACGCGATGCCGGAAATCAAGCGTGGCACTGTTTATGTGTTGAACTGAATTTTTCCGAATTTAAAAACTGCCAGAATGTAACTTTCTAGAATTTAGTCAGCCATTCCACGCCTGAAATTAGTGCTGTCCTGACTCCAGACGAACCTTTTTCACCAAAGCACTGTAGCTCCCAACCACCCCCAGACCCAGGCCTGGCATTCTGAAAAATGCAGGAGGGCAAAAAATCGCTCTCCTCAATCAGCTTAGGAGAGCAATTAGCTTTACACAGCATTTTAAGTATCCAGTTGAACGAACTCATTGAAACTGAAACCAACAGACTACATCAGTGATTTTATTAACTTTACTATGGTAAAGCGAAATCTCTTAGACATCTAGATGTCTCACTCAACAACCGAACACACACTTGACAAGACCTGTGTATGTACCCAGACCTGTTGTCCAAGAAAGTCATGCGCCTGCCATTACCACCTTCAACCCCAAAGGGGGGTTGAAGGTGGTAATGGCAGGCGTATGACTTTCTTGGACAAGAGGTCTGCTTGAATCTACAGTCACATCCTGGTGCAAGTGCTTCAAGTGACAGGATAGTAGTAATGGTAGTATATTATAGTGTCAATATTCCTTGAATAATTACTCCTCAAACTGTGATGTCAGTTGTCGAACTTGAAACTGACAGAAAAAAAAATATTGCTGTAACCCATTTTGCTTCAAATGATTGCAGCTGTGTTTGGGTATGGTTGCAGCCATTACCTTTTACCACTAAACCACTTTCAAAATGAAATTACCTGATGTTGTGTGACTTCGCAGTTAAATTACATTTTTGCTTTACAACAAAAATTTAATGTGAGCATAATACATGTAATCTCAATCATCCCAGACCAAAATATTTAGGAGGGCAATTTTTCGCTCTCCTTAATTTTTCAGGAGGGCAGTAAGGAGATCTAAAAAATCGCTCTCCTGAAATTGCCAAGCCTGCACACTCCTTCCATCTCACGTCAAGATCTTCACCAGATCCAACTTTCAAACGCCCCTTCTTTCTCAGAAGCTCTAGTATCACTATTCACTACCCCCTCCAAAATTAATCCCCTCGTCATTGCCGCCACCAGTTTCCTCTGTTTGAAGCAGAGGGGATTGGTGACAGCAGTGAAGAGAGTGTTGATGTTGGAGGAGGTAGAGGTGATAATACTGGCGATTTTGAAAATGAAGACGAGATTGAAGAGAGTTTGGGTTTTCGCACTTCTCTTTTCTTTTCCGTTTGCAGGGGGAAGATTGCCAATGAAATACGTTCCTTTTCATTACAATAAATACGTGTTGTTGCTCACGTAAATTTGCTTGATATCACCCGGGAAATTCCCCGGTTCTGACGGTAATTTCATTCCCGTTCCCGGTCCTTACAAAAACCAACGAATGCATTAAACCCTAGTAATCATAGCACTATAAATCCTGTAAAAGAATGTAAATTCTACATTCAAAAATAATAGTGTGGGAGCGATTTCTGAAACGAATTTTTATGGAAGAGAATCGATTCATTGCGAATCCAGCTGCAGGTGATCGGGGCTGATGCGCCGTTCATCCTGCAGATGTATTGCAATCAATATACGGGACAAATAAATAGAGAGTAGTCGCTTGGTTGGACTGGTTACGTGAAATAATTCATGAGAGGTGAGGGACGGTGTACAAACACGAGTGCGCGAATGCGCACGAGTGTTTTACAATATAGTCCCTCTCCTCGAATGAATTATTTCACGTAAGTTACGTAACCAGTCCAGTCAAGCGATTACTCTGTTTATTACTTTTCATTATTAACGATAATTATATTTTTTAACACTTTACCTAACGTAAAGGCCAAAACCGGCCAGCGCTATTCTCAAAAATCTCCAAATAATTTTCATTATATTTTACTTTTTTGTCTCTAAAACATAGGTTATGACCCCTCATTGGAATGAGCTCGTCGAGCTCGTTCCAATAAGGGGTCATAACCTATGTTTTTGAGACAAAACGTTAAAATAATAGTTATTCAAGAATTTGTTTTTCAAGTGTCATCTGCTCTTCACGTTAGGTAAAGGGTTAAAAAAAACAAACAACGAAGTCCCCATTACACCTACGACAAAGCGTCTTCGTTTGCGCGCACGGATACTTGACACAATTGCTGATTGCATAATTCACTTGTGAAGTTATCCTTTATAAGCAAACCCGGAAATCCCAGTAAATCACACTTTAGAAAGTAATAATGAAAACTATTTCTCACCGTACCAAAATGACTTAGATCCACAAAAGAAACTCAGCTGTAATGTATGATCATAGGAGTTCAAAAACAAGGCAAACCTTCAAACAATACAATTCCCAAGGACAACCAGAACAGAGGCTGCAAAAGCGAGAACTCCGCAAAACATGAGCAGATTTAACCCCATCAAAACAACGGGCGTAGATCAGCGCAGTGTAATACACTAAGCAAGTGAAGTGAGTTGACAACTTGAACTCTCAAATTAATAAGCAAAAACTGATGAAGAAATCTGCTGGTAAAATAAATAATAAATACAACCTGCTTTTCAAAATGACCTGAAATAACGAAAGAAACAAGACACGAACAGGTAGCCCGCATTTGGACACTACCAAGTCACGAGTACATGGAGGCTGCAAGAAATGACAATCAATTGTTGTTTATGAAAAATAAATTGCCACGCATCCATTCAGTATTTTTATGCTGTTAATAGTTGTGTTGAGGGGCTACTAAGGTCCTGCCAATGTTCGCTCTTGGAAAAACAATTCGATTCGCTGAAGGTTATCACCATCATGCGGGTTTCCGAGATGGTGTACTAGAGTCGAGACCTCGTCTCTGGGTATATATCGACGAGCCCTTTAGGACGAGTCGATTTCTGACCGAAAGGCGAGGTCGAGACTTCAATACACCATCACGGAACCCAACATGGCCGTAATAACCAATTTATCCCATAAATGTCTGTTTAATCGAACAATAAATACCTTGGATATTTTTTTTTTGCTTTATTCACCTGGTAGGATGATCAATTTTCCCCATAGGTTTAACACTGAAAGAATTTATTCCAACAGTAGAGACGGACTTGTTGACCTCCGACCTCTACCACATTCGTGTATTGAATTGTTGTTTTCTTTAAACCTGTTTGAAAGTATTACACAACACCCAGTAGAAAACACAACACATTGTTCATTTAATAAAGTATTTTTGCAAGTTTAGCTCAGGTCTGTACGGAAATTATTTTTAGACAGAAATGTATCACTGCGCCTTTTTTATTTTGGGTAATTTTGCTTGTCGTCGAATTGGGCCTATGTGCTCCTCACTTCTCGCTGTGTTTTGTGGCTAGTAATAGCACGCTTTCACCACGATTGCCCTGTAAAAGTTTTGTGGGATAAACAAAATAAACGTATAGTGTTTTCAAGTAAAAAATTTATTCTACTCGTAGAATTAAGAATGAAACCGACTCGCCATAGGCTCGTCGGTTTCATTCTTAATCCTACTCGTAGAATATTTTTTTTTACTTGAAAACACTATACGTTTATTCTATATTTATCTGACCGTCACTGTATTACGTTATTGTGTTGTGCATCCCTATTCGTTATTCTATTTATACTATAGCCGCCAAAGTTTATAGCAGTGTTTCAGCTGTGTGTTTCCCTGTTTTATTTTTCAGGTTTAACGCGCGGTAAGCCTATGTAAAAATATCCTCACGGCAAAAATCGATCTAGTCTTAATTTATTTCTTTGAGTTGATGATTAATTTATCATTTAATTAATATTATTAATACGAATTTCCAGGAGTCATCCAACAAAGCGTGACCAACGGGGAAGCTCGTTAAAACGAACGCCGTCGCTCATTTATAATGAAATATACCAAAATAGAACTTTGAAGTGACGTAAAAAAATTAATATTGGCAATAAATCGAAAAACCTAAACCAACTATCTCCTATTTTTTGAGTTATATGCCATATTAAAATTATGTGACGACCGGGCACCTTTTAATTTTTTAACCTATGCAACCCCACCCCCACCCAAGACATCAACTAAGAGTTCGACCATATTGGTTGGGAATTTCCTGGGACGGCACCACGTTTTTAGATATTTTTATTTTTGTGTAGGCATACTTCCAGAATTTCGAAAAGATGAGACTCCAAAAGAGGTTGAAAATAAAAAGTATATACCAGTAAAATTGGTATCTCTGGCTACGAGTGCCTTAAATTGAAATAAAAAAATAAATCTGCCCGACTTCAAATTACAACAAATAGGTGTTGGACTTGTCGCAATTGGACTCCCCAACCTAGGGCGTTTAACCCTTTACGCAACGCAGACGATATCAAAATTTATTATTTTAAATATCTTTTTTTTTTAATTTTTCAAAACATTTCAACAAAACTATATCACGTGAGCCCTCATTGAGCTCGTTCCAAAGAGTGGTCACATGATATGGTTTTGTTGAAATGTTTCGAAAATAATTTTTTTTTCAGCTGTTGAATTTGCATAGTACGCCGGCGCATGTGTCCGATTCGTTACGTAAGGGGTTAATTGAGAATTTGGAAAATAGGCTTTACTTCTAGTGGCGTAAAATCGTCAAAATGGCGTTAAACTGTAAAACAAGCCCAGCTATTTTTCAGTTGTTTGAGTTCTACAGCATATTAACCATTTGAACACGAGCGGCCGTGAACGGAACATGATACGTCGTAACGTTATTACATAGGATGGCGGTTCAGAAAATTTGTGGGGTAGACCAATCAATATTTCCAAGGTGCAGCCCCGATGAATGAATGAATATGGACTCTTCCACGTGCTTCCATTGAACTGGCATAGAAGATACCAATAGAGTTCAAAGGGTTAAAATTAAAAAAGAAATCCGACGAATTTTAATTTGTTACCTATGACCACCCAGGGACCGTTCAGGACTATTTAAAATACGCTCTAGCCTCGGAGCCTATTTTATCAATTCATGCACCAGATTTCAATTTACGGAGTCACACTGCTGTTTGTAACACACACTGCAAGTATGTAATAGCTCTGATCATTTTCATTTAGTACACTATAGCAAACATTAATCTTCACTGTGGTTTCTGATCAAGTCTTGGCTGCCTATTTAGGCAGCCAAGACTTGATCAGAAACCACCGTGAAGATTAATGCTTGGTAATTAAGACTTGAAGTATTAACTCAAGCACTCTACAACAATGATAAATGATAATCATATATATAATACATTAAGAGTGTCTCTCTCGATTATCCATCGAAAGAATATCAAAATATGATCTGAGAAGTTACGCGCCAACTGAGAAGCCTATTTCTGAGATTTAAGAGCCAGGTCCTGATGTTTCAGAGCCAAATACGCACTGGCGCATGCCCAGGTCGGTCCCTGGACCACCTATGCCTTCACCTGAGAGTTCGACCACAACGGTTGGGAATTTCGGAGGTCGGCCCCACATTTTTAGATATGTTTATTGTGGAGATTTTATCCTCAAAATTCCGAAAGGCTAAGGCTCAAACTGAGGTTGAAAATAGAAGATATACAAAAAAAGTAAAATTTGCATCGCTGGCGTCTTAACTTGAAATGGAAAAAAACGAAGGTTCACAACCTCAAATGATCACAAACTCGTGCGGCATGTTTCATAAGTGTATTTCGAAAAATAGGGCGGACATGGACTTGTGAACGTTAGGATTTTAATTAGGAATGTTGTAAATAGTCTAAACTTCAAAGTGACGTAACAAACGTAAAAATGGTGTCAAATCGAAAAATAGCTGTCTCCGATTGTTTTCAGCTCCACAACATCCTAAATCTTCCAAGAAGCCATTTTTTTACTATATGCCCCCGCCCCCACGATGTCTCGGGCCTGAGATTTCGACCATAACGGCTGCGAATTTTCTAGGACGGCACCACATTTTTATGTGGTTATATTTCCAGCATTTCGAAAGGCTAATTCTCAAAATGAGGTTGAAAATAAAAGGTTCAGACAAAAATGTGAAGTTGGCATCGCTGGTGTCGGATGTCTCAAACTGAAACGAAAAAAAAGGTTCACAAAATCAAATGACCACAAATAGGTGTGGGATGTTTCATAAATCGAAAAACAAAGAAACGGCTATCTCTTAATTTTTTGATCTGAAACTTCCAGAAGATTCGGCCGATATTTAATTTTTTGACGTCCACGTCAACAATGGCACCCGGAAATCCCCCAAAACCCTTCAGAATTATGCAGGTCAGCCTTAGATATGTTTTTTATTGGAGATTATATTTATAAAATTTGAAACAGAGAGCTGGATACATACGTAGACGGGAGCGCGATGGCCTAGTGGTAGACTGTCGAACTTCTGTGTAGAGGTCCCGAGTTCGATCCTCGTCCGGGACGACCCGCGTTGTGTCCTTGGGCAAGCACTGTATCCCGGTTGCCTAAATGGGGGCGCGATAACGCCATGTACTACGGTGTACTGCAAGTGGATGGCGCACATGTCTTCAACAGCTGTAACCCTGCTTGAGCGGAGCTTGAACAGAGTTAGAATGTTGAGGAGCTGACAGTTGCTCGTCGATGCTCGATGGTTCTCTCCGTGTACTCAGGTTTTCTCTATCCGTAAAACTGCCACGATCACGATGAGCCATTGTACTTAAGTATGTGACCTTAAACACCAATAAATAAATAAATATAAATAAATACATACGTAGATATTGAAAGACAGAGAGAAAACGTTCAAAGTGATGTTGTTTTCGTTTAATAAATGTCGAAAATCAAACATCTCACTACAGAATGTTCAACGACGAATCGTTATTTATAAATGTGCCAAATTTGGTGCCAGCAGCTTTAAAAATGGGACCCTGCTCAGGGCTGGGGTCTATTACTCTCAACTGTAATATATTATATTTCTATTTCTTTTGAATTTTTTCTTATTATATTACAATTACTTTTGGAAATTTGATTATTATATTATATTAAAATTACTTTGAAAAAAGCAATAAGTATTACTTTTTTATTACTTTTATAACATTCGTCAATCACTCAAATTTCATGCAGAAATTTGTTCCCATTATGCAGATCACGACATGTTTTGAAAGGACAAAAGTTTCTGCTTGATATGTAGTCTTCAATTCTCAGAGATTTTTAACTCTTTTGGCGCGGATTATCCCGAGAAACAGAATTCTCAGCGCGTAATAATTATCAGGCATTTTACTAAAATACGGTTTATTAGATTAAGGAGTTATAATTCTTAAAAGCGTTTCAGGGATCTCATAAAGTGTTTTTTTCAGAATTGGATCATGATTTGTTTTATATATTTTTTATGTACATATTGCCGTACATTTTAGTAGGAGTTTGTGGGGCCATTCTCTACTGATTTCTGTATTTCTGCTGTCAAAATAACACAGTAGGATCTACATTATAAGAGACAATGTGATATAGTCAATTCAAAGCGGAAAGGTGCCAACTGCAACGTAGATGCGTTGCAGATGACACCTTTATGCTTTCCGGTGACAATATAACTGTTCTTGGATAGAATAAAAATCGTGCACGAAACATTGGAATGCGTTGATGTTTGATTGAAAGCACTTGGAGATGGACACACAGTTGTCTAAAATGTCGACTATATTTGCCTACCGCGGGCTGGCGTGCTGTCGACTTTAGCTGCCTGTCGTGCCAAAAGTGTTTAAAAAAATAATGCAAAACACAGGGTGTTGCTGATGAAGGAAAAGCATGATGTACTGTATTGTCACAATATAGTACATCCTGCTTTCTATCATCAACAACACCTTGTGTTTTGCATTATTTTCCTCCCAATACTGTTAGAGGACTGTCTCCCACAATGATTTCTTAACCCTTTAACATATCATCCAAGAAAAATAGAACATTTGCTGAAGGGAAAAATAATAAAAAATGAAAAATAGGCTGACGATCGTAATAAGTCATTTCAACTTCGCTGAATGACTTAATTATTACAATAGATATACTCGAATTTCATTAAATAACTCAAACTTAATAATCGCAGGCAAGACTCGCCATCATCATAAATTTTATCGGAATTAACATGGACAAGAGTCTAAAATTTAAACATGGTATTTTCGGAAAAATCGAAGAAACTTTTCGTGCGGAGAAATTTAAATCTGTACAAAGCTAAACAAAATCATTATCACTTTCTTTCTCGGGGAAGCTCATTCATTATCCACATCTCCAGGCATTTACCATTTTCCTGCACTCTAAAATCAGTCGGATTAAAAATTAACCCAAATCAACTGGGCTGTGTGAATATGAACCCAATTTTAGTGAACATGAACCCAGTGGGGTTCATATTCACTCAGCCCAGTTGATTTGGGTTGACCTTTAACCCAACTGATTTTAGGGTCTAAAAAGACATTGTTCTGAATTATATCACTGTGACAATGTTACTCACATCATTCGAGACACAGAAAATAAACAGATGGAAAAAAAAATACAATCAACCTGTAATCCTTGAGGAAACATTAAATCATTTCAACAATAGTACTATTAACTCAAAGTCCAACAACACCTGTTGTCTAGAACTGCTCAACTCATTTCCAACGTCTGCTGAATGTGTTTTGTTTTGTTCAATATTTCAGTTATTTTCAGAATGTTAGAAAGACGGCCACACGACTATATCTTTTGGACTACGCCCATTTACACAGTTTGGACTCTGTTTTTTGGGGTTCATAACTCAAGAAATAGACATAAAGAAACGATCATTCCTTATAATTAAACGTTCGAGACCCAAATAAATAAATAGTGTTAGTCGTCCTGTACTTCAGCGAACAAAGACTTAAAAACTAAAACTGGTAGACATATTATTGTTCTGGCATAAAAGAGGGCGCATATTATTGAAATGCAGGTAGCAATTGACACACTTTCCAAGTCAAATGCACTTATGCCATTAAATTTTTTATTGACCAATGAATTACGTAATGCAAAGAAAACGTCATAAGCCACGCCTCCCTCAAATTTCATTCAAATTTTCACTTCACGTAAAAGTTACGTTCCGTGGTAGGTGGAAGTAGGCCATCAGTATTACATTGTATTTTGGTTTTGACCGTTTCCCGAGAACTGAAAACACAGTTTGTAAAAGTGGAGTTAGATATAAAGCCAAATATTCTTCCTCAAATATAAAATCTTTTTGATTTCCAAAAATTTCATTCAAATTAGCAATGTCAAAATTGCCGTATTCGTCGTGACCAGCCATTGTTTACAATCGATTTGGGTAAAACGATGAACGCAGACGATCACTCAGTGTGCGTAAAAATTGAAATGTCAAATAAATACAGTTGTGAAGAAAAAGAAAAATTGACCCACCACGGTCATTTAAATATTTTATAAATAATTTCATGGTGATAAATTAGTAATATAAATTTCTTTTTCTTTTTCACATTTAGAACGTGCCAGTGTTCTAACTTCTATTGATTTAACACCATGTTGCAACTCCGAAGACTGGTATTTTATGGGCGTGGCTGGGGGCGGACCTAATTGTGTTTTTTTTTCGGTTCATTGAGTTATGAAAAGAAAAAACAGAATCGTGTGAGCCAATCGTTTTATCTGAAAATGCACGAACAGAAAAAAAGTTTAATTATTACAGCATATGCCAATCAACGATGTTATAATTATTTGCATTTGAATATTGGTGAGACAAATTAATTCAATAAATCCAATTAGCCCATGCTACATCACAACACCCTCGTTTCGTCGCTATATGTACTGTCAGGGACGCGGCTAGAGGTTTTCGACTGGGAGGTGTAGGGTAGTGAATTTCCAACTGGTGGAGAGACTGGAAGGGGGAAACCCCTCCCGGTCCCTCCCCGTAGTTGGAAATTCAATACCGAGAAACATTTTGAAAATGAAGCCATGAAAGGGGCATAAAATTGATTGTCCTAACTGAAATGCCAACACATTTATGATAGAATTATCAGGTTATTGTTATTTGGTATTATTCTGGGAATAAAATATGTGCTAAACAAATGCTCAAGCTGAGAACTTTGAGCAATTCACACAGTCCTAACTAACATTAAATCAGATCGTATGCAGGAATGATCAATGTTCGATGTTTCATCATTTTGTAAGTGTGAATGATGGAAATAACCCAGGATAACGATTTTACATGATGCGATTTTATTGAAGTGCATTTCGAGGATTTTTTTGTTACGATAAGTAAACGTACTATAGAAATCTCGTACCGATTGACATCATGCATACTTATGAAGCTCGGTATTGCATACACTGTAGTTCTAAATAGTAACAGGAATTTTTGCCGATTTGAAACCGAGTTGGAATTTTGGGAAGTGAAGGAGACATCAGCATCACCAAAGAAGCTCTAAAATCCAGATAGATGGGATTTCCAACTACTCATAACTTGCCCGCCAAATTTCCAACTATAGGAAATTTTGGCCAGGATTGGGGGGGGGGGGGACACACACCACCCACACCCTGTCGCCACGCCCCTGCAAACTGTCGCCATAATGCACGTAGTGACCAAACAGTGACTTTTGTAGCAAATCAGAGGTGGTGGCCTCCCCTTGGTTTGTCTAGGATCAACACCTGAGCTGCCCCCAAACGTATCTAGTTGTAATGGCGAGACAAACTATTATCTTTTCCCCACAACCTTTGTCCGTCCCATCTTCAACTCTTAACTGAACACATCTGGAGACATTCGCTAAAAAGTTCCTTGCATAAATTGAAAAATGTACATTTTTATCTCCAAAACGTTGGTTAAAACCCTTTACTTGGACGAATTGCTCAACTTTGTTCCAATGCGGCGGGGAGGGGGACATAACTATATGTTTAATGCGAAAAGTGAGAAAAAAAAATAATATTGATCTCCGTGAAAAAGTTCTGGCAAGCTAATTCAGTTACGTTAGGTAAATGGTTGAACAGTTATAATGAAATTCCACAATTGGTTAGATTACATGTCATGTGTTTAGTTTTAAATGTTTGGTACGTACATAGAACGGGTGTTTTGTACTGAGTTGTTTAGAATGTACGTGTCCGAGGAAATTTTGGAATGGATTGGACTCCCCAGAATTGAAAGTTCAAAGTCACTCAGCTAAGGTTTCAGCAAACATGTGTTATGTAAAGAGGTAGTCGTTTGTATACGATGTCAAAGCGCTGTAATTCCAAGCAGCAAACGTTTTCCAATAATGCAGCTAGTTATTTTACCAATTAAATCTTGTTTGACAGAGCTCTTCCAAACAAGATTGAACTGGCTAAATTCCTAGTGGCATTATGAGAAAATTGTGCTTCTGGAAAATTTAACCTTTCGACACCATTATACAGAAGGTTGAATTAACAATATCTGCTGTAAAATGAAAAAAAAGATTAGTTACAAAATGTTATGACGCTACACTTCTTTACGTTGCCTTAACTCTTTTGGCGCGGAATAATCTGAGAAACAGAATTCTTAGCGCTTAATATTCATCAGGAATTTTACAAAAAGTATAGGTTGTTAGACTAAATCGTTATTATTTTAAAAGATGTTCTAATGATCTCATTGACAGTTTTTGAAATGATTTCCTGTATATATATTTAAATGGCACCTTTATACTTTCAAGGGACGGTATCGGTGTTCATGGATAGGACATAAATGGTGCATGAAACTTAGGAATACGTATGTTTGTTCAACCCTTTACCCAAGAATTGGCCGCACCCCCCCCCCCTCCCCCCCCCCCCCCGCGTAATATGCAACTTCAGCAGATGAAAAAAATATTATTTTTGAAAAAATTTCAACAAAACCATATCATGTGACCCCTCGTTGGAACGAGCTAGTCTGAAAAATGTGAAAAAATGATATCTAAAATAATAAGTTTGGATATCGGCTGCGTTGGGTAAAGGGTTAAAAGCACTTGGAAATGGACACACCCAGTTGGCTAAAATGACTATTGCAGTACCTTTCCGCGGTCTGCTGTCTGTCGACTTCAGCCGCCTGTCGCGCCAAAAGAGTTGAAGTGTTTATTTTGTTAGTTTGGTTTTTTTTCAGAATTATGCAGCTATTTTAACACAAATAACGAAAGGTAATCGTAGTGAGCGACTTTCGATCATTGCTTTTCTGAAGTCAATACTCTGTCCAAGTGATATAGATGGGGGTCGTTCCTGTATTCACTCCTCATCCAACCCATTGGTTCAGTAACGTTTTAAACATTACATGTTCCACTCCATTCTGCTCCAGATTCAGATTCAGATTCAGATTCTTTATTCACGGTACACATACATGTAAAATGGTTACAAATAAACATATTGCACAAATGTAATGTGAAGTATACCGTAGGAAGTGGCATAGCCAGATTGGCTGTCTACCTGCCACCCCCTGGAAGAAGATGGGGTGATTGCAAACAGACTGTGACTGAAAGAATGAACAGAGAGCCAATTATGTGACACATGATGGAGAATGACGATCGAATCATTACTTTTCTGATATTAGAGTATTAGTGTTTCATTTTCGCCAGCGGAAAGACGGTGATTCAAGGTAGGCAAGAAGCAACCTGCCTATAGGACTCCCTCCACTACTTATCATAACACATGAGGGCGGCAACAAGTCCCATCGTGAAGTTCGTATCGTTTAGACTGCGACAAGGAGGTTGGTCATGATGTTTGGGTGTGGTGTCTACGTTAGCTGCATCATCATCGTAGGATGACGAATGTTATTGATTTATTTGTGTAGACTTTTATTTGCAAGTTCATACTTATATCCATATAGTATTTTACATAGCACCACTGTAAGGAGGAAGCGCGACAGGTTGCACAAGACGAGGATTCCAGATTTAGACGCGGACCACGACTTTGACAATTTACGAAGTTTACGAAGTGCAATCAGGACAGTAGGGATTGTTGCAGCTGACATAACTGGAATATGAGGAAATGAATGTGGAAGTTAGCTTGTTCTTAAGCATGCTTCTGTCGCTAATATTACGAGTTGTGTCGTCCAGAGCATTCCATAGTTTCGGGAAGGAGTATAAAGGAAATTTATCCAGAGTTTGGGTCCGTGTTTTTTCTATGTATAGGAGGCCTGACTGTCTAGTTCTCCTACCAGATGGATTGTCAGTAATTTTAAATATATCATTGAAAGACACCGGTAATCTGCCGTTCTGCCAGTCAAACACGAACAGTAGTGCATGTAGCCTAAACAAATCATCAACCTTGAGTATTTGGTTTTCTTTAAACAGGGGATCTGTATGAGAATTGTACTTTTTGTTATTAATTATTCGTATTGAACGTTTTTGCAGGACAGCTAGTTTTTTGATAGCTCTTGAGTTGCCCCATGCCTGGATTCCGTATACCAAATGGCTATGTATGAGGGCGTAATACAAAGTTTTCATAGCTCCGTGGGGGAGGATATTTTTAACTTTGTTTAGACTATAGTTTGCGCGTGCTATTTTCGAGCATAATCGGGATATGTGAGCCTTGTAGGATAAATGTTCATCAATGCTAATTCCCAAGAATTTAACAGATTTTTCTGTTTCGGTGGCCCCAACGTTGTTAATGTTTTGGTTATTTATTTTAACCTCTTGACAAAGATTTTTGTTCCTACCTTTATTTGGATTAAGTATGATGTACGAGGTCTTCTTAGCATTCAGCATTAACTGGTTCACAGAGCACCATTCGAATAGTTTCTGGAGCTCGTCATTGAAATACGATGTAATGGGATTATTATCGGAGCCCGGGCAGTGTGCAGTGGTGTCATCGGCAAATGATAAAAGATTGAGTGATGTTGAGTTACTTATATCATTTATATATAAAAGAAAAAGAATAGGGCCTAAAATCGAGCCCTGTGGTACACCACAACTCTGTTTGGCTAAGTTCGATTTGTGCTCTCCGTACGTGACATATTGAGACCTGTTGGACAAGTAACTTCTAAACCAATTGTTGGTGACACCTCGGATGCCATATGTTTCCAGTTTACCTAATAGTATTTCGTGATTTATGGTGTCAAAAGCCTTTGACAAATCCAGGAACAGTGCTAAGGTGCTGTTTTTTTCTTCTTTATTATTTTCTATTGCAATGCTTTTAAGGAGCTGAAGAACTGGATGAATAGTACTATGTCGCTTTCGGAACCCATATTGGTGAGGGTATAAAATATTAAACCTATTGAGGAAACTCTCTAGCCTCACTTCCATGAGTTTTTCCATTACTTTTGAGAATACCGGAAGTATACTGATAGGTCTGTAATTTGTAAAGCTGTGCTCGTCACCCGCTTTAAATATGGGTATCACCTTCGCGATCTTCATCCTGTCTGGTACTTTGCCGTTTAGGAAAGAGTTGTTAATTACATGTGTTAGAGGATCCAATACTTCGGTTATCGTATGCTTAAGAAGACAGGTTGTGATGTCATCGCAGTCTTTAGATAATTTTGGCTTCATTTTATTTACTACTCGGTTGACTTCTGTGGGATTTGTGCTCCAGTGTAATTGAGGGACATCTACCGCACTGACTTAGACCCCAAAACGTGGAGAGCTATCACTTTTCGCTACTCTAATTATAGATTGTTTCTCATACCCGGTATACGTACATTCTCTTTGAACGGCTGGAATGATTGGTTAAATAATTAATCATTCATCCATCTGTAGCTGTTAATAAAAGAAAATACAAAAACAAAAAAGAACCCTTAAACTCGATTGGGTTTTCGCAGTGCAAATATTGTATATGCTCCTCATTCGGAAACATGGAGGTGAGGGGTTTAGTCCAGTTCAAAACCTTTCTCTGAGGTTTGTATATGTATGCCACAGCGCCGCATGCACACGGGGTACAGTGTAATCTTAATACAGCGACGACCAAAATCGCAAGATACACGATATTAATCTCTTGGAGGTTTCGCTGCAGAAAAATCCATTAGCTTAGTCGTGCGCATGTCTTTTGGTGGTTACTTAACGCATTAGTTAAGCTTTCCGCTCACAGATACAGTGGCGGCGCCAGAAATTTTTTTGTGGGGGGGGGGGGGCAACTAGGGGGGGGGGGGGGCAGACTCCCATGAAGGGGGGCAAATACGTAAAGGATCATATCATTACTTTGTATGAGGTAGTCCAAACTTGGACCCAAAGTCCGTAATATACTTTTTTGGTTTGGTACGTCCTGTAGACGTACCAAACTAAAAAAGTATATTACGGACTTTGGGTCCAAGTTTCGACTAAATGTAATGGTAATTAGCGGTCCTCCTTTCAAAAAATCCTGGATCCACGTCTGGTGGGTCTGTGCGAGAGAGAGAGAGAGAGAGAGAGAGAGAGAGAGAGAGAGAGAGAGAGACTCATAATGCCCGTCTGTCATAATGCGAAATCCATGAATTTTTTTAGACAAGGGATATGGATAGACATGCCTTTGTTGGCTCATAACTTAATTATAACTTATAAGTATCTGCATCCGAGTCTTTAAATCTCCACTGCCTGGATGTGTTCATCAGCTAGCCTGAGGCTTTGGGCTAAGTGTGTATGGGAAATTATTGGGAATAAAAAAAGAGAGGGGTGTGTGTGTGTGTGAGAGAGAGTGACTGAATGTGTTTGTGTGTGAGGGTGGATGGATGGATGGAAATGCATGCGAGATGGTTGGGGGGGGGGGCAACTGGGGGGGGGGGGGGAGACTTCGTTTGGGGGGGCAATGTCCCCCATGCCCCCCCCCCCCCCCCCGTAGTGCCGCCACTGCACAGATACCGCAATGTCGAGAATTATACACGAATTGTCGATTTGCAGGACAAACCTTCTAGTGTTATATTGACACCCACTCAAAGCAGCAGTTGTGAAATCTTATTAAAATGATCTGTCACAGAAACGATAATCAGCTCATGTTCAAAATAGAAACCTTTCAAAACACCTCAGAAAACATGTGTATGCCTTAACCTAGCTTATCGATTTGCGGTATGGATATCATATAATCAAGTGATTTATGGGAAATTAAATTTGTTTATCTCTTTTAATATCTGACAGATCTTAGCGAATGAAATTGGTATATTGTAATTTGTCAGGTTACAATTGATTGCTTTCTGTTATTTTTCTAGGTTTCATTTACCATCGATCATTGAGTGCAGAGAGGTTACAATTACATTACGAACTGTAATCGTTAGCCCACACTTTCCCTTATGAATGCATTATAGCCCTGGGAATCTCAAATTTCGGATCTAATCGAATTACGAATGGAGTCAGGCAGGGGATTTCCAATCGAATCGTACCACTCTTCCAGTTGTAGATACATAGAAATAATTACATTGTTAATGTAGTTATACGTTTTGGGTCCAAATACTCAATTCCCATTGGTCAGCTGGATGAAAACGTCATGACCAAATGTAATTCATTTCCCAATGAATACATTTGGTCGAACTTTGACCCGCATTTACGGCAGAGCGTTGTTGACAGAATGTAATTCGGGCGGTGTTTGGGCTGGTTTTTAACTTTTAGCGCCTCTCGCTGTGATCAACTCCGCTGCTGTTTCTTTGGTGACATTTCCCAACTGTGGCATAAAGCCCGTTACTAAAATACTCGATCCCATTTCTAACGTTATGAAAATTAAAAATCAAAGCTGTGCGCTTTGTCTTTTGTGTGAGGGTGGTTTTTCGCCTCGTTCGTTCGTACATGTTTTATTTCGTCTTTCTGCTTTGTTTATGGTAAAAAGTAGTTTAAACAATTACGGAATGTAATTATAAGAATTGAATACAATTTTTATAATCTTTATTGGAATATGAACGTGTGGGAATGGGTACAAATTGTATGAATCCCTTCGGGATTCATACATAATTTGTACCCATTCCCACACGTTCATACTCCAATAAAGATTATAAAAATTGCATTCAATTCTTAAGAAATAGATACTAGGGCCGATAATCAGATTTAAACCACGAAGAGGATTGTTATTATCCCTGATGGGTGAAGGTGTGAGATGGGGAAATCTCACCCGAGGGCAAGATATTTGGGCCAGACACGAGGCTTGCCGAGTGTCTGGACCAAATATCTTGTCCCGAGGGTGAAATTGCCCCATCTCACAACGACCCCCATTATCGGGGATAATTTTTCTCCCCCACCAAAACACTCTGAAGTCATCACAAGTAATTCAGGGGCACGTGCAGCTATATCGAACAATTTTGTTGTCCATTTCTGAAAAAAACACTGATTTGCTTATCTGAAAGAGCGCACAAAAGTTCTATATATAACACAGGTATTTACATGTACGACGAAATTAATTTCAACGCCGGCAAGACAGGGGTGAAAGATTTGCAGCGATGTGAACATTGACACATTCCGATGACGCCATATTATGAATTCTGCAATGTATTCGCATAATTTTTCGACGGGAATTTCGTGCAACTCTCTCCACTCGTAACGGCGTTCACCAAACAATTAATATAAAAGAGTCAAATGTCCTTTGGTTTTGCGGTCTGTATTTTTATTTCTGTTTTCGTCGACAAACGTTCTTCTGCTAATTCCGAAACGTGACACCATGTTGTTTGTTTGCAGAAGAACGTGCGATGATTGAATAGTTTTGCGCTCATTAAATATGCTAATGAGCCGGTCACGTGGGTCATGTGAGCTAGATAAGTATCTCACATGGCCTTCTCACATGGGACACGCATATCTTGCAAAGGAAGTGGGGAGAACAGCGTTTTAACCACGAGGCTCTACCGAGTGGTTAAAACCTTTATTCTATAAGTGGTTTAAATCTGATTACCGGCCTTAGTACCTATTTGTTTTATCTATGCCATGTTCTTAATAAATAATCGACTTTGTCACTTAAAATGGAGAAAAAAAAGAATACTTTCTATCGCAAACACACGGGTTTGCTTTGTTTACATCTGCGCCGGTGGGCAGTACTTCAGGCTCTGCACGTGAATGCTTGATTGACAGCTTGACACACCGTCAAAGTTGATTGAATTTATGTTTGAATGAAACATCACAAAGTGTAAATGTATCGAAGTGGGCAAATTGGGTCATGTCAAAAGTCAAGTTGGATGTACTTCCTACTATAGGTGTAAATTATTTTTAACCGCGGTAGAAGCTTTACACCGACAGTGGAGTTAAATGCTAAAATTTAACATACGGGCTTTTCAAAGCTGGTAACATATGTGAGCAGGGAATAAATTACATTTTCTTGTAACCATGAATATTGTAAATTGCCACCCAAGAATTGGGTACAACTTCGACTCATCCTGTTTGGTCAAATCAATTCCAAAACGGATTCAAATTATTCAGAATAAAGCCATTCATTTAGAATCCACAAATTTTCGTCCCAATGGCCCTTTTCAAGTGGAAGAAATATTTAATGGTCAATTTTATTTTATGGTTAAGTTTAATTTTATTCTGAATAATTCATCTTCCCTTTGGATGACCTTCAATGTGGGAATCAAAGTAGTGTCGGACGCGGATTCTCCTTTCAAAAACTCTTCTTCTATCATCAGGTCTCCTGCAAAGGAGACCTGATGATAGAAAAGGAGTTCAGGAGGAGACACTAGGTATGATTTTGGGAACACCTCGCCGGTTCGAAAATTTTCGAATCAACGCGATTCGAATCCAATTGACTTGTCGGGGCGATTACGAATCGAATTACGAAGCTCCGCGGGGCCCAAATAAAGCAGTGCTGGTGGGTTGTAAAATAGCGGTCAGACTTAAAAAAAACGCGATTAATGTTAAGCACGTGTGGATGTGAATATCGTGGGCAAAATCGTCAAACAAAAATTGCTGTAGAATAGTCGCAGTATTGGTGAGAGGCGTTGTCAGAGATGGCGGAAGCTTAATGAAGATGCGAGTGTGGATGGTGGGGATATCCAAGATACATCTGACCTGCCATAGCCCGGCTCCAAGGATGAAAAATTGATGTACATATCTGCAGCTTGCTCGATTCTAAGTTTTTTGGACTAGCGCAAAGAAAGGAGTTGAAACGTGTGTATGGAGGGAAGGGAAGAAGTACACCGATAAATATACTATACAGTACGGGGAGAGTGGATTGTAACTAAATCACCCGCGGAGTGGAGTTATCACCCAAGCTATAACTTTCAAATTTTGAATATATCGGCAAAAAACACAAGCAATGTTTCAGCCAATGGACCTCCGGGTTTAACCCGGAGGTCAATTGGCTGAAACTTTGCCGGTACTGGTTATGCTTTGCAACAAATTTGCAATTATTGCTCGGGTGGAATCTCCACTCTGCGGGTGATTTAGTGATAATACCCTCTCCACGTACTGCACCTTTGAAATATCTTACTACGCTTTTTCTTGTAGGGTCACGTGTTATGATTGCATGCCAGCAAAAGTACGAATCTCCCGTTGTCCCTCTCTTGTCCCCTGCATGTCACGGTCTGGCTATTTTTCGGTCTATCTTCTGCTTGGACTCTTTGCAAGCCCAAAGGCATGTCTTCGGGCTGGACGATGGTTTAAATACAAGAAAAGGACTTAACTGGTGGAGATGGAATTAAGGGACCAAATCGTCCATCGTGTGGAACAAGAAACCATCTGCAATGGGTCATTAATCCTACCAAAACTTGAACCAATCGACCAAGCCGTCCAGCCAAACAGATGTCTGATATCGGTATTAAAGAAGTCCCTCACCACGTACAGTACGTGGAGAGTGTATCATCATTAAATCACCCGCAGAGTGGAGGGTTCCACCCGAACAATAATTGCAAATATGTTGCAAAGCATAACCATCACAAGAAAAGTTCCAGCCAAAGGACCTCCGGGTTAAACCCGGAGGTCCTTTGGCTGAAACATTGCTTGTGTTTTTTGTCCACATGTACAGAATTTGAAAGTAATACTTTGGGCGATAACTCCACTCCGCGGGTGTTTTAGTTACGATCCACCCTCCACGTACTGTACATCTACCGTTATCGTTCGATAATCGTGGAACATTGTCCACACTGCTGAAATATTTTTTTTTAAAAGCCCAGAAGCAATATAGACTTGATCGCAAAAGCCCGAAAATATTTTGCCTTTGTTCGCCCGATACTTGAATATGCCGATACTGTATGGGGTAACTGCACTACAAATGAGGTTGTGGATTTAAAGGAAAATAAAAATTGATAATAAGTCATGAATCACACCCAACAACCGGCAAACTATTTGTTGTTCCATGTTCCCAGAACAAAGCTGTACAAAGTTGTTTAGAACATGAAAAAAAGAGAAGTGCAAAATAAATTTTATGAAAATTAGTGTCTCTCTGGCTGTCATCTATTTCAAGTTGTCCAACTATTACATAGCCAACATGTTTCTGGAGAAAAGTTTTCCCGATCAAAAGTTCCCCACACAGAAGATTTATGGATTTAAGATCCCGGACAAATGCTACCCAGAAAGACGCCAGACAAAATTTCCCCTGCGAAAAGGTTCTTATTTTCCTCGAGTGGTGAGGGTATGGCGTGAGGAAATGTCGCCCCAGGGGAAAGATATTTGACCGAGACACGAAACAGATTTACCCATCCTACCCCACACCACTCGAAGGTGGGTTTTCGTCCACCACACTCTATATGACCTCATCGAAATCAATGAGATAAACATTTATCCTTCTGCCGTTTGATCGTAGAGAAAAATGAATTGCATATTCGAAAAGAGCATCGAAAATATCCATATATCTTACCTCCTACAAGTATCTGGGAATTTCATTGGTTCAAAGACGTCATATGCAGACTGCATATAAAACTATATACTGCCTGTCAACATCAATATACACTGACAGCTATGGGTAATCTCCCCTTTGTTCATTGATTATTCAAAAGAGCGACAGCCGATAAACGCTTCAAGTTGAAAGATTTAGTGTTGGAAGCCCATATTTGGTCTGAAGTGCAGGTTAGGCAACTTAAAAGGCTTCATATTCTGTGGATGTGTGTCATGTTACCTTCGAAATGAAACTGTGTGGTATGTATGAATTTGCCTTGTTACAATTTATGGGAGAATAAATTGTAACAAGGCAAAGGCACATGAACACATTCTGAGAATTCTCTCATTTAATTTTGATCGCTGTTGTTATTAGATCTGTGCATCGATGCAGCAGTCGGTAAGATATATTCGTTACACAGTTTGTTGATGGCCTAATATGGTATATATGGTGTCAGTTAATTTAATATTGGACGAGAGCGAACTGACACCATATATACCATATTAGACCACCAACAAACTGCGCAACTAATAATATACCGTACCGCCTCCGTGGTCTGATCACTTTCCACGGTTGGGCAATATTTCCAAGGAGGAAATAATATTAGATTCCAAACAATAATTATAAGAATAATCAACAAAAATTTAACTATTTAAGCACCGGATACAGCCCGGTGTTTCATTAATTGACATTTTGATGATAAGGCCTTTTATTACCTGGTAAACGCATGCGTTGACATCACTGCCAACGTGTGGATTACAACCAGTCCACGGCGATTGTACTGTACCAAATATATATACTACGACAATGAGAGTTAGCTTAAGGTGATTCTAAACTGAAGATTGTAGTTTGAGTGGACAGGTCGAAAACATGATGTTTTTTTCATTACTTTTCAATAGTTATGGTTATT
Source organism: Pictodentalium vernedei (assembly GCA_031216915.1). NCBI lineage: Eukaryota > Metazoa > Mollusca > Scaphopoda > Dentaliida > Dentaliidae > Pictodentalium > Pictodentalium vernedei. Next base: position 131,260,370 of record CM062297.1, read on the forward strand.
TAATACATGAATGATTGCTACCTACCTAATAGATTACAAAAATGTGATAAAAATTTTTAAAAAAAGAATTTACTCACCAAAAAAAATGCTTTTAAAAATCCCTAACTCACGGTCAACTTCCTGCCACCAAAACTTAAAATATGAATCTCACATTGAAAAATATGTTTTCTAAAATACAGTTCAAAAGTATGGCACACCACACTAATCAGTAATCTAGTTGACCTCTCTGGAAATATTAGCCATACAAGTGATGTTCTGCCCTCTTCCACAAGTAAAACTGTCTTGACATGAAAGGACCCTGTAGAAAGTGTATCGTTAAATCCCAATAATAGAAAATAAAAGACTGCATGGCTACCCCCCACCCCCCTCCCACCATAACCAAAAAAAAATGAATTTTTCAAAATTGAAAAAGGGACATTATTCTGGCAAAAATTGTCAGATCAAACCCTGATCTGACTTGACTTGCATTTTATGTTGATACACCTACACAACAAATTTTATTTGATTCTGTCAATTACAGCTCAAGTTATTGGTTGGAAACTAAAAAAAAGGAGTTTTCAAAGTTGAAAAAGTGTGACTCTGGAATCATCTACCAGGACTACATGCAGGCTCGAAGGGAAGTTATGGAATTGAATTTCGCCAATAAGTCGTATCATCGATTGACCAATACTTACAGTGCTCAAAGTATAAAATATTCGTCCAATTATTGAAAAAATCCGATGAGGTGCTTAATGTATAAAAGTATTTTTCATGTGCTAAATGCTATGTTTTGGATCATGAATAAACTCATGTTGTGTCAGAAACCTACCTTGTATTATTTTTTTTTGGTGGTGAGTTGACCCGTGGCGACTTGACCCGGTGGCGAGTTGACCCAGTGGCGAGTTGACCCGTTCCCAAAAATTTGATGCTCGATTGTGCCTTGTGTGTGTTGCCATACTTCACTTTCGTTGAGAATTTCTATGCAACGACTGATAAAATAATTTTCTAGAGAAAAATTTCATGTTCACACTTCTGTCATATTTTATTTGTGATTAGGAGGTCTAGTGGGGTGGATAGAAAGAAAAAATATTATTTTTCGCACTTTGAACAAGCGACTAAACAACGCATGTGACTTTCCGGTGACAACAACTTCGATCAACAAATACTTGCAGGCATGAGTCTAATAGCCCACAGATTATTCGAAATTATCGATGATCTTTGTGGATTGCAAACAAATTTAATGAAATACATCATTTACAATGATTCGCAATGTAAATCACACCAGATCGCAAAATTAGGAGCATTATTTCTGGAACTCACCGAAACCAGACCGAAACGGGACCGAATGACAGACCAATAAAGTTAACCATCAATATTACATGACGAACAATAGTTCCCCCGATTTGCGATTAAAAGAAGTGAAAAAGCAACCAGTTTACGAATATTTCAACAACGAAAGAATACAACATGGTTTTCTAATTCCACTATATGTCACCGTTTTGTTAATTAAAGAAAATTGAAATTTTTGTTCTCTATTGGTAATTTTGGCGCATGAATACAAACTAATGGCAAGGTCGATCCATGTAAACAAATTGATTGCTTCAGTTGGTGAGGGAAGAATATTTACATAGAACAGACAATCAATGCAATTTGCCTCTATTAGTCTGCTTCTCTTGAGATATATCGACAATCAGAATTTCAGCAGTGGCATTGTCATGAGAATTTACGGGACATATGGCGAGATCTTTTGTCGCAATGTTGCCTACAACCTTCAGTGTTTTGAATTTCCCACCGTAAACATGGCGGGCACTTTTGAGACTGAAACGACCCAGGTTGACAACGTGCTTAGTCCTATCTTCTATGTGTTTTATTAAAAATTAAGACTCAACTACTGGATTACATTATTGATAGCTCACGTTGGTTGTTCATTGGAAGGTGAGGCGTCTCGCTATTTTTTGAAATCCTGCCCACGCCATTTCCGACCTTTTGACAGTACACATTTTCTAATGTCTCCAAATGACTCGTAAATTTGTTAAATGCATATTTTGCGGGTCCCATCACGTTCTATGTGACATGACCATTCCCCCAACCCTGGTATCCAAGGGCAAGGCTGTTTCGTTGCCAAGTTATTGTTCAATGAAATGTTCACATTTTTCTGTGTTTCTGGCTTCCATGTTGGCAGCCATGACTTCAGAATCACATTAAGACACTAAAAGGTAACATATCGAAGTGAGATGAAACAGCTCGCATTCCCGTGACACCATATTGCAATTATGTATTTCGATCATGGCCTGTGGCGTTTTAGAAACCGTCCTCGAATGGTGTGGCGGGGGGTGGGGGCATCTGTATTAGTGGTGCTAAGCGGGACACAAACGTAGAAAATGCAGACGATGATGAACTAAACGATTCGGAGATTATAAAATACTCGAATATGGATGATCATGTGTGGGAGGTGGGGGATGGTAGGAGGGGGTGAGAGGAGCTCGGCGGGGGGGGGGGGGGGTGACCTATCTATCTCACCCAAGCATCTTACACGAGACATGCGTATCACAATAGACAGGTGGTGGCGAAAAATGTGTCAGGGATAAATCAAGAGTAAAGTTTTATAAACATAACACAATTATACAATAAGATGATTTTTGAAAGCGTTGGACTCTAAGGCGATAGTAGAGGGCCGCTAATGGGTGTGGGGCTGCTAATCACAGATGGATGTCCAGTAATGGAGCCAAACGACACCTGGGATAATCATGTTATTATTATTATTATTATCAATACTTAGAAATTATAAGAACGACTTTCGACCCCTTTGGATTTATATTATTTTGTGAAATGAATCAATATGAAACACCATTATTAAGCAATTTAAGGCCAAACACTCTATATTTATCTCAATCACCACCAATTAAACTCGTTAGGGAAATGTAAACAGATTTCCAGGAAGACGAAATGACGTCATGACGAGAACGTCAGCACGTACTAGCCTGTCCGCGGGCCGCTAATGACGAAAAATAGCCATTAGCTACTGGCCACGCTTTACAATCTTTGTTTCAAGTTTATTATGCTCCCTTACAGGCTGTGTAAATTAGTATTAACACGAATGTAGCGTGCAATGAATTCATAATAATAAACTTTTATAAACATAACACAATAAGTACAGTGGCGTGGCCAGGAAGGGGATTGGGGGACGCGTGTCCCCCCCCCCTCCCCACATTCCTTCAAAGTTGGTCCTCGAAATATGTCCAAAAATGGCATAAAAATCGTAGGTGGTAAGGTCCATGGGTGTTAGGTTGTAGATTTGTAGGTTGCTTGTCCTAATATCTGTGTCGGTGAAAAGGTAGACAGTGACTGTCGTCAATACATGAAAAATCTCAAAAACATTTGAATTCTAGGGTTCAAAAACACCCATCGACGACCCTTGGCCGCCCCGTATCGGACACATTTATTTCCCGCTAGTGGAAACCCTGATTATTGTTAACTTGGTTATCTAGCTCAAAATTTAAGGACGCAAAATTCTGAGATGTGAAGTCTTCGAAAGCTTTTCCCGCACACACCACTCTCACCCCCCCCCTATTAAAATGGAGCTAAGCCAGGCTCTGCGAGTTTGTTCCCCCCCCCCCCCCCCCCCGCCCACGCTTGCTTTGGGCTGGCTACGCCACTGAATAAGTAGATTCATTGTACACAATTCTGTGCTTCTTGCGTGAAAGTTTATATTCCATTCTTCAAAGAGAAACCAGGTTTAATGAACAGACAGAGTCTTTGTAAATACACTTCCAATTCATTTTATACACTTTTTTATTCTTCAGAATCTCGATTAACAGTTACATTTTATTTTTGTTTATACTTCAAACACATGATAAACAGATGTTTTTGATACCTCTCTCAAATGATAGACAGTTTATCTTTGTAAACATACCACAGAGGTACTCTGATAACATTGATGGTTCAGTTGCAGTTAATGGGGAATGGGCCAAAGACAACCGTGATGGCTGAGAAACACTGCTGAAGACACACGAACCCAAGACTAGATAAGATGTAGTACACAATGTCAGCAACTATTGAAGATGTTTTTTTTTGTTTGTACCGGTTGTTCGGGATTCATTGGAAAAGTACTTATCACGCCGTGTATTTTTGCTAATTTGCAATAGTTCCCTGTACTTTAGAAAATGCGTTGCAAGTGTCATTTTCTTTATGTTGCTGTGAATTGTATTTTCTCGCAGAAATGACACAATGTGCTTGCGGCAGGAAAAGAAGTTTTCTGAGTCGAGTCAAAATTACAGTTTTGATAAAATTCCAAGTATGTTGTCAATATTAATTACACTCTGGTCCGTTGGTCTTTTCAGGGTTATGCGGGGTTCTCACTTTCAGGGTTTTGGGCCCCGGATTGCTACGGATTTGAACCGTGGTAAAACCTGCGTGTTTTGGCCACGGTAGACAATTTCTACGGGGGCACCTGGGGGTGGCTGCGGAGCCTACGGAAGATCTAAGGAAACTCTAAGGATATACTAAGGTTGTGATAAGGACGTACCAAGGACTCGCCAAGGATGATAACGGTTATGTGACGGTTTTCCTACGGTTAAGCTACGGCACCACCGGATGCGCTACGAACAAGCCACGGTTGTCCTGCGGTTTATCCGGGTTTTTCACTGTCATGCGATTGTGTTACGGATTTGCGACGATTCTGCAACGGTTCTTCTACGGTCTCTGTGGTTAAGTCACGGCCATGTCGCGGTAACATAACCGTAGACATCGGGACACAACCGCAGCATATCCGTAGTCTATCCGGCATTTTACGTGGTCAACCGGGAACCCATTTCTGACCATGGTTAATGCCGGTGTAAAAGGAATGGAAGTCCGTAGGAACGTTAGTCCCTCTGGACTATTATTCCGCGGAATTATAGTCCTAGGTCTAACATTTCTAGGAATAGTAGTCCGCCGGACTACTATTCCTAGAAATGTTAGACCGAGGACTATAATTCCGCGGAATAATAGTCCAGAGGGACTAATTTTCCTACGGACTTCCATTCCTGTTACACCGGATCGGCTACGGATATGTTGCGGTTGAGTCACGGTGTCTACGGTTTTCTGCGGTGACGGAAAAACTTTAATTTTCAAAGATTTTGAAAATCGCTCCTCGGAATAAAACAAGGCGGTGGAAGCGAGAAGTTTATTCCGGAATACCACGGTCATGTGTACGGGTCCGTGACGGATTTACTAGGGACAATCACGATTAAAACCGTAGGCTTCCGGCATCTCGAACCGTGAAATTGAGAGCCTATCTTTAGTAACCAACTTGAAATACCTGATAGAACAACGGAGTGTTCAAGTGACGTCACTTGAAAACCTCTCGTGTACTGAGTAGTATATGCGTTTTATTGATTGAACAAAAGGTAGGGTGTAAGTCAGTTACCAGCCTAGCTGTCAGTATTCATGAATTTGAACAACCTGCCAGCATGCCGTAACGCCTCGCCTCTACGCAGCTCGGCCTCACTCACTGCACGCTGTCAGATTGTTCAAATCCACGAATACCTCAGGATAGGTTGGTTCGCTTACTTGACGAGAGTAAAATATCCGTACTCCATTTCTGAGGTGCCCTGAAGCCTTGACGCACCTCATTTACAACCGAGGCACACTTTTTCGTGCGCTCAAAAATATTAGAAACAGGATATATCTGATAATTTCTTCGCTTTTAGCCAGGCAGGCCGGAGGCGCGAGACGTAAATTATAAGATATATCATGTTGAAGATATTTTATCAGCGAGAAAACAGGTAGGCCTGAGATGAGGCGAGGTATTACAGACACCACTTGTACAATACACAAAGCTGTTTTTGTCTTGTACTGGATGAGCATTTTGTTTCAGTTGGTTATGGTTATAGGTATGACTGTGCTAAATATTTGAATTAGAGTTACCCGCTTTGAAATGTTGCAATGTCCGAAATTAAGCAGCCTTGTGAAAATATATTATTTCAATAAATGTTTGAAGCATTTTACTGATATCTTGCATTATTGATGAATATTCCCGATAAACAAAGATGGTGATTTGATGACTTTTGGACTTAAAAAGTACAATTGACTATTGGCGTGTTTTGATGGAAATTCCCTGAAAAATATGTGCACGTGGCCGGTAGTTCCCTTCCTGTCAGTTTTCTATCTTATTTGTTGCATGGCCCCCTGTTTTCGGGACAGAAAAAGTTTTCTGAAGGGCTAAACTTGACAAACATATTTGAATGCCAAAACTAAAGTGATGCGATCATATATTTGTTCGCCTGAACGTTATAATGATCGCCTATGGGAAAACATTTTGTTCTGTGATACCTATAAGCCTCTACTGAAATGTGTCCTCCATCTTGAATGTCAGAGGTCAAGTTACATAAACAAAGCGCCACATGTGCATAGCTTATACCTAAAATCTAGCCAACTACCAACACGTAAAATCTAAACCAATTGTTTTCTAAAATCATGTATTATGTTCATATTGTTTTTATTTAGATGCCCTGGGAATTTTGTTTTCTGATTTCTGGGTCGAATTCGACAACAACAAGCATTTACTAATTTTTTTTTTCAATCTAAAGACGATGGCTTCAGAAGTCCTAGAGATTTACGAGAAAGCTGCCCAGTCAAGTTTCTCGTGAGCATTTCATTTCCTATGGAACAACACGTGGTGACAGAAGGGTAATAGATCTGAAGGAGACCTTTTCGAAAACACATAGAGTATATGCCAAATCTAGAGTTGTACGGCGGGATATGCGATTTGCGGGATTGGTGACAGTGGACAAAATATGGCATGAATATCCTGTTTTTATTCATGAAGTTCCCATTTTACCTAATGTGGATAAAATCGGACATAACAGTAGTAGGAGATGTGGAGATCGGGCCTTAGTGGCAGGACCCCCGGGCAGAAACCCGGAAGTGACGTCATGTCACGTGACCCAGTGGCGTCATGTTTGGTTGCTATGGTAACCCGCGTGAGCGACCATCTTGTGACGTCATTCCCATAGCGTAACTGTACTGTTGGTGGCAACACATTGACTGAGTGAGGCCCTTCATAAATTCATTGAACATGTTTACAAATAGTCTAAATATGGACGTTGCCATACGCATGATGTTGTCCAGATAAATACACAGAACGCCACGATGTGTGAACGCGTTCGTCAATACGGCACGAGCGCCAGCGATCGCCAGCGTGGAAGGCTAGAACAAGAGGCGTAGCCTCTCGTTCTATCCTTCCGCGATGGCATGCGACCTGAATTGACCAACGCATTCACATCGTGGCGTTCTATGTTTATTACACGCCTCTATTAGTTTAAAAATTCAAATAGCACACACAGAATTTTTTCAAACTTTAAATTTATTTATTGACCGAAGCGTTCGATTTATCGGCTGTCACCATTGCAGCTTCCGAATTGATGTGAGTCAGAATCGACGTTTCGATGTCTGATTACAAAACAAAAATGGGTGGAGTTTAGTTCTTTTGATGGATCGATGCCGTCAGGTGGAAAAATAGTCAGTGAATGGAAATCGGTATGGAACACGTGTGTACGGATTTGTAAATATGGAACTAGAAATAAAAGTAATGGCATGTAAATAAAACACTAAGCCACCCACGTGAGTTTGTCCATGTTGGGTGTATAGAAGAAGAGATAATACTGAGCTCATTAACTGATGTTTTTACCTCAATTTCCTCCGCTGAGGTTATTGATAGAAAAGACTTTCATGTCCATTTGTTCTGCTGGTGGTATGCAAAAGTTGTGGACCTTTATTTAAAACAGAGAGAGTTTTGTGATTAAAAGATTTTGTGAACGAACACTGCAGGAAAGTGGTTATATTGCAAAAAGAAGTTTCTTTAGCTGCAGGGATTTAATTCGCCAAGGAACACAAGCTGCTTATGAGTATTATAGGTCTGTCCGGGGTGTGAGTGGGCGCTCTGCTCTTGTGATATCGGAGGTTCAAGCATCTGAACTGAGTGACCTATTATCCATATAATATGCCTGTAGAATATTGGAGTAAACATGTGGTATTTGCTGGAATTATGTCCATATTTGACCTCAGTGTCAGTGCAAGGAGAAGGGATTTGTTGATATGTAACACATTGGGATGTGGGTTGCTGTGGGGGGTGGGGGGGGGGGGGGAATTGCGATGTAAATGGCCAGTGTAGAAAGGTTTGTTATACTGTCGATAGTGCTGGGAAAAGAAATGTTGTAGGAAAAGAGTGCATGTTGTGCATTAAATATTACACGCTTGTTCAAAATATAGTCCCTGTTTCTTGTTGGTCGATCAAATACATACGATTACCCATTGAACGAGATTTACAGAAAAGTTATCTCCTCTTAATTTTCTAAAGCTGTCAGTGCAATTAACACTAAGGGTGTGAGAATGTCATATAAAAATTCAAATTTAAAAATTTTGGCGAATTTGGATCACTGATGCGCATAATTTCACAAACGTCAGTCATTTTCCTCCAGAAAAGTATAAAAATATAGAAAAAGCTGGCTTTTCAAAATTTTTTCCCCAATCAGTTTGAACGACTCACTATTATTTTCTACTGAAACCTATTTTTTCTGTTAATTTTCTATTTTTTTTCCAGGGAAGAATAAAAAACTAAGAAAAATAAGAAAACGGCATTTTCACCATCTCTTGATGTTCTGTAACATTTTGTTCTAAACATTTATTTATTTATTAAGGTTTAACGACACTTCAACAGCCAAGGTCATATCGTGTCGGTGACAGTTTTACGGGTGGAGGAAGACGGAGTACCCGGAGAGAAACACCGAGCAACGACGAGCAGCTGCCAGCTCCCCAACATCGTAACTCCGCACTGTGGCACAGGCAGGGTTAGACTGGTTGAAGACATGCGCACCATCAACGTGCAGTACGCCTTAGTACACTGCGTCATCGTGCCCCCATGTGGACAATCGGGGTTAAGTGCCTTGTCCAAGGACACAACGCGCGCGTCCAAATCGATCGCTCAGACGGTCACCCACCAAGGACTAACCGGGCTCGACGTTGCTTAACCATTTACCTAACATGAAAAGCAGACGACACTTGCAAAACAAAATTCTTGAATAACTAATTTTTTAAATTGTTTGTCACAAAAACATAGATTATGACCCCTCGTTGGAACGAACTCGACGAGCTCGTTCCAACGAGGGTCATAACCTATGTGAATCAAAAAATGAAAAAATAATGAATATTAAATGGCGATTTTTTTAGAATAGTGCTGGCCGTTTTTGGCCGTTTTTGGCCGTTACGATGGGTAAAGGGTTAACTTCGGTGTTCTGACGACAACCGGTTTCCCCAACGCCACCCCGCCCCCTGTCCCGGACATTATATCTCATACAAACATTGTCCTTTCCATTTATTTAAAAGTCAAGAAGGTTAGATTGCTTTTTTCGCGGGAAGCAGAAATACTTGTATGTTACTTTCGCTAAACGGGGGCGCGGTGGAGTTGCGGTAACCGGTTCTCGTCCGATCACCGAAGTGAAGCAACGTCGAGCCCGGTTAATCATTGGATGGGTGACCGTCTGCGCGATCAATTCGGACTCCCGCGTTGTGTCCTTGGGCAAGACACTTAACCCCGATTGTACACATGGGGGCACGATGACGCCGTGTACTAAGGGGTACTGCACGTCGATGGTACGCATGTCTTCAACCAATCTAACCCTGTCTGTGCTACAGTACGGAGTTACGATGTTGGGGAGCTGGCAGCTGCTCGTCGTTGCTCGGTGGTTCTTTCCGGGTACTCCGGCTTCCTCCACCCGTCAAACTGTTACGGCCATGATTAACCATTGTGCATAAGTATATGACCTTAAACACCAATAAATAATAAATAATAATAATAAACTCTCGCTAAACAAAGGGCCAAAGTGGATTTGATAGATATTTTTAATCCCGAAGTATTTGTAAAGTGGTTGTGTCTTATAAGCTTACAATAAAATGTCAGTTTTCTGTTTGTCATGTTTAATAACCGAAAACAACAGACAGTTCTTGGAACTCTCTGTTGTTTTCGCTTATTTCAGTAACAAACGGAAACTTGGCTTTATTTTCTTCTGGTATCATAGGTTTTTCTCCACAATTACCTTCTTATTAACGGGACTTCCCTCGCGCGTCTAATATTTAAAGGGAGATAACCTTATCGAAATTCGGTTTTCATGCCGAGATAAGTCAAGAATGCTTTGCACCTAATGGTCTGATTAGAATTGAAGTATAACCCTGGAAAATTCAATTTCCTAAATAAATGTCGAATGGGTGGCAGGGAGTCCACTTCGTCAACTGCAGAAACATAGGCACACGATCCGTATTAATTGTTTTCGATATTTTTTTTTAACAGTGCAAATTGATACATAAATTCTATATTGTGTATAGGAATATAGATAGAGCCATGGAAATGGAGTAAATATTGAATTTTCACTTTAGATGAGTATCAGGATACGACACCAAGACAGAAGCGAAAATAAATCGTCACTTAAGGCAATGAATTTTCAAAGATTTATGTCTAGTTTTACCGTTGTACAGGAGAGATGGCTTCAGTCGAATTCAGTGTTAAGCGAACAAATTTATTTAAGAGGATCGATGTAAAAGTTGACCAGCTCATTCATTTTGTAGAATTATTTGTTTTGACTAAAAGTATTTGCTCAAAAAGAGATCAACACATGGTAGAGGTTAGCGATCGAATCTTGCTCCATTACTGAGAAATTATTGCAGCCAACTTATGGGGATGTTGGAAAGAAAGAAAGAGGTTAGAGAGAAAAACAGAAATTACGCCATGGTTCTTTTATCTTTTTGAAACGAAATGGAATGAAATGGCTTTGGACCCCGAAGACGCTCAGGGTCGGCGTGGGACAAGCCACTTTCGACCCTCTTTTACAATATAATTGATATGTCGTGTCTAAGAGTGGCAAAGAAGCAAATGGTTAGGGTACTCAGGGGCATCAATGTCTCCTGTGGTTCTCTTTGGAGGGTGTGGGTGCGAAGGTGAGATCGATGGTGGTGGTGTTGTTGGTGTTGTAAGATGTTTTGAGGACTGGCACGGTTCGTTCTGCCTAGTCCTTGCGCCTGAAACCAACTCGGCGTAGTGGTTTCGCAGGTCGGTTAGAGGGCTTTTTGTTATCTCTTTCAGGTCGAACCCCATTCTTGTGTAGTCTCGGAGATTTTCTTGTAATTTCAGCCGTATTACTTCTTCGGCGACCTCCACTCCCAGAAACACCTCCACGAATTCCGTGGTGTTCACCTCCTGGTCGGGGCTCTGGTCGGGAAAGGAGAAGGAGCAAGAGTAGGAGAGGTGGAAGGTGCATCGTGATAGACAACTTCCTGTACCACAAATATCCCTCCTCCATCATCTCCTCTTCAGACGAAGTCTCTGGTGGGTTGGAGATTGATTTGTCTCCTGATGAGCCTGTATTTGGATTTACCAAAACCCCATTTTCATCCAAATTTATAGAAATAAATTTTCAGATTTTATTTCCATAAATTTGTAAAACTGGTCTTTCAGACCATTATTATGCAAATTGCTGGAAATAATTTTTTGCATGTGAAAACCTAAATAAATGAAATTAGTCTTAACTGACAAATCACAGACAAGCAATAAGTAATAGCATTATTGTTCTTTTTGATCGGTTTCATTTTTCCCGTTACTTTTTTACTTATGTACAATAGTTTCTTTCCATTTCTCTTCTTCCTGTTTCTTTCCTTCCGTTTACCAATTAATGTATCCTTATTAAGGGTATTGGCAGTCATCAGATCATCCTCGATGTTTCAGCCCCTGCTCATCATACTTCCTAAATAGTAATACAGCTGAGAGTTTATTGCTTCAAACAAGGCGACACTCAGCATCAGTAGTATTCTCCCATCTTTCAGATATAGGTTGTCGGACCTCGGATGTTATTTCCGAGGTCCGGTGTCGAGGTTCGGCAAACTTATCCTACACCGGAAAGGTTCGAAAAGTCCTGCTTTCATTCCATGCGCCACAACTCAGATGATTTCGTTCCTTTACCCAACGTGACGGCCAAAACCGGCCAGCGCTATTCTCAAAAATCGCCAATTAAGTTTCATTATATTTTTCATTTTTATCTCAAAAACATAGGTTATGACCCCTCATTGGAACGAGCTCATCGAGCTCGTTCCAGTGAGGGGTCATAACCTATGTTTTTGAGACAAAAAATGAAAAAGATTAGTTATTCAAGAATTTTTTTTGCAAGTGTTGTCTGCTTTTCATGTTAGGATTAAACACTACCTCGTCTTCACTGCCGCGATCGTCATTTTGTCAAATAGAATGTCATAGTATGTGTCAAACTAACTGAGAAGTATCTGTAAAGCATCCATGACTAAATTTGCTGAAAATCTTTTTGGTAATTTAACTCAAGAGATCATTCGTCCTCTGAGTTCCAATGTGTTCTATGTGCCTGCTGGCACATAGAACACATTGGAACCCAGGAGACGCACTGGTGAAAACCTTGATTTAATTACAGGGTTAAATGTAATTAAAAATGCCCACATTTTACTTTTTCTTTGGGTAAGGGATGATATGCCCATGGCAGGAACATCCGCCAGCAGCAGGTAAAGAGTTAATTAACTGCAGTGTTCCAAACACCTCATACAACGCAGTTATCCTTCTTTTAACTGAAGATAAAAGGACATACAGTTTCATTATCTTAGTCCAAAACGACAGTTTCGTTATCTTTATCTGGAGAATAATTAGCATCTAACATTGATAGTCTCTCATTAGACATTATTACATTAACTCTCACAATTATCATCACACTATAATAATAATAATAACGCTTTGGCCAGCCGCTGATTTGTCGCGGTTCGCGGACGAGAAGGCCATGGTTACCCCTGAACTCCCAACTGCCTCCCTATTCCCACGCTTCTCCTCTCCTCCCAACACTCGGAGACGAACTGCTTGATGACATCCCTTGCCTCATTCTTCCCAATCTCTCCGATTAGCATATTAACCCTCTCCTTTGAGGCCCCCCTAACCACATGTCCTTCATTCTCCCATCCCACTTCCCCATTATACTCCCGGTGAATCTCATTCTTTTAGCCTGATACTTTGGGCATTCTAGAAGAAAGTGTTCCAGGGTCTCCACCATGCCCAAGTTATACATCTGGCACTCCCTTTCACCGTCTTTCCCAATTTCCCCCCTCATCTCCAGGGATCGCGACCTCAGCTTGAACAACAGTGACCCCCCCCCCCAAAGGTGCCATCAAGGTACTCTTCAAAACCTGGCTTCTCTTTATCACGCAGGCCACCCAAAGACCTCTTTGATTTGACCCCCTCTCGCCAATTACGGTTACAATCCTCCATGACCCTTTCTCTGACGATTTTTTTACCTGTATAAAACTAAAGCTGCTCGAGTAAAACTAGGGAAGGAGAAGATGAGCTAACAGGCAGATTAACAGCTTAACTGTCGCCTTCTACCAGAAAGGGCTGCCTTCACCGACTCAGCTAAAAATTAGATCATAAGCCTATTCAATGACTGGATTAAACAAAATGTGCTATTTTTATCTTTTTATAATTTACATATTCTAATGAAAACTAATTCTGCCTTCTTCTTTTAAGCAGGTACACAGAAGATACTTTTTGACCAGCACCCCAATAACCGCTATGGACAATATAACCGTTATGGAAACAGTAACCACCATGGTTCCTGAACATCCTCCACTCCATCCCTAAAAGTGGTCGACCACTCTAAGGGAGGCGAACGTTGGTCCTGCGTCCCGCTTCTGCCCCTTTTTGTAAGCGCATTGCGCATCTTTTGTCCCAACCCAATAGGATTACAATGCAGGCCTGCCCCCGAACCAGGGAAGTTCGGGTCTTCGTTCTGGTGGTCCCCGAAAGGGGTCGTTGTTGTTTTCTTTCAAAGACGTCCAACCAAACAGAGACAGCCTGAGGCAGATTATACTTGCCAGTGATGGCCATCGCTCAAAATCATACCCGAAGTGGCAGACTATACTTGCCTGAAAACATAGGACCACTGCACCCTCGGGAAGAGGTAGTACCTTTGTGAGAGGACCCAACCTCCCACACTGGTCCTCACCCGAGGGTTCAACCGAGATATGTCAACGAAGCGATCACGCCGCAACCGGAGACACTTGCCGAGTACATGAACCTTTCCCCCCTTCAACACGCCTTGACATGTGAAAACTAACCATATACAGTCACTGAGGGTCGAAAGGGGCTTGTTCCCCAAAACAGTCCCTGCGCGCCTTCGGTGCGTGAAACCATTCCGTCCGGGATCACCATACCATTCACATCTTGATCACAATCAATTATTATTGTCACAGCAAAATGTAATTATTTGTTTATTACGAGCTGAAATAAAAGTTCAAATAGTTCTCAATTTCTATATTTTGGTTTCCTTAACTGGTTGAGGGCTAAATTATTGTTGGTGGTCTGAATTTGTTACTCAGAATTTGTTTTATTAACAATTATTGGAGAGTGCCATGCGCACTCTCCAATAATTTATCATAAAACAAATATATATAAACAAAATATTATTTGCGATTGACTGAATATGAAGCATGAACAAGGAAACCTCTGGTACCCTGATTTTTCTGAAAGCCCTGATTGTGTCTTCTAGCACTCAACCAGTTAACAAACATAAACAATACATTTATGCAATTTTGCAGCAAATGGTGAAAATGTAATATCTGCTATGTCGGTTCACAAGACACGGAAACTCCACTTTGGCTTAAAGAAAGTTGTAAGATTCAAAGCGAGGCTGAAGACTGCGTTTCACTTGGTAAGTTTCTTTGGATGAAATGATCGTGAAATTCGGCGTCCAAATTCTGTTCCGCTGCATTATTTATACTTTCTCATCCACATCGACAGTGAAAATAAAATATGTGATACCTGAATAGAAATCCTTCATGAAATACTGAATTAAATAAAGTTTCAAAAAGTTTAATTCGACCTTTCAAAATTTTGTGACACCAAACTCAAAATCCAACTCCAACCAAGGCAGGGTTGAAGGACACAGAGCTAGAAGACAGTTTTATAAATTTATAAGTTTTATAAATTTAAGCTTTTCAGATAACAAACGATATACTCCAGTGAATGTTCTTTTAAAACAGACTCCAGTACGGCTGCCGTGGTCTTGTCACTTTCCACGGGTGGGCAATATTTCCACGGACGCAATAATATTAAATTCCAAACACTAACTATAGGATTAATCATGCAAAAATTAATTAATGAAGCACCGGGTACAACCCGGTGCTTCATAAACTAAAGTTTTGCAGCTGATGATTTTTATTACCTACTAAACGCATTCGCGGACATCACTGCTGATGCGTGGATCCACGGCGACTGTACTGTATGTTACGGAGTGGGGGCGCGGTGGCTCAGTAGGTAGAGGTGCAGGCTGCAAGCCGAGAGGTCCTCGGTTCGAATCCCACCTGCGGCAACCGCGTTGTGTCCTTGGGTAAGACACTTCACCCCCATTGCCCATGTGGGGGCACTATGACGCTGTGTACTAAGGCGTACTGCACGTCGATGGTACGCATGTCTTCAACCAATCTAACCCTGCATGTGCTGCAGTGCGGAGTTACGATGTTGGGGAGCTGGCAGCTGCTCGTCGTTGCTCGGTGGTTCTCTCCGGGTACTCCGGCTTCCTCCACCCGTAAAACTGTCACGGTCATGATTAGCCAATGTGCATAAATATGTGACCTTAAGCATCAATAAATAAATAAATAAATAAATAAATATTACGGAGTTTTCTCCTTTTTTGTTTCAAACATGTCATAAAACACTTCTTCCAGTTTTGGCATATTTGATAAGGACGTATTCAATTTTAAGAGCGTATTTATTTTCTGGAAGCGTATTTACATTTCCGACTGAGTGGTGAGGTTGTTCTGTCGAACAACTGAGCATATCAGTCCTCTCATGTGGAATGGCAGGAACTGGAATAAACCAATTCCTCTCTGAGCCCTATCCATGCCAGATCGTATATATAATCATCATCTGATAGGTGACAACAGTCGCTTTCGGCAGCGTATGTGTTAAACATCAAGGCAATGTCGAGGAAAGGGCTGCTGATAAGCTTGATACATTTCTGCAACATAATTAGTTCTGTATTAAACCTTTAACCAACGCATCTATGTACAGAGGTTTGATAGAGAGGGCACAAAGAGATTAGAATAACATCTTAGAGAACTCATGCGTTTTCAAATAGGTTACAGAAACATTCAGGGTGTCCATGGGAAAGTAAGTGGCATTATTATATGGCTACCACAAATAGACCCTCAATACCACTGTAGCTGCCCACCAAATCCATCTCTCCGGAAAACAAGAGTGTCAAGTTTTATTTCTACCAGTGACCTATAAATAAATATAGAACATAAGCACAGAACATAATACGAGGGTCTCTACATTAAACTCCGTTGACAAACATTCCAGTCGAGGTCAATTTGAAAATGCTGTGCTGAACAATTGCAAAATAACAATTAACAACTATTTTCAACATGCGAATCCAACAAAACGAAGGAGAATCCGTGTTTTCGAAAGCGATTCCGATTGAAATTCAAGTCTTGCCTCCATTGTTTTGACTTTCAAGTTTCATGTTCGACAGGAGCGTTAGATATTACTACAGGTGTGGGATTCCCCAATTTCACAAATTGTTAGTGGTTATTTGGCTAGTACAATTCTTGATGAGATCGGCCAGATCAAACGAGACGCCTGCGGCGCCTCGTTTGATCTGACCGATCTCATCTCGACATCTCGGCGGAATACAACAACACAGATCAATTGACTGTTGTAGTAATCTGTACTCACAACTATGGTGGAGGATGAGAATTTTGATTTGAGGGGCCTCAGTGAGACATGGATTAGACAGAAGGCACGGACCGACAAGATCAAGGGGTATGATTGAATTGGATTGGGGTGGTTATGGCCGCCACAAAGGGAGAGAGGTGTAGGTGGAATGTATATCAAGGAGCATTTAGGCCCTTTGAAAATTACAGACTTATCAAAAGAAAATATACCAAATCAAGTAGAAAGCGAAATAACATGAGCAATAATCAAAATAAAGAACAGAAGTGTCGCAGCTGAGGATATATATTTAGCGGTTGACGGGGGTCAGTCTGAGTGGAATGATGGAATCTATTCGACACTCAGATCCAATGTTACAGAACTGGAAAATAGGGGTTCCATGTGGTGTTAATGGGAGATTTTGATGGACGCATTGGGGACGGATGAGAGGGGCTAGCAGGTGGTGACACGACGATCAACGTTAATGGAACACTCATAGAGTTTACAAATGAGCTGTTCCTGACGATTTTGAATGTGGATGCAAAGTGAAAGGGTAAATGGACATGGGGAAGGAATGATAGAAAGACAATAATCCACAATGTAATCACTGACCCATAGCTATGGAGAGAGGTCATTGACAAGGAAATAGACGACAAAGGAATTTCTGAATTAAATAGTGATCACAAACAGGTAACAATAAATTTATTTTCCCGTGCTTCGCAGTATAAGGGGAAAATGTTGTCTTGGTGAGACAAGGGTTAAATCGTAATTAGAGTTAGTGGAGCATGTTAGGTCACGTGGTCAAGTTTGTTTGACCGTTTGAGAAATCAGTTCTACGCGAGTGCTCCCGTTGATCACACTTAACTTTTACGAATGTGTCTCGTTTTCTGTGTAAATGCAATCTAATAATTTTTTGGATCTTGGACGTGCATGTATCATCAACAGCATATTCACAATTTTTATTTTTTCAACTGCTGAACGTATATATCTTCTTTGAAGACGATTAGGCCGCACGAGATGCAAGCCTCTTTAATTTACAAAGAAGATAAGGTCCGATATCTTCTCCCGAGGCAGTATGAGCTTGTTAGACATCGGACACAGGTTTCCCCATAAATGGGGTTTTTCCTGGGCCATCGCCTATTGCCGTTGACGGAGATTTTTTTGTTGCAGTAAATTAAAAGACAAAAGAGGCAAATAAAAAGTTTCATTGTGCTCTTTTATATTGTTACGAAGCAATCCTATATCATAATGCTCGAATTTTCAATTTGTATTTCTGGTGCAAAGTTAGTATCAGTATTTGTATTTATTACATGTATACTCGACGACACGGCAAATAAACACTCGCAATTTGCATACAGTTGTACCGTTTTGATTTTGTTTGTTGAATTAAGACGTGTTGGTCGCAATAGAATACGAAAACATTGGACGGTCTTTAATGACATTTGGAAGCTGGGAAAAGAAGCAGACAGGGGGCACTTTGAGGAAAATTGAAAATCAAAGCTAGGAAATTTGACAACCGGAGATAACTTTTAGAAGTTCAACAGTGAAAAGTCTAACAGATACTGCAAGGGATAGGATAGGGAGAAATAGAGTAACGATAAATAAACTAGGATATAGAGTAAATAATGAGCTCAAACGCCCCAAAAAAGAGTTAAAGAAAAAGTGTGTTGCATTTAAAAGATGTAGAATACTTGAGGGAGTAAATGCTACAGCCACTAAATGTGCCAAAGAAGTAGATGAAGCGGCAAGAACAAAGGAGAATGTAATCAAGGACAAAAGTGGGAAAATACGGAATAGTAACTTGATTAATTAAAGCAATAAGAAAAACAGGGGTTCAAGTTACAGTATATTCTGTAAATGGATAAATAAAACTAACAAAGGCAATGCCGAACAGCGTATTAAGGTGGACGGCAAATCGTCCACTGAGATCCAATGTGTTCTATGTGCCAGTAGGCTGCCAGTAGGCACATAGAACACATTGTAACTGAGGGGACGAAGATGCACTGATGACCGGGACAGTATAGGAGTAGAAATGGAAATGGTCAAGCATTGGGAGAGGATAAATGATAGAAGACGATGGGAAGGCGTTCCTCCAGAATATATGATAGAAAGCGCAGAAAATTGATATGACATAGGATGCAGCGAAATTGACATGGGGGACTACTACGAAATACAGTCACCAAGTTTAAGAATTGCAAAGCAGCAGGTACTGATGAAATTCCAAATGAGGTTTTAAAAAGAGAAGGCCATCCATGATATTTTCATCTTACAGCACTATTTAACATGACAATCACAAAGCAAGAGGTCCCTATACAGTGGAAGGAGAGCAGGGTAACATTTGTACACAAAACGGAGATAGGGAAGTCTTAGATAATTACAGAAGAATATCTGTTAGCAGCAATATTGGGAAGGTATTCTTCAAGGTTCTCTATGGAAGGCTTGTGGACTTTGTAGAAGAAAGAGGATTCCTGTGGGATATACAGACTAGGTCCCAGAAAGGGAGACGAGTCACTGACTACTTGTTTACCCTCTTCAAACAGGTCGAATCAACAAAAGTCAATAAGAGAAAGGTGTCCATGGCCTTCCTTGATGTGAAGAAAACATACGACAGAGAGTGGAGGGAGGGAATGTGGCAGAAACTTGAGGGCCTCGGATTCGAAGAAGTTTTGTCGGAATCATGGAAGTACTGTACAAAGATGTACAGAGTATACTCAACCTGGGAAATATCACAGCAAAAAGGGTCCCAGTGGAGATAGGCCTTAAGCAGGGATGCATCTTGTCACCGATTCTGTTTGCGTTGAGCATAAAAGAGTCAGGAGAGGAGTTGATTGCAAGCGCGGATGGTGTCATTGTTGGAGAGACAAAATTCCAGGGCTATTCTTTACCGATGACATGGTCTTATTAGCCGAAAGTGAAGAGGGACTTCAAAAGCTGTTAACCATGGTAGGAGCGTACTTGGAAAAATGGCGACATGAACTGAACGAAAACAAAAGCAAGGTAATACCTGTGGGTCGTAGGGTGGATGCGTCGCAATGGTGAACGGATGGTAAATTATCTATTGGTGAAGAGGACAGCAAGGGTAAAATAGTGGGGAAAACGGGAGAATATGAATACTTGGGAGTGAATTTATGTATTACAGGTACAGAAGCAGAAGCCACACAAATAAACTTAACACAAAGAGAAAAGGATACTCAACCAGTTAAAACTACTTGGAAGTAATAGCTTTAACAAGGTGTTCGTAGAAGAGACCATTTGGGGGAGACCGGGATTACCAAGAATAACATATGGATCGGTTGTGATCCCTCTAAATCAAACAGAAGTGGTGAACTTGTAGATGGAGCACGGTGGCTCAGTAGGTAGAAGTGCGGTCTGCAAGCCGAGAGGTCCTCGGTTCGAATCCCACCTGCAGCAACCGCGTTGTGTCCTTGGGCAAGACACTTCATCTCTCTCCATTGCCCGCGTGGGGGCACGGTGGCGTTGTGTACTAAGGCGTACTGCACGTCGATGGTGCACTTATCTTCAACCAATGCTAACCCTGCTTGTGTGGAGTTAGTATGTTGGGGAGCTGACAGTTGCTCGCCGTGGCTCGGTGGTTCTCTCCGGGTACTCCGGCTTCCTCCACCCGTAAAACTGTCACGGTCATGATTAGCCATTGTGCATAAATACGTGACATTAAAACACTAATAAATGAATAAATAAATAAATAAATAAATATGAACTTGTAGATTCCAAAAATGATGCGAGTAGAAACGCAGCCGCACTGGAAGCTGTCAGAGGGGAACTCGGGTGGACGCCGGTTAAGGATAGAATACATATAGGGAAATTATGTTACCTGAATTATCTGGTAAACCTCCCAAACAGCAGATGGTGTCAAAGGATATTCAGTCATATATGGAACTCTAACATACAGGATGGTAAAGGCAAGCGAGGGAGGTAGAGGAGAATTACTCTATAAAGGCTGAAGATCTGGAAGGGGGGGGGGGGCTGAAGAAGGGAAGTAACCTTATCAGAGGAAGGGTTCTCGAGGATTGCAATAAAACTGGCGAGCTGGAATTAGAACCAAAAGCTGTTTAGACAGGTCATACAAAAAGATGTCCCGGCTTTTGAGGATTGCTTAGATGGATCTTATGGAGGGGGGGGGGGGGGGTATTTGTTGTTCAAAGTGAGATCGAAGTCACTGGGATTGAGGGATAGAATCAGGAAAGGTCAGGGAAGAGTGTGCCAATTGTGTAATTTAGAAGTAACAGAGACCCTGGGACATTTCATCTTAGAATGTCCCAAATATTTTCCTATTAGAACAAGACTCCTTAGAAAAGTAAAGGAAAATGGGAGGAAAACATGAAGAATAAGTGGATGGGGAATGACATGAGAGGAAGGGTGAATTTTATAGTTAGGGTAATCGAGAAATCACCTATGGGAGGAATTATGAAACACTTTTTGACTGAAAGCTTGGAGAGTAGGAGGGAGAGTGGGGAGGAAAATCGGTGGGGTACTGCGTTAATGTAGGCCTCCTCGTAAGGCCAAAGATTTATTATTATTATTAGTAGTAGTAGTAGTAGTTGCTTTTTAGACATATTGCGTTTGATGCCTACTATTTCTTTGAATCTCAAGTCAGACCTCTAGCATCATTAGTAATTGTCTTGAAGGCCATTGCTAATGATGCTGCAGGTCTGACTTGAGATTCAAAGGTACAGGTTGTCTGAATTCTGAGAGATTTCTACAAGGTTTTCGCCCATTTTGTTTCCAACATTAATATGAATTATGATCAGAAGAAGGCTGCTTTGTGCTTAAAAAAATAAAATGGCTAACACTCCCAACACTCACAATTCTTGTGAATGAATTTTATTATAATTGTTTCGGTGTTATACGTTTTTAATATTTTCGGTTAAGCTGTAAGGGTTTAGTTTTGTGGTAGCCGGCCTAAACCCTGGAAGAAATAGGTGTCCGTTGTGCCTCAAGCTGATGCCGGTAGGATTCCTGTCGTGAACGCCAACCCTATCCCGAGTGAACATTTTATCGATAATCATAATGCGGAGACTACTTACCAAATGAACAGGAAAACAGTCAGAGGACATTCGAGCTCATGAGAAGGGCTGGAAATGTCAGACGCCTTAATATCAGAATTTGATACTGATTACGATTATAGATCCTGTGAAGGTAGAGGAATAAAAAATACATTTTGATATTTTTTAATGACCCGGATACAATATCTAGTCTATAGTCGATTTGTCGTTAAACCCTCTGAGTAGAGAAAAGGGAAACTTGGAGCTGAATAAGTTTTTTTCCAAACCGAACTGTCTGAAAAAACGAAACTAAAGACTTGTGAAATAAGATTGAATTGATTAAGTTCCTAATTGTATCATGGAAAATATTTTCAGCTTGAAATTAAGTTCCTAATTGTATCATGGTAAATATTTTCAGCTTGAAATTATATTCAATTTGGAACTTGCGATGACAGTCGATAAACTGAATGTCATTTGGGAAATACTTTTGTTCAAATCTATCAAAATTAACGAAATTAAACTTATTCTATAAATGGGAAGTCATTTTATGACACTCATGTTCTGAATTGGAAGTGAATATTTCTCAGACACTACAGCTAAAATCTTAAAAATACGATTAACCTCCTCTCTGGACACAATTTTATTTGGTATTTTTCTGTTTACGTATCGATCTATCACACGTGTTTGCCAATCCCACCTGAGTTTTGTTTTTGTTTCTATTTCAAGCAGCCGATCAATAAATAACAAAGAGTTTTAATGTTTGAACTTTTCAAATATTGATTAATTATATGGTTTATAAATATTATGTCTATGGAGATTTTGCTCTTGGGTATTTTTTCTGTGCATATGTTGTCCGTTGAGATTTTGTCTGGTTACCTTAGTGATTACCAATGACTAATACACCCTCCACCCCCATCACCACCACACACACATACATACAAAACATTTACATTTCACAGTGTGTAGGTTCATTAGACCGTTTATCAGTGTCCGTGTATCCTACATTCGTAGTCAAATTGCAGCAAAGTTTCAGTCTGTAGACCTCTTGATAGAAACAAGGGTGGGGTTCATTAGCTGAACTTTTGCTGTTTTTGTTTTTTTTTTACTTAACCCTTTACCTAACGAATCGCCCGCATCCGCCCTCGTAATGTGCGAATTCAGCAGTTGAAAAAATATTTTTCAAAAAATTTCAACAAAACCATATCATGTAACCCCTCGTTGGAACGAGCTCTACGAGCTCGTTCCAACGAGGGGTCACATGATATGGTTTTGTTGAGATTTTTTGAAACATTTAAAAAAATGATATTTAAAATAATGAATTTTGATATCGTCTGCGTTGGGTAAAGGGTTAAAAAATGTTGAGACTTAGGCCCTTTGAGAAAATCCGCTACTTCAGTATTCAGTTCAAACACATGTAATCTAAGTTCTTCAGCTGGTAAAATAAAGTCTCCTGGGTCATTATAATTTACATTAGGTACCAGTCGCATCTGGAAGAAATCTCCATATAAAATCATCTGGATGCCTCCAAAAGCATTTCGGTGATTCCCTCTTATCTCCTTACAGATTGTATCGATATGCTGAAAAAGTTTTAGGGTATGCATAGGTATTACGGCAATAATTATAACACATGCAGGCAAAAGCCTCTCTTTTACATCATGATAATTGTCATCATTTTTTTAATCAAAACTTCTTCAGAAAAATCCCCCGTCCGCTAAACCAAACATTTTGTGCATAGTCATTGAACCACGAGGCAAATCGGTGCTTGCCATACCAGTTGTGCCAAGGGTATAAACGTTTTTGTTCATATGTGTTAGTCCAATGTTGATTTTATTAAGGTAAAATGTTTTCCCGCACCAGTCTGTTCAGTTATTATAAGGTTATGACCTTTTTAGCAGCATTTTACAGTTATGGATGCGGATTGGTGATTGCCAAGTTGATTCAAATTGGAGACGAAGGGGTTTGCGTCTAGGATCAGCAAAGCAGACATGTCACATATTAGTGTTCTCTTGTGCATCCCATGCTAAGGTGGTGCGAAGATAGGCTTCTGAAATCAAAATGGTAAAATCTGTACAACACTACGCACAAGCACCGCAATGTTAGGTATACCATCCCGTCCGGCCATCTCAGCCTAATGATAATTTCGAGTCTCCATTTGCTCCCATATTTCCCAACAATTCCCAGCATTTTCGCTAGCCACTCTTCGCTTTCTGACACTAGCACCATATCGTCTGCAAAGAATAGCCCTGTGATCTTCAAGTGATGAACTCGTTCGGAATTTCGTCCACCCCTCCCGCTTTTCCATTCCTTAATTTAGAGATCACCCTTCGCACCTTCCAATGTTGCTACTGACAGAGATCCCTCGATAATTATCCAAAACATCTTTTTCCCATTTTTGTGAATAAATGTCACTTTGCTTTCTCTCCACTCTTTTGGGACCTCTTGTTTTCTATGGCTAGGACAGTTAGGCTTTCCCAGAGTTCCTCTCCCCCTTTTTTTGATAAACTCGTTAGGAATTCACTCCATCCTCCTCCCGCTTTTCCATTTTTGAGATCACCTTTCACACCTCCTCCATTTTAATTTCGCTGCACACGAAGTGCGATAGATTTTCCTCGATCTGGTTCGGACACCCCGGTGGGGTCTCCGTGCCCCATCGCTTATCGTTTACCATTTCCCAGTGCTTGGCTAGTTCTGATGCGACGTGATGTTGATCATCTGTAACTCTGACA
Source organism: Pictodentalium vernedei (assembly GCA_031216915.1). NCBI lineage: Eukaryota > Metazoa > Mollusca > Scaphopoda > Dentaliida > Dentaliidae > Pictodentalium > Pictodentalium vernedei. The sequence goes on from CM062297.1 coordinate 131,284,819, forward strand.
TCTACTTTAAGACTATGTTGGTTACTTCCTTTGTTGCACTTATTCACCCATTTCTAAAATACGTTCGCACTCGCCCCCCCCCCCCCCGCACCCCCCCCCGCACCCCTCCCCCTCCCGTCTTATCGTCCTAATAAGACTGCTATTTCGCACTCTCTGATTATCGTCTTTAATCTTATTTACTTTATTTCATGCTTGTTGGTATTCTTCCTTTGCTACCATGGCCTCGTTGCTTTCCGCCCCCTTGAGTTTTCTACTTCTCCTGTATGTAGCACATTTAGCTTTTCTACCCTTTATGACCCTTTTTAGTTCTTCGTTCACTCTGTACCCAAGCCCCCGTGTTGGCACCCTAATCTTTCCTACACTTTCCTTCCCTGCCTCCATTGGGCTCTGCAAGCTTAGGTTTCAATTTTTCTTCGAACTTCTACCAGTCACCATCCCTTTTGAGTTCCTAAATCTCCTTGAAGCTTCTTTTGCTTTTTACTAGGTTTCTGGCCCTGATCGTCACTGTAATCAAGATGTGTTCACTATCCAACTCCTTTTTACCCTCATCACCCACTTCTACCCCTACCATATCCCTCCATAAATTAATATTAACAATCACCTGTCACCCAGTGCGACCTGTCAGTGTGGTGAGTGCGAAACTACGGATCGCTATTTCTTTCGTTGTCCATTGTTCTCCGGTGCTCGTAATTATACGATTAACTTACTCCCATTTGTAGTTGACACATCCACACTTCTCTTTGGCACAGAAGTTTTGAACAACGAGGACAACCGCCTTATTTTAGAAGTGGTGCATGACTTCATTCTATCAAGTAACCGATTTCAATGACCCGAAACTCAATACTATGCCCTCGCCCCAACTCTTCGTGGGGGACGCGATACTGAATTAGTGATGGTTCACGGGGGTGCTTAGCTGATATATCTGGACACTGTAAGATAATAACACTTCGGCCGGCCGCTGATTTGTCGCGGTTCTCGTATGAGAATGCCTTGGTTACCCATGTTCTACCAACTGCCTCCCTATTCCCGCGCTTCTGCTCTCCTCCCAACACTCGGAGACGAACTGCTTGATGACATCCCTTGCCCCATTCTTCCCAATCTCTTCGATTAGTATATTAACCCTTTCCTTTGAGTCGCCCCCCCCCCCCCCTAACCACATGTCCTTCATTCTCCCATCCCACTTCCCCATTATACTCCCCGTGAATCTTGTTCTTTTAGACTGGTATTTTGGGCATACTATAAGAAAGTGTTCCAGGGTCTCCACCACGCCCAAGTTACACATCTGGCACTCCTTTTCACTGTTTTTCCCAATTTTTACCCTCAGCTCCAGGGCCCGCGACCTCAGCTTGAACAACAGTGACCCCCCAAAGGTGCCATCAAGGTACTCTCCAAAACCAGGCTTCTCTTTATCACACAGGCCACCCAAAGATCTCTTTGATTTGACCCCCTCTCCTCCATGACCCTTTCTCTGACGATATTTTTGCCCTGGTTTGCCCCAACGTCAAGGTCCGAAATCTCCAATGAGTAGTTTTCTACTAGCTCCCTCACTTGGACCATCCACCCCGTCTTGATATTTGAGTTGAAAGTTCTCAGGAACATTACTTTACACCATCGGCTATCGGGGAGATTTACCAAATAATTAAGATAACCGAGTTTCAATAGGTCTATCCTGTCCTTGACCCTAATCCACCCAAGCTCACCCCTGATCGCTTCTAGCGCTGCGACATTACTCGAGCCTGTTATCCATCGGCCTGCATCGTTCTGCAGGATTTCCAAGCTCGTAACAACTGTGTGGTTTAGGGGTACAACTTCCGTACCGTATGTTATACTTGGCAGACCCACCATTTCCTAAATAGTTTTCCCCACGAAAACCTTATTGAAACTGTTTCTCCCTATAAGTTTCATTTGGTTAAGGATTCGCTTCCCCTTCAGAATCAATTTATTGGTGTGGTTTCGGTAGATGCCTCTTCCTGTTATGTTTATATTTACCCCCAGGTACTCATAGTCACTAGTCTCTCCTACACTAAGAAGTCTACTGATACCTTCCGGAATGCAGAACTCCCCCACTCTCCACCTTCGAGTGGGGTCCACTTTGCGGCCCACGGGTATAACTTTGCTCTTGCTTTCATTAAGTTCGAGTCTCCATTTGCTCCCATATTTCCCAACAATTCCCAGCATCTTCGCTAGCCCCTCTTCGCTTTCTGACACTAGCACCATATCGTCTGCAAAAAATAGCCCTGGGATCTTCAAGTCACCAACTGCAACCCCCTCGTCGCTATGCAGGAGTTCATCTCCTAAACCTTTGATGTACAATGCAAAAAGAATTGGCGAAAGGATACACCCCTGTTTTAGGCCTATCTCCATGGGCACACGTTTTGTTGTAATGTTTCCCAGGCTTAGTTCACTCTGTACATCTTTATATAATGCTTTCATAATCCCAACAAACTCGCCCCCAAGCCCAGAGCCTCCAGCTTGCGCCACATACCCTCCCTCCATACTCTATCATATGCCTTTTTAACATCCAAAAAGGCCCTGAACATCTTTTTCGTTTTTGCTTTCGCGGATTCTATCATTTGGGATAGCGTGAAAAGATGGTCAGTGACTCTCCTTCCCTTCCTGAAGCCATTCTGGATTTCTCCCAAAAACCCTTCTCTTCGATCACCTCCTCTAATCTCCCATACAGGACTTTACAAAAGACTTGTTCAATGTTGCTGCTGACAGAGATCCCTCGATAGTTATCCAAGACGTCTTTTGCCCCCTTTTTGTGAATAAATGTCACTTTACTTTCCCTCCACTCCTTTGGGGCCTCTTGTTTTTCTATGGCTAAATTGAATAGGGCAGTTAGGCTTTCCAAGAGTTCCTCTCCCCCTTTTTTGATGAACTCGTTCGGAATTTCGTCCACCCCTCCCGCTTTTCCATTCCTTAATTTAGAGATCACCCTTCGCACCTCCTCAGTTTTGATTTCGCTGCACACGAAGTTCGATAGATTTTCCTCGACCTGGTTCGGACACTCTGGTGGGTTCCCCATGCCCCATCGCTTATCGTTTACCTTTTCCCAGTGCTTGACTAGTTCTAATGCGATTTGGTCTCGCTCTTCTGTAACTCTGCCATCTACTTTAATGCTCTGTGGGTTATTCCCTTTGTTACGTTTGTTCGCCCATTTCCAAAATACGCTCGAAGTCGACCTCCCCCCCCCCCCCCCCCCCCGGTCGTTCTTATCGTCCTAATAAGACTGCTATTTCGCACTCTCCGGTTGTCGTCTTTAATCTTGTTTACTTTATTTCGTTCTTGTTGGTATTCTTCCGTTGCTACCATGGCCTCATTGCTTTCCATCCCCTTAAGTTTTCTACTTCTCCTGTATGCAGCACATTTAGCTTTTCTAACCTTTATGGCTCTTTTCAGTTCTTCGTTCACTCTGTACCCAAGTTCCCGTGTTGGCACCCCAATCTTTCCTACACTTTCCTTCCCTTCCCTGCCTTCACTAGGCTCGCAACTATGGCGTCGGCCATCTTCTGGACACTGCCCCCCTTGTGTACGGCTGCAAGCTTTGGTTTCAGTTTTTCTTCGAACTTCGCCCAGTCGGCATCCTTTTTGAGTTCCCAAAGCTCCTTGAAGCTTCCTTTGCTTTTCTCTAGGTTTTTGTCCCTCATCGTCACTGTAATCAAGTTGTGATCACTATCCAACTCCATTTTTACCTCATCGTCCACTTCTACCCCTATCACCTCCCTCCATAAATTCATATCTGTGAGAATGTAGTCAATTATTGATTTTCGGTCGTTTCTCTCCCAGGTCCTGTGACCAATGCCTTAAGTGGAATACCCCTTAACGCCTACCAACGCTCAACACCACTGATACTTCCGATTGTTTCAATTTTTTCGATATTTCAATTTTAATTTGTTTGTGCCTAACCTCTTTTAAAAAAATACAGAAAATAAAATTATTCTGGGTGCTAAGTCAATGTACGATGTACTCAAGCTAATCATATTAGTTTCTTTAATTTTTCATCTTATCCGTGCTGCAGTTCTTCCTTCTTTTTCTTTTCTCTTCTAATTCATCTTGAAGTTTAAACAATCTCGCATATCGTTGCTTGGCGGTCGAAGCTGTTTTCCTGCACTCCGTATTCGAACTCTACTAGGTATAAAGCCAGGCTATTCTCTGAGGGAGTGGAGGGGGGCGAGGTTTGAGGTTTTGATATCATTTACCCAACGCAGCGATCGTATGTTTTTTATATGTTTGTCTGAAGGACATAGCTTTTGACCCTACATTGGAATGAGCTGGTTGAGCTTGTTCCAATGAGGGGTCGAGGGCTGTGTTTTGAGGCATAAAATGAAAAATTTTGTTTGGAGGTGACACCTGTTATGTCCTTTGGTAACACGGTTCAAATACTGCGAAAATGACCAAAGGTCTTCCACTTTGCACACAAACCCTAGCAAAAAGGAACCAGAATTGGTCCCCCCCCCCCCCTCTCAACCCTAGCCTAGCAACTTTGGCAGCCTTACGCCTACTCTGGCCTGACTCTACGCCGCCCTGTCCTGACGCCAATTCCTAATTTTCATACTAGATCTCCCTCGTCAGTTACACCCCTCGCATCAAGCATTCTTCCCCCCGTTTCCTGCCTCCCAGTTTCTTCCTTGAGTCCACAACGACCTTCCATCCTCCTTCCACCTCACCATCATAGGTAGCCTTCATTGGTGTGACTCCAGATTTACCAGCCCTCCCCAACCTCCCCTTCAGCTCCGCAAATTCTCGCTCGAATCCAACACACTTCTCTAACAACTGTAAAATATCTATCCATTGGCCGACCACCACCATACCTCATATCACACTGTCTGCACGCCTCTGTATCCTCAATCTCCCCCACCTGCACCCGCACCCCTCGACTCACCTCCCCCTAACCCCCTTTAATAACCATACTTACCTCCTGTCTGGACACCCGTCGAGAATTTACCATTCGTGTTTACAAATATTATAGGATCTAATGACCGAAATCAGCAAAACACCAAACACACGAAAAAAGGCAACTAAAGTAAATAAATGTAAACTCGGGAAAACCAAACACCTAAACTTATTTCACCCTATAATCCATATCTCACACATACAAATTAAATACATAAATACACTCTCCTGAAATAAAACTAATAAAAAGAATTATTTATAAACAACTCCGTGAAAATATATTTGACTTCTCTACATGAGTTATATTAAGTCAGTATTAAGTCCATATTGTAGGGGTAGAAGACGGCCTTGCCTTCTAAGTACAATGTTCTGTGGAGAACAGCAAGTTCCGTGCGGAGGGTCTAGCCAGTCTTCACACCCCGAAACGGTGGAAAACCCGACTGCAGGTGGAGTTTTTCGTCTATTTGAAGCTTCCAATGGTAGCAGAGGCAAGCTTTGTGCATATCGTCACCTGCCACAGGTCCTGGTTATTTTCACCAAGTATTTGGCCCCCCTCCAAACGAGCTAGGGTAATGGATAAGGTGTCGTTACTCCGTCCTTAAATGTTCCTTGCCTGGCGATTTTAAACCTCACTGACTTTTGTCTCAGTTGTAGTAGTTTCGATAGATCCCTAGATTTTTTTTAGTCACGCGGCTTTAATTATGATAACTGATGTGCCAGTTAATGAAGTGTGCGGTTGTTGTTGATGAGTCGGTCGGGGCCGGGTCGGGGTCCGGTCAAACTAAACAATTAAAATTACTTATTAACAATTCAATTTGAAAATTTGTGACTTTCTTCGTGAGAAGTATTCACCCGTTGCCTATGATAATTTTTTTCAGAGAGCGGCCCGTATCGTAAAGCTATCCTGGAATGTGAATTGCTTCTGTTGATGAAGTTAGCCTTCTGTAAAAACACAATTATGATTGTGTGATGATTGAAAATCAGTTGCGTTTGATTACTTTGATGTTGAATATATCTAACAATAATTGATATGGTACTGAGGAAATGGCTAAACACACACACAATGTAATCGGTGGCAACAATAAAACCACAGTCGCGTTCTACAAACAAAATTACCAGCTATAAATGACACACAAAATACCATCCTGGTCATATTCTCCTCAATCTTTACAAATCATATATACGCCCAGTACTATAGTATGGGGTCATAATAACAAGTGACCTGAATAAAACCAACATTGAAAAACTACAACGGGTCCAAAATCATGCCTTGCTCGTGGCTCTGCGCAAGCCCACGTGGACATCGATAAAACAACTTCACGAGATAGCAAAAATAGACACTATAGCAATGCGCTTAAAAGATCTTCAAAGCAAAACTCTAAATAGACTTCAAGACAGCGAATTAATAATAGAACTCAATGCGCATCGCGTCCTCAATAGGAAAACTAAATAATCTGGGGCGTGTCTATCGAAAGGGTTAAAGATTACATCATTGTGATGGGGCGAGCCAGGCATTCTGTGACCTAAATTTAGAACTGGCTGCGGGTGACACGATACGCACGAAAGCTTGCCTCTGTTACCAGTGGGGGTTGCAAACGGCGAGGAAAATCTCCACCTGCTGCCGGGTCTCCCCTCCCTGAGATATAAATCTCGGGGAAAAAATGCTGGCTTTCCCATCCACATGTCAATGGTCGTCACGGACGGAACAGTTGTAAATTAAAAACCGAATTGCTCTAATTTCCAGCTCTCTATCTTTTCTACCTCCTCTATCTCATCAGACACACGACCAAACTGAATGACAAACTATGAGGGATTGAAACAATCCTCACGCAAAGATGTGCAGAAAACCTAACAAGACCATGGCAAGGATTGAAACAATCTTGCCAGCAAACAGCCCTTTTAAGGGCTTTCTTGAGGGTGGGTGGGGGGGGGGGGGGTGGAGGTCATTTGGAATTCTCGAAGGATAACCAGATACCTCAAAATCACATACGGCACCCTATCTCCCAGAAGGCTTGATGGATGACTCCCGTTTTTTTCAAACAAAACTGTTGGAGTATTCTCCACTCCTTTTTGTAACCGCTATGGTCATATACCGGGGCCGCTACCAAACCGGCGTTGCTGTTTGGTTTTCTTTTTTTATTTTTGCCTTAAAATTGCCATCGCACAACATTATATTATATTCTGGCTCGCCACCATGGTGGGACACAAACCTCTACCATCGCCAAGCTGGAACCGAATAGAGCCCACTCTCTAATAGTCTTAATGGCGCTGAGGGATTGATCACTGACAATCTATCACTCCAATGCAAACTGCCGGGAATTCTAACCGCGTGCATATCCCTTCAGACCCCATTTGAGGCAATAGGAAAGCTAGGCCTGTGAGATCCAAGATCCAAGTGAAATAAAATAAGGCTAATCGGGTCGCAAGGGATTTGTAAATCCCACATCGTCCCCGCGCGCCTTCGGCGCGCTAAAACCTTTCATTCATTCATTCTGGTCATATCTCCATACGGCATCCTATCTCCCAGAAGGCTTGATGAATGACTCCCGGTTTTTCAAAACTAAACTGTTGGAGCTTTCTCCACTTCTTTTTGTAACTGCTATGGTCATATACCGGGGCCACTACCAAACCGGCGTTGCTGTTTGGTTTTCTTTTCTCTTCTTACCTAAACTTGCCATCGCACAACATTACATTCTGGCTCACCGCCATGGTGGGACTCAAACCTCTACCATCGCCGAACTGGAACCGAATAGAGCCCACTCTCTAATAGTTTTAAAGGCGTTGAGGGATTGAGTATTGACCATCTAACACTCCAACGTAAACTGCCGGGTATTCTAATCGCGTGCATACCCCCCTCAGACTCCATTTTGGGCAATAGGAAAGCTAGGCCTGTGTGATCCAAGTGAAATAAAATAAGGTTAACCGGGTCGCAAGGGATTTGTAAATCCCACATCGTCCCTGCGCGCCTTCGGCGCGCTAAAACCTTTCATTCATTCATTCTGGTCATATTCAACTTGAACTTGTATTTGTTGGAGAAAGGATCTGAAAAATAGTTGGTGAATAAAGAACATTCATTGTAAATATTGCTATTACCTGATATCAAATTTATTAACAATATAGTCTTATTATTATGTATTACTATTATTAAATCAACGAATAAGACAATGTTGTTTTTAAAACAATAATTTTTAAGAATGTAAAGAAAACCTTCAATTCTTTACGATTTCATATGACATTTCTGGGCCGAGTTCACTAAAATTCATCTGAACCGAGACTCTGAACGATTTTAGTTCAGAACTTTCATATGAAATCGTGACGAATTTGAGATTACTTTTATCACATAATATTTAATAAACCTTTCGACTGATGTAACTGACAAAAAACGAATATTGAAACGAACGACACACCAATTTTATTTTTTTTAATTGTTTGCCTAGAAAACATTGCTTATCACCGAGTGTCAAGGAGCCACCCCCCCCCCCCCCCCTTAAATCTCCACCTCTGTAACTTCAACTGTCTCTTTACAAGGGCTCTTTTGAACTGGTTATATAAATACGAGCCAGCGTTTGAGAGGTACCTCGTTGGATCGTTTGGGGAGGGACATTGTTGTTTAAAGTGTTCAAAAGTCACCCGGGTTGAAGGGGAGCGGGAAAGGCTTGGAAAGAAGGTGCTAAATGCTCTGTTTAAGAGCATTGGAGACCCTGGGGCGGGTCATTTTAGGACGCCCAAATTATTTTCCCTAGACGAATAAGATTCCGTGAAAAACTATTTGAGGAAATGGAACGAAAATATGAGAGACATTTGTGGATGAGAGATGATATGTGGGAAAGTGTTAATATCATAGTTAGGGAGAATGAGAGAGTGTCTCTGGAGAAAATTAAAAAACAGTTTGTGTCAGAATGCTAGGAAATAAGGAGGGTCATTAGGGGTGTGAGTAGGTGCGTGATGCGGTTGATGTAGACTTCCTCGTTAGAAAACAAAAGTATTATTATTATTATTATTATTATTATTATTATTACAAAGATGATATAATGATGCAACAAATGTGTCTTATTATGAAATTGTGTCCCCTCGGAATGTTTGCATTCCTTTAGTTTAAATAATATTTATTTCAGATCAAGTAAAATTTACAAAGAACAACGACAAACAAATAACAGAATAGAACATGAACTGAAGTGGATTCAGCAGTAAGCTTGAAGCTTATACAAGGCTTATTCATTTCATAGTTTCTGCTCATGACACTCCATTTCGTGTCAGCTGCGCGTTCCTTTACACATTCAATTGAAATCATTAAATATTTAAAATCTCGAGATGAAGATGTTCGATTTTTATGCATTTTAATGCGTTTTTTTTATATTTGCAGATTTATACAGTAAATATGGTAGGCTTAGTAAAGGTTGTGGCTCTAAAAGTAAAGCGATTTCTTTGTCGCAAACTGAAAAAACAGACTGGACTTGTGAATTTGTCAAGCATTTCTCCAAATAGTTAATGCATTTCGTCGGCCAATACCTTGCATGAAAAATGTAAACCGAAGAAAGATGTCACAACGACCACAACGACTAAACGAAAGATGAACAAAAATGTTGGAATGTCAAACTTAATGACAGCTGGCGGTTCTGGTGATTCTGGACACAAAGAACCTCAGCAGACTGTACTGAAACAACACAAACAGACGGAACAAATGAAAGATCTCAATACAAAATCAATTCATACCAACAAATATTCTTCTCCAATCTTTTGCAGAAGATCAACGACTAGAGCATCAACAAAAAGTATCAGAGAATCAATCACAGACTCTCATCGAGATTCAAGAAAGAATTTTCTTTGAGGAGGAAAGTTTTAATAAGAAATCACGTATTGTCAATAGAAAAGACATTTCTTACATCACACGATTAACTTTCCCAGAATAGTTTCCTGAAAAATAAAATCTAAGGATAGACTACAGTACGTGGAGAGTGTATTATCATTAAATCACCCGCAGAGTGGAGATTTTACCTGTGCAATAATTGCAAATTTGTTGCAAAGAGTAACAAACACAAGCAAAGTTCCAGACAAGGGACCTCCGGGTTAAACCTGGAGGTCCATTGGCTGAAACATTGCTTGTGTTTTATGTCCATATGTACAGAATTTGAAAATGATAGTCTGGGTGATAACTCCTCTCCGCTGGTGATTTAGTTACAATCCACTCTCCACGTACTGTATATAAACAGTGAACAGAGCATTGGTCAACATATATCGCATTCGGGCATTTCTCTCTGATAAACCCGACACGAAACCTTTTGAAACGGCAGGAGAGGCTTTTATGTGTTAGTTGTCATTGTATTGTGGGAACATTATATTACCAGGGTATAATACTATTTGTTTTAGTTGTTGTATTTTTCGGAATTGTATTTTCTATTTATGGAAATAACTAATTAAAATGAAACTTAAGCAACTTCAAAGATGTGGGAATTTCCCAATTGGCAAATTGCCATATCTGTTTGAATGCTAATGGCTCATTTCGTCATTTATATTCACTTACAATTCAGGAAAATGAAATTGTAAAAGTTTTATAGTATTTTCCCCAGATTAGACAGTTTCAAAGTTATTAAAACAATTCGTTAAATTTGATGAAAGTTTCCTTACAATTACAAAAGCAACTTGAATTTTTCATACGTAATCCGTATTGCTACTAAATCACATACGTACCGTGTTAGTCAAATATTGTTAGAATATCCAGCGGAGTGAATAAGGAGGGTAAGGGCATGATTCCCCTCACCTCCTTTTTTCAGCCGTGGCATGTTCATCCGCATTTCAACTGGTCTCCCGGATATCCGTTCGCTCTAACTAAAAATAATGGACTTAAATTTTATGTTTGCGCCTATGTAACATAAATGGAGGTCTGTGGTGCACAATACGGGATTTAATGGGGAGGTGGCCATCCTGACTAGATTTTATGTACGTTAGATGCTAATTAAATAAGATGTTTGGGAAGTGGATGTTTCATGGCTACAACATATAATTATCTACAAATAATTACATTGTTAATGTCGTTATACGTTTTGGGTCCAAATACTCAATTCCCATTGGTCAGCTGGACGAAAACGTCATGGCCAAATGTAATTCATTTTTCAATGAATACATTTCGTCGAACTTTGACCCGCATTTACGGTAGAGCGCAGTTGACAGAATGTAATTCGGGCGGTGTTTGGGCGGTTTTTAACTTTTAGCGCCTCTCGCCTTTCTGCTTTGTTGTTTGGTAAAAAGTAGTTTAAACAGTTACGGAATGTAATTATAAGAATTGAATGCAATTTTTATAATCTTTATTGGAGAATGAACGTGTGGGAATGTGTACAAATTGTATGACTCCCTTCGGGATTCATACATAATTTGTACCCATTCCCACCCGTTCATACTCCAATAAAGATTATAAAAATTGCATTCAGTTCTTAAATAAATTCTCAAGAGTGTTTGAACAATAATCATAATTGACTAATATTCTAACTACCTCATCAAGGCATGCATTCGACGAGACATGTCTTGGTAATGCAGAGGAACGAAAATAATGTTCTCAGTCAATTTCAGTCAGGCTTTACACCTTGAGACTCAACTGTTCTCCAACTGACCGACATTTACGATGACTTTTTTCGTGCGCTTGACGAAGGCAAAGAAGTCAGGGTAGTTTTTTGTGATGTCAGTAAGGCGTTTGATAAGGTGTGGCATGCTGGTCTTATCCACAAGCTGGAGAGTATTGGTGTCTCAGGGGAACTACTATTGTTTTTAAAATCGTATCTTGCGGATAGATCGCAGCGAGTTGTGATAGCCTCTGATGCATCATCATGGCGGCCCATCAATGCAGGTGTACCTCAGGGGTCTATACTCGGACCCTTACTGTTTCTTATATACATAAACGATATAACCAGCGATCTTCTCAGTAGTATACGTCTCTTTGAAGATGACGCGTCTTTATACTTAATTATCGAGAACCCTGAGCAAGCCTCGTCCATAATCAATCATGATCTGGCAACAATCGAGCATTGGGCCAGAACATGGTTGGTCGTGTTCAACCCCACCAAAACAGAAAGCTTGTGTATCACGTAAAAACAATCCCAACCCCCACCCACCCTTATATTTTGGCGACTCACAGATTTTGGAAGTTTCTGAACATAAACATTTAGTGGTGGTACTGAATAGCACATGTACATGGAACGACCACATTGACCACATCTGCTCCAAAGCCTGGCCCCGCTTAGATTTATTGAGGAGGCAAAAATTTAATCTTGATCGTAGTGTCCTAGAAAAAATATATTTTGCTTTTATTAGGCCTCTTCTGGAATACGCAGATACTGTCTGGGATAACTGTACTATTACTAATGCCGCGGAACTTGAAAAATACAGATTCCAGCAGCAAGAATTATTACGGGTGCAACAGTAAGTGCCAGCAAGTCCTTGTTATATTCGGAAACACGATGGGACTCCCTGCAAGACAGACGACGTAAACATAAAGTAATCCAGTTTTTTTAAAATGTATCATCACATGTCACCCCCATACATCTCTAACAAAGTTCCCCCAATCATCTCCCTCTCGAATTCATCTCTTAGTCTCCGATCTGGTCAAAACCACCGAGTTCCATTTTGCCGAACCCAACTGTATCAGCGCTCTTTTATCCCCAGTGTTACTGACCAGTGGAATAATTTACTCTTACTTGTCCGCGAGAACACGTCATTGCTTAACTTTAAAACTTTTCTGAACGATGGTAACCAAAGACCCCCAATGTTCTACAGTAATGCGAAATCTCGCATGGCCCAAATATACCATTGCAGACTGCGGTTGCATTGTAGTAGCCTTAATTCTCACCTATACGATAATCACTTATCGCCCAGTCCCTCCTGTCAGTGTGGTGAGCGTGAAACTACCGATCATTTTTTATTTCGTTGTCCACTTTTTTCTGACGCTCGTAATTATACGATTAATTTACTCCCATTTGCAGTAGATACATCCATACTTCTGTTTGGCTCAGAATGCTTGAATAACGACGACAACCGTCGTATCTTTGAAGTGGTCCATGACTTTATTTTATCTAGTAAGCGCTTCCAATGAGTCGAACACCCGTGGGAATCCCGTGATTGAGGCAGTCCTCGTCTATTGTGGTAAACAAGTTCTGCTCTCCCGGGATGTGAAGCAGTGCTTGTTTCCTACGGTAGACAAGTTCTGTTTCACTGTAAAAAAGGGACTCTGTCACCAATGCCTGGGGTGGGAGTCCTCTTAAATGGGCAACTATTAGCTAAGTTCGATTCTACCTCTTTGATGCGGTCGCAAGTCTCAACTATCCATAGCTGCAGAAAAGTGACCTTAATCATTAATAATTAAATAAACAATGATTTGAAACTCGATACTATGCCGTCATTCTCACTTCTTGTGGGAATCAAGATATTGAAGCTGTGAAGGTTCACTACGGGAAATAATTTCTGCTTAGCTGGTACAATAGGACCGAGCGACCAATGCAATGCCTTAGGTCGAATACCTTTTCATGTATTTCATCGTTCAACACTACCAACAATTATTCACGCATAACACACTACAAAATAAAATAACGAAACAAGCTGCCAATACCCGATTCCTTGACTCTTGAGTGTTGGATCGATGTATGATGTATTCAAGCTGTTTCTATTTCTATTTTTCTATCTTTTTTTCTCCTATCAGTGCTGCTGTTCTACCTTCTTTTCCTTTTCTTTCCAATTCAATTTGATGTTTAAACAATCTCACACATCGTTGCCTGGCGGTTGAGGCTTTCTATACTCCGTACCTGAATGCTATTGATCACCAGCCATATTGTGTCGCGCTAATTCTGGGGACTGGGTCTTGGTGATTGGGACTGATTGTGCACACGTACTTGTACTGATCTATAACCACAGGAACTAAGCTTTTTTTCCATTAGAGTGAGAGTCTCAGTCTCCTGGTCGCGATGTGCGAGCTTCTCCACGGATATGCATCACCTACAGGAGTAATTTTTATATTTTGTCAGGGAGACGACTTACATAAGCTTTAAGCTTTCTGTCGAATCCCTCTCTTACACAGTAAGCATTCATCTAGTCTTCACTTGTTTCGTGTATACTACTGTATCTTGTGTTGTTCAGATCTTTCTTGTAAATTGTTCTTGTGAAGTGTATATACTTATCAGTTATTCAATAAATATTGTTTAAACTAATGCAGAGGGAATATTTTATCAGGCGGGGCTTGAGCCTTCACAATCGCGACTAATCAAGATTACAAATGAAATCGGTATTTTTCGAAGCGTTTGAAAATATTGTGTTCATTATTTTTCAGTGGAAAGTATCAGAGATTCTTCAAAGAATTATTCGGGCTATCAACATCACGAAGGTCTTCGGTTGGCGAGACGTCAATGTTTTTGAGTGAATCATAGATGTACACAGATTTAGAGAAACATACTAATGGACACGTGTATATAACTCATTACACAAACTAGGATTACGTAGAGCTGCAGCAATAGGATGTCTGTTTACTTTCACATAACAGCGTTCACATGACACATTATATCTATACTGATCATTGAAATAATTTGTTGTATCTTCTCTGCGGAACAATAGTTAAGAAAAGAGTAAACTATGTTCATTGCGAGTAACATCTCTTATAATTTATTGTTGTTTCGTTTTGTTGTTTATTAATATTGAGATATATACTGAATAAAATGGTGCTTAATTGTACAGATTATTGATTTTGTTATTGTGACAGAATTGTATATACAATAAATCAAATAATGTTATACCATGTATTTTGATGTTTGTTTTTTCTCGATTATAGAACAACCCCCTGGATAAACGCTTCCAAATATGACAGGTGTGATGCCACTTTGACGAGGGGCAGTTTTGTAGGAAGTTGCTTTTTTCTAGGGTGGCAGCTTTTTTAATTGTTTTATTTGGGGTGGTGGGGGGGGGGGGGGGGTTATTGTGCTGCTTACGGGGCCGCTATGTTCAGACGAGGTACTCACAGAATCTTGTGCGAGTTGATGAATTTGCTCGATGTTCAAAGAACATTGACAAGTAATACACTCGGTCTGTATATCTCCCATCAATACGAAACAAAGTCTAAGTATTGTTTGACCGATATGACAGCGTATCAAAATCCTGTCTTTCAGTGTTACGAGACTTGTTAATATCAAAGACCAAAGATATTTGGTCGAAACCAATGACACTTGTTATTTGTAGGCCCAGTCTATTCGTACTGCCACACAGATTTGTTGTACTTACTGACATGTGGCTTGTGACAACTGAATGAAATTTTTAAAATCACCGATAGCCTTGTCTAAAGCCTATTTTTCTGTGCTACCTGTCCTGATGTTGACGGAGAAACTAACGTATCATAATATCTTATTGGTCAGATATTAACGTATTCAATTTCCCACGAAGTTTCAAGATCAGATGGTTGTCAAACTCGTGGTTGAGAAAAGTCTGCAAAGTGAATAGAGGGTCTGAGAAAATAACAGACGTCCTTTTCTTGCCATTATCGACATGACATGTGAACCACCTATTTCCTCTTGGCATCTTCGAAAACGTACTGCTATTTTGGACCTCAGTTCTTCTAAAAACGCCCGGGACAAATTCCGTGTAGTTCAATAAAAACTATGTAGAACTCAACTAATAACCCTATCTCAGCTCCCCCCTCCCCCCTGTCAGTGTCAGGATTCGACAGGAGCGTAAAAACTTATTTTGAGCCGTCTCCACAAATACACAAAGAACGTCTGCAATTGAAAGATTAGACCAAACTCTGCAAATAACAGTATTTAAACTTTGACATACAAACGAGAGAAAATGATAAAGGAACAGGGGGCAAAACAGAGAGAAAAATGAGATGAAGAACGTTAAGGGAAAAACGAATTGAACACGACCACAATGCGTTTCAAAGGGAACGAATACAGCATGTTCGAGCTCAGTTTGTATATTTGTTGTTTGTTAACTGGGTTATCAAGAATCAACTATTTGTGTGCCACTTCGGGGTTGCACAAGGTAAATACCGCTTAACTCATATCCTCGACGAGGCTTTGAGACGCCACAAAAAAAAGTCACAGGCTAGGTTACCGTAACATTAACGCCACAGTATTTGCGACCCGTAAAGTCACAAAAACACCGAACCAATGCTGCGTGCTAGCTGAGGTGTAATTTCGAATGTCACTGAAAGCATGACACGCGTTAAAGAAGAATAACATGTACCGCACCTGTTGCCTGGTCTGATAGGTCACTGGGTCAAGTCTTAATGCCATACAGAACATATGATCAGTACCTTCTAATTATCCAAGCATAGGTACGTTACAGAACCATTGACCTTTAGTGGAAGGGTCCACTCAGTAAAATGTAGCCTTGTACTGCTCTGAAAATGAAATTTAGATCAGTATTTATGATTTAATCCTTTACCTAACGAATCGACCGCATCCGCCCGCGTAATATGCAAATTCAGCAGTTGAAAAAATATTATTTTTCAAAAACGCTCAACAAAACCATATCATGTGACCCCTCGTCGAAACGAGCGCGTTCCAACGAGGGGTCACATGATATGGTTTTGTTGAAATTTATTGAAAAATTAAAAAAAAATGATATTTAAAATAATAAATTTTGATATCGTCTGCGTTGGGTAAAGGGTTCATGAATGTACATAGGGCGAAGAAGGATATAGGTATATTCAGAACCCAAAATGGTATTTTCGCGATCTGATCGCCACGCACTGACACATCGGGCAGTCGAATATTCTTAAATAAAACTGAAAAAACTACACTCTAAAATCAGTTCGGACGAAAACGAACAGAAATCAACTGAGTTGAGTGAACATGAACCGAATTGAGTTCATATTCACTCAACCCAGTCGATCCGGGCCAATCCCCGACCCAACCGATCTCAGAATGTAAATAGGGAGAGGACCAACATAAGCATCAAGCTTTCTGTCGAATCCCCTTCATTTTTGTGATTCAACTGCTATTGTTTCTGTATGCTGCATTCACTGCTTCATAATTATATTTGTTTCTTTCCTTTATTGTAAATCATATTGTGCGAAACTACAGTGTTTTCATTAATAAAATATTCTCTAAACGAGAATATAAATAAAATAATTAAGAATTGAATGCGGTTTTTATAATCTTTATTGGAGTATGAACGTGTGGGAATGGGTACAAATTATGTATGAATCAAGAAGGGATTCATACAATTTGTACCCATTGCCACACGTTCATACTCCAATAAAGATTATAAAAATTGCATTCAATTCTTATAATTACATTCCGTAACTGTTTAAACTACTTTTTACCAACAACATCCAACAACGAAGCAGAAAGACGAAATAAAACATGTACGAACGAACTAGGCAAAAAACCACCCCCACCCAAAAGACAAAGCGCACAACTCTGAGTTGAGCGCCGGTTTTCGGCATTGACCCAAATTTGTCAAATTGCCGTCTTTAGCAACGAAACTTGGATTGTTCAAAACAATTTATTTAACATATCAGTAAACTATAATCACTGATCACTGCGAGAGGCACTAAAAGTTATAAACCCGCCCAAACAGCGCCCGAATTACATTCTGTCAACTGAGCTGTACCGTAAATGCGGGTCAAAGTTCGACCAAATGTATTCATTGGAAAATGTATTACATTTGGTCATGACGTTTCCAGCTGACCAATGGGAATTGAATATTTGGACCCAAAACATATAACTACATTAACAATGTAATTATTGCGGAATGAAGAACAAGCCATAGCAGACAGGCAAGAATTTCCATTTAGGTTCGAAGTTCGCGCATGTATTCCCAGACAAATTGACTGAGCTGAGGGTCGGGATTTGGAACTAAGTCTCCACATATACATAATGTATACGTGGAAGTTCAATCCCAAATCCCGATATTCAAATATAACAACATGTGCCTGTGATTTTATTGGGAGACAGTCCTAATATTCATATTGTGTGAACAGGAGGAGTTGCACCTCTTCTGGGTCACACCTCGAGAATGTAATTCTGCTGACATTATGCTGATATTGAACGCATCGATGTACAAGGGTGTGGTTATACGTATATACACATCACTAAACTTTGGGGTTATTCATTATGACCCCACAGAAAGGAGTTTGTAAAGCACACTACAAAATTGTAGATTGAGATCAATTTTTTGCCCATTCCTAAATATCTTTTCGAATTCAGTCATCTGTAACTGAGTTGTGATTCTGTGGGTGGAGATATCCTTGAGTGTCACAAAGATGACTCCATCATGGTTCCCGAGTCCTGGATCTTCTTATTTCGAGTTAAAATCCATGCTCTGCGAGCTAAGTTAGCTCGGACATTAGTAAGGTCTCAATTAATTAAGACACATTTCGACCAGCTGCTGAATGGGTGGCCTGGTAATCAAGCTATCAGTATTTTCAGTCATGATCAGTCTTGGGGTTTTATTAGGATTCGGCTTGATATGCTATTTTGCTCACCAGACATGGCAGTAAGTAAACTGAGGTTTTCTGCGCACCAAATGAGCGTAAGGACGGTGTGGGGAAAACCTTTATGGCCCCTTTAGTGGTGTAATGACACTCTTCCATGTCCAGCCGCCGTAAAGGGGGAGAAGCAGAGAAGTCAGGAAAGCTTCCAGCACCCAGTCCGCAGGCCTGTCGGTTGTCTGTAGTAGGTGATTCTTTGTCAGTTCTTCGTGCATGCAAAATCTTCTACTTTCATGTTGTAGATCATTGGGAAGTTCCACTATTCTCATTGAAAGATAGAAATCTTTCTTAGGCTGTCATGGGTTGTGGAGGTTCTTTGTCAACCTGATGACACGTACAGTCTGCCACTGTAGTTGTTAATGACCCTGGTCGGTCTCTCATTGACAAGTATAGCTAAGGTCTGCTGCCCACAAAATAATACACATCCAGCAAACGAGAAGATCGTATGGCCAAATGTTTGATGCTTCCTGGATAGGTTGATGATCCAAAATGACTTAAAGCTTCCGTTGGTTTAGGTCAAGGATCGGGGTAATTTTGATTCCGTCAGGACGGAAAATGCCAAATAGGGGAGCCTGGTCGACTGGGGAGAAGTAAAATCTCCATGAATATCACCAGCTAGAGAGTGGCCCCGGCATGGTATTCCATAACGGTTGCAAACAGGGTATTGGGGAAAGCTTCTGAAGTATTTTCGTGGGGCCTGGGTCATCTACCAATCCTTAGGGGGTTCTCCCCTTCAAAAAGAACAAAACAGTTCAGATAGTCGGCATGTTTTGGGCATTAAATTTACCACAGTTGGTTGGCGTGCTTTTTCGGAATTTACTTAGTCGGTGGTTCAGGTTGAAGCAGCCAGCGGCACCCGGCAAAAGCAATGCTTAAAGTTGTGTTATTACATCTTATTGGAGAGTGCCCGTGGACATCCTCTAGTAATTTGTAATGAAATGTTGTTTTGAATTGCAATTCTAGACCGCCGCAGTTGGAAGCATATGGTGGCTGATATGCTGTGTGCTATGAGCCAATATCAGGGCTTTCAAGGATAGGGGTACCAGGGGAGAACTCATCATTTTCCTTGGTCGTGTCTAATATTCAGTAAAGCACAAATAGTAGTTCACTCATTTCAATTTGTGCTGTTACAACTTATTGGTGGGTGCCCATGGGCATAACAGCCATTTCCTTCTCCGAAGCCTCTACACAATAATCAGAGTGTGAGAAAGCATTACGTCCGATTATGCAGTCAACTGGAACGTCTGCCACTGGATTCTTTCTTTCAAAATATGAAGCATGTACGTACGTAAGTATATGCAGTGTGTAAGTGTTTTTTTTTAGTTTTTTTTCTTCCTCCCTGTACTGTGAAAATTTGAAATATGTAACTTTGCAAGTCCTACTTTGTTGTAAGATGGAAAGCAAGAACTTGCAGTGTAGCTCTATACTGAACAAACCACAGACAACTATGTCCGTCAATTTTCGACACTTTCGCGGCGGAAAGGGTCTGCCTGCTTCTCTCCAAACGACCTTGGATTTTCATAAGGGCTACATATCCACTGGTGAATCCTACGCAATATTTCTTGTCATTGCTGATATACATACGAAATTGTATCCTACAGCAGAGTGTGGAATCTACATGACTTCCAGACAGTGGTACTTGTGTCCTTCCAATCACTGCTAAAGTGTATCTTCTGTCTGTCCTTTCTGTGATCGTGAGTGTTTTACTTCATGGTTAACCTAAAGTTGTAGTGATGACGCATTAAAAGACTTACCCACTTCCAATATCTCGATTAAATATAGATCTTCTCATAAGTTACTGTAACGTGCTTATTTCTCTGGTGGCATTTAATTTTTGGATGATTATGCTTAGGTGGTATATGAGTATATGTGTGCGTGTGTTTAGGAAGATACACATGTCCTGGGGTATGAATGTTTGTGTATACTTATATGTGTCTAGCGCATATATACATATGTTGTGCATACGAATGCATGTATATGTGTAAATAAGTAGTATACTCTTACAGATATGCTTACGTTGATTTGCGCCTATGCGCGCTCTATGAAGTACATGCACATTATTACTTGGCACATTATTTGTGCTTCTAACGGTGCTCCTTGACCAACTATTTCCGACATCTACTGACTACTGTTCAAATCCATCTAATCGTGACCCCTTCCCACATGAACCCCGGGAAGTGAAGCAGTGTCTGTTCACTGTGGTAAACAGGCTCTATTTTACTGGTAAAATGGTACCCAGTCACCAATGCTTGGGAGGTGCAAACCCTCTCTAAAATGAGCAACAAGGCTTATTAACACTCACCCTTGGTCTTGAGTTGATACTAATGTTGTTTTATAATTAGCCATTGTGCAAAAATATGTTACCTTAAACACCAATAAATAAACAAATAGATAAATAAATAAATCGTGACCCCTACATATCTAGACGGATATATCCACTTCACAGCATTCGATGAGCGACGTTTTGCAAGCAGGTTATATTATTATTTCAGTATGTTGTATTTACTTTTCTTTTTGTTTGTCTTCCACCTCTTTCCTCACACTTTTGTTTCTCACCTTCTTAGTCGCGAAGCTAACTTGAACACAACTTGTTTCCAATACCATCACATAATGCTCGTGTTACCAATGAATGTTACTAACACCCGAGTACTAAACATATATCATCATTAGCAAGTTACATAATTAGTATTGAAGTGCATCGTGCTCGGATCAGTATGTTCATCACAGCAGTTTACTGACGCATCCTAAAACATAGATTAACAAAACATGCATCCCTATGTGCTTTATCATACCTGTACTGGCGACTTAAAGGTGAACAAGTACCTGAATGTTTTTTAATCATGGCTGTCCTGTTTTTTCTATCCAACGTGAGAAACAGCGCTACTGCCAAACCATCAAGAATTGATTCAGCTTGAATCTTGGTGGCCCACCATCGTTGCTGTTTCTGTCATCGCCAAACTCACCCATGTACGAGGGATTCTCGTTATTACCACCGTTTTCTAAATTAATACCCACGACCAGCGATGCCTACCAGCTGTTGCCTATAGCTACAGTCCTGACTATGATTCTGGTTGTGTCAGGCGATGTTGAAACTAACCCCGGCCCAAGTTACGTGAACCTAGTAAACACGTCGAATACATTAAAAATCTTGCATCTCAACAAACAAAGCCTAAAGCCCAAACTAGACATCATACAGTATGAATCATCATGCACGGTATACTAGCTTTCATCGAGACTTGGCGGCAAAACACTGACGTAACGTCTGATATCTTGATCCACGGGTTCCAAGAATCACTGAGGTTCGATCGCTCGTCAAGGGGAGGGGGTGTCGTCTTTTATATCAAGGACAATGTAGGCTTCCGGCGCAGAAATGATATTGAATTGACAAATATGGAGTGTCTCTGGGCGGAAGTGTTTACAAAGCATGGGGTATCATTATTATTAGGTGTTTCTATCGCCTGTCCAATAGCCCCACAGACATGTGGGATACTATCTCTTCTATCGAAAAAGCAAAAGATACGTCAACTTCAAATTTAGTTATAACTGACAATTTTAACAATAACCAGAACAACTCTCCACGAAGCAACTTCATGGACATAACTGATTATTTTAACTTAAGGCAGGTTGTTAATGAACCGACATGCTTTACCGAGTCGTGTCTGATTCCCTACTTGATCTCTTCGCTGTTAGCATCTCCATCGATGTTTTAAGATGTGAGGTGCTAAACACAATAACCCCTGACCTAATTCGCTACCATTGTCCAATTTCTATTGAAATTGCATTTTCAAAGCCACAGCCTCTAAGCTTCAAGAGGCGTGTATGGTTGTATCCCCAAGGGAATTACTATGATTTAAACATGGCCCTTAGTGACGCACAATGGGGCACTGTTAATAGTCTTTGACTTCACTGCTAACCTAATTGAAACAGCATCAAAATACATACCAAACAAAATCATTACGTCAAGCCAGACTAAATGGATGCACAACGAGATACGCCTACTGATAAGGCAGAGGAAACGTTTATACCGTGTAGCTAAGCCTTCGGGTCTACCACATGCCTGGCCGAATTATAAACACAGACGGATTGAAGTTGTATCAGCGGTTAGGAACGCCAAAGCCGTATATATATGAAAAGTTCAGAGAACATTTGGTTACCCTAATACTCCTTCGTCCTTGTGGTGGAAAATCTAAAAACATTAATTGGAAACAATATCTCAGGGCTTCCGACCATTCACCATTTGAACAAAATGTACTCTGCTAACATAGAAAACTCCGAAGTATTTAATGAGTACTTCTGTTCCATCGCTCCTGTTGATGACTCTAATGCCTCATTGCCAGGCTCCTCGATCCGTATTCCACAAACGATTGATAGTATATGCCTTCAAAGTAGCGAAATCTATCAAAATCTCCAAAGCATTAGGACCCGATTTTATTAAGTCCGCGTCTCCTAAGGGAATGTAGTCGTTCCCTGAGCGAACCACTCACTATCCTCTTCAATATCTTACTGAATAATTCATATTTTCCTTGAGTGGAAAAAAGCCAACGTCATACCCGTCTTGAAAAAATGTTTTCAAACAGAATTTCGAATTACTGTACAATTGCACTGATTAGCTGTGCTGGTAAAGTATTTGAAAAGTTCATTTTTTATTTGATTGAAAATAACATCCCGAGTCAATTCCAATCAGGTTTCACTCCAGGAGATTCAACGACCCTACAATTACCAGATATTTATGATGAGTTTTGCCATGCTCTTGATGAAGGCAAAGAAGTGCGGGTTGTGTTCTGTGACATCAGTAAAACATTCGGTCTTATCCAGAAACTCGAGATGATAGATATTTCGGGAGATCTACTCCTCTTCTTAAAATCCTATATCTCTGATAGATATCAACGAGTCTTTGTAGCCTCCGAGACATCCTCGTGGAGACCTATCAACTCTGGTGTTCCCAAGGGTCAATCCTTTGTCCTCTGCTGTTTCTTATCTACATTAACGACATCACCGATAACTTACTTAGCAGTATACGTATTTTCGCAGACGACACATCGCTATATCTCATAGTTGAAAACCTTGATCAGGCTTCGATCGTGATCAACCGTGACTTGGCAACAATTGAACACTGGGCTAAAACATGGTTGATGAGTTCAATCCTCAAAAAACAGAAATGCCCATAACACGTAAAACCAACCAGTGAACACACCCACACTTATACCTAGGGGGAAGCCAAATCTCTGAAGTTATTGAGCACAGGCACCTCGGAGTAATCTTGAATAGCACTTGTACATTGAATAACCATATAGAACGCATCAGCTCCAAAGCGTGAACTCGTATAGATATTTTAAGATTGCATAAGTTCACCCTCGATCGTAAGATTTTGGAAAAGATATATTTTGCATTTATTAGGCCTCGTTTAGAGTATGCAGACTGTGTTTGGGATAACTGTTGAATAACTAAAGCCGCAGGCTTAGAAAACATCTAATTTGCTGCAGCAAGAATAATTACAGGTGCCATCACAAGTTCCAGCAATTCCTCACTTTATACTGAAAGATGTTGGGACACTCTCCAAGAAAGACGCTGGAAGCACAAGCTTCTCCAATTCTTCAAAATGTATCATCAGCTCACACCGCAATACATCTCCAGCAAGGTACCACCCATTACATCATCCATCAGCCAAGACCATTATCTTCGAGCCAATCAAAATCATCGTTTTCTGCTATGTCACACAAATCTGTACCAGGCTGCCTTCGTACCATCCGTTACCAACCAGTGGAATAGCTTACCTATTCTGGTGAGAAATAACTCCTCCATTAGACATTTTAAGAGTTTCTTAGATAATGGCTGCCGACGTCCACCCTCATTTTACAGCGGAGCCAAATCCTGACCAGCTCGAATACACCATTGTAGATTAAGGTTCCGTTGTAGTCGAATTAACGCCCACTTATACAATAATCACCTCTCGGCCTCTCCCTTCTGTCCGTTTCTTATTGCATTGTCCACTGTATTCTGAAGCTCACAGTTCCACAATTAATGTTCTACCGTTCAACGTCGATCTCTCTATGCTTTTCTTTGGTTCGGAAAGATTGAACAACTCCGAAAACTCCGAAGTTTTTCAGAGCAGTCCAAGACACTCAGTGGACGCTTCCAGTGAACGTTATCGATTATATAACAAACTAACACTTGATTAATTTTGATCATTACGTCTGTAAAGTACTGAATGACGTTCTAGGTCTTAAATCCGTGGCCTATCCAACCTGACAACACATGCGGTCGGTGCTATTCTTCTTTAACATGTGTCTTATTCTGTGGTTATACGTTTTGGAAAAATCCGAAGTTAAATCCCTCTTGCCACGCTTCCTTGGCGCAGTGTTTGGGTGCACACACCGGGCACAATTACCGTGGTCGTAATGCTACATCAATGTGGTCTGTGACTGGTGGTGCCATCATGGCGTTGCGCCGGGTTGTGTGTTATGATGGATCTGATAAACCAGTTAACAACAATAGATATACAGACTGCGCTCGAACAAGTTGTATTTGTTCCAATGGAAACGTTTGGTGTTCAAGTATTATTTGCCTTCAGGTTCTCTATCTCCTTCTTCTCTCTCTCTCTCTCTCTCCCTCTCTCTCTCTCTCTCTCTCTCTCGCTCTCTCTCTCGCTCACTCTCTCCTGTTCCATCTTCCATATTTTCTCGTCTGTACCAAGGTTTAAACAATATCAGATGTAGCCTATGACCAAATCTTTCAATTGCTCATGTATTCTGTTTACCTGGGGAGACGGCTCAAAATTAGCTATTAGCTTCCTGCCGAAATCTGACTATATATTTGTGGTTTCGTTCATTTTTCTTGATAATAATACATACTTTGCTAATTGCCATAATGTACAGTCATTTGTTTTTCACATTCACTGTTGTGTGTATAAAATATCAATGTTTTTCTAAATAAATATTGTTTAAACTAAAAGCAATGTTCAGTTCTTGGGAATCGCGATGGACAGATATTATGCAGAGCACTAACTAATATTTTCCTGTCCATATCCAAGCTGGATGATTGCATGGGTGTTTTTAACTGCCTTGTAGCAACGCTGTCGTTATAAACGCCAGTTGATGAGAAATGAATGAAAAGTTTCAGCGCGGCGAAGGAACTGGGACGATTTGAAATCCTTTTCGACTCGAATAACTCTGCTTGTCCGAGAGAGTTCATCTATTAGTAATTTTTAAAATTTCCTAAACAACCGTTATGACAGACCGCCGTTCTTCTATGGTGGTAATAAATCACATGCAGCCCAAATATACCATTGTGTGTTACGTTTGCGCTGCAGTAATCTTGGCGTCCATTTATATGATAACCATTTATCACTTTCTCCAAATTAGCAATGTGGAGAACTTGAAACAACTGAGCATTTTCTTCTATATTGCTCTCTCTACTCTAACTTTCAAAATCATACAACCAAGGCTCGATCTTTTACACTCAATCTCCCTACGTTACTGTATGGTTCAGAATTTTTTAATAATGTCGCGTATCAAACGTTTTTAAGGCTATAAAAATGTTTGTCATGTTGAGTGGGCCCCTCGGCTGCTGAGGGTCTTCGGTAGGGCTGCACGGTATATCGATAAACCGATATATACCGGTATTCAAACCAATATCAATTGAATACCGGTGTAATTACAAAAATATCGGTTTATCGTCATTATTCATTTACCCACAATTTTGATTTTCAAGATGTGTTGAGTTTTTTAATTGTAGCCCCGAATGAATAATATTATCCCTTTATCCCAGGAATCGTCTGCTTTTGCCCTCGTAATATACAAATTCAGCAGTTGAAAAAATAATTTTCAAAAATTTCAACAAAACTATATCATGTGACCCCCTCACTGGAACGAGCTCATCGAGCTCGTTCCAATGAGGGGTCACATGATATAGTTTTGTTGAAATCTGGGGGAAATCTGAAAAACTAATTTTGAAAATAATAAATTTTCATATCGTCTGCTTTGGATCAAGATTTTTCGAACCGCATCATCAAGGCATGATAAATGGTTCCAACTGTGATGCCTCGAGTCCCGATTGTGGTACTTGTGTTCATATATCTGAACAGTTTTCGATATACCGGTATACCGCGGTATTTTTTTGAATACCGATACCGGTATTCAGTTTTGAATATCGTGCAGCCCTAGTCTTCGGGACCTACTCTGACTGCTGGGCTATTTGTGAAGTCCCAACTCTATTCCTATATCTCTCACTTACCTTTTAACCCTTTACCCAACGTAACGGCCAAAACCGGCCAGCGCTATTCTCAAAAATCGCCAATTAATTTTCACTATTTTCTTCATTTTTTGTCTCAAAAACATAGGTTATGACCCCTCGTTGGAACGAGCTCGTCGAGCTCGTTCCAACGAGGGGTCATAACCTATGTTTTTGAGACAAAAAATGAAAACAATTAGTTATTCAAGAATTTTTTTTGCAAGTGTCGTCTGCTTTTCACGTTAGGTAAAGGGTTAAACGAAATGTCTACTATTTGTAAATGCGGTTATGTGATACTACAGTGCATGGGAAGTAATGTAGCTGACTCGCCCGATAGGTGGTGATTTCACCCGTGCAATATTTGCAAATTCGTTGCAAAGCATATCGGGCGCTGGCGTGATACCGGCCGGTGGCCCTCCGGGTTAAACCCGGAGGTCCATTGGTTGAGGCATTGTTTGTTTTCCATATGCACATAATTCGAAAAAGTTATTCTTTAGAAGATGTCGCGGGTGGTTTAGTTGCAGTCCGCTCTCCACTTTGTTCGAAAGGACATACGTTATCTGTCTCAAAGTAGCGTGATATTATCTCCCTCTCAATTTTTTCCTCAAAGCAACCACCCTCTCACCCCCCCTCCCCCTCCCCGCCTAACCATCATCCATTCCCGACCTTTTTGTTCAACTTTTCCTCTCTCATTCAAGTCTTCTCTGGGACGTTGGACCCTCCTCCCATACGCACTCATTCGCCTAATCCCACCTAGTGTTACGTATATCAGAGAAACAGTTCACAAAGACTCTCCGTCTCACGTCAAGCCTTAGTTTAAACAATATTTATTCAATAGTTGATAAGCAAATACATTTCACAATAACAGTTGAGTAACAAAAATCAGAACAACACATGATACAGTACTAGTATTATACACGAAACAAGTAAAGACAAGGAAATTAATTGCTGTGTAAAAGACGTCCCGACTGTCTATCAAAAATATATAATTAATATTATATATATATAATCATGCCTATATTCTAGTTTAAACAATCTATTATAATGCTCACAATTGCCCCTAGCCTCCATTTAGTATAATTGCATAATTTATAAGGGAGTTGACTTTCAAAATCTCCAAGCTTTCTGTCGAATTCCATCCATACAGTAGGTTTCTACGTCTTTGTACTTAGTTTAAACAGTATGTATTGAATAATTGACATGTGTATACGCACAATAACAGATGGGTAACAAAAATTCTGAACAGCTCTAGATACAATAGTGTACACAAAACAAGGAAAGCAGTGTGTAGAGGGGGATTCGACAGAAAGCTGAAGCTTGTTTAAGTCGTCTCCCTGACAAATTATGACTTACTCCTGTAGGTGGTAGAGATCAGCAGAAAAGCCCACGCGTCGTCGCACGACAGCAGAAACCTTCCCTCCATTATACATAAAGTTACAAATTAGTTGCTACGATCGGGGGTCAAGCGGGGGGTAGGCTAAGCGTCACATCGGATCAGATGCGAAGCAGAGGAAGACACTTCGACTGCCAGGCAACTACTTGTGGGAATGTTTAAACTTCAACGTGAAATGAAAGGAAAGAAAGAAGAGGGAAGAACAGAAGCACTAATAAATATAAAAGATAAAAGGAAAAAAGAAAAAAGAAACTAATATGATGAAAAGAGGTTGAATACATGATACATAGAGATTATCACCATTATGTGGGTGCAAAATAGCACGCATCGAAGTCACAATCGGACCTCGAAGGACAGCTCACGACAAGTCTAAAACAAGTCACGATCTATCTCCAGAAATCGGAGCAAGACTCCGACACACACCCTTCACATACACACAGATGGTAATAATATGTTTACCTTACAATATCTTTGAGATAAATCAGAGTTACTACAGACGAAGTACATGTTAAATATATGTTAAATAGAATTAACACTCAAGAGAATCGTAAGTAGGCAACTTATTTACTTTCGGTTCATTTAATAGCGAATTAGGCATAAATAGGCGTAAATAAACCTCGAGGTGTTAAAAGATCGAGGCCTGAAGGGGGTATTCCACAACAGGCATTCGTCAAATGGGTCCTATTATGCCAGCTAAGCTAAGCTGTTTGATGCAGTGAACAATCGCTATTTCAGTGTTGACTTTCACGTGGAGTGGGGATGGGGGCATAGTATAGAGTTTCAACTTACTGAAATCGCTTGCTTGATAAAACGAAGTCATGTACAACTTCGGAAATAAGACAGTTGTCATCGTTATTCGGGAATTCAGGGCCAAATAGAAGTGTGGATGTATCTGCTACATATATGCGTAAATGAATCGTATAATTACGAGCGTTTGAGAACAAAGGACAAAGAAAGAAAAAGCGATCAGTAGTTTCACGTTCACCACACTGACAGGAGGAACTGGTTGATAAGTGATTGTCGAAAAGGTGGGAATTAAGACTACTACAACGCAACCGCAGCCTATAATGGTATATTTAGTTTAAACACTATTTATTCAATAAGTATGTAATATGTTACAATATTAAACACCAATAAAAGTGACAATATATATAGAGAACACGAAGAATATAACATATACTAACAAAAGAACATATTATTATGTAATGGGGGATCTGACAGAAAGCTAGGAGCGTATGTTAGTCATCTCCCGGGGTCATTCAGAAATTTACACAAAAGGTGGTATAATATAGTAGATAGACTCATATATCGCCGCCTGGAACCCATGGACTGTGGTCGGTCGCAACCATGATCCATCAGCCACGTGCCAAGCCGGGGCACAGCATCCATGCACACAGCGAGAGCTGCCTGTAGGCCCTAAGAATGTAGATCTAGGAGCAAATACCCGAGAGGTCATTCAGATTTGATTTGTCAGCATCGTTGTCTACACTAGCAGGTAACCTCGAGTGCGAGGATACGACACCCCGGCCCTGAACAAAACCGGTGAGAAAGTTGGTGGTAATTCTAGTCGAAGAAAGGTAAGCACATGGAGTCAAACTACCAGGCGTCGACACATGATATTGTTTAAACCTTGCTTGTGAATGAAGGATAAGGTGAAAAGAAGGTATAAAGAAAAGGAGCAATAGAAAACAGGGGATGCCAGCTTGAAAGCACAATGCATTGCCTTCGCATTCAAGACACTCGCAATTAAGCAGCGGAAGCACTGCTAGTGAGAAGTGAGACGGAAGCAGCCTTGATGGTGATCCATGCGAAGAAAACGGAAAGGAAAGTAAGATTATTGGATTGGCGGTAAATTCGTCATATAGTAGTATTCGTACCTGGTGGTTTAATTCTTAGCAGTCTAGAAACGTCCACTTGACAAAATGAAGTCATGCACCACTTCAAAAACGAGATGGTTTTCCCGACTATGTAAAAATTCAGATCCAAAAAGAAGAGTCGATATGTTTACAGTAAATGGCAGAAGGTTGATAGTACTATTACGGACATCTGAGTACATTGGACAGTGTAAGAAAAAATGCTCTGGTGTCTCGCACATCCCGCACTGACAGAATGGGGTAGGTGACAGATGAATGTCATATAAATGAGAATTAAGGTTTCTACAATGCAATCGTAACATGCAGTGATATATTTGGGCTGCTCGTGATTTCGCGCCACTGTAAAACGCAGGTGGTCGCTGATTTCCAGCATTTAGGAAAGTCTTGAAATTGATCAGTGATGAGTTCTCGCGGACAGATAAACGCAGTTTGTTCCATTGATCAGTGACACTCGGAATAAAAGACGACTGATACAGCTGAGTCCGACAAAAAGGAACTCTGTGGTTATGACATGACCGGAGATTAAGCGATAGATTTGCTGATGAGATGATTGGGGGAACTTTATTGGCAATATATAAAGGCGACATGCGGTGATACATTTTGAAATACTGCAACAGCTTATGTTTGCGGCGTCTGTCTTGTAGAGAGTCCCAACGTGTTTCGCAATAAAGCAGAGACTTGCTACAACTGACAGTTGCCCCGGTAACGATCCGAGCGACTGCGATCTGTATTTTCTCCAGCTCGGCACCTTGAGCTGCTGAACAATTATCCCAGACAGCATCGGCGTATTCTAGTATAGGCCTAACGAAGGCAAAGTATATTTTTTCAAGCACGCTGAGATCGAGATTAAATGTCTGCTTCCTCAGTTGGTCTTAGCGGGACCAGGCTTTAGAACAGATATGATCAATGTGATCGTTCCATTAACATGTGTTATTTAATATAACTCCTAAATGTTTATGATTATTGACTTGATATTGATATCCGCGCATCACCTGGGAATAGAGGTGGGTGGGCAGTAGGGTTGCATTTACGTGATATGAGCATACTCTCAGTTTTACTGGGATTAAACTCAACCAACCAGGTCTTAGCCCAAAGTTCTATTGTGGCAAGGTCATGGTTGATTAATCTTGAGGCTAGTAGGTAATAAAGGCCGATTCAAGCATCAACGTACATGTACGTGTACGTGTACACGTACATCGATGTACACCTCCATAGGATTTAGTGTTAAAATCGTGTACAGGTACACGATTTTAACGTTTTTAGAGTGATGTTAGAATCGGCTTTAGGAACGTGAAATGATTGGCTGATTAGGAAGACGTTTTTCGGCTCTGGTCGTGACCCCACCCCACGACGAGGGTTAAAATTACGATCTTCTTAATCCACTCGTCGAGACCTTCAATTTGATAGGTCACGTGACCACCTTCTCGAAACTTCGATTTTTATGATGGGCGTGACCCCCACCCCACATAAAATGAAAAAACGTCATTTTTGTAATGTATTCATCTAGCCCTTCATATCAATACCTCACATGCCTGGATTTGTAAAAAGGAAGACGTTTTTCGGCTCTGGTCGTGACCTCACCCCACGACGAGGGTTAAAATTACGATCTTCTGAATCCACACGTCGAGACCTTCAATTTGATAGGTCACGTGACCACCTTCTCGAAACTTCGATTTTTCTGATGGGCGTGACCCCCACCCCCATGGCGAGGGGAGATAACTTTGTATTATTAGGTTTATGAGAATCAAGCAATCTGATTGGTTAATTAGCGTTAGGAACGTGAAGTGATTGGGTGATTACTTATTTCAAGCTCTTCGAGCTTTTGGTTTTTTGTATACATTGCTCTAGCCATTATATCCACGTTATTAAACGCGATTCACCTTTTTATGACGGGCGTGACCCCCACCCCACGACGAGGGGAGATAACTTTGTATGATTAAGTTTATGAGAATCAAGCAATCTGATTGGTTAATTAGCGTTAGGAACGTGAAATGATTGGCTGATTACTTATTTCAAGCTCTTCAAGCTTTTGGGCATCAAAAAGTGGTTTGCCGGTTCAAAAATCACCTCTTTTCCGTGTACCGTACACGATTCGATTTCCGACGTAAAATCCGCAAATGGTTTTCCGTGTACGCCTCCATAGGGTTTCAGTGTTAAAATCGTGTACAGACGCGGATGATTTAGAATCAGCAAGATGATGATTTAGAAACGACAAAACGTTTTTTTGCTCGCAATTTAACACTGAATCCTATGGGGGAAACCCATTTGCCGATTTCAATCAAAACGGTACATGTACGTGTACGTAAAATTTCATGCGTTTTTTTCACTCTTGGATACAATCAGTGATGTTTGAATCGGCAAAGCCGATTCTAACATCACCCTAAAAACGTTAAAATCGTGTACCTGTACACGATTTTAACACTAAATCCTATGGAGGTGTACATCGATGTACGTGTACACGTACACGTACATGTGCGTTGATGCTTGAATCGGCCTTTATTACCTACTGAGGCTTGCTCTGGATTCTCTACAATTAGATACAGGGAAGTATCATCTGCAAATAGGCGTAAGTTTTCGGTTATATCATTAATATATATATAAGGAAAAGTAAAGGTCCAAGTATAGAACCTTGTGGTACACCAGCATTAATGGTTCTCCAAGTAGATGCATCCGACCGTAGCACAACTCGTTGCGACCTATCCGATAGGTACGATTTTAAGAACAACAAAAGTTCACCCGAGATACCAATTTTCATCAGCTTATGGATAAGTCCAACATGCCAAACCTTGTCGAAGGCCTTACTGACATCACAGTAGGCCACCCTAACTTCATCAAGAGCTCGACAGAATTCATCGTATATGTCAGTCAGCTGGAGGACAGTTGAATCACCAGGTGTAAAACCGGATTGGAATTGAGTAAGGACATTGTTGTCAGTCAGAAATTGCCACAAGCGTTTGAAAACACATTTTTCAAATATCTTACCTACACAACTAATCAATGATATCGGGCGATAATTAGTAACTGAATTTGAGGGCTGTTTTTTTCAAAATTGGGGAGACATTTGCTTGTTTCTAGAGTGAGGGAAAGTAAGAGTTGTTCAAGAGCACATTAAATAATATTAAAAGAGGCTCACACAAGGAGGATTTACATTCCTTGAGAAGACGTGGACTTATAAGGTTGGGACCAGATGCTTTAGACACCTTTGTCGACTTCGTTGCTTCATATACTTCTCTACATTGGAGAGTGATACTATCAATAACTCGTGAAGCCTAGGGTACTGAATCAGGAAGGGAGGCTTTCGAATCATCAACTGTTGAAATAGAACAAAAGTATTCATTGGACACCTCTGCTTTCTCAACACTTGAGGAATATACTTTATTTAAATGGATAATTGTTGTCACTCACAGCAAAAAGATCTAGTAGAGTGGCTCTTAAAAAGATTGCATACTCCAGTAAAACCGACCCTCGAGGGAACCAGCTGGTTGTCATTAAAATCGCCCATAACAATTAAAACGACAAGTGACGTGTCGCTGACTTTTTCAGTGGATGCCGATATGGAATCCCATATATCCTGGGAACTGTTAGGTGGGCGGTAAAAAAGCCCCTAGCAATAAGGACTTACTGTGTTTCGTAAATACTTCAACCCATACGCACTCTGTATTCAGCACATCAAGGTCGGGTCGATGTCGAAAAGAGATATTATCTTTAATGTAGATGGCAACCCCACCTCCCCTTGTCGGCCGGTCACAGCGCAATGGTTCGTGAAACCCATGGAGTAAGACATCAGATGTTGGGTCGTTGTTGTGCAGCCATGTCTCGGTTAAAGCCAAAATATCATTGGACGAGGATTCACATTGACGTGTATCTAATTTGGGTTTTAAGCTTTGAATATTAAGATGCAAAATCTTCAAAGTATTCTGGTTAGGGATTGAGTTGATAGAGCTCGGTCCGCGATTGGGTTCAATGTCACCCGACAACAACAATGAAAGTGTACTCATGTAAAGAAAAATCGACGTGGCAAGGAAAATGGAGATTAGTAATTTCGAGATGGACAAACTTTGAGACAGGCACTCGCTTGTAAAGATGAGAGGTTGCTTCAGTAGACTCGGTCACACAAGTGACGGCTAATTCAATGACGTTTCTCTGAAAAAGAGCAGCAATGGCAGTGAAGCTTCTATGGAGTTCAACCCCACCAGGGCGCAAGAGTAGGTAAATTAAGACGCAAACTGATTGATGCTTCGACAGTTTCTGGTGTAGGATGCCAGCATAAAGTGTAGTATTGAAAGTACCAATCCGAGCACGGTATAATTCAATATGACACATTATGTAATATATTGTACAAAATATCGACGACAGCGTAAACGTGGTGCACAGATGTAAGTACTAGTCATGATTGCTGGTAACAGAATGATATTGTCTGGAAAGCAAATTGGATTTAAGCTGGTTTGGAAGTGAATGTTGTAGCTGGAGATAGTTAATGTAGAATAATTAGTCATGAAGATGAAGGAAACATAAAATACTAGGAAAAGGTGAAAGTGGTATGAACAAGGTAACTGTGTAGCATCTCTATGGAAATAGATATATTCTGCTTAATAGAAGTCATAATTATCAATTTATGGAAGTGGATAATCTGTAATAGAGTATGGAACTAACTAGTTCTTGGAGAAGCGTGACAATATTATGACAAGCTTAAACTGAAAAGGGGCAGATAAGGCTTAAAAGTTATGCCGTGACAGGTTGAAAACTTCGTAAGCTGGAGACAGGAAAGATTCAACCAGGACATGGGAGAAAAGTTATATACTGAAACACCAATCGTATGTACACAACATGAGGGTTGTTGGAACCTAACAAGATCCATGATATATATATATATATAGTACATGGAGAGTGTACCATAGCAAAGTCCCCAACAGAATGAGGATTCCACCCAAGCAATAATTTAAAAATTTACTACAAAGCATTGCATAACAATCACAAGCAAAGTTCCAGCCAACGGATCTTCGGCAATGGTATTATTTGAGCCCTACGAGATTTCGCGTTACTATAGAACCTTGGTGGTCTTTGGTTACCATTACTGAGAAACGTTTTAAAGTTAATCAATGATGAGGTCTCGCGGACAGGTAACGGCAACTTATTCCCCTGGTCAGTAACACTGGGGATAAAAGAAGACTGATACAATTGCGTTCGGCAAAAAGGAACTCGGTTGTGTTGACTAGATCGGACACGATGTGATGAATTCGTCAAGGAGATAAATGGGGGAGGTTTGTTGGAAATGTATGGAGGTGCCATGTGATGATACATTCTGAACAACTGAATTAGTTTATGTTTTTGACGTTTTTCTTGCAGGGATTCCCACCGTGTTTCAGAATAAACAAAGACTTACTGGCACTAACTGTTGCTGCGGTGATGATTCTTGCCGCTGCTATTTTTATTTTTTCGAGTTCCACGACATTGGTCACAGAACAGTTATCCCAGACAGTGTCCTCGTATTCAAGTAGTGGCCTGATAAAAGCAAAATATATTTTGTCCAGGACACAACGATCAAGGTTAAATTTATGCCTCCTCAGCAAGTCTAAGCACGGCCAGGCTTTGGAGCATATGTGGTCAATGTGGTTGTTCCATGTACATGTATTATTTAGTATGAGTCCTAAGTGTTTATGGTCACGAACTTCCGATATCTGTGAGTTACCTAAATATAAAGGTTGGTGAGAGTTGGGGTTGCGTTTACGTGATATACACATAATTTCAGTTTTGTTGGGATTGAACTCGACCAATCATGATTTGGCCCAATGCTCGTTTGTAGCCAAATCGTTATTGATTATGACTGTGGCTTGCTCTGGGTTTTCAATAATTAGATATAAGAACGTATCATCTGCGAAGAGGCGAATACTGCTGAGGAAGTCGCCGGTTATATCGTTTATGTATATCAAAAAGAGTAACGGTCCGAATATAGACCCCTTGGGTACATCGGCATTGATGGGTCTCCATGGAGATGGCTCCGAGGCTATCACAACTCGCTGCGACCTAACCGCAAGATACGATACGATTTTAGAAATAGAAGTTCTCCTGAAATATCAGTAGTCCCCAGCATGTGGATAAGACCGTGTTTGTACTTGTTACATTGTATACAATTAATTTAAATCATTTTTATTTTTCCAAGTATTTGTGTGCCATATGATGTAACCATGAACATATTCATTTCAAATAAATATTGTTTAAACTAATTTTATTTGCATATGAATCCACGACAGACAGGAGAGAGGGTCAATAATTTTATGTGATTAAAGTGTGCGCACTGGAAATTGGGGAGTTGGATCAGACACCCGACAACCCTGATCTGGAAGGTGACTAGGATTGGTGCCTACATACAAGAATTCTGCACATTGGTTAACTTAGAAACACGGGATATTTATGGTAATACTGAAACCACAGTTTGATGGTTGTTTTAGAAAGAAGAAAAATAGACCTAAACAGTCGCTGGTTTGGGAGCAGCCCCAGCGTACTATGCACAATGGTTATCAAAAAGAAAAAATCCACCAATGTTTTTTGCAAAGCTGGGAGTCATCCATCAGTCTTTAAGCGTGAGTGGATACCGAATCTTGCCCCCCTGGCCTTCCTTCACGGGGAACAGATGGCGAGATGGTGGGAGAAAATTTAAACAAAAGAAAAAAAAAGAAATTCACTCACTCACAGACATACACCCCAAAAACCTTAACCCTTTACCTAACATGAAAAGCAGACGACACTTGCAAAAAAAATTCTTGAATAATTATTTTTTTTCATTTTTTGTCTCAAAAACATAGGTTATGACCCCTCGTTGGAACGAGCTCGACGAGCTCGTTCCAACGAGGGGTCATAACCTATGTTTTTGAAACAAAAAATGAAAAAAATAATGAAAATTAATTGGCGATTTTTGAGAATAGCGCTGGCCGGTTTTGGCCGTTACGTTGGGTAAAGGGTTAAATGACTGTCATTTCTTTAGTCATAGCAACATTTATTTAAAATGTTTACTGGTCCCAGCGAGGCACATTTGTTTCAGTGATAGCTTGGTGTTTGGTGCTTTCATGTTTTTGTTAATAGGAAGCTTGTTCCAATCACAAAAGGGGAGAGAAACTCTTGGAAAGCCTAACTGCCCTATTCCATTTAGCCACTACTTTTTTCATGTGTCATTCTGGTTAGATTGTTTTAAGACAATTTGAGAGTGTTCATTTAGAAAAGTTATAGGTAGAGAGAGATAATAATCCGCTATTGTATATTGTGACTGTTGTTTGATTGTGGCTCTACAGTTAAAACTAGAAGTCCTGTCACGAACAGTGCGCTTATCTAGGCTTAATTGCGCGTAGGAATTGCGCGCAATTACCATATCGAATGGCATCCAAAGTACGGTAGGTTCTCCTGGTTACTCCTAGCAAACACAAGCAATGTTTCTGCCAATGGACCTCCGGGGTTACCCGGAGGTCCATTGGCTGAAACATTGCTTGTGCACAGGCCATATGTACAGAATTTGCTTGCATTACTATGGTAATAACGCGTAGATTAACGCGCAAATCAACGTGCTATTTGTGCGCATTTCATGACAGGACTTCTAGTTTTAACTGTATATGGGGCGTGGGTGGGTTTCTTCGTAGCCGACTCCACACACGCAGAGTGATACTGACTCTACGCACTTGAATTCTATTGTATAATTTTATGTAACTTTTGGGGTAGAAGACGGCCTTGCCTTCTAAGTACACTGTGCCGTGGAGGACAGCAAGTTCCATGCGGGGGGGGGGGGGGGGGGGGGACTAGCTAGTCTCCCCACCCCGAAGGGAGAAAACCCGACTGCAGGTGGGGATTTTCGGATGTTTGTAGCTTCCACTGGTAGAAGAGGCACGCTTTTAGCGCAGGTCCGAGTTATTTACACCAAGTATCCGACCCTTCCCAACGCCTAAGGGTAATGTATAAGGCGTTGTACAGTGATGCAGTCCTCACTAACTCCGGCCTTAATTGGTTGCTTGACTGGCGATTTTAAACCTCAATGACTTTTGTCTCAGTCTGTTTCGACAGATTCCTAGATTTTGTTTAGTCGAGTGACTTTAATTATCATAATTGATGTGCCATATGATGTGCTGTGCTGTTATTGTTGATGAGTCTGCCGGGGCCGGGTGAAACTAAATAATTAAAAATACTTATTAACAATTCCATTTGAAAATGTGTGACTTCTCTTCATGAGTAGTATTCACCCGTTACCTATGATGAATACTTTAAGAGAGCGGTCTCCACCATGAAGCTATCCTGGAATGTGACTTGCTTCTGTTGATGAAGTTGGCCTTCTGTAAAAACACAATAATGATTGTGTAATGATTGAAAATCAGTTGGGCTTGATTACTTTGATGTTGAATATATCTTACATTAATTGATAATGGTACTGAGCATGGCTAAAACACACTCACAATATAATCGGTCTCAACAATAAAAACACAGTTGCGTTCTACAAACAAAATTACCAGCTATAAATGATACACAAAATACCATTCTGGTCATCCCCTCAAATGTTCATGAACTAGAAAAAGCCTGCACCCACCTTAACGACGTTATCAACAGTACGCTAGA
The DNA here is from genome assembly GCA_031216915.1 of Pictodentalium vernedei. NCBI lineage: Eukaryota > Metazoa > Mollusca > Scaphopoda > Dentaliida > Dentaliidae > Pictodentalium > Pictodentalium vernedei. The sequence goes on from CM062297.1 coordinate 131,323,265, forward strand.
TGAAATCTGTCCCAAGCAAACAGTAAAGACGCGGATAAACAGAATAACCAAAACAACTCTTCAAATAATCAAACAAAAAAGAAAAGCCTTCCGGGCTTACCAATCAGAGAATGATCAAATGAAAAGAGCAGAACTTAAAACCGCGTATAATCGCCTTCATGGGGAAGTAAAAAAGGCCATAGCTAACGACAATCGCGTGAGATGGGAAAAAGCAACCGAAAACATAAATGGGCTGAGAGAACCTAAGAGGTTCTGGGATACATTTAAAACTCTTACTGGCCAAAAGAGCAAAATTGCCAATAATAATGCGCTAAAGACTAGCGACGGATCTATGGCCATAGACGACAAGGCAAAGGCCAGTGCTTTTGCCGAACTTCTAAAGAAGGCACATCGTCCACAAGAAGGGAACAGATATGACAACGATTTTAAGGTACGAGTAAATAAATTTGTCCAAGATAACAACTCAATCTTCAATGAACCGAACTTCGACCAAAGGCATGAAGACGGGGACGACCATGAATTAACCGAACCAATAAGCGTAGAAGAGGTCATGGGTATAATCAGAAAATGCAGGTCATCTTCGTCCCCAGGAGAAGACGAAGTCTCTTACAAAATAATGAAACAGTGCCCCAACATCTTCTACTGCAGACTTACCAAACTCTTAAACTGCTGTCTCTCCTGTGGGTACTTCCCAAAATGCTGGAAAGTGGCCACGGGAGTCATGATACCTAAACCCGACAAAGACCTTACCAACCCTTCTAACTACCGCCCAATCAGCTTGCTTAGCTGTGTTGGGAAAATATTTGAGCGGATTCTCACTACGAGACTTCGCAGCTATCTCGAATCAATCAATTTTTTCAACAAATGGCAAAGAGCATATAGGAGTCAGAAAGAGGGAATCGAACACGTATATAGACTGGTCGATTATATGAAAACAGCATTTAGTCAAAACGAAATCGGAACCGCGCTTTTTTTGGATGTAGAAAAAGCGTTCGACTCGGTATGGCACAATGGCGTGAGATATAAACTAGCGAAAATGGGATTACCCACTAAAATTCTAAGGATCATATCATCATTTCTAACTGACCGAAAAATCAAGGTGAGGGTTAATCGCGAGGTGTCAGAGGAAGTAATACTCGAAGCGGGAACACCACAAGGGTCGGTTCTAAGTCCGCTTCTTTTCATAATATATGTGAATGATATAGAAAAAGTAGGGAAAAACTTTGTTGAACTATCGCAGTTCTCAGATGACAAAGGCATTTGGACAGCCAGCAAGTCCAGAAACATAATTAAAAATCGTCTGCAGGATACCATTCGCGATCTTGAAAGCTGGTGTGCCCTGTGGCGCATCAAACTCAATGCCGCCAAAACTCAAAAAGTTACGTTCTTCAAAAAGCAAAGGAAAAAACCAGTCCCGAGTATCGATCTCCAGTTATACGATCACAAACTAGAAGCAAACAAAGAGGCCAAATTTTTGGGATTTATCCTAGATAGCAATCTCAGTCTAAACAGTCACGTAAACTCCATTACGGTTAGAGCTACTAAACGTATCAATTTTCTGAAGATGATCAGAGGTAGAAATTGGGGAGCAAACAAAGATGTGCTTCTCAAGCTCTACAAAACATTTATACGTCCGGTACTAGAATACGGTGCCATAATAACAAGCGACCTAAGCAAAACCAACATTCAGAAGCTACAGAGGGTTCAAAATTATGCCCTGCGAGTGGCACTATGCAAACCGAAATGGACACCAATAAAGGAACTTCACGAGCTAGCAAAAATAGAAACTATTGATACGCGATTAAAAGACCTACAAGCCAAAACCCTCAACAGACTCCAAGATAGTGAATTAATGGTTGAGTTGAACGAACACCGATCCCTTAACAGAAAAACAAAATAAGTTTCCAGAAAATAAAAAAAAATAAAAAAAAAAAAAAAAAAAATAATAAAATGAAAATAAAATAAAAATTATACAATATAACTAAATCGCGTGGAGTCAGTGAGGATTGCCTCGCTACTCATTGGGAACTTTAGGATAGAGTCTGTGAGGACTGCCTCGCAACTCTGCTGAAGCGCGATTGAAACGCGTTTAATAAGATCTATATAACAAAACCCTCCACATACTCCAGGATAGTGAATCAATGGTGAAGCTGAACGAACACCGAACCCTAAACAGAAAAACAAAATAATCCACAGTAAATTAAAATTACTCAATAGAATTAAACTGCGTGGAGTCAGTGAGGATTGCCTCGCTACTCATTGAGGTCTTTAGGATTGAGTCTGTGAGGATTGCCTCGCAACTCTGCGTGTTGGGAGTGGACTCCGAAGAAACACACCCCTTACCCCATCCATAGCAACAATCACACAGCAGGCACAATATACAATAGCGGATACCTATCTTTCTCTCTACCTTTTACTTTTCTAACTGAACATTCTCAAATTTTCTTGCAACACTCTTATCAAGAAGACGCATGGAAATGGTAGACAAAGCGTAGGAGGAATTGGTGCAACCTACCTTTCTGCAACATATACAAGAAACCACCAAACGCTAGGCAAGGATTGAAACAAGCTTGTCTGGCTGGGAACGAGTGTACATTTGATATAAATGAACATTTGAATAAAGATTTAACAGCCCTTTTAAGGGCTTGAGGGTGTGTGTCAGTGATTTTTTTTTTTTTTTTTTTTTTTTTGGGGGGGGGGGTTGGGGTGGGGTGGAGGAGGTCATTTGGGATTCCCGAAGGATAACCAGATACCTCAAAATCACATACGGCATCCTATCTCCCAGAAGGCTTGATGGATGACTCCCGGTTTCTTAAAACTAAACTGTTGGAGCTTTCTCCACTTCTTTTTTGTAACCGCTATGGTCATAGACCGGGGCCGCTACCAAACCGGCGTTGCTGTTTGGTTTTCTTTTCTCTTCCACCCTTAAACTTGCCATCGCACAACATTACATTCTGGCTCGCCACCATGGTGGGACTCAAACCTCTACCATCGCCGAACTGGAACCGAACAGAGCTCGCTCTCTAATAGTTTTAAAGGCGTTGGGGGATTGAGTATTGACCTCCTAACACTCCAGCTTAAACTGCCGGGTATTCTAACCGCGTGCATAACCCCCTCAGACTCCATTTTGGGCAATAGGAAAGCTAGGCCTGTGTGATCCAAGGAAAAAAAAAAATAAGGTTAACCGGGTCGCAAGGGATTTGTAAATCCCACATCGTCCCTGCGCGCCTTCGGCGCGCTAAAACCTTTCATTCATTCATTCTGGTCATAATCTTCATTCATGTATTCGTTCTGGTCATATTCAACTTGAATTTGTATTTGCTGGAGGCAAGATCGGAAAAATAGTTGGTGAATAAAGAACATTCATTGTAAGTATTGCTATTACCTGATATAAAATTTATTAACAATATAGTCTTATTATTATGTATTACTATTATTAAATCAACGCTTAAGACAATGTTGTTTTTAAAACAACTATTTTTAACAATGTATAGAAGACCTCTAATTCTTTACGATTTGATATAACATTTCTGAGCCGAGTTCACTAAAATTCATCTGACCCGAGCCTCAGAACGATTTTAGTTCAGAACTTTCATATGAAATCTTGACGAATTTGAGATAACTTTTATCACATAATACTTAATGAACCTTTTGACTAATGTAACTGATAAAAAACGAATATTCAAAGGAACGACACCCCAATTTTATTATTTTTTCAATTGTTTGCCTTGAAAACATTGCTTATCACGAGTGTCAAGGAGCCCCCCCCCCCCCCCCACCCCTCAAATCTCTAAATCTCTACCTCTGTAACACCAAATGTCTCCTTACAAGAGCTCTTTGAACTGGTTATATAAAGCTGCGCCAGCTTTTAAGAAGTACCTCGATGGATCGTTGGAGGGAGGGGCATTGTTGTTCAAAGTGTTCAAAAGTCAATCGTGTTGGGGGTGAGCGGGAAATTCGAGGGAAAAGTGCAATTCAGACCCTGGGACTGGTCGTTTTAGGACGCCCTAATTATTTGCCATAGAAGAATAAGATTCCTTGAAAACTATTTGAAGAACGGGTTGAAAATATGAGATATATATGTGGATGAGGGATGGTATGTGGGAAAGCGTCAATATCGTAGTTGAGGAGATTGATAAAGTGTCGATGGAAAAATTATAAAAAGAAAAATTATAAAACAGTTTGTCCGAAAATTATAAAAGGATGGGTAGTACGGGTAGGATGACTAGGCGCGTGATGAGGGTTGATGTAGGCTTCCTCGTGAGAAAACAAAAGTATTATTATTATTATTATTATTATTATTATTATTATTATTATTTTATTATTATTATTATTATTATTATTATTATTATTATTATTATTATTATTTCAAAGATGATATAATGGAACAACAAATGTGTTTTATTATGAATTTTTGTCCCATCGGAATGGTTGCATTTATTTCATAGTTTCTGCTCAAGTCACCCCATTTCGTGTCAGCTGCACGTTCCTTTACACATTCAATTGAAATCCTTAATATATTTAAAATCTCGAGATGAAGATTTTCGATTTTTATGTATTTTAATGTTTTGTTTTTTTTATATTTACAGACTCATACAGTAAATATGGTACGCTTAGTAATGCTTGCGGCTCTAAAAGTAAAGCGATTTCTTTGTCGCAAACTGAAAAAACAGACTGGACTTGTGAATTCGTCAATCATTTCTCCAAATAGTGAATACATTTCGTCGGCCAATACCTTTCAAGAAAAATATAAACTGAAGAAAGATGTCACAACGACTAAACGAAAGATGAAAAAAAATGTTGGAATGTCAAACTTAATGACAGCTGGCGGTTCTGGTGATTCCCCGGGCCACATCGAACCTCAGAAGGCTATACAGAAACAACACAAACAAGCGGAACAAATGACAGATCTCAGTACCAAATCAGTCCATACCAGGAAATATTCTTCTCCAACCTCTTTCAGGAGATCAGCGACGAGAGCATCAACAAAAAGTATCAGAGAAATGAATCGCAGGCTCTCATCGAGATTCAAAAAAGGCTTCTCTCTACGGAGGAAAGTTTTAATAAGAAATCACGTAGTGTCAACAGAGAAGACATTTCTTACATCACACTATTAACTTTCCCAGAATAGTTTCCCGAAGAAAATAAAAAAAATCTGAGGATCGACTATAAACAGTGAACAGTGTATTGGTCAAAATATATCGCATTCGCGCGTTCCTCGCCGATCGAGCCGACACGAAACCCTTTCGAAACGACAGGAGAGTCTTTGATATATTAGTTGTCGTTGTATTGAGGGAACTTGATGGAGCTCTGAATATCAGCATTCTATTACCATGGGCCAATATTATAAAACTTTTACAGTTGTATTCAAAACTGAAATTTTCTATTGGTGGAAATAACTAATTAAAATTAACCATCAGCATTTTCAAAAATGTGGCAATTTGCCAGTTGGCAAAATGTCATATCTGTTAAAATGCTAATGATTCATTTCCGTCATTTATATTCAGTTACAATTTGTGAAAATGCAATTGCAAATGTTTTATAGTGTTGTTTCAGGATTAGACAGATTCAAAGCTATTAAAACAATTCATTAAATTGGATGAAAGTGTCCTTACAATTATTAAATCAACTTGAATTTTTCATATGTAATCCGTATTGCTATTAAATCACATACGAACCGTGTCAGTCGGATATTGTTAGAATATTCATGGGCGTGAATACGGAGGGTAAGAGCGTGACCCCCCCCCCCCCCATCTCATATTTCCGGGCATAGCACGTTCATCTGCATTGCAACTGGACTCCCGGATATCCGTTCACCCTTACTAAAAATAATGGACTTAAATTTGATGTTTTCACCTGTGTTACACAAATAAAGGTCTGTTGTGCACAATTCGGATTCTAGTGGGGAGGTGGACATAATGACCAAGTTTGGTGTATATTAAATGCTAATTAAATGAGACGTCTGAGCGATCGATTCGGTCTCCCGCGTTGTGTCCTTGGGAAGGCACTTCACCCCGATTGTCGACATTGGGCACGATGACGCGGTGTACTAAGGCGTACTGTACGTCGATGGTACGCATGTCTTCAACCAATCTAACCCTGCCTGTGCTGCAGTTCGCAGTTACGATGTTGGGAGCTGGCAGCTGTTCGTCGTTGCTCGGTTGTTCTCTCGGGTACTCCGGCTTCCTCCAACCGTAAAACTGCCACCGACTGGCTGTTGAAGTGTCTTTAAACCCTCACAAATAATAATAATAATTAAATAAGGGGTTTGAGAAGTGAATGTTTCACGATTACTACATACAATTATCTACAAATAAATTCCCAAGAGTGTTTGAACTATAATCGCAATTTTCTAATATTCCAACTACCTCATCAAGTCATGCCGTCGACAAAGACATGCCTTGGTAATGCAGAAGGAATATTTTATCAGGCGGAGCTTGAGCCCTCACAGTTACGAGCAATCAAGATTACAACTGAAATCGGTAATTTTCGAAGCCTTTGAAAATATTCGGGCTATCAACATCACGATGGTCACCGGTTGGCGAGACGTCAAAGTCTTTAAGTGAAACATAGATGAACAGAAAAATAGTAATGGTTACGTGTATATAACTCATTGCACCAACTGAGATTACGTTGGTTCTGCAGAAATTTGATGTCTGTTCACTCCGATACGCCAGCGTTCACATGACATATTGTATTTATACTGATCATAGAAATAATTTTTTGTATCATCTCTTCGGAACAATAGTTTAAGAAAAGAGAAAAGTATGTTCGTTGCGAGCAACATCTAATATAATTTATTGTTGTTTATTTTTGTTATCTGTTAATGTTGATATATATTCAGAATGAAATAGTGCTTAATTGAACAGATTATTGTCTTTATTTTTGTGCCAGAATTGTATATACAATAAATCAAATTATGTCATCCCAAGTATTTTTATGTTTTTTTTTCTTTAAACAGAATCTCGAGTATAGAAAACCTGCGCCCAAAGAATTCCTCCACTCCAGAAAAATATCCCAATGAAAACTGCCTACCACAATGAGAAAACAAACTGTATCATCTTTGGTTTCGGCAAAGTTTCGAAATTGAATTCGTTTCGAGAGCGTCCTTATGATTCGATGCGATACATTTCTCGTTGATTCTGAAATTTCGGATCATCGTGTTCTTCTTAAAATCCTATGAAGTGTCTCCTCATTTTGAACCCTTTTTTCTATTATATCACCAGGTCTTCTGTACAGGTAACCACCTGATGATAGAAGAAGAATTCAAAGAGTTTCCATTTCTGGAAGTACGTTGAATCCGTTTGTAGAATATTCCACTTTTTTGATTGCCTACCTAGACTAGTTGCCGTTGATTGCAATACTCAAGTAATATTCACGGTTGTAAAAATGTGCAGAATCCACCACTTGAAGGTCGATTATATTCGGTTCGATCTAAATCCTCATCCCGATTCGATTCGGGATTCGATTCGATCATTACGTGAGATATGCACGCACCTACATTGTCCTTAAATCCGTATCTTTAAATTCGTTTATATGTCCCATAAGAGAATATTCATACTGGACACTCGAAAGTGTGTTGTTACTTTCAGGGGCGTGTACACAAAATGTCAAACTGGAACAGAGCGTTCCTCTCTAACAGAACGGTAAATCAAAGTGACGTAGATATTTAGATTAAGATAACGCTTGGATTATTGAAAGATTGTCTCAGATGTTCTTTAAGGAAGTAAGATCCAAAATAACGTGAACTTAGAGTTAAAACTAGAAGTCCTGTCATGAAATTAGCATAAATAGCACGTCGATGTGCGCGATAATCTACGCGTTATGACCATAGTAAGGCTATCAAATTCTGCACATATGGCCTGTGCACAAGCAATGTTTCAGCCAATGGACCCCCAGGTCCATTGGCAGAAACATTGCCTGTGTTTGCTATGAGTAACCAGGAGAAACTGCCGTGCTTTGGATGCCATTCGATATGGCAATTGCGCGCAATTTCTACGCGTAATTAAGCCTAGATAAGCGCACAGTTCCTGACAGGACGTCTAGTTTTAACTGTATCTCATTTACCAAGGAGTAATATGTGGTTCACGGTTCTCTTTTACTGACTCTTGGTTCAAGTGTTGCAGACTCCATAAGATGTTCAATTCTAATTCCCATTCGAGGAATATGCTTTTGGATTCTTTTCAACATTTCGGGGATTTGATACGTGAGTTTGCTGACAGTTTGGATGTATTCTGTAATGAAAAATTAATAGTGTTCTTCACAAGGGGTAGCGCCCCGGATTCACCAAACATTGAATCTATTAATACATCTATCTCGTTCTTACATCACCTCGGCTGCTTTTGAAGGTTTTATGTTGGCTTTCAAGGACTTCCATATCTACGAGTTTGTTTGCTCTTAAGGTACTGAAATCTTGTATTACAGTATCAAATACACTCAGAAGTCAATATCCGGACAGGCAGGGTGGATTGAGCAAGTGAGATAGTTAATAGAGAACTATTTAATAGAGATCTTGGACTCCATGGATAAAATTGTCAGAGAGAAAGTCATGGAGAATTGCAACCGAAATTGGCGACAATAGTCGGAACGAAGAAGTATTTGGATGGCTCGAGTAATAAAGAGAAGCCGGGATTTGATGAGTTCCTTGGTGACACTTTTGAGAGGGAGGTGGGGGGGGGGGGCACTAATGTCCAAACAGAGGCATAGATCGCCAGAGCATAGCGTGAAATTGGAGGAAAGGTGAAAAGGGATGGTGAATGTGTGATTATGCAGTAACGGGGAGCCTGGAATACTATTCATAGAATGCCCAAAGTACCTGCCTGACAGAAAAAGATTTACTGGGAGTATAAATGGGATGTGGGTTGAGACACCGAAGTATATGTGGCTATTGGGTGACACAAAGGACAGTGTTAATATGCTTATCAGTAACATTGGGCGAATGTGATACAGGGTATCACAAAAGTTTCTTTCCGAATGTTTGGAAGAAACATTTGGCGCGGAGAGCTGGGACATTCGCCTCACATGGGTACTAAGGCCTTTCCACATGACACCCGCCACAAATCAGCGATTAGCAAAGATGTTAATATTATTATCTTACAATAAGTAATATTGGGTCCGTAATTACCTGAATGCAGCGTGTATCGAGGGTCTCTGATACAAAATATGTGTCCAAGAACTGCATTTACAACCGCGCGCTTGGTTACGATTTGTTTAAGTTACTATTTTTAGAACATTACAAGCTTTTGAAATGCACTTGCGAGAGTCCTTGTACGTTTCAATACACGAAAAGAGAAAAAAGACGCTTCTCAAAAGTTTAATTATAAAAGTATGGAACCACATCGCTTTTTATCTGAATCACTAATTAAAGTGCACAGACTTTCGGAATGTTGAACACGTACTCGTCCAATAGCTTTATCCGAGGATCGCAAACGTTCAAGGCAGCCGCCTGTAGCTTCAACCCGAACGACAAGCATTTTTTTATGAGTCTGATAATGAAATCTGAAATTAAAATGATAGTTAACCCTTTACTCAGCGCATGCGATATCACAATTTAGTATTTTAATTATTTTTGGTAAAACGTATTTTCCAAAATTTCAACAAAACCATATGACGTGAGCACCTCATTGGAACGAGCTCGTCGAGCTCGTTCCAATGAGGTGATCACATCATATGGTTTTGTTGAATTTATTAGAAAACAAATAATGTTTTTGTTTTCAACTGTTACTAGCAGTTTGTAAATTACGTGTGATGATGCGGCGGATTTGTTAGGTAAAGTTTAATCAAATTTCACATTTGAGAATTGTAAGATAAATCTATCATCACCATTATATTCTAGCGTTTGTTTCTGAGGCTATATCTCGACTCGTCATCGACCCGTCATCTACTCGTCATTGACTCGTCGAAATATGGCCATAGCAACAAAAGCTCAACTCCAATAAACCCTTTTATACATAAACATGATAGAAAGTGTTTAGTTTGAAACTGTTTTTACCTCTTTACGTGTATTATTAATTTATAGAAACACAAGAACCAGTAAAAATGTTTAGCTAACTGACCCCCCAGGTTCGGCTAAATAGTACGTTTCTACTGCATCTGGTGTTTCACATAAATTTCAAATAACTGTCGGAAAATTCATTTTCTAAGTCTTTTTGTAGGACTTAGGGCCCAGAGAGGCCTCGAGAAACGATTCGATTCGAAATCTTCCGATGACTAGACTATATGCAGTTCGAGTAGCTCCGATTACAAAAAAAAAATCGAATCGTTGAACTGTTCTCAAAATCGTACAAGATGTTTCAATTTGAACTGTTCTTATATTCCTGTCTCCTTTCCAGAAAGTCCCACCTCTGTAACTAGTTTATTTTCCTTTTGGAATATTCCGCATTTTTTAATAATTTTTCCAAGCAGACGAGTCGCTGTGGAATACAACACTTAAGTTAAGATTGGCAATATTCTCGGATGTAAGAAGGTGCAATATTTACAATATGAAGAGTATAGCTGGTTTTTTTTCGGTTTTCCGCTTCGGTTCGGTTTTTGCGTGAAACGCCCAAAACGGAACTGCAAAAACCAGCAAGAATCGACCGAACGGTTTTATTGTGTTTGTGCGGAAACTGGGAGGGCACTGGATCAGTGACCCATGTGGACTTTCCTCATTACTTCATCTATCGGACAAAGGGGAGAATTCGTGTTCTCGTTGTCACATTTTTGGACGAGTTAAAAGAAAACAAAACGTCACACCGAACATAGATATGGATAGATATGGATGAACATTATTAATTTGTTACCCCAATTTATGTTTTTTTCTAACTCCATAGATTAAGAAACTAATACCATAGAACACATAAATATGATCAAAGGAACGCTAAGCTGAATCCCATCGAGATACTTACATACAGTGCTTGTTGTAGTGGATGGTGTCGTATAAAGTATTGCTGTTTACGGAGCCCGAAGCATTCTCTACTCTGCGTCCTTAACGCGTAGAAAGATTGAACCAAAATGAGTTTTTTTCATGAAACCGTACCGAAACCGAAATATCAAAAACCGCCCAGCTCCAGTGAAGAACAGTGCCTTTTGTTCGCCGTTCTTCACATCCATGTGTGAACAAATTTACTTTCTATTTTTTTTTGTCCGAAAGACACATACCATCATATGAATATGGTGAGCACGATGCTGAAGATTCGACAGTGAGCTCCAAACCTATAAACTACTGTTTAAAAATAACAAAGAAGGTTACAAAGAACAATTCTAACTGCAGATATAGAACACTAACAACTAAACAGACAATGGTATTATTTGTTACCCCGTGTTTGTCCACGTAGTTCCGGTTTTTTCAGGGATGGCGGAAGCGGGGGGGGGGGGGGGAGCTGAGGAGGGGAGGGGTGGCTTTAGCCCCTCCACTTGTTTTGCCGGGCCATGTTTTTTTTGTATGCATATATTTTAACACAACCAATGACTAGTGAAACAAGGGGCGGATCCAGAGCCTCCCTCATATTTTCGCCAGCTATGTTTCTCTCGTACTGGTTCAGTTTCGAAGGATTTCGGGTCATTGTTTGCAGTACAGCAAACTCTAAAATGTATACAGTCTCTTAAAAACGGTTAACTGAAGTAGATCGTAATCTTACGGACATAAAAGTACCAAATCCACCCCCAGACAAGATTATCCACAGACAATATAATTGCTGTAAACGTTTGGTAAAGCATACAGGTGAGGTCTGTTTATCAGATTTGGTCGTTACGACCAAAGCTGATAAATAGACCTCATCTGTGTGCTTTATACCGACGTTTTTTAACGTCTCTCAAAGTGTGAAATCTTTCAAATACATCTCCTGAAAAATCTCAAAATATCTACTCAGATGCGTGGAAATGGGGGTTTTGGAACTGTGGAATTTAAAATTTTCATACCGACGACCATCCATCGCCCGATCCAACCCCCCCCCCCCTCCCCCTACACACACACACACACACACACACTTCTTTGAAAATCGTTTTGCCGCCTCTGTATATCCCACGAGGCCGAAGGACATGGGGTGACGATTTTATCTATTAACAACTAAGACTGTCAATATTTATACATACTCTGGGTGCCATTTGTTTGGTAGGGAAGCTTGGTATAAACTAAAATCAATTTAATGTATTATAATCAATCAACATGGAATAAGCTTTGAAGAGTCTGAAGTTTTAATCACTTCTCTCCTTTCTTCGAGCCTGCAAAACACATATTAACACTCTTAATGCAGCAGTTGTTGAATGTTGGAATTCTCCTACTATTGTTACACCCAGGCGAATTTTGCACATTACCGCGATATTTACCTCCGCGTCATGACAACAACACACGATAAAAAATCAGGAACGAGACAAATGTTTCGGAAAATTTCCGTGTAGGTGAGCGGAAATATCGAGCGTTCGGACGTTTTCCACACGATATGGGTTTATATCGTTTATCTCTTGGTCAATTAAATTTCCGTTTACATTACCTGTAGTTAAATTTATGTTCTAAAAGGAAGGAAAAATATGGAATGTTTCATTCCAAACGAAGGAAAATTGATTGCGATTTGATTGTTTTCAAATGCAAATCAGCCATGCATAGTTTTGATAGTGAATTAACAATTGAACCGAAGAACGAAAGACTGACTATGATTACAAACAAAGTGATTACATGGGTGGGTGGGCCGGAAATAAAATGACTAACAACACTAAGGACATTTCGAAAAAAAACTGGCTTGTCGGGTTATGAGAATTTACGATATTCGAAAAAGAATTCTATTCGAAACGCATACTCGAGTCGAATGCAAGTCCAAATCGAAGAGCCTAGAAATGTTAGACCTAGGACTATAATTCCGCGAAATAATAGTCCAGAGGGACTAACGTTCCTACGGACTATCATTCCTGTAACACCGGCCCTAATTAGCTTCTTAATTTTTACGACATTGAATTGGACGAAACCAATTGACACCGATCAGTGTCATGGTCACGATGATCGAATTTCAAATATCGACTAAACTGCGGGGAATAACACAACAAAAAGTTTTTAAATAGCTAATAACTTTAGCTCTTTCAGTTGTGGGAAGTGTTTGTCAAGGAACAAGCAGTCAGAATGTAATGTTTGTTTTGTAAATTTTTTACTCGAATCTGATTATTTAAATATTCCGGGTGAGCAAATCTAAAGGAGAAACTTGGAATTTCCAAGCGATCTCGACTACGGTGCATTCAACCAATAATCGACGTGATTTATTTAGACGGGTTCTTTCTCTGTTTACGTTGGAAACAAAATCGAACGTATTTTGTATCACCATATCTGCGATGCAACTTTATTTTTATCTTACGGGCAGAAGAGTGAAAATTCCATGTTTTAAATTAATAAATTTTATATAGCACACGATAAACGTATAAAGCGGATTTATTTATTTATTTATTTATAGTAGGTAATATTTGCGGATTCGGTAGCACTTGTACACGATTTCGTACTTGTACACGTACATCGAAGTACACCTCCATAGGATTCAGTGTTAAAATCGTGTACAGGTACACGATTTGTTGTTTTTTATGGTGATACAGAATCCGCAAACCCACTGCCACGTTTTCTCAGATCACACATTTAACGTTGAAATACCCGTTGGCGAACGTGTACATTCTACACGTCGCTCAAGAGTGAAAAAAAATGTATGAAATTTTAAGAAAAATGAGGTGGATTGTCTGCTACAGAGCCCGCAAATGGGTTTCCCTCATACGCTTCAGTGTTAAATCGCGAGCAAAAAAAACGTGTTGCGGATTCTGTAGCAGCGTCGAAAAGGTGGTTTGTGGATTCTGTAGCATCCGTATCTGTACACGATTTTAACACTGAATCCCTATGGAGGCGTACACGGAAACCCATTTGCGGATTCTACATCAGAAAACCGACTTATGTACGGTACATGGAAAAGAGGTGATACCGAACCCGCAAAGCCACTGCCACGATGAGAGTGAAAACTGACACTCATGTTTTTGTTCTGGTGTGAATGAAGGTTTTCGTTCAAAAGAGTCGACTATAAACATGAGTGTCAGTTTTTGTTTCTGGTGTGAATGAAGGTTTTCGTTCAAAAGAGTCGACTATAAACATGAGTGTCAGTTTTTGTTTCTGGTGTGAATGAAGGTTTTCGTTCAATGTAAACGAAAAAAAATGAGTTTAGAAAAAATTAGAAAAAATCGGAGGTAAAAATCGTTTGTTCACGTTTTGTCACTGCTAATTTTGTGAAGTAAATTTTAATAAAACACTTTATAGAATGTTTCATTCAAATAAAAAAAATAGTTCGTAATTGACACTCATGTTTTTGTTATGGTGTGAATGAAGGTTTTCGTTTTAATGGATCGTTTTAATAATAGATAATAAAACGCATTTTTTCCACTCAATTAGGTTTGAGTGGTAAATTTTTAATATATTCGTGATAATGTTCGGAGATGTGAATGAAATCCTTTTAACAGACATAATTATTCTCAAACGCGTTAAATCAGAAACCGGTTTCTTTATGTGCTAAAACTTTTAAACTTTTTTCAAATTCTCTCTCAATTCGACATTGAGTGAATGATTTTGAGATATGAATGAAATCCTTTTAACAGACGTAATTATTCTCAAACACGTTAAATCAGAAACCGGTTTGTTATGTGCTAAAACTTTTAAACTTTTTAAGTTTTCCCAGTTCAACACTGAGTTGAGATATGAATGAAATCCTTTTAACAGACGTAATTATTCTCAAACGCGTTAAATCAGAAACCGGTTTCTCATGCGCTAAAAACTTTCAAACTTTTCAAGTTTTTTCCCAGTTCGACACTGAGTGACTAATCGGTGATGCGATTTTAACGTGTTCAGAGGCAAAACGCATTTATATAGTTTTTATCATGTAAAATATTTTTTCTCAACTGGTTTTTTAGTTATTATATTAAAGACAGAAGATTTTTATTTACTTAAAACATAAAAAAAATAATTATACATTTAATTTTGAAAATAATAAATAACTCACATTAGCATACTCAAAGGAACATTAATAATTTAAAAACGAAAAATGTTTTTACAGATGGATGCTAAACGTCGAGGTCATATTTTAAACGAATATGAACGTGCCAAGAAGAGCATTCAATCGGCTGACAGAAGCAGACGTCTCAGAGAGATGGAACTCAGACGCGAAACCACAAAAATATTTAAACCCGTGACGGATGTTCAAGAGCGAAACAAGAAGGAGATAGTTGAAGAATTGAGACCCATAAAAGAGAGTTCTTTGAGAATGGGTTTGTTGCCCGGTAGTTTTGGAAATCAGTATTCCTTTCAATCTACACCGGATTACGTTCCCACAGGGATTCAAACCGAC
The DNA here is from genome assembly GCA_031216915.1 of Pictodentalium vernedei. Taxonomy (NCBI): domain Eukaryota; kingdom Metazoa; phylum Mollusca; class Scaphopoda; order Dentaliida; family Dentaliidae; genus Pictodentalium; species Pictodentalium vernedei. The sequence continues at coordinate 131,338,600 of CM062297.1, forward strand.
GTGAGCGACGATACAGCTTCGACTATCGCCACTGATAGCGTCGCGTCGTCCGAGGATGGCGGTAAGAGAGATCTGTTGTATGGAATTTATAAGGATTCTGACGGTAGAACTTTTGTGGGCGATACAGAAGTGGAAATGGATGATGAAGATTTAATTGTCGGTTCGAATAAGTATAAAATAACTGATGGACTGCGCAAATTGCTCCTTTTCGACTAGCCTGGAGATTACACGGAACAGGATTTTGAAAATTACGGCGACATTCTGGTTCAGACCCACGCCATGCTGAGAAATAAGAGAGACGAGACCCAAAGCCAACAGAGGTTACAAGTGGACGAAAGTGGTGAAACCCATATGGGATATGAATAAGAAGTTCGTCGAATCGGTGACTGGTAAAGGGGTGAAAACCACTTTTCTTCCCAGCGATTCTGACGCTCTGTCTCAGAGATTGAGTTTGTTGATGACAAGCAGACGTGCTGGTAACACAGGATTACATAATGAGATAGCATATGTGACGAATTGTTAAGACAGAAGGTTTTGAATAAAAACCATTATAAAAGGCTGATGAACGAATTGAAGGATTGATGTATATAATAAGTAGAGAGAAACAAACAAACAAACAAAAATATATAAAATAATAAAAACAGTAAATTTTTACACTAGAATAATAAAAGTATTTAAACAACAAACGATTTACTAGTGAAAAACAAAATATATTATAAAATAAAAATATGTTGGTGATAAAGAACAGGGGATACGTCAGAACTTACGTTCAAGGCGGTTCTGGCATCGTCGATTCTATAATGCGAGCGTTCACGAGTGATGTGGGTAGAAAACTCGCATCGACTGCGTTTGAGGTCGGTAAGAAGACAGCTTTGGATGCTGGTAAGAAAGCCGCTTCCGAAGCCAGTGGTAGGATAGCTTCTGTGGCTGGCAAGAGGGCAGCCGACGCGTTGATCGACAAGTTGATCAGTCCACCGGCAAAGCGAGCTGCATTAGAGCAAACGCCGAAAAGTTGGAAAGATTTTAAGGATGCTGTGGTACCCATACAAGATTTAGCCAAAATGACGAGTGGATCTGGATTGAAGAGAACTCGTGATGGTGTAATATAAATAAATAATAATATTAAAAAAATATTAAAACTGAGTTTGAAAAAACATAAAAAATTGTGTTTGAAAAAAATCTAAAATAACAAACAAAAAATAAAAAAAAAGATGAACATTAAAGATATGTCTTGGAACGATGCCGCGACCAAGAGGTCGAATAACGAGTTCTTTCCCAAAAGCATAAGAGGCTTGATAGTGGGAAAATCGAATTGTGGAAAGACCAATCTGTTGATGAATCTGTTTTCCCGACCCGACTGGTTGGATTACGACAGATTGTTTGTGTTTGGCAAGAGCTTGTTTCAACCCGAATACAGATTGCTTCGAGAGTGCATGGATCGTAGATTGCCCAAGGACGTCATAGCCAGAATCTGTGACAGTAGGGAGGAATTCGACAAAAGTGAAGCTCCTCTTTCGACCATTTTGGACGGTGCGGCGATGGAATTGATGATGAGAAATGCATCTTCGAACGTCGAGTGTCGATTTTATGAGAATGCTAGTGACGTTCCGGATCCTAGAGAATTGAAATCGGAAGATAAGAATCTCATGATTTTCGACGATCTGCTTTTGGAGAGACAGAACCGATGCGAATCGTATTACGTTAGGGGTCGACACAGCAACGTGGACTGTTTCTACCTGTTGCAGAATTATTTTCGATTGCCCAGACAGACGATAAGGGAGAACGCTAATTTTCTATGTCTCTTTCGCCAAGATCTCAAGAATCTCAATCACATCTACGGCGATCACGTCACAAACGACATGAGCGTGGTGGAATTCAGGAGATTCTGCAAGAGGGTTTGGGATGGAGGACTTTACAATTTCGTCGTGATGGATTTGACAAGCGAATTTAATCGCGGAAAATATCGGTGCGGATTCGACAAGTTTTATGTTTCTGATGATAATAAGATAGAGCGTGAAAATAAAAAAAAAATAGAAAATAATAAATCTTCATATAATTAGTTTTGAAAAATAAAATTGAAATATAATGTTCGAACAAGGAGAATTGTTAGAATGGATAGCCAAGAATACGGCTGCAAAACAATCCAAATCGTGGTCATTCGACTCGATTCTCGAATTGAATAGAGAGAAAAGATACGAGATGGCGTTGGTGAATCTGGAGACTTATTATTCCTTTCCCAACGTCACCGAAAAGAATAACTCGTTCAAGTATTCCGACGGAGTGGATTGGTTGGAGATTCGAATTCCCAAAGGAAGTTATGACATAGACGATTTGAACAATTACATTCAGACGCAAATGAAGATGGATGGAAAGGGAAGTAACAAGATCAGACTCGCTCCCAATCCTAACACCTTACAGACGATGTTGGATTTGGAAGATAATTTTCGAGTGGATTTCAACACAGATGATTCTATAGTCAAGATGTTGGGATTCGATCGAAAGATTTATCGAGACCACGCGGCATCTGAAAATACGGTCGACATTCTCGCAGTCAATAATAGCATTCTGGTAAATGTGGATGTGAATGCTGGAAGCTACGTGAATGGTAGCGCTCAACCGACGATCTATTCCTTCTTTCCAACCGTGCCGCTGGGTTATAAGATCATGGAGTGACCTCGAAATTTAGTTTATCTACCAGTGATTTTAGACACGTTGTATAGTCTCAAAACCACGTTGACGGATCAAAATGGTGAACTGTTATATCTTCACAGAGAGATGGTGACGATACGATTTCACATAAGAGAAATATAAAAGCAAAAAAAAAAAAAAAATATTGTGTATATATATAAATAACAAAAATAAAATAAATGCAATATTAATTTTACAAACATTATTTAATATATATAATTATCATTAAAACAAAAAAACAATTGAAGAACATATATTTTAAAAAATAGAATTATGACACAATACGTGGTTAAAAACGTGAACATATCCGTAGGACAGAGGAAGAAACTTAAGAGAGTGTTAACAACTTGAGGCGAGGCACTGAGATTCAAATTCACTCACGAAGATCTAACGAGTGGCAGTCAGGATTCGATCGCCTGGACCAGAAGTTAAATCAAAAGGATGGAGAAAGCGATTTGTGATGGAAGAGGGTTGAAGGTGAGATTGACTCCCGCTCAATTGAGATACAATTTGAGAATGAAAGGCGGTTTCCTACCGCTATTGGCAGGAATCACTGCAAAAGCATTACCCTTCGCCACAAAGGTATTACCCTTTCTCGGAAAGACTCTCGGCGTGGGAGCTCTCACGGGACTCGCGAGTTCGGGAGTTGAGAAATTAATGGGTGGCAGCGGACTATTTTTGAAGAAGGGAGGAACCATGTGTCCCGTCCACGTAGATGACAGCAGTAAAGGATTGTATCTAGAACCCGTTAGAGGTGACAACTCTTTGAGTGGAAATGGTCTCTATCTGAAGAGTGGACGGAATGTTGAGCGACTCGGCAAGAGTTTGTTGTTTGGTGAGAATTCGCCGTTTAAGAATATACAGATTTTGAATATGTTATTATAATGTAAAAAAATTATATAAATATAAATCATAGAAAGTATAAAATAATATATAAAATGGATAAAAAGGTGGAAAAACAATTAGACGATAATGATGAATATCGTGAGATAGAGTGCGAAAAAGATGTGGAAAAACGATTAGATGCTAATGATGGATATCTTAGGAATGGAATAATAAAAGAGTTCAATAAAGATCGGGATAGGTGGTTGAAATTTAAAAGAATGAGACGTTTTCCACCGTCACCACTATCTTCTAAAGAGAATGGTAATGATGTGAGTGTTACCGAGAGATGCACACCATTCGTTCATAATTATGATTCAGATAAACAAATGTGTTGTTATAAAAACGTAGCAAAAAAAAAAAGAAAAGAAGAATCAATGCTGAAATTTAAGAAAAAAGGAAACGTTATTATAATATATGGGTAATAGTGAATGAAAACAAAAAAAAAACAAAAAAAGGAAGTAATGAGATCTAAAGATGATCTCATTACTTTTTTTTTTCCTTCTTTTTCGCTAAAAATCAATCTCTCTATCGTTTATATTTCCAAGTCCGTTATTAGCATGTTGACACTTGTTTCTTCTCCTTATTCGAAAATGTGTTGAATGTTTATCTTTACTTTTTTGAGTTTTTTTACATCAGTGAACTCGCTCTCACCACCCGATTTGTTCACGAGTTCGAGAGAGATATTTGGATATATGTAACTTCCATATATCATCGTCAAATCATCCATGTCGAATTCTCGATCTTTGGCGATGACGATTTTCTGTAGATCGCTTTGGTACTCGTAAAACAAATCGAGCATGGCTTCATCCAATTCCAAATGCATGTGATATTTGTCATGTTTGTGCTCTAAGCCCTTCGTCTCGACCTCGTTCAATTTGATGGAATCATGTCGTTGTAATCTATAGATTTTAAAACCGAATTTCTTACACGTTTCGACTCGTTTCAATTTCCATTCGCATCTTTTAGGTGTTGTTGTCATGATCGATTATTTGTTTTTTTGTTTTATGAATTCTTGCAAATAATTTATATTTTAAATTTTGTATTTTAATAATTTGTTATAAAGTTTTGTTTTTTTTTACTCTTTATATATATATAAAAAAAAGTTTTTTTTAATTTTAATTTTCTTTAATGTGAAAAAAAAAATTTTTTGTAAAAGTTTTTTTCTCTTTATATATAAATAAAAAGTTAAAACATATATATAAACAATTTTAAAACTTTTTAACAAATTACCATTTAAATACAAAATTCGAAAAAAATATTCTTACAAACCCAATTTTGAGGTAAAAAAACAATGATTAAATCTGAATATCCGAATTATAGTTTAGAACGTGCAAGATTTCAAACATTTGAAAATTGGCCTTCGCATCTTGCTCAAAAACCCGAAGATTTAGCTGCTGCAGGTTTCATTTATATGGGTAAAAGTGACAAAGTTAAATGTTTTTGTTGTAACATACATTTAATGAATTGGGAACCTAATGACAAACGTTTGGTAGAACACATAAATAATACCGAAGGTCGTTGTGATTATTTGAAGATCCAGACATTAGGATTGATTAAAATTGAAAACGAAGAATGGGAAAGAAATAAAAATGAGAGATTATTAAGGGGTATTTTACAATCTGGATACACGAAGGAACAATTGTATAATACATTGAATTATGCAAACAAGACGTTATCTCAATTCTTGACTTTAGAAGATTTGATTCGATTCATGAAAGAAGCAAACAGGTTATTATCTACTGAGAAGGAGTCGAGTGATGTGAACGCATGTCTGCTTTGCGAAAACAACTCTGCAAATGTTTTGTTTCTACTGTGTGCACATTTGTGTTATTGTAAGGAATGTTATTCTAGAGACGAGAAAACGTGTTCATCTTGCGAACAAGAAATAAAAGCGATCGTAAATTGTTTTGAATAAAAAAAGAAAAAATTAAATTAAAAAAAATCTTTTTTATATATATATAGAGTAAAAAAACAACCTTTTTAACAAATTATTTTAATACAAAATTCGAAAAAAAAATATTCTTACAAATGGAGCAAACAAATAAAAAAATGGAAAATTTAAATGAGAAAACCGTACCTCAGTTAAACGAGATTTGTAAACTATTAAAAATTCCACATTTCAGAAATCATAGAACTAAATCAAAAAAAATTGAAGTCATACAGGAATATTTGCGAAACGAAGAAAAGGCAAATGAAATGTCGATAGCAATGACGTCAAAAAATGCATCAGTTATGAAAAATGAGAAGAAGAAAAAGATAGTAAAAGGAATCAAAATGCCGATGTCGAAAAAAAACAAAAACGTTTCGATTGTGAAAAATAAGAAGACGACTAAACGAAAAGCCATTGAAGAACTTCAAGTTTCAAAAGAAAAGAAAAAAAAACCTAAAACGAAAACGAGTGATGCACTTCAGATTCTAGACAAACGAGATATATCAAGCGAAATTCGACAAGCAATGAACGAAGGGAAAGGAGAAGAATATATAGCACGACTCATCACGGAAATATTCCAATCAAAGCCCTAGAATGGGAGAGTGCGATCAAAGGCATTTTTAAAACTTTTGACGTGGTTCCCTCGTTCAAGAAAATCGATCCGAAATTGTTCATGGAACGGGTGAAGAAAAAAGTATTGGATTTATTTCGTGAAACACATGAACGTGGGACAAAAAATTAAGATGATACTCCATTGCATGATGAATAAAATCGACATGAAGTCTGGCGAGAGCATCATAAAAAACGCATATTTCAGATCTAACGTCGAACCCATATTTCGAGGTTCAGATTTATCAGACATTTTCGAAAAGATGAAAGACAAGATGTTGACGTCTCTCACGAATTATCAACATGAAGGTAGTAATTGGACATTCGATGAGGTGTTGAAACTCGAAATTCATATAACTGAAAACGATTCATTGAATGGATCTTCCTACGTGAAATTACCGTATTTCCTAGCTAAAAAGAATGCTGTGATCAATGTGAGAAATAAAAATGATCAGTGTTTCAAATGGGCAGTCACCTCCGCTTTATACCCTGTCAAAATGAGCTCCGATAGAGTTTCTCATTACGAGGAGACTTCTAAAAATCTCGATTGGACTGGAGTGACTTTTCCAACAGAGTTAAAACACATCAAACATTTCAAGGCTCAAAATCCCACCGTAGCGGTGAACGTCTTGGGATACGACGATGAAAAACGAACGATCTATCCTCTCAGACAGACTTCATATCTCGAAAGAGAAAAGATGATTATTTTATTATTGATTTTGAATGGTGACAATCGTCATTATTGTTGGGTTAAAAATCCGAGCCGATTACTGCCGAGACAAAATAATAAACATAAAGGAAAGATATGTTTATGTTGCAACTGCATGAACGCGTTTCACAGCAAAAAAAACGTTAGTGAAACATCAGGAATATTGCAACGAAAATCAAGGTGTCGCCGTCAAAATGCCCAAACCCAACACCATCGTGAAGTTTGAAAATCACAATAGAAGGTTAAAGGTACCATTTGTCGTGTGCGCCGATTTCGAATGTTTCACCACGAAAATGAGTTCCTGTCAACCCAACGCTCTTCAAAGTTATGTCGAAAGATATCAAAAACACATACCTTCAGACTATTGCATTTACATGAAATGCGCTTTCGACTCACAACACGACATGGGTCCCTTCACCAACACGAAACAGTGCAAAGACGATGACGTGGCCCAAAGGTTCATGGAAGAGTTAGAATCGAAAATTCAAATGTTATACGACAAATTCAAAACTCCGGCGAAAATGATCATCACGTGAGAGCAGCAGGACGAAAATAACAGAGCCACCGAATGTCACATATGCAGACAATCATTCGACGACAATTCGGAGGAAAATAAGAAGGTCAGAGACCATGATCATTACACGAGTCTGTATCGCGGTCTGGCTCACAGCAAGTGTAATTTAAAATATCGAGACGCCGTTTTCTATCCGGTGATATTTCACAATCTCTCGGGTTATGACAGTCATCTGTTCGTGAAAAATCTCAGCATTTCCCACGAAGAATTAAATTGCATCACGAACAACGAAGAAAGATACATTTCCTTTATGAAATGGAAGCTCATGGAGAAAAAAAAAGCAATCGATGGAGAGATGTTGAAAGAAAAAACGAAATTCATTCATAGAGCCATACATTTCATCGACAGTTTTAAATTCATGTCGACTGCTCTGGAAAAATTAGTCGATAACATGAGCAAGGATAAATTTAAAATCACGAGCGAACATTTTGGAGAATGAGTAGACGTCATGTTGAGGAAAGGAGTCTATCCTTATGATTACATGAATGATCTAAAGAGATTCGAAGACATCGCACTACCTTCAAAAGAAGATTTTTATTTGAAATTATACGAATCCGACATTTCCAACGAGAATTACGAACACGCCAAAAACGTGTGGAAATCATTCGATATGAAAACCATGAGAGATTATCATGATCTCTATCTAAAGACTGACGTTCTGCTCTTGGCAGACGTGTTCGAAAGTTTTCGAGACGTCTGTCGTCGAAATTACGATCTGGATCCGGCTTGGTATTTCACCGCACCCAGTCTGGCATGGGACGCTCTGTTGAAGACCACCGAAGTCCAATTGGAATTATTATCTAACATGAACATGTTGCTCATGTTCGAAAGGGCTGTGAGAGGTGTCGTCTTGATGATCTCCCACAGATATTCTGAAGCTAACAATCCCTACATGAAAGAAGGTTTCGATTTGAAACAGTCGAATAAATACATACAGTATTGGGATGCTAATAATCTGTATGGTTGGGCTATGAGTCATCCTTTACCGATTGGAAATTTCGAATGGGTGACGGAACTGGAAGAGATGCAAAAATGGAGAGACTATCCTTGCATTTTAGAAGTCGATTTGAACTATCCGGAAGAATTATACAATCTACACAATGATTATCCGCTGGCTCCCGAACGAATGGAACCGAATGAAGGAGACATGGAAAAACTCATTCCCAGTTTATTTAACAAACGTAACTACGTCATCTACAGTGAGAATTTGAAACAATACATCGATTACAGGATGAAATTAGTCGACATACATCGCATCATTCGATTTGACAAAGAGCCTTGGTTGAAAAAATACATCGATCTCAACACGAATCTCAGAATTCGAGCCGAGAACGTTTTCGAAAAAGATTTCTTCAAACTCATGAACAACTGTGTGTACGGTAAATCGATGGAAAACATCAGGAAGAGAACCGACGTTCGACTCGTCACATCTGAGAAAAGACCTAAAAAATTAGTGGCGAAACCCAATTACAAACACTGAACCATATTCAACAAAAATCTAGTGGCCGTTCACATGCAAAAGACACACCTGAAGTTCGACAAACCGTATTATCTCAGACCGATCATCTTAGATATCAGCAAGCGATTGAGGTACGAGTTTCACTACGATTACATCAAACGATTTGGTGATAAAGCCAAACTACTGTTCACCGACACGGACAGTTTAGTTTACGAGATAGAGATGAAAGACGTCTACTGAGATATATCTCCGGACGTGGCCGCGTGGTTTGACACGAGCAATTATTCTGTCGATCACCCATCCAACATTCAATCGAATGACAACAAGAAGGTGTTGGGTAAATTTAAGGATGAGAGTGGCGGTAAACAAATCCTCGAATTCGTGGGCTTGAGACCCAAACTGTATGCTTATCGTCTAGAAGATGAAAAGATCAAAGTGCAAAGGGGTTAAAGCGTGCGTGGTGAAGAAAAACATCTCTTTCCAAGAGTATAAAGATTGTCTGTTAGGAAGTGGTCCGGTGTATAAGACTATGAAATTGATTCGAAGCGAAAATCACGACTTGTATACCGAAATAGTCAACAAGATTTCGCTGACGGCCGACGACGATAAGAGATTCGTGTTAGATGATAAAATAAGCACTTTGGCACTCGGACATTGTACTTTGGATCTAATTTCAGACGATATGATTGTGGATGATTGGATTCCAGATATGAGTAAGGATGATAGGATTCCAGATATGAGTAAGGATGATAGGATTCCAGAAAATCAAGAGGAATTAGACGGATTCAAGATTATGGAAATTGATAGAGACATCGAGAGAGTTAGTTTAAAAAGAAAAAGAAAAAAAAATAAAATAACGTCATTATAGTGAATTATAATAAAATAAATAAATAAAAAGAAAAATATACGCAATTATGAATAAGAAAATAGAGATATCCGTAGAAGGTGTCGTCTTACCTAACGAACCCCTGTCCAACATCGATCTGTCGAATGCGGCGAAGGATTTGAAAATCAAAGATTTTCTAGGCGTGTTTTCTAGAGATGCCTTGCCGAAGAGAAGACCTTGACAATCGGAATGTGGAATTTTAAATCTAGACGATTTATCGGGTGAAGGCACTCACTGGGTGGCGTGGTTCAAGAACGGGAAGAAGAATTATTATTTTGACAGCTACGGAATCTCGCCGCTGAAAGAAATAAAGAACTATTTCAACAAATTGATGGTTCGTTACAACATGGATCGAGTGCAATCACCAGATCAAGTGTTTTGCGATCACCTGTGTCTCTACGTTCTCAAGAGATGGTCTGAAGGAGATTGGTTTCAAGACATTCCCAATGATTTACATTAGAGAGAGATTTTTTTATAGTATATAAAGATAAAAAATTATTTAAAAAAATTTTAATCGAATAAAAACGAAAAATAAAAATAAAATAATTCATTTTTTAATAAACTGCGTTTTGAAATATATTTTTTTAAAAACAAAAAATCTCAAAACAACATGCCAGTTGATAAATTTGGTAGAAGTGATGACGAAAAAGTCAACCTAAAAAGGAAGAGGAAGACGCTCGAAGTCGACGATGGTTATGACGTTGCCAACTTGGACAAAGATTACGTTCGGAGATATGAACCTCGAGAGGAACCTTTGAACATGAATGATAAGAAGCTCTACAATGTTCCTGAGCCAATAGATCTCGCAGATGCTGCGACTAAAAAATACGTCGACAGGGGGAATGCTGATTTTGAACGAATCCTGCTTGATAATTACGTGGATAAAACCATGACCGACGATCTCGATCTGAAATCCAAACATTTGGTGAACATCGCAAATCCCATAGATCCCACGGATGCCACGACCAAGAAATACGTGGACGACTCTCACGCGAGATTCAGCAAACACCTGAGAAATAGATACGTTCAGAAAACGATGCACTCGGAATGGAATGCCAATTCTAACAAGATAACGAACGTGGCCACTCCCACGAATCCCAAGGACGTGGCGACCAAACACTACGTAGATCTGAAACAGAGAAAGTCTGACAGACGAGAAATGAAATCAGATCTGAATGCGGGATTCAACAAGATATTGAATCTGTTGAAGGTCGACAACACGGATGTGGACTCAACCACAGTCAACAAGGGCTACGTAGATTCTTCCGTGATACGATCACAAGAATACCTAGAATCGCAAGTGGACAATCTCTACCTGAACAAACAATCTGGTGGAACCATGGAGGGTGGTATCAACATGAACGGTGAGAATTTTTTCGGACTCAGTCACGATCCCGAATTCGATTCCAGCACAGTCAGCAGGAAGTACATGGATGACAACTCGGTCTGGAGAAAGGGTGACATCATGGAAGGTAAACTAGACATGGGTGGACACGTGCTCACGAATCTACCAGATCCCGTGAACATGACGGATGCCTGCACCCTGATTTCTGTGGTGGAGAAAGTCAAATATGCTAGACAATTGATCACCGTGTGGGCCGAGGAGGCCGGCACCTTAGATGAGGGAAAAGCTGAGTGGTCTTTCGGAAATGGAGGTAGCGGATCGAAACATGGTCAGATGGGATATCCCATGCCATTGGGAGGTGAAATCCTTTGAATGAGTCTGGCTTCCTCGGATTAGAATAACAGCACGGTTGTCAATCTCATGGTGAATGGAGTAGAGAGCGATAAGAGATACAGCGTCGAAAAGACTGAGAATCAACACACGAACGTTAGCACGTTCTGCACACCTCTCAAAGTGAACGCCGGAGACAGGATTAATTTCGTTACAAAAACCAATAATCCCGAAGCCGCCACTTCCGTGGTGAGTCTACTGATCGAACTAGTTCCTTTGAACAAACAGTGAACGCGTGGAAAATAATTAATTAAAAAAAAAATAATGTGTGATTATTAAAAACAAAAAAAAAGTAATGAGATTTAGAAAGATGTTCAATATCTCTAGATCTCATTACTTTTATTTTTTTTTTTTGTTTTTTTAATAATTACTCATTACTTTTTTTATTTTTGTTTTTATTTTTTTTTTTCACACACATCTCTCATCGAATGATCGACATCTTATTTCCATCCGATTCGAATTGTAATTCTCTGTCCGACAGGACCAAGGCAAAGGCTTCGGTTTTTCTTGGCACGTTCCTATCGAATTTCATCTTGATCTGAATATCTAAGATGCTACTCTTGAGTCGTTCACTCTGTTTACTGACGTCGAATACGAACATGGAATACATCGACTTGTATTCGCCGGGAGATATGTTAGGGTTGCTCATCAATTCGTCTAGACCGTGATACTTCTTTCTAAAATCAGCGACATCTCCATACAGTCTGCAGAAATCGTTCTTGTCGAACAATGCGTTGTAATCGATTGCTGGATATCTCGTGGCGTTCAGAAACACTTGCATGTTTCTCAAATGGCAGTGATCGAACAGCAACACATTCTTTTCCTGAGACCCGTCCCTATCGGTCTGAAACGCAACCACGATGAAACGCGGTCTCTCGGAAGCGGATTTCATCATCAATCTCCAATCAAAGTGATTCATGGAGAGAGGAATGCTAGTCATGTCACACTGTCTCATTCTAAATCCCACGGGTAATTTACTCTTGAATTCTATGATCTTGAGACGTGCTTTTTCCACGATCGAAGGCTCCACGTGCGGAACGAACCACGATACCTTGTGTAGAGTTATCTTACCCGCATCGATTGCAGTGAGTCTCACTATTGCGTCGTTGTTTCCTTTTCAAATCAACGTCAGATTGTGTTTGAATCCGTACATGATCTTGTTGTAATCGTCCACAAATCCAAAGATGTGTTTCAAGGGTATCCTGAACGAAAACGTTCCGTTAAGTCTGGACGTCTTGACGACGTAGTCGAATATCGCGGCGGCGCCGGCGCTAGCAGGACCGACGGTGTCTTTCACCCACAACTGATTAAGTCCTCTGGATTTCGAAAAATCATCAGGATACGTCAAGAGTCCGAACATCGTGGTGGCCTGACCAGGATGAAACACAGATTCTATCTCTTGTCCGGATAGCATGTATTTTATATTACTGAATAGATGCATGATGCCATTATTGGCTAGAGTAACCGTGTCGTCGTCGGCGTAGTCGCTCCCATCTTCCTTGGTGAGACGTCCCTGCACCACTATGTAACTCTCGCTAGGATGGATGAATAGATCTTGAGTTTCGACGTTGATTCTTATCTCTCCCGCATTGTTCAAACTCGTTCCGGTTACCGGTTCGTATTCGTGAACCTCATATTCTTGAATACTTTCATCTTTCACTATGCTTTGTGCTATATCTAGTATATTTGTTATTTTTAAAGGATTTTTTTTTTTGTTTATTAATTAGCTTGCCTTTTTATCTAAAAATAGTTTTAATTATTTTTATTATTATTTTTCTCTCATATATACATATGTGTGTAAACAAGAAAATGTTAAAAAGTGTAAATAAAAGAAATTTGTTTTCTTTATCAAAATTTTGTCTTCTGTAATTGTTGTTCATAAAACTTTCCGATGATCTCTTCTCCATCCAAATCTTCGATTTCAAAAGTCACCGGATCGGTGTGAAATATTTTGATTATCACGAAGATTTCCGAGGTCCATCGAGGAGTATAACCCTTTTCGAAGTGCTTCTTATAAGCGTAGATTCTCACTCGATCACCGACCGCAGATTTCGGCGTTCTAGACTTCTTCCTAATCTTAGATCTTTCAGGATATAGATTCGCGTAGACCCGTTTTTCATTTCGAGGATCGCTAGCTTCGACGGGAGTCATCTTGATCGATCTATGTCGCGTGTTGTTGTAATCTTTAACCAGACCGTTCAGAGTGTATATGTATTTTTTGGTCGAATTCGCCGTGAAGTATCTGTGCATCTTTTCCTTCATCGTTTGATTCCAACGTCCCACCACGCTGGCTTTCTCTTCGTTGTTCGTCGAGTAGAGGTCAACCAATCGATGAACGTGCTTGTTGTAGAATTCCTTTCCCTTATCCACCCACAATTTACTCGGTTTTCGAGAAGACGAGTCGAACACGCTCTTCAGAGCCTCGGCGACGCAAGGTCCCGATTTATTGTTCAAAGCTCTGATCCAACCGTATTTGGAAAACACGTCGATGACCGTCAATAGATATTTGACACCCTCGTTCCACCTCGAAAACGATCTCATGTCCACCAAGTCGGCAGACCAAATATCATCCAAACCCTTCACGAACTCCCTTCTCTTTCGAAATTTACGCAGGATGGGTTTGTGTAACTCCTCGGCCAATTCGCTCGTCAATAATCGTTTCTTCTTCTTTTCAGATGCGCTTTTTTTTTTGAACGCCCCATCCGAATCGACGTTTCGCACCGATCAGTTTGCCGAACCAGCGAACGTTCTATCTTCTCTCTCCTGGTCGGATTCGATATGCCTCTCCATTTCCCCAACATGTTTTTATCGCAGACGTCGTTGCGAGTCTTGGTGTCGGGATGTCCGGCGTAGCACAGATCGTGATCATACGCGGCCGCGTCCACCCTATTCACAGGTTTGCTTCAAGATTTAGGAGTCAGATCGGCGTTGAGTCTCTTGTTCAATTTCGTTCCGGGTCCCGTGAAACTGTGATGCATTTCGAAAGGTAGTTTATTGATCATTTTATTCACGATGCCTTTACCTTTGCTCGCATTCTTTTTTTTGACGAATCGAGTCTTGACAGAACCACACACGTCGCAAATTCCGCGAAGCATCTGTCTGTCATTTTTAGTTCGTACTTCTCGAGAATTACACGTCTCGGTAACTCTCTTACACTTTACGCAATACATTTTTAAGAGTTATTTAAATTAATTTCGTTTTTATTTTATATATAAATTTAATATTTTTTTTTTAAAAATTCTGTTCTTATTATATATATATATTTTTTTTTCAATCGCTGCTCTTGAGTTCTATCATCTTACTGAATTCCTCCCTGGCCTCTTTCCTCCCCTTTTCCCCGAGAGAATCCTTCATCTCTTCCTTGATGATCTGACGAGTCTTGATTCTCACGGCTTCTTTCATGGCTTCGTATTTCGTTTTCTCACCCAATATCGCGAAGTATCCTCCGTCCGATATCCTACCGTCTTTCAACGCCATCTAGATCATTTCGGATATCGTGTCGATCTTGGAATCGGCCAAGATGCGAATCTTGTCGTGTTTCCTCGCCTTCAGATATAATTTCCTACTCAAAAAGTTTCCGAGCTTGCTAAACAATCCGGCGGCGAGAGCCACTCCTTCTACGGTCAACACGATCGGAATGCCGACCGCGGTCGGCAACAATCCGATGCCGGCCGCGTGTAAACCCATGGAAATCGTGATGAGTGTCATGTCGATCGCGCTGACGAAATTCACGAAACGCGAATACTTCTTCTTGAGAGAATGACGAGAACGTCTCTCTCGAGTTAGGTACGTTTGGATTCTACTGATTTGATCGATGCGATACCTCTCTCCTCTTTCTTTTTCTTCTAGCGACGGTGCCGTCGGTAAAACGCCATTCGGCTTCTCATCCTCGTCGTCATCTAACGTCGGATACAATTTATTTCTGATTCTCATTTTTGTGTTTTTTTTTCTTTCTAATATTAGATAAAAAATTTATGTGTGTATTTATTTTTATTTTCTATTCTCCCTTATTTTATATCAACGAGAAAACTTAGACGTATGCTTCCTTCAGCAATAATTTCATGATGCATCCCTTGTCTTCTAAAGTCAGACTTCTACGCGCTAATTTCAGTTCTTCCGAAACTGTGGGCTTGTCTCGATCCTCACAGAAGACTAATCTCTTCCAAAGCGTGATCACATCGTCGAATCTAACGCGTTCGAACGCCAGTTCGAAATACTTGACGACCATATCTTCCCTTTCCATCGTCAGACATGAATGATTCTCGTGATCGAAGTCTAGGTGATCACGACATCCAACGCATCGTTCTAACAAGATGGGACGTAGTTCTTCGTTCAAGCAGATTGCGTACGCTCTCATCAGCATGTTTAAAAGAAACCTCGCTCTAATAGTCTGGGAAGCGCACATGATTTACGTATTTTTTTATTATCTATTCGATTTGATATATTTATTTTTTAAATAACTATTTTATTTATATTTTTTTTTTCTCTCCTATATATATCAATCACTTTTTTATTTCCTCGGGAAACGTGGCAGTGGGTTTGCGGGTTCGGTATCACCTCTTTTCCATGTACCGTACATAAGTCGATTTTCTGATGTAGAATGGGTTTCCGTGTACGCCTCCATAGGGATTCAGTGTTAAAATCGTGTACAGATACGGATGCTACAGAATCCGCAAACCACCTTTTCGACGCTGCTACAGAATCCGCAACACGTTTGTTTGCTCGCGATTTAACACTGAATCGTATGGGGGAAACCCATTTGCGGATTCTGTAGCAGACAATCCACCTCATTTTTCTTAAAATTTCATACATTTTTTCACTCTTGAGCGACGTGTAGAATGTACACGTTCGCCAACGGGTATTTCAACGTTAAATGTGTGATCTGAGAAAACGTGGCAGTGGGTTTGCGGATTCTGTATCACCATAAAAAACGACAAATCGTGTACCTGTACACGATTTTAACACTGAATCCTATGGAGGTGTACATCGATGTACGTGTACATGTACGAAATCGTGTACAAGTGCTACCGAATCCGCAAATATTACCTACTATTTATTTATTTATTTATTTATTTATTTATTTATTTATT
Organism: Pictodentalium vernedei; assembly: GCA_031216915.1. Classification (NCBI taxonomy): domain Eukaryota; kingdom Metazoa; phylum Mollusca; class Scaphopoda; order Dentaliida; family Dentaliidae; genus Pictodentalium; species Pictodentalium vernedei. The sequence goes on from CM062297.1 coordinate 131,355,165, forward strand.
TATTTATTTATTTATTGGGGTTTAAAGACACGTTCGAAGGACGGAGTCACCTCGTGTAGGAAAGTTTTACAGGTGGAGGAAGCTGGAGTACCCAGAGACAACCACCGAGCAACTGTCATTCTCCTCAACGTACGTACGGCACACAAGCATGGTTAGCATTAGTTAAGACAAGTGCGCCGTCCGCGTGCAGCACACCTTAGTACACAGCGCCACTAATCCCCCACATGGGCTATCGAGATGAAGTGCCTTGCCCAAGGACACAATGCAAGTTATCCCTGGTGGGGATCGAGCCGTGGACCATTCGTTTTGAAGTGCAATTCCGTAATCACTGAGCATATACGCTCCAATCAAGCGGATAAATTAGACAGTGTTATCCAGTGTTTATAAATGAAGTAGGATATTTACGGATTATAATTACACATTTGTACAATTGAATACCTGAAGTTGAAACAATATATTTCATTTATTGTTTTCCACTTTGTGGACAAAAATAATAATTTTTTTGTAAATCGATAGCACACGTAATATAATGCGTAGAATATCATTAGCTAAAATCAATGATAAGTATTATACTTACAATATGATTAAAGCTTCAGTAAACTAAATATGATATTATCTAACGCAGGAACAACCAGAATGGTTGATAGATCTTGGACATCCAAGAGCACAATGTGCAAAATTGGAATACCACTCCTCGTTAATTCTCTGTACATTTTCCCTTTATCAAACTTGACTAAGGGCGGATCCAGATAGAGCTTACCCGGTGCTCGCCCATCTATTTTTTGTAACTCATTTTTGCCAGCACCGAGACCCGGTGACATAGTTTTATCCAGGATAACACATGGGCATCCACTACCGCAGGTAGTGGATGGCCATGTGTCATCGCGGGTAATACCTTCCTCCATTCATAAGCCTATAGTTCCTACCAGGATCTCCCATTATCCTTTGTAGATTGAATTTTCTTTTTCATATGAGTATGTACAAAATTGCGGTAATAAAATTGTCTCGAAACCATTGTGGTCATGTGTAAGCCACTGGAGAGCCACACTGACATTCGTTATGTCAATTATGAAGCTCGGGGAAATTGCCTCACTCAGGACTAATCCAAAGATACACTTGTTCTCCAAGTTCTCAGGCTACCAGTCTAATAATATTTTTCATCGCATAAAGCCATGAGATTCATGAGGAAATCCAACACAGAGATCTAGTCTCCAGCTCCTTCTAAAATGCTACCGGAAGGGTCATCGTCGGCAGATTACTGCTGAATGATCACATAAACGAGTCAGTAAAAGACAACATAAGAATGTATTAAGTTTAAATGTATACATTATATTCTCTAATGAAGTGTACAGTTATAGTCTCTAGTATACAGTACAGTCGCCGAGGACTGGTCGTATCTCCACGCGTGGGTAATGATGTCTAAGCATTTGTTTACCGGGTAATACAAATCATCATCAGCAAAATTGTAATTAATGAAGCACCGGGTTGTACCCGGTGCTTCATTAGTTAAATGTTTGATGATTATTCCTATAATTAGTGTTTGGAATCTAATATTATAGCGTCCGCGGACATATTGCCCACCTGTGGAATGGGGCCAGCCCACGTCGGCCGTACCGAGCGTTATAATGTTCAGTAAAAAATTGCCCATTTAGTTTAAAGTGTATAAATTCATTACAGAGCATCGTTCATTGATCTCTCACGTCAGTATCGGTAATATCTCTGAATGCGCCAGTATCGGTAACATCCGGAATTTCTAAAACAGATAAATCAATGATGGTAATCTTTTCTTTCTTTTATTAAGGTTTAATGACACTTTAACAGCCAGGGTCATCTCGCCTCGGTGACAGTTTTACGGGTGGAGGAAGCCGGAGTACCCGGAGAGAACCACCGAGCAACGACAAGCAGTTGCCAGCTCCCCAGCATCATAATTCCGCACTGCAGCACAGGCAGGGCTAGATTGATTGAAGACATGCGTACCATCGACGTGAGTACGCCTTAGTACACGGCGTCATCGCGCCCCCATGTGGACAATCGGGGTTAAGTGCCTTGCCCAAGGACACAGCACGGGAGTCCGAATCGATCGCTCTGATGGTCACCCATCCAAGGACGGGCCGGGCTCGACGTTGCTAAACGTCGGTGATCTAACGAGGACCGGTTACCGCAACGCCACCGCTGCCCCATCAATGATGGTAAACCAACATACAATATATTGAAGCAGGCTAACCTCCTCTGAAGATAATAAATAGCAGGCCTTAAAATGTGTCCTGCTTCGCGAGAATAGGTTTTAATTCCCGTTGACACCTGCTGCGAGAATTAATTTTCAGTTCTTATATAATTTAGAATGTGTGAGTACTGTTGTACCATTGCGAGTGGAACTAGTCCATATTCCACAGTATATTGGGCTACTTCCTATCCTGGTGAGTCTCTGGTCTTACGTGCACATGTGGAAAATGTATGGCCTTTGATGATCTTGCTGATGAAAGTTGCAATACCACGACAGTGCTTTCTTGTAAACTCGTGGTTGTCTGAAAAGACTGCCAACACTTCACTAGGCACTGCTGCTAAGACATAGAGAGTAATCGTTTGACTGGACTGGTTACGTGAAATAATTCACGAAAGGTGAGGGACGTTGTACACAAGTGCGCGAATGCGCACGGATGCGTTGCTTTTTAGTCCCTCGCCTCGAATGAATTATTTCACGTAACCAGTCCAGTAAGGCGATTACTCTGTTTATTACTTTAACGATAATTATGTTATTTAACCCTTTATCCGACGTAATGGCCAAAACCGGCCAGCGCTATTCTCAAAAATCGTCAATTAATTTTCATTATTTTTTCATTTTTTGTCTCAAAAACATAGGTTATGACTCCTCATGGGAACGAGCTCGTCGAGCTCGTTCCAATGAGGGGTCATAACCTATGTTTTTTAGAAAAAAAATGAAAATAATAGTTATTTAAGAATTTTTTTTTGCAAGTGTCGTCTGCTTTTCGTGTTAGGTAAAGGGTTAAAAAAAAAAACGCAATGAAGACCCCATCACACCCACGGCAAAGCGGCTTCTTTTGCGTGCACGGATACATGACCCAATTGTTGATTGCATAATTCACTTTTGTAGTTATCGTTTATAATCAAACCGGGAAATCCCAGTAAATCACACTTTGGAAAGTAATAAAAAATGTTATCTTTTATGAGGAAGAAAAAATACATAGAATCGCCAGACCTTCACGGACACTTTCACAATCTGTGAACAGTTTTGTGCGAATCAAAGTTGATTCTCATTTCTTTTTCCCTACGAGAATCATTTGCGAGCGTTGAATATGATACTCGCATGAATCATAAGTCCTGAATTAGATCCTTCATTATAACTTCGGGTGGAAAGATACAGCTTGAAAGAGAGGGACGATAGACGCTAGGGGGCACAGGGGGCGTGTGTCACCGCCCACATTTGTCCACAGACTTGGTTTCTAAGCAAACAATGGGTTTACGAATTTGAGAGTATACAAATTAGAGCCCGGCGAACATTCGAGATTCGATTTGATTTCGAATGTTTTCACTGATTCGATTCGATTCGAAACAATCTTGACTACTATAGAAAACGAATTCAGGAGAGTTTTGGATTTCACCGATTTTTTTATTGTCGACTTTCTGAAGATGACAGCTCATGCCGTAGTTTTCTGTGGCATGAGATCGATCGTATCCTGCCGGAGTAGATAAAACACATTTAGTGGGAAAATTCATAAAAATGTCAAATGGAACTATAGCGGAGATCGCGTTACGTCTAGTTTGCACACTATATCGTCCCTAAAGCATTGCAGATGGCGCCCTGTTCAACTCAAGGGGCGATATATGATATTTTTCTTTCTCCACTTTGGCGATATCTTGTCAATTCTCGTTTCAACTATTCCCAAATACAAGTGCGGGGTGATTGACACAAACAGATTATAGGGAACAGAAAATGTCCATGTATTTCTTGAGTTCAAAGCGAACTTCTTTCAAAGCGACAGCTTTGAGTAATCTGAATGTCAGTGCTGCAAGGCCGCGTCCTATTTGGTGCTATTAAATGTAAGTTGTACATCGTGTCTATACGCTGGTCCTTGCCGGAATTTCTCCACGGGATACACTTCGTTGCCATAGAAATAAATTGCCTAACCTTTCAGAAACAACTGATAGTGCCATCCATTTGTACTTGCAGTTCTACAGTTAAAACTAGAAGTCCTGTCACGAATAGTGCGCTTATCTAGGCTTAATTGCGCGTTGGAATTGCCATATCGAATGGCATCCAAAGCCCGGCAGGTTCTCCTGGTTACTCATAGCAAACACATGCAATGTTTCTGCCAATGGACCTCCGGGTTACCCCGAGGTCCATTGGCAGAAACATTGCTTGTGCACAGGCCATATGTACAGAATTTGATAGCTTTACTTGGGCCATAACGCGTACATTAACGCGCATATCAACGTGCTACTTGTGCGCATTTCATGACAGGACTTCTAGTTTTAACTGTACAATACGAAATGGTCTAACCAGTACGCATACTGATACAGTTTGTTGGTTCTTAACCCTTTACCTATTAATTTATTTATTTATTTATTGGTGTTTAAGGTCACATATTTATGCACAATGGTTAATCATAACCGCGACGGTTTTACGGGTGGAGGAAGCCAGGGTACCCGGAGAGAACCACCGGGCAACTGCTAGCAACTGTCAGCTCCCCAACATACGAACTCCACACAAGCAGGGTTAGCATTGGTTGAAGACAAGTGCACCACCAACGTGCAGTACGCCTTAGTACACAACGTCACCGTGCCCCCACACGGGCAATGGAGATGAAGTGTCGTACCCAAGGACACAACGCGGTTGCCGCAGGTGGGATTCGAACAGAGGACCTCTCGGCTTGCAGCAACCCTTTACCTAACATGAATAGCAGACGACACTTACAAACACAATTCGTGAATAACTAATTTTTTCATCAATTGTCATAAAAACATAGGTTATGATCCCTCATTGGAACGAGCTCGTTCCAAAGAGAGGTCATGACCTAAATTTGGAGTCAAAAAATTAATGAAGATGTATTGGCGATTTTTGTGAATAGCGCTGGTCGTTACGTTGGGTAAAGGGTTAAAGTTCGATGATACGAAATAGTCTAACCAGTTCTCACACCGATACTGGGTACGCATGGGGGACAGACAGCACAAGTGAGGCAGTTGCAGTATCATAACAATCGGGATGTGGATTCGATCCGAGATTCGATTCGGTTTCGAACATTTTGCCTGATTCGATTCGAGATTTGAATCGAGCGATAAACTGTGATTCGCCCGCCCAAATGCAAATGTGTCAGTGCACAGGTATAACAGTACAGTGGAGCCCACTTAATTGGATATCTCTTAATTGTATATCCCCGTTAATTGAATATAATTTTCAAACACAAAACCATTTACCATACCTTCAGTACAAATTTGATCTGTTAATTGCTTATGGGTTGTAGGGTAAACTCCTGTTAATTGCACATAAATTTTTGTAATATGTCGAAAAAATTACTGTGACACGCACCAAATTCTCCTTATTTATCAACCTTTTTGGCCCCACTATATCCAATACAGGCATTTATTCTATTATATCTTGTTTGACAGAGCTCTATGAGCTCTGTCAAACAAGATATAGTAGAATAAATGCTCGGTTTACCTCCAGAACACAGGAAACTGACCAAATCTCTGTTAATTGTATACTCCTGTTAATTGAATAATTTTCACTGGCAAAATGGATATTCAATTAAGAGGATTCTACTGTACGAGTCAAATTATCACTGGAAATGAGCAATTTGTTCCAGAAACGTATAATGAAAAAGAAAATCTAGTGTTTTTGAGTGGATACCGATCATTTCCAGCAATACGTCAACACGTCTTCGCCTTGAATTGATGCATGAAACCCGCTAGTCCAAAAACATGCGTGGACATCCCTGCCCACGCGTTGATTACAACCATTCTTGTACTGTAAAGTGGGATAGACCAACATGTTAGACTGAAAAGAAACAATTAATTAGGTTTTTGTGGTTTATATTTTCACCGGATGTTCATTAATATCAATACATTAACATTAATTAATTTTCGGTACAAAATGAAAGAACAGATCAAGCAATTAAATAACAAAATAAAAAATAATAATTCGCTTTTCATCAAGAATCATGCAAATAATCATGTTTTATGAAAATATACAAAAAAAAATAAATAAAAAATCACCATGTTACAATGACATGATAACGATAAGAGAGTATGAACGATAGACTTCATACCATCTGCAACCAAACTCTTTCAAATGTGATGTGTGAACTTTGAAAACAATGAATAAGCCAAGCTCTTCAATAAAGAAGTCAAACTCTACGACTACGCAGCCAAGCTCTTCGAAAAAAACAGCCAAGCACTTCGATAAAGAAGCCAATCGCCAATATTGAATGACCAGCGGCAAGCACCAGACCATACTACAAGCTGAACTGTTCGTAGCTCTCAAAACTTATACAATTCAACAAGATATGGGCTGAATCAATCTGTTGTAAAATGTAAAAACACAAGTGCCCATTACAACTATATCAACAACTGAGGCAGTTAAGCGCTTTGAAAAAGCAACCAAACGATTTCATGAAGTTGCCAAGTGCTTCGATAACTCAACCGAGTTTTCCGATTTAGCAGCCAAGTGCTTCGATATAGCAGCCAATGGCTTCGATAAAGCAGCCCAGCGACAAATAAGTGTACTTTATATCACGAGCTTCGAGCATCGAAACATCATATACTACAGTCTGGATAGTCTCACATGCTCAAGACGCACCCAATTCGTCGAGATATGGGCTCAATCTATCTGTTAGAAAGCACTATTGTCCATTGTAACTATATCAATACTTATTCGCCTCCACAAACAAAATCATCGCTTGTGCTGAGTGAAATGGTTTGTACTCTTTACTGAAAGCAAACAAACTAGCACAACAGTTCTGTGATAAATACAGCGTGCAGAGCGAACCGTTCTATTTCACAAGTGAAGGAGAGGATCACTGCTCCCCAAACACTGTGTTGGTCCCACCGACGGCCTCGTCCACAGTGCTCAATATGCAATCACAAATCAATCAGAACCCTCTGTTTTAATTGCATATCGCGGACTCCCACAACTGCCCGTAAGCATGCCTTTGTTTCTGCCTCTCTCCTTGCAATCAATTAATTTTATCATGCTGAACCCATATCCTGTATTTTAAAATCACACAGACATCTCTGCTCTGGATTGTTCCATTTATATCAATATGTAATTATCTATTTCAATATCACTTAATCCCTAATTAGCTGTATGATAACCGGATCGGGGTGTATGGCAAGTAATAGTTAACAACCTCGCTGGAGGTATTTCTAGATTTGGACAACCTGGCAGCATCCGGTGAATGACGCCGAGCGGCGAGGTATTACAGCACGCAGGTTGCTCAAATTCATGGATACCGACAGTTATGTTGGTAACTAACTTACAGTACGTGGAGAGTGTATTATCATTAAATCACACGCAGAGTGGAGATTCCACCCGTGCAATAATTGCAAATTTGTTGCAAAGCGTAACAAACACAAGCAAAGTTCCAGCCAAGGGACCTCCGGGTTAAACCCGGAGGTCCATTGGCTGAAACATTGCTTGTATTTTTTGTCTATATGTGCAGAATTTGAAAATGATAGTCTGGGTGATAACTCTACTCCGCGGGTGATTTAGTTACAATCCACTCTCCACGTATTGTACACCCTGTGTGTTTTTCAATCAATAAAACGCACGGACTCGGGTATACTGAGTACACGAGAGGTATCTGACAAATGAGGATAAACCAGGTCAACTAGGCCAATTATGGAAAAACCTCATAACACCTACACGAATCATTAGTTCCACTGGCACTGACTGTTCAATTAATCGATCGATTGACCAACCCATCAACCACAATTGACTAGTCGATCGCTCAGTCTGTCAAACCAGCTGATCTGATATTGATTCCCTTTATTAACTCATTGAATCCGATAGACCACTTTTCGCGGCGTAGGAACATAATTCGTCATAATTTCGTAAAATAGGATGGGTGCTCAGTGAGCGTGTATGACCAATCAATATTTCCAGCGTGCAGCTCGTTGAAAATATTAATTGGTCAACCCCCCCCCCCCCCACCACCACCAAAAAATGGACTATTCCAATTGTTGGCATTGAACTGACATGGGGGGGGGGGGGGGGGGGGGGTGGCGTTGTGGTAACCGGTTCTCATCAGATCACCGAAGTAAAGCAACGTCGAGCCCGGTTAATCCGTCTGAGCGATCGATTCGGACTCCCGCGTTGTGTCCTTGGGCAAGGCACTTAACCCCGATTGTCCACACGGGGGCACGATGACGCCGTGTACTAAGGCGTACTGCACGTTGATGGTGCGCATGTCTTCAACCAATCTAACCCAGCCTGTGCTGGAGTGCGGAGTTACGATGTTGGGGAGCTGGCAGCTGCTCGTCGTTGCTCGGTGGTTTCTCTCCGGGTTCTCCCGCTTTCTCCACCCACAAAACTGTCACGGATATGATTAGCCATTGTGCATAAGTATGTGACCTTAAACACCAATAAATAAATAAATAACTGGCATGGAAGATACAACCTTGCTCTAAAGGGTCAAATAGTCTTCAAAGAAGTGGAATCGTATGAAATATTTAGAATATTCAAGAGGAGTTAAAACTTGCGTTTTTAAACGGCACAACGACTTTGCTGATTAACGAGGCTATTAAAACCCTGACGCCTGACCATCTGCAGTTTATTTGTTTGATGAAGTACCGGAAAGACTTTGATTTCTTCATTCAGGCGTGTACTTATGTACCTTTTTATCATACCAATTGATATAATAATGCTCACGCCAAATTCTCCGTCAATCAACGCCAATCGCGGTTATCAACTTGAAACGATGAATTCCACTCTCCAAAGTGTACGCATTTACACACGAATAACCGATTCAGGCATTCGATTTGCAGATGATCTAGCGATCAATTGATTTGATACGAGGATTAAGGTAACTGTATTTCTGAAGATCCCTTGCGGTAAATGCATTCCGTAATGATTAAAGGTAATACACATTTGAACATCCATTCAACGTTGCACGGCCAACGCCATTTCGCGGCCAACACCGTTTTTGCCGCTAAGTCTGATGTGTATTTTTATTATATGTCCTTTATTTCGAAAATGAAATGATAAAAATGGAGTGAAGAAGTGGTAAACACAAAAATGTAAAATTGGCATCGCTGTTATCGGGTTCAAAATTTGAATTTAAAAAAGAAGTTAAAAGTTTCGAATGAGTAGAAAACGGTGTATGAAATTTCATATATATGTAACTTATATGTGTGGGCTACTGGATTTGCAGAGCACACTAAAATTGAAAAATAAAATCGTTCGCAATTTAATGTTTGACCTTATGAACCCTTATGACATCACCTCAAAGTTCGGTCAAAACGGTTTGAATTTCGCAGGGCGTTACAGGATAGTTAGACATGTTTTTTGTTGGAGATTATATTCACAAAACGTTTAAAGATTGCGGCTCAAAATGGGGTTGAAACTAATATATTAGAAAAAATGGCGCAAATTTCGCATCGCTTGAACCGGCGACGACATTTTGATTCCAAAAATGGGTGTGCACAATTTCAGGTGCTCATAAAACAGTGTGTGAAGTTTCATATCTGTATAAAAAATTAAGCACAGTGATAATGGAATTTCAAAAGTAGCGTTTTTACTGAAAATATCTCGTACTTTGAAGTGACGTAAAAACGTCAAAAATGGGGGTAAATCTAAAACCCAGAAAACATCTGCCTTCTATATTTATGAGCTCTACAACATACTAAATTTCATGAAACTCGGCTGATATTTCATTTTCTTTGTGATGTTGACAAAAATTTGGCAATAACTGTTGATAATTTGCCGGAACAGCTGATGTTAAAAAATAGAGAAAAAACGTTAAAAGTGATAATACCTTGGATAACGGTCTGGTATCAGAAATCGAATACCTCACTGTATAACTAGAAGTCATCAATAACCAGTGAACCCAATTTGGTCGCTATAGCATTAAACATGTGGATGTGCATGTAGTGTGGCAAACAAAGAAGAAAAAGGCTAACGATCCTAATAAGTCATTCAAACTTTAATTTCAGATTTTAATTTGGGGGCGAGGTGGCGTTGCGGTAACCGGTCCTCGTCAGATCACCGAAGTTAAGCAACGTCGAGGCCGGTTAATCATTGGATGGGTGACCGTCTGAGCGATCGATTCGGACTCCCGCGTTGTGTCCTTGGGCAAGGCACTTAACCCCGATTGTCCACATGGGGCCGTGTACTAAGGTGTACTGTACGTCGATGGTACGCATGTCTTCAACCAGTCTAATCCTGCCTGTGCTGCAGTGCAGAGTTACGATGTTGGGAAGTTGGCAGCTGCTCGTCGCTGGTCGGTGGTCGGTGGTTCTTTGCGGGTATTCCGGCTTCCACCACCCATAAAACTGTCACGGCCATCATTATCCATTGTGCATAAGTATATGACCTTAAACACCAATAAATAAATATGAAGGACTTAGTGATGGTGCACGTTTTCAAGTGTCGATTTGGGCGTCTGCGGAATATTGTAGCGGTATCTTTGTACTTTTTTACTTCTGCCGGTCACAAAATGAGCGGTGTTTCAAAACGCAAAGAAATGAATTCACATAAAAACGTCGAAAATGACGTTAAATCGACTTTTTGTTTTAAAATCCATTTTTTGAGTTGTACAACATTCGAAAATTTCATCCAATTTCGGCGAACTTTCATTTATTAGACGTTGACCACAAAACTTCAAAATCTCTACGAGTGACTCTTTTCTGTCGGGCTAAGACTAATGGCATATAGTTTTGGAAATGTTTTTTGAAGAGGACAATATTTCCCAATTTTTAAAACCAAAGGCCGTCTGTAAATATGGGAAATCATAATTTTTTAAAAAATTACGCTATTACGTCAAACCGTGACGTCATCAACAACTAAATTATAACTATTTGACGGAAAAGTCAATTGATAAATGGTGCCTAAAGTCTCATAGATGTGCCTGAAGTAACCAGGAAGTGGATCCTATCATAAAGTTACAGTACAGTCGCCGCGGAATGGTAGTAATCCACGTGTGGACGGTGATGTCCACGTGTGCGTTTACAAGGGAATAAAAGTCATCAGTAGCAAAATTATAAATAATGAAGTACCAGGCTGTACCCGGCGCTTCATTGATTACATTTGTTGATGATTATTCCTATAATTAGTGTTTGGGTTGTATTATTACTGAGTCCGTGGAAATATTGACCACCCTTGGAAAGTGACCAGTCAACGGCGGCCGTGCTGTGGGAAGTTACAGTTAAAACTAGAAGCCCTGTCACGAACTGTGCGCTTATCTAGGCTTAGTTGCGCGTAGGAACTGCGCGCAATTGCCATATCGAATGGCATCCAAAGGTTCTCCTGGTTACTCATAGCAAACACAGGCAATGTTTCTGCCAATGGACCTCCGGGTTACCCGGAGGTCCATTGGCTGAAACTTTGCCGTGCACATTCCATATGTACAGAATTTGTTTGGCTTACTGTGGTCGTAATGCGTAGATTAACGCGCAGATCGACGTGCTATTTGTGCGCATTTCATGACAGGACTTCTAGTTTTAACTGTATTCCTGTCGTAAAGTTAACAATTTCAGGTTAAAAAATGGACAGATTTGCCAAGTGACGTAAAAATGTCAAAAATAGCGGTAAATCAAAAAACCTAAAATAAACCCCAGCTATCTGCTATCATTTCAACTCTGCGAAATATTAAAATGTTATTAAAATCGAACGAACTTTATATTGTTAGCCTCATGACCCTCTTTAACCTCACTAGCTAGTTCAGCCGTAAACGTTGAGAATATCCTATGACATCAACACACTTTCAAATATATTTATTAGGCCAAACAAAATTAAATAATTGATTCTGGGGCAATTTCTTTTTAAAACGAATAAGGGAGGGCTATTTTTATTTTTATTTTTTATTCCTGATGGAATGGTCGGCGACGCCTTAAATCCAGTTGTGAGAGCCTAAAAGTAAATACTAGAGCTTTTATGTTGATGTAAATTTCACTGATAATTTTGGGGGCGTTTTTTTTGTAACAGTCATCATACAACATAAAATCAATATAGAACAAATAAATGGATATCAAAAATAATAAAACGTTTTTTAACTGGTTGAGTTCCACAAGCCACAAGCGGGCCTTTCAAAAATGAGGATACAGTATGTTTTTCTGAGGTTCCGCAAAGAAAATACAATATATCTTCTGACAAAAACAAACTTTCGGCTCTTCTGTAAATTTGAAAATGGCAGAATTATCCCAGAATTCTTTGTTCTCAAAAGAGCGATAATCCTGCAAATTTCTTGAGTTCTCCTCGCAAAATAAACCATGGACGAGAACCTCGGATTTCATTCCGTTGATTTAAAACACGCAGCGTCTGGGTTATTTTATATATCAGTGGTTATTTATCTGTCCCTTCTCGAAGAGGAATTAAAATATAGAGGATATGTAGAGGATATCTACGCTATTTTAGTGAATATCGGGAATTATCTCAAGGGTATGGACATGAAATATTAGTTACTAATCTTCGTCTACATCTACCATTATGACACTGTGTGCTGTTTCTAATCTGTATTGCATTATAAATTTATCACATCGTGTCCAGCAGGCCTCTTCAGATAGGCCTCATTGTGGTCTAAATTATTTCAGACTCTTTCTTTTACAGTCTCTGAGGCTGTATTGTTCGCTTGTTCCGTGATCAGTGATGCAATTTCTAACAACAGACTCGGAGTTGAATTCAGTAGGCGCTAGTCCTACTAGGCCCGTGATGTTTTGTGTTACGAGTTCGATGTACGGCACGTACAAAAGTAGAAGCGTTCGTGACTCTTCGGAACGTCATGGCTCGTCTTTCGCCTTTGAGAGCAGTCTGCAACCACGAGATGATTTCTCCGGCATTCATCAAGCAACTAAAAATTAATAGCAACCAGTATACTTAGTATCTGAAGTCTCTGGATTGTGAGCAAAAGCTAAAATTCATTGGTGGGATGGGCCGCTCTTGGTCTACATGAAGTAGCTGCCCTCTTGTGAAGTAACTAGTAGATTGCTAGCATATGCAACACTTAGTATTTAGAGCCTAAATTAAATCGTCTCGCTTGGCAGTCATCCGACCGAATGTCACTACTCTTAGACAATCACAGTAATAAATCAGCAGTCTTTATTTCGCCAACACTCATTCCCATCTCCTTAGCCAAGGAAGCTGCTCGATACTCGCCTAGAGTACTCTAGAGGAGCTCATATACCCATACACCACAATTTATGTTATGAATTAGCCTGTTGCCATGTTCCAGACAGCCTTCATGGTGACGCGGTATTCGTTGTCAATAGTAATTTACGCTTTTGGTACAGAAGACGAACGGATATGCCTAGGATCAGGTTCGAATCCAGGATCTCCACATTTTCCAACATTCTGGGGCGAGATTTACAATTTTTCGACAGTGTTCCCAAGTCGTTGACCGTCGAAAGGAACCTGAAACCTTACTCACTATACTTCTTTGACCCTTGACCTTTTGATCCTCCCGCGTAATTTACAAATGAAGCTGTTTATTTTTTTCAAAACTTTTCAACAAAACCGTATCGTGCGATCCCTCATTGGAACGAGCTCGTTGAGCTCGTTCCAATGAGAGGGTCACATAATATGGGTTTATATCGATAAAGGGTTAAAAGGTCAACATTTAGCGGCAATCAGAGAAAGTGTTGGTGTTAGAGCGACCAGCAATTTCTCCGATGGACAACAACAGTTTTCCTCAGACAGAGTTATGGGGACGGGGTGAGGGCGAACCTACCCCGGATCCCCACTAGATTCTGGCCTGTGCAGGTACCTTTTGATAGGGCTGCGGCTATCCCAAAGTAGCTGTCCAATCTTGCGAACAATCATACCGGCCGCGGTAGCTTAGTGGTTTCGGAATTGGACAGAAGTAGAAAGGTTCACGGTTCGATCCCCAACAGGAGTAAATGCGTTGTGTCCTTGTGCAAGGCACTTAATTCCGATTGTCCACGTGGGGATACGGTGGCGCTGTGCTTTAAAACGTACTGTACTTTCCTTCAACCAAAGCTAATCCTTCTTGTGTAGAATTAGTCCGTTAGGGGGCGCGGTGGCTCAGTAGGTAGAGGTGCAGGCTGCAAGCCGAGAGGTCCTCGGTTCGAATCCCACCTGCGTCAACCGCGTTGTGTCCTTGGGCAAAACACTTCACCCCCATTGCCTTCGTGGGGGCACGGTGACATTGTGTACTAAGGCGTACTGCACGTCGATGGTGCACCTGTCTTCACCCAATGCTAACCCTACTTGTGTGGAGTTCGTATGTTGGGGAGCTGACAGTTGCTAGCCGTTGCTCGGTGGTTCTCTCCGGGTACTCCGGCTTCCCCCACCCGTAAAACTGTCGCGGTCATGATTAGCCATTGTGCAGAAATATGTGACCTTAAACACCAATAAATAAATAAATAAATAAATAAATTAGTCCGTTGGGGAGTTTTACAATTGCTCGGGCTTTCTTCACCCATAAAACTGTCCGACACGAGGTGAGCTTGTCTGTCGAAAGTGTCGTTAAACCTCAATGAAAACATAAAATAAAACCCACCCCAGAGCAAAATCGACGTCTGAAATCGGTTACTCGTTAACAAGATCCTTGCCTGAAAATGTCGAGTTTACATTTAATCCCCATCGATCTCCGATACAGAGGAAATTGTAGACTTGCTCTCTTGTGACCTATATAAGTATATTCTAAACCGACAATTTATGTCATTTACAGAACAATTCTATATCCCAGGATCGTAAACCAAAAATCAATCAAATAAAATGAACAGGCATATTTCTTCATGAAGCTGTTCATTGAGGCGATTAAAATCTATCATGCGATTATATGCTGCCAATATATACACAACTACTTTCACAACTGAAACGATATAGATACAATCACGCGAAAACTCAATCAGAAAAATACAGTTGGCAATATTGAGTGAATAACACAGATTTGAAGTTTCTGGAGCATTGGGGCTAAATGAATATAGGCGCGATGAATCCTCAACAGCTTAGAAGGGCTCGCACAAATCACTGAAGGAAACCGGTGGGCTACAGTATGCTTCATGTTCCTCTTAATGGGTAGTAATGGGAATTTTAGATAAGTCTCATGTAACAGTCACTAACAGATAAATTAAAAGACGATTTCATTTTTCCGAGTGCATAAATCATCTCCTAAGGAAGCGGCCACGACCGCGTAAGTTACGAATAGAGCAGTTGATAAAACATTACTTTCAAAAACAAATTCAAGAAAATCATATCATGCGACCCCTCATTGGAGCGAGCTTGAGCTTTACATGATATAATTTTGTTTACATTTTGTGAAAAGTTCGAAAAATATTTAATAAAACAAATAAATTTTGGCATCGTGTGTGTTAGGTAAAGGCTTAGTAGCATGGTTCTAAGACGACACTGGTGAAGCAAAATTCTTGAATTGCTAAAACATTTTTATCTCAAAATCATAGCTCGGCGAGCACGTCCCAGCGAGGTGTGATTGTAAGCTACGTTTTGGAGGTAGCAATCGAAACAAACAAGAAATATGAATGACAGGACTGGTGTTGTAACAAGCGCTGACTGGATGATGTCGTTGCATTAGGTAAAGGGTTAAAAAACAATCAATAGGCCTAATTTAATACGTGCGAGCAAACACCGCGCAAATAGCACCGTTCATATGATGCTGTTGTTATAGGCACATTCGACATATCTTGCAGCCAGATCAGTAAAGTTGATGAAAAGCTGGGGCTATTTAAAAAAAATCACAGTAATCTGAACTAAGACTCTAGCGGTTGTCCTTTCTGCCGAGCCAGGGGTATTCATATTTTGTTTTAAAGAGAGTAACTGGGATCAGTTCTTCAACTCGGTTCCGCCAGTCAAATACCCCTCATAAAGGCTGATTTTCACGATGGACAGCGCTTGTGTTGGATTGGATGAAAGGTTAAAGTAAGCATATTTTTGTCGTGTTCAACAGTTGGGATCAAGTGATACATAGAAATTTCACCTCGGCCCCAGTTTTTTGTGAAATTTGAGAAACCTTTCCAGTAAGTTACGGGTCTGGGTCTCACAAAGATTCGCCCCAGTCCTAATTTACTGAATTCGGTCCATAAAGTACACTATAAAACGTGGACTAGTTGAAGATTCTCTCTCTCTCTCTCTCTCTCTCTCTCTCTCTCTCTCTCTCTCTCTCTCTCCGCCTTTGTAAAGGTGCCAAGTGCGTGGCGAATTGGTCTTGCTGTCAAGTGTTTATTTTATTCCTATATGTGGAACGAGATTCCATTCTGGTGAATTTCTAGAATTGAGACTGGGTTCAACGGTAAGTAGCAGGAAATCAACAGCGCAATAGTGAGTGATAAAGGGAGGAACAAGCCATCTCCAAGTCGAGAAAAAACCTCTGGAAGGGTTTTTTTTGTCTCGAATTGGGAACGGCCACTACTCCCATTTATCTAACAATCATACACATTTTGGCTTCAAAGCCACAAGAAACGGTACGTATCACACAATGTGTTCCGATTCCGTATCATATAGACGACTCATTATGATTCCGTGTCATATACACGACTCGTTTCCGGGAACGCAACAAGCTACTATAACAGACTCATGAATACAACTTCTATGTGCGTTTCAGTGATCGACTCAACTGATCGCTTACAAACAAAACAAAATTCCTTACAATTTGCGACAGAACTATTAATAGGCAATGCACCCCCCCCCCCCCCCCCCCCCCCCACACACACACACACAATAAATAGAAGCTGCACAATTAAATATTACACACTTGTAAATTCAAGCGTAGCATCACAGGGGGTGACATTGAAAGTGAATAATTTTACAACGCAACTTTGAAAATTTACGTGAGCGCGTTACTCACTGTTTGTTCAAGTGCACAACAATATTGTTCCATAAAATGTGGGTTTTTTAAACTTATCAACCAACAGTATGTCCCTAAACTTATTAATAATTTAAGATTTAATCTGTTTATGTGACAGAAGTGTTAGATAAATGAATTATGATAATGTGCATGTCCTGTGATTTGTATCAGATTCTCGGTAGTGTTCAAAAATGGGAACACAACTCGCTGGCAAAGCCGGCTCGTTGAGATCCCTTTCTAGACACCACCTCGAATCTGATACAAATCACAGGACATGCACATTATCATGATAATCTGTATTTATCACTCAAACATACAACGTAATAGCGATAAATTCAGTTTTCATGGAAAGGACTTTTTCAGCTTGTCATTTCAAATGGGTACTGTCTATTACTTTAGTAGATTAACCACCCGATAAATATTTGTAAAACGCACAAAAGCACTAGTAAGTTTTCGACTCATGGACCACCGGGTGGTATCCGGTCGTCCATAAACTGAATGTTTGCTAGTGATTGTTGTACTTTCTTCTCCGACATTGTAATTAATTGCCGGGTGTTTAATTAGAAAGACAGAGTCAACTTTACTTAATATTAGATTTGAGAAGTTCTAGTAGTTTTTTCTTTGTTCGGAAACTTGTTTTTATTCCCATTTCAGAAGCCAGACAAGGTATGTATGGCGTGACCCTTCCTGACTGATACCACTTCCTCTTATCTGACAAACTGAGAAACAGTTCCACCCACTTTTGGCACTTTAGGAAACTATACTGAACCGATTTCGATTCACATTCCTTGGAGTGAAGGAAAGTGTGCAGTTCAAGCAAGCCGCGCCATATCTTGATCTAGTAAATTATATCATTATCTCCAGGTAGAACTTCCATCACTGACGGTTTTTACCGTTGTGTTCGTGGAACCGTTTTCTACGACTGTCCGTCCACTATCAATTTTAAGTTTGACTTCCACTACCACTAACATCACCAGTACTTTTGACAGGGCAGGGCAGTCTGTGTAGTAACCCCGGAACCCTGGAATTCAAGGGCCCGAGCAGGTTGTTCGTTGAGTTGAAATAAAACCTGCCATTCATTTGCAGACAACATTACAGGGCTGAATAGAGACGCTTCCTCCGTTATCTACGTAATTACACTCATTTCGCCCATGGATTCGAGGAAAATTCGAACTCTTGCAGTCCATGTTCGGAAAATTTTCAAAATCTGGACTGCAAATGTGGCGGGTGTCCATAATGTCCCTGAATACCCCTCCAATACACCCTGTCTAGCTGCTTCGCAACTCGCACTGTATGTTCGTCATCATCAGTAAGAGATTATCAAAGAGCACTAAGGGCGCACCATAATTCACCTCGGCTCCGATATTTCTTTCACCGGCTCCGACCACTACCTGCTTTAAGTTTGGTTTATTCTGATACAGTTCGGCCGCCGTGGACGGGTCACTTTCAACGGCTTGGCAATATCTCCACGAACGCAATAATATTAGATTCCAAACACTAATTATAGGCATAATCATCAAAAATTTAATTAATGAAGCACCGGGTACCACCCGGTGCTTCATAAATTAAAATTTTGGTGATGATGATTTTCATTCTTGATAGACAGCATTGCCCACGCGTGGAATATGACCAGTCTACGACGACTGTACTTTCACAACAATCACTGGGCGGTCTTATCACATCCACAGCCTTGTGGCAATCGATAAGGCCGTCTATCATCACAACGTTCGCGACCAATTGTCGAAGTAATGTGGCAAGTCGGTGAAAGGAAAAAACAAACCAGCCATGCCTGGAAAATAAACAATACGCTTCTCACAAGGGGTAATCACTTTCTCAACCACTAGGCAAAAAAATACATTTGATTCTGATTCTCGAACAAATAGTTTTTTTTTTTCAAATCAATGAGAAGGATGGCTTTTATTTTTATATTTTGTTGAACTCTGTTCGAATTATAAATTATTTGGGGTTGGAAAAATGTGTTCGCGTATTCTTGCCTTGTTGAAAATCTATGGGAGAGTGCAGGCACTTTCCCGTGAATTATAACAGAGCAAACCAATCAATCAATCAATCATCTTTATTTTTTTGTACCAACTACATGGTGTCTAAGAATATAATAAGAAAACACATATTACAATTATCACAATTGCTGTTGTTGCGCATACGCAAAAGCGGGAGAAAACATTATTCTTTCTATATAATTACCACTACAAACCGACTATTTATTGCACAACAATAGTAGTGCAATAAATAGTCGGTCGAGCCTTCGTCGTGTACTGAGAATTTTCAACGAATCCTTAATGTATTAAGAACGCCTCCCCGGACATCATTTAGAGGAGTTGGAGCGAGCACCATGCCTATTATGCGAACATTTTAACATTCTTGACTTTGATCAGCGGGAAAACTTACGCGCACTCGCCCACGCCAACGTCAGTCTAGTTCGAAGGAGTTTTCGAAATTTCAACACAAAACAGCTGACAATCATAACACTCCTTCAGTCAATAACTGCTATATTCTCGAGGAGTAGGGGGAGGTGGTGTGGGGGGGGGGGGGGTGTTGCTATACAGGCTAAATAATTCCACTTCGCAGGTTATATGAAGACTTCAAGTGGCGTTAAATATACAGTTGAAACTAGAAGTCATGTCATGAAATGCGCACAAATAGCACGTCGATCTGCGCGTTAATCTACGCGTTATGACCATAGTAAGGCTATCAAATTCTGTACATGTGGCCAGTAGACAAGCAATGCTTCAGCCAAAGGACCTCCGGGTAATACGGAGGTCCATAGGCAGAAACATTGCCTGTGTTTGCTATGAGTAACCAGGAGAACCTGACGTGCTTTGGATGCTATTCGATATGTCAATTGCGCGCAATTCCTACGCGCAATTAAGTCTAGATAAGCGCACAGTTCGTGACAGGACTTTTAGTTTTAACTTTACCTCAGAGACAAGCTAGACTCACAGCACTGAATCAGTTAATAATAACCATGACATACATTGCAAACGTAAATTCACTGAAGCCAACGTGGCCATATTTAGGTCACTTCTCTACCAAAGCGATTTTTCGTCAATTCTTGAATCAAGCTGTCCTAATGCAGCTTACGAGAATTTCATGGATATCTATTCAACAGCCTTTGAACAGGCGTTTCCTGTAGTAAATGTGCAACTGCAAG
Source organism: Pictodentalium vernedei (assembly GCA_031216915.1). Classification (NCBI taxonomy): domain Eukaryota; kingdom Metazoa; phylum Mollusca; class Scaphopoda; order Dentaliida; family Dentaliidae; genus Pictodentalium; species Pictodentalium vernedei. Next base: position 131,375,325 of record CM062297.1, read on the forward strand.
CTAAGTTTATCAGAAAACAACCGTGGATGTCCAAGGGACTCATGACTTCATCTCTCAATAAGTCAAAGTTTTATAATAAAAAGATAAAATCCCCAACAGAACAAAACATACAAAACTACAAAAATTACTGTAAAATCTTTAATAAAATAAAAAAACAAAGTAAAGCAATGTATTATAATAAGATACTAAATGATAGCAAAAACAATTTAAGAGAAACTTGGAAAATATTAAATGAAACAATAAACAAAGCAAAACGTACAACTAGCTTGCCTTCTACTTTTATCAAAGACAATAATTGCGAAATAAATGACCCAAAGGAAATAGCATGTGCCTTTAATAATTTTTTTGTAAACACGGGAAGACGTGCTAGTGCAGAATTGACACAAACAGATAAATCCTTCCAAAACTTCATGGGTCCGTCTTCCTCAAATAACTTCTACATAACATCCACTACCCCTTGTGAAGTGATGGATGTTGCCAAACGAATGAAAGCCAAAAGGTCAGAAGACTGTGATGGCACCACAACATATCTTCTAAAGAATTCTATAGATATATTAGCCCACCCGTTTGCTCATATCGTCAACCAGTCTTTCATCAGCGGTGTTGTACCAAACCGAATGAAAATCGCTAAAGTCATTCCAATTTTTAAAACCGGGGATGAAAATAGATTTAATAACTACAGACCTATAAGTATTCTTCCAGCATTCTCTAAAATCTTAGAAAAATTAATGGCAAATAGAATGATTAATTACCTGGATACATTTGATATTCTTTATCAGCATCAATATGGCTTCAGAAAAAATCATAGCACCACACATCCCGTGATGCAACTCCTGAGACATATTGCTATAGAAAACAACAAACCAACAAAAGATTTAACTCTAGCGGTATTTATAGACTTTTCGAAAGCTTTCGACACGATAAATCATAGTATTCTGATAAACAAATTAGAAAGATATGGATTCAGGGGTATTAGTATTGACTGGTTCAAGAGTTATCTATTTAACAGAACCCAATATGTAAAATGTGGTGAAAATAGTTCGAATGAAGCACAAATAACATGTGGAGTACCACAGGGTTCCATACTTGGGCCTATCCTATTTCTGCTTTATATTAACGACATTCGCCACTCGACATTGTTAAATCTCCTATCATTTGCGGATGACACGACAGCCTATGCTTCAGGTCCAAATGCAAGGAGATTGGCTGAATATATAAATCATGAATTAAGCAAATTAAATGAATGGTGCTCAGCCAACCAGCTTGTGTTGAACACATGTAAAACTAAGTACGTTCTGATAAATCCAACCCGTAGCACACTAGTCCCAGAAAATTTATCTATAGAAATACAAAACCAACCGATAAAAAGAATAGGAGGCCATGAACAAGATAAATCACTAAAATTTCTTGGTATTAGCATTGATGACAATCTAACATACAGTGCCCATATCTCACATGTTTGCTCCAAAATTGGAAAAGTAAATTATGCATTGAATAAAGTGAAAAAAATGTTGCCACAGAAGGCCTTAAAAACATTATACTTTGCCCTTATACATAGCCACCTGTTATATGGCATCCATGTCTGGGGTAATGCTCGGGCAACTAATAAAATTCTCATTATGCAGAAACGCTCACTTCGTATCATTAATAATTCAAATTACAACGCCCATACTGATCCCTTATTTATAAAAAATAAAATACTTAAAATTAATGACTTGTTTAAACTCCAAGCTTGTCTCTTCATTTTTGATTGGAAAATGGGACAACTTCCATCATCATTTAATGACTTTTTTAACCCAACTCAAAATATCTCACAAAGAGTTACGAGACAATCAGATTTATTACAGGTGAGTAGAACGCGTACTAAAGCCCTCGATAGGTTACAGATCCATGCATTTCCGAGGGTGTGGAATGAATTGGAATGAATTGGATCAAGATTTAAGGTCTATTACTAACAGAAATCTATTCAAAAAATTATTGACACAAAAATTCATCTCCCAATACCCAAGTAGTGTTGAATGTGACAATCCCTATTGTCGAGATTGTAATTTTAATGTCGGTAGATAATTATGGATTCAAACCCCTGAAGATGTTTTTACAAATAATCAAATGTCTGCACAGCTATTAACTTGGCCCCTCACTATACATTGGTCATTTTCCAATTTGTATGCTCTTTGCATTTGATAACACCAAGTAATATACTACGTCTGTTTATCTCGCCCAACAGAAAAGTATGATTAAACTGCCAAGTCCGACACTTTCAACACCAAAAAATTAAATCGGAATGCGATCGGATAACTTGCCTTTAACCCACATCCACAGTCAGTGTACAATGCTCACTCTAGAACAAATTTTAGTTGGAGATGACAGGTAGACAGCCAATCTGGCTATGTCATCTCCCTACGGTATAGATATTTATTTATATCATCAAATTGTACTAATGTTTTGTGCTTTTGAAATCTTGTATTATACATGCATTGATGTAATTCCAATCTATAACGTTAAATAAATAATCAATCAATCAATCATGGGTGTTCAATTATATTTACGCACATTTCTAGAAAAAGAAACACCATCCATATACCATTTGAGTTGTTTACTGCAGAACAGCACAAAATGGATGCCCACAAAATAAATACAATTAATAGGCAATGTATTTTAATTATGGTTTGTTGAAAACATGTCCAAATACAAATACATAAATTAAAAATTGTAAAGTTTCACTGTTCCATACTAATTTTAAAAGAAACTGAAAGTCAATAATAATGTTCAACGATGGGGTTGAATTTCAATAAGGAATTGCATGAGTGTTAAATCTATTCATTGGGGAATTATCGTCTTTAGCTACAACTCCAACACAAACATGGTCGCAAACATACAGTACGTGGAGAGTGTATTGTCACTAAATCACCCGCAGAGTGGAGATTCTACCCAAGCAATAATTTCAAATTCGCAAAGCATAACAAGTACAGGCAAAGTTTCAGCCAATGGACCTCCGGGTTAAACCCGGAGGTCCATTGGCTGAAACATTGCTTGTGTTTTTTGTCCATATGTACAAAATTTGAAAGTTATAGTTTGGGTGATTTAGTGACAATACGCTCTCCATGTACTGTATACGTGCATGTACATGTCATAATATTAAATACACACATATGGGAAACATTAGATTTTATTTGTTTTAGTAATTTCCATCGACAGAATGAGTCTCTCTCTATATATATTTATTTTATATGATTTTCTTTCCCAGAATTGCTCTTTATCAAGTTCGGCTGATATGACGCCAATCTCCGCCGATATGAACCAAGGAAGAGTTGTCCCCATTGATGCATAGTTACTAAGCGCAACCAATTTGTTTTCACTGAAACCTTTAATGGCCATAAGCAAAGGAGAGAACTGGGGTTTAGGCCCCTGCATATATTCGATTGTTCGAGTCGATCAACAAATTCGAGTCGAATTCCAGTCGAAAATAAAATCACGAATATAAAAATCGAATATGAAAAACAACTTATTAATAAAAGTCTCGGTATACGTACGTTCGTCATTTAATACTGGCTAAATTGTCAAAACAATGTAAGGAATTGAGCGCGAATCGCAAGCATAAGTCGTCAACATGGAACTTACAGTGTATTACCAATGTAGTTTGGAATCACGCGTGTCGCGTGATTCCAAATGACATCGGTAATGGACTCATATTTTATAGTAGATAAAGCCGCGGCTACATACACGTGTAATACATGTTATGAAAAACCCAAGCGACGGGGACTACATCTCACCTCTGGTACACTTTAGTAAGAAGCATCCGTCGCTTCATGGTAAGGCAAGATCGGACGTTGCCAAGCTTAAAGTCAAGATGGGAGCGAAGCAATCACAGGTGCATGCACATTCTTTGTCTCCTATTCAACCATGCGTTCAAGTGTGCTGCATTGTTAACGTAGGAACTGTTCAGTGTTAACATGAATTTGTGGATAAATCATCAATACAGTGCCAAAACAAACCTAATGTGGCTATTTTAAACTGCAAATATCGCGTACGAAACAGCACTTGGACACCTGGTTTCGGCTAACTTGGTTCGAATTCGATCGATGTTCGGTCGACTCGAACACTTTTTTGAAAAGTTCGAGTCGAAAGTCGAGTCGAAAAAACATCCATATTCGCAGGGACCTACTGGGTTTATATAATGGAGAGGTTTGAAGCGAAGTTTATGAATGACGAGGAATTACGGAGGTCAATGGGAGAGTATTTATTTATTTGGGTTTATTGACACTTTTGACAGCCAGGGTCACCTCGTGTCGGACAGTTTTACGGGTGGAGGAAGCCGAAGTACCTGGACAGATCCACCGAATAACGGCGAGCAACTGTCAGGCTCCCCATCATACTAACTCCACACAAGCAGGGTTAGCATTGGTTGAAGACAAGTGCACCATCGACGTGCAGTGCGCCCCCGGTACACAGCGCCATCGTGCCCCAACGTAGGCAATGGGGGTTAAGTGTATTGCCCAAGGACACAGCGCACTTGCAGCAGGTGGAATTCGAACCGAGGCACTCTCGGCTTGCAGTCTGCATCTCTACCAACTGAGCCGCCACCCCCCCCCCCCCCCCCCCCCCCCGCAATGAGAGAGGATTATGTGGTTGAGAAGAAGAGGTTTGTAAAGGAAATGCCACGCAAACTCAAGACCCAGAGTTGTAAGTAGAGATTCATCGATGTGGGAGAAGAGATCGTTCTGGTATCCGAATGTTGCGGCTTCCCCACTGGGGAAACCGAAACGTTCGGATAGCTGAAACAAGAGAAGAGGAAACGTCGGACTTGGTGAAAAGAATAAGAAACAATAACAATGTCTGAAGACTGTAAAAGATCTGGCAACATTTTGTAATTAATTGCTTTTGTTTAACTGGTAGAGTTCTGGAAGCCCACATTTTTGGGCTTTGCTCTGAAGTATAGGTACCACAACTTAAAGGCTTCATATTCAGTGATGTGGTTCACTTTATCTTGGAAGAGAAATTATTTAGTCTGTTAGGATTTGCCTTGCTACAATTTATGGGAGAGTGCCCTGTTGGCACTCTCCCATAAATTGTAGCAAGGCAAAGACACGTGAACAAATTCTGACGACCAAAAATAATTTAGCACTCTACCAGTTAACAAATAACGAGGTTATTATCTGGTTTGTGCCAAGCTGGCCGAAATATCAGCCCAAGGTAACTTCACATCAACCTTCGACTTGCGGACTCAAGCTGATATGAAATTACCATGGGTTGAAATCTCGGCCAATTTGAAACTAACCAACAATAACCTCCCAAAATAGATTAGACATCGAGGGAGTTAAAAGCAGAGTCGGCTAAAAGTGAAAAATGGGAGTGATGTAATCTCCTGCACGGAGCAGCCTTGAATAAAATTTTATTGTTTTAAAAATAGATTTGAAGCATGCTGCTGAAGTATTGCATCATTGCTGAATATTCCAGAGCGAAAAAGGGATGCTTTAATGAATATATGCTCCTAAAACATACAAAAAAGACTTTTGGTGTGTTTTTATTGGGAATTTCCCGAACAAATGCACATGCGATCGGGACTTTCCTTTCTGCCAGTTGTTCTCTGTGATTTGCTGCATGCTCCACCGTCACTTCTCACCCATCCCCACCTCCAGGAACAAAAAAACTTTGCCCGAAGGGCTTGCTATACTTGGCAAGAATTCATTTTATACCATGCTCGCCTATGTTACTACCTGTGAAAAGCCTGTATGTTAAATTTTACCTTTTAACCTCACTACCGGTGTAAAGCTTCTACTGCGATTAAAACAATTTACACCTATAGTCGGACGTTCGTCCATCTTGACCTTTGACATGACGCAATTTCCCAGCTCCAATACATTCATACTTCGCGATGTTTCATTCAAACATACGACGGTTTGCGGTAATGTCTACTATGTGTAAATGACTTATTAAGTTTAAAATACCTACAATTAAGCCCAATGGCTGCACATTGAAAATGTTAATTCGTCTGCTCCCAGATATTAAATATGGACTCTTCCAAATGCTTCCATTGAACTGCCATGGAAGCAACCACCAGTGTTCAAAGGGTTAACACTATAGCTGCTATCGCTAAGTAGTGTTCAGTTAATTGTTATTGGGGCGTTAAAATTAACAGTATTTACTTTCTCTCTCAACATTAACATTAAAACCGCTAATGAATTACAATCTTGTCCTCGGGATCTGCGAATCACAAATTTCTTTTCGAATCGAATCTCGAATCGAATCGTGTCTCTGATATCGACATCGAATCGAATCCCGAATCGAATCTTAAAAGACAAGTTATTTCATATTGCATCAAACGGAAGTTACGGAACACTGTGATGACCCTTACGCGATGGAGTAAACAACTTAAACACCATTAACTAAATATTCTCTGTAGCACCGTCGCTGAAACAGCTGGGCCTATTGTCCATAGTTTTAGTTTTTGAAGGCCCAACTTGTTACTATTCACGTTCTTAAGAACGTGAATAGTAACAAGTTAAGCCTTCAAAAACCAAAACTATGGATAATGTTCTGGGCCAAATTCTCGCTTTACCTAACAATTAAACATTGTCAATTACTCAAATAAATAGGGATTGAGCCTACATGACTGAATTTTCTAATGACAGTTTTATCCAATTTTTGTTGAAAATGTAACAAATTGAAGTTAGTACGAGAGATTCGAAAAAATCTCATCCTGAGACTGATTCGGGATCGATCTCGAAGCATACGTATGGTATCGATATCGAATCGAATCTCGAATATTCGCAGGACCCTATCTTATCCCCTCATTCTTTTGCTTTCCTGCTTTAGGAAGGGTTATCGGAGATAGACGGGTCATGCAGGACTCGTTTTCTAGGTGACAATGATGTTGGATGATTAGAAAGTGTGGTTGTTTTCCTTGAAACAGAAGCCAGTGAAAAGCTGTGAAAGTTACACACTGCAGGAAATATTCCTCAGTTGTTGTGAGATAATTTAGCTTAAATCAATCCAACACATAGGCGGTTGTGGGGGGGGAGGGTAGCTTTAGCCCCAGCATGATTTATAGTCGATACTTGCAATGTGTATTTTATTTATTACTTTCCAAAGTGTGATTTACTGGGATTTCCCGGTTTGATTATAAACGATAACTTAACAAGTGAATTATGTAATCAACAATTGGGTTATGTATCCGTGCGCGCAAACGAAGACGCTTTCCTGTGGGTGTAATGGGGACTTCATTGTTTTTTTGTTTTTTTACCCTTTACCTAACATGACAAGCAGACGACACAAGCAAAAAAAAATTCTTGAATAACTATTTTTTTCATTTTTTGTCTCAAAAACATAGGTTATGACTTCTCATTGGGACGAGCTCGATGAGCTAGCTCCAATGAGGGGTCATAACCTATGTTTTAGAGAAAAAAAAATTGGCGATTTATTTTTGAGAACAGCGCTGGCCGGTTTTGGCCGTTACGCAAGGTAAAGGGTTAAATTATAATATAATTATCGTTAATAATGAAAAGTAAATAAACAGACTAATCGCTTGACTGGACTGATTACGTGAAATAATTCATTCGAGGCGAGGGACATATTGTAAAATACTCGTGCGCATTCGCGCACTCGGGTCCCTCACCTCTCAAGAATTAGTTCACGTAACCAGGCTAGTCAAGCGATTACTCACTATATATCAGTAATTTTGAAAGTCCGACTGTTGTGATTAATCAATATATAATTCAGAGTAATTACAGATTTTTTCCGGCATTTTCATTTGGAGAAGGCTTGACAAATATGGATATGTCATAAGTGTAGGGAACATTCCAACTTGGGGTGGGGTGGGGTGTGGTGGTAAAGTCACGGAAGGGAACCCAAACAATGATGTATAAATGATGCCTTTAGTGACAGGGTAGGAAAACAGTACACAAAGGTAATGTTTAACGTACATTTACACTGAGAAAGGTACCGATTTTTGGTTTAAATTTTATCAAAGAGCTGAGACAATGTATCAGCCCGGTGCGGGCATGTGTTCAATATTTTGGCCAAAGTGTGCGTTTTCTCTACTTTGAAGGCTGTAGAGGAAATATACCATAAGAGGCAATCTTAAGAGTAAAGAGTTTGTGAACCATCTTTCTCCTAATTCCCAATATGATTGCAATAACGGGAACCCAAAAGAGAAATACATGCTTCGGATCTGCGTTCGAGTTGTGATCGATCTCTCTCTCTCCCTCTCTCTCTCTCTCTCTCTCTCTCTCTCTCTCTCTCTCTCTCTCTCTCTCTCTCTGTGTGTGTGTGTCTCCTCTCTGTCTCTCTCTGTCTCTGTCCTCTCTCCCTCTGTCTCTGCCTCAGTCTCTTTCTGGGGTATGTGGGGGTGGGGGTACGGGATGGGGTGCGCTTTGCTATCCCACCGGCTCTTACGACCCAGTCGCATGAACAACGTCAGAACGAAAATTGCTATCGCTGTGGCAAACTTTCCTGCTGAAAAAAGCAAATTTGTCTGGCCTTCTAATGTTTCATACGTATACACAGTACGTGGAGAGTGGATTGTAAACAAATCACCCATGGAGTGGAGGTATCACCCATGCTACTACTCTTAAATTTTGAACAGAAACACAAGTAGCACAAGCAAAGTGTCAACCAATGGACCTCTGAGTTTAACCCGGTGTAAAAGGAATGGAAGTCCGTAGGAACGTTAGTCCCTCTGGACTATTATTCCGCGGAATTATAGTCCTAGGTCTAACATTTCTAGGAATAGTAGTCCGGCGGAATACTATTCCTAGAAATGTTAGACCTAGGACTATAATTCCGCGGAATAATAGTCCAGAGGGACTAATTTTCCTACGGACTTCCATTCCTGTTACACCGGAGGTCCAGTGGCTGAAACTGTGCTTACGCTAATTACACTTCGCAACAAATTAGCATTTATTGCTTGAGAGAAATCATCGCTTCACGGGTGTTTTATTGATAATACACTTTCCATGTACTGTATATATAGATGGAAATGAGTATGGGTAACTAAAAGTCTTGAACTTTATTTCTAAAACTAAGCTCATTACACCTGAAGAATAAAGGGAGCAGTGGCTCAGTGGTAGACTGTTGGACTTCTATGCTCGAGGTCTCGTGTTCGATCCCCGCCGGGACGACCCGCGTTGTGTACTTGGGCAAGGTACTTTATCCCTGTTGCCTACATGGTGGGCACGGTTGCGCCGTGTACTAAGGCGTGCTGCACGTCGATGGTGCACATGTCTTCAACCGCTGTAACCCTGCTTGAACGGAGCTTGAACAGAGTTAGAATGTTGAGGAGCTGACAGTTGCTCGTCGTTGCTCGGTGGTTCTCTCCGGGTATTCCGGCTTCCTCCACTCGTACAGTTGTCACGGTCATGATTAGCCATTGTGCATAAGTATGTGACTTTAAACCCCAATAAATAAATAAATATAAATACCTGAAGAATAAAAACTAAAAAAAAAAAACGCAATGATATTTCTGTCTTCAAAGATGAATGGGTTTAACCGATTCGTACCTATTAATGATACGCGATGAGCAATTAAACCCCGTTAATACTTAGCATCCATATATTCAGATTTCGCACCTGTTTTATCTTAAAGCCACCAACCGCAGAAACGCGAAGATCGGCAAATTGCAACTTCTCCAACAGACGGCGCGATTACTACTGGTATTCTGAAGAGAACGAACTGCACTCGATTAAATGTGATCGGTAAACTAATGGATAAAATTTTCCGTTGTTCCAATGCCAGCACGCGGTTTCTCGCTTTCTCGTTAATAATATTGGCGTATCGCTGTTGATCGACATTCTGCTATAATACATGGGATAACACACTTCTCTTCTGTTGATTGTGACGGAATTCGGCCAAGACTGTGGTAGAAATGGAGGAGGAATTCTTTAGTGTTTGTTCTATCATAAGATTGTTTTGTGCGTTTGTGATATTAGAAATATCAAATGTGACCTCAGAAAAACATGGAAATGATAAACACTGGAAGAACTCTTCTATTGGACACGGATTAAAAGGAGTTTACAATATTTCAAACGATAACAACATTCCGACATCGAACACTTCCAATGGCGTTAATAATTCTACTATACATACAATCGGGCTTCCTTCTAACAAACAGTTCCCACTAGCATTGGTTGTGGCTGCAGTTGCGGCGTTTGTGGGGATCATGGTTTTCATGGGACTTGCGTACTATTTCCATGCCCTGCAACTCGATGAGAGGAAAAAACATTTTGTAGGGTTGGTGCTAGCTATGAGGGACAAAAATAACCCTCATTCTGACCAAGACAATAATCAGACATTCGCGGGTAACGTCAACGCTTTAAATATCCCAGAAGAGGAAATATCCAAGTCAAACGTTGATGATGAAGACATAAACGCTATTGTTGTGAAACACATGTTGCAACAGAGTGGTCGAAAGAAATCCCAATATGTGTTCTAGTTTTTGACTTCTCGTTGAATTGACGACGATTTTTTACACTGTGATAAAACGCTTCCTTTCTCAAATATACAATGAGTTGTGACCATTTATCATAGCATCCATTATCTGTATCACAAAACTCCGATTGCAGCTGGGGTCAAGTCGGGCTGTGAATTTATATTTCATGCACAAATAAATATAACAGATGTTTATGTAGTTATTATTTATTTATTTATTTATTTATTGGTTTTTGAGGTCACATACTTATGCACAAATGGCTAATCGTGACCGTGACAGTTTTACGGGTGGAGGATGCCGGAGTACTCGGAGAGAACCACCGAGCATCGACGAGCAACTGTCATCTCCTCAACATTCTAACTCTGTTCAAGCTCCGCTCAAGCAGGGTTACAGCGGTTGAAGACATGTGCACCATCGACGTGCAGTACGCCTTAGCACACGGCGTCATCGTGCCCCCATGTAGGCTATTTGGGATAAAGTACCTTGCCCAAGGACACAGCGCGGATCGTCCCGGACGGGGATCGAACTCGGGACCAAGTTTATGTAGTTCATATTATTTATTAACCCTTTGAACCCTAGCGACCGCTTTTCCGGCCAGAAACATGATACGTCATGACGTCATTAAATATAATGGCTGCTCAGTAAATGTGCGGGGAAGCCCAAGGCTACACGTTGAAAATATTGATTGGTCTTCCCCAAATAATGAATTTGGACTCTTCCGATTGCAACCATTGAACTGGAATGGAATGTACCACTAGAGTTGAAACGGTTAAAAGAACTACTTAAAATACAGCTTTGTCTCCCCCATTCGACAAAGCAGAGAAAGCGTCTTTATACGGTAAGGAAACATGGCAAAATATGACATTGAAGATGTGTTCCTTTTGCAAAATGTACTTGCCTTGGAATGTATTTATTAGCTCACCAGACCTAACGTCAGCGTGGGTTTTTGACGTCTTTCATCTTTCGCCCGGTGTCCATAGTTTGTCATTCACTGTCCGCCGTCCGTTTCCCAGTAACTCTGCATTTCAATCTTTGACACAACTACTGGTCGAAATCCGAGAATATTGGACACAGTTTATCTTTGAGGGATACTTTTTCAACTCTTTTGAAATCAAGATGCCAACCTCATAGAGTAGGGACAGTGCCCAAAATACACGAAATACTAAGCAAACTCTTCTCATAAATCTCTCGCCAAAACGCTTTGGGATTTGATATCCAACTGTTTTTCGGCGCAACAAAATTAATCTTTTGATCTCAGGCAGTGGCGCATTCGTTTTTTTTTTGCGGCCCGCATTTGTCACATTTATTTCGGAGGCCAAATTCAAAATTTATAAAACTATCATAGGGTGTGATTTTAGCGGCATCGCATCACGATTTACGATGCAGTATGTCGTATACATTGATACAGTACTGTTATTCTCTTCGCGAAATGCTACACGATTCCCATATGTACGGTACGTGGAGAGTGTATTATTACTAAATCACCCGCAGAGTGGAGATTCCACCCAAGCAATAATTGCAAATATGTTGCAAAGCATAACCAGTACAAGCAAAGTTTCAGTTAATGGACCTCCGGGTTAAACCCGGAGGTCCATTGGCTGAAACATTGCTTGTGTTTTTTGTCGATATGTACACAATTTGATAATTATAGCATGAGTGACAACTCCACTCCGTGGGTGATTTAGTTACAATCCACTCTCCACGTACTGTATGTACAAAATACAAATTTATTTAACTGGTTTATGGCTAGATTATTTTTGGTGGTCTGAATCAGTTTATCAAAACTAGTTTTATTACAATTGAGTGGAGAGTGCAAAAAGGCACTCTCCAGTAATTTGTAATAGAACAAATTTGTACGAACAAACTGTTATTTACGTTTGACTGAATACGAAACATGGGCAAGGAAAATGTTGGCTTTTGAACTAGTACCTTCATTTTTTTTTAAAGGCCTTATTGTGGCTTCCAACAATAACCAGTTAGAAAAACTCACTATTTTCTATCTTTTGCTGTTATATATAGATTTTGAGTTGTATGATCACTGTTGGGGGCGAGGTGGCGTCGCGGTAACCGGTTCTCGTCAGATCACCGAAGTTAAGCAACGTCGAGCGCGGTTAGTAGTTGGAACTGCGACCATTTCAGCGACTGATTCGTGCTCCCGCGTTGTGTCCTTGGGCAAGGCACTTAACCCCGATCGCCTACATGGGGCACGATGACGCTGTGTACTAAGGCGTACTGCGCGTCCATGGTGCGCATGTCTTCAACCAATCTAACCCTGCCTGTGCCGCCTTGCAGAGTTCAGAGTTACGATGTTGGAGAGCTGCTCGTCGTTGCTCGGTAGTTCTCTCCGGGTACTCCGGCTTCTTCCACCTATAAAACTGTCACCGACATGATATGACCCTGGTTGTTAATGTGTCGTTAAACCCTAATAAAAAAAAATGATCACTGTTACAAAAAAACTATCAGTGAAATCGGTATGGAGGGCTCTAGTATTTAATTTTAGGCTCTCACGAACATTGCATCATTGTTACAAAAAAAAACTATCAGTGAAATCAACACGGTGGGCTCTAGTATTTAATTTTAGGCTCTCACGAACATTGCATCAGGAATAAAAAATAAAAACCGCCCCCCCCCCCCCCCCCCCCATTCGTTTTGAAGACAAATGCCTGAGAATCAATTATTTAATTTTGTTTGGCCTTGGTGACTAAGTGTTTTTAAGTTTTGTCAAGGAAAGCTTTTCGGGCTAATTCCAAATTCTTGATAGAATCGAGTAACTAATTTGAAGCAAATTTGGTACGTAGTATTATGCGATGCCATGTACTTGCTTTATGCAAGCCGCAGTGTTAAGATGGACAAAAATTCAAACGTCCATTCTTCCAGCACTACAGGAGACGGATATTTCTTGTTTGGTATTAAATTGTGTTTTGTGGGTAATAGACGTAATTTTTCTAAACAACTGCTACCGATTGTTTAGCTGAGTACCTTTCTTGAAACTCCCATTTAACCCTTTACCTAATATGAAAAAAAGACGACACTTGCAAACAAACTTCTTGAATAGCTAACTTATTTTCATTTTTTGTCTCAAAAACATAAGTTATGACCGCTCTATGGAACGAGCTCGACGAGCCATGAAAATAATGTCCTTGTTTCTAAGTTGCACGAGACAGACATTTATTATTTTCTTTAGGCAAAACAAAGAAAACTCGATCGTCCTTAAAAAGTTAGTTCACTGTTACCCATCGCTTTTTATGTGTACCCATACTATGTATGGTACACATAATGCCGGCATCCGGGTTGGCCATCCATCGTTCGTCCATCCTTTGTCCGTCCGTCTGTCCGTCCGTCCGTCTGTCCGTCCGGCGTTCGTATCCATTTCTTTGTCATTGGATAACTTGAAAAATATTGTTTGGATTGTCAAGTTACTTTATATTTGTGTTCAGGTTACTGATGTGCCGAGCTGTATAGTTTTTGGTGTAAATCTGATAATTTGATCCTGAGATATTAACCCTTTATTCTCAAATTGAAAATTCCTCCAATCCCTTTGGCATTCGATAACTTGAAAAAATATTGCTTGGATTGTCTAGTTACTTTATATTTGTGTTCAGGTTACTGATTTGCCGAGCTGTATAGTTTTTGGTGTAAATCTGATGATTTGATCCCGAGATATTAACCCTTTATCCTTCAAGTTGAAAATTCCTCCAATCCCTTTGGCATTCGATAACTTGAAAAATATTGCTTGGATTGTCAAGTTACTTTATATTTGTGTTCAGGTTACTGATGTGCCGAGCTGTATAGCTTCTGGTGTAAATCTGATAATTTAATCCTGAGATATTAACCCTTTATCCTTCAAATTGAAAATTCCTCCAATCCCTTTGGCATCCGATAACTTGAAAAATATTGCTTGGATTGTCAAGTTACTTTATATTTGTGTTCAGGTTACTGATGTGCCGAGCTGTATAGTTTTGGGTGTAAATCTGATAATTTGATCCTGAGATATTAACCCTTTATCCTTCAAATTGAAAATTCCTCCAATCCCTTTGGCATGAGATAACTCAAAAAATATCAATCCAATTGTCATGTTACTTTATATATTTATTCAGGTTACTGATGTGCTGTGTGTATAGTTTTTTTTATGTGAATCTGATAATTTGATCCGGAGTTATTAACCCTTTATCCATCAAATTAGACACTCCTCCAATCCATTTCTATATGTACCCATACCATGTATGGTGTACATAATGTCGACATCCGTAGTGGCCCTCCGTCATACAGCTTTCTACTAGTTGCGCGTATGGGTACACATCTGACGATTTCATCGGCCTATTTTTAATCATCCATTCCAAGACATTTGTTTCAATTTTGTTCACTAATTTGTTGTCAGCATCGTCGCGACATCGCGGAAGGCGCATGCTCGGTTGTCTGTGATGCCAGTGTTGGGCGAAAACTTATTTCTTAGTGATAGCAGCATAATGGCATTAAGTGTCATACTGATGTAAATTGTCTCCTATGCATGCGAACATGGGTTGGCGGGAAAACGTATTAGACACCTCAGCAGAATTATTATATGCCTCTGTGTTTGCGTTGGCAAGTCACGTCACAAATGAATGTCCGCACGGTGGCGCTGTGTACTAAGGCGTACTGCACGTCGATGATACACTTGTCTTCAAGCAATGCTAACCTTGCTTGTGAGGAGTTAGTACGCTGGGGAGTCTGACAGTTGCTCACCGCTGCTCGGCGGTTCTTTCAGATATTCCGCCTTCCTCCTCCCGCAAAATTGTCC
Source organism: Pictodentalium vernedei (assembly GCA_031216915.1). Classification (NCBI taxonomy): domain Eukaryota; kingdom Metazoa; phylum Mollusca; class Scaphopoda; order Dentaliida; family Dentaliidae; genus Pictodentalium; species Pictodentalium vernedei. Next base: position 131,390,528 of record CM062297.1, read on the forward strand.
AGCACGAGGCGACCCTGGCTGTCGAAAGTGTCGTTAAAACCTAATAAATAAATAAATAAATAAATAAATAAATAAATAAATAATGAACGGCCTTCCTATTCTAGCGTTTCGTATCTTGATTTTGGAAGCCCTGAGTATTAGGTCCTAAGATTCGTCAAAGTTGGGGGCATTAGAGACTTGCCAAGACAGTTATTGTTCAGCCCCATTAAAAAAAAAGGTTATTATTCCAACTGTCTGAAATGTCATGTTTAGGTTTTGCAGGCTTCCTGGAGGGCTTAGAATATTTATTAACCCTTTTGTGCCCAATTCCAACTCTGTTCGCTTTTTACTGCCCAACATGCCGTCTGGAAAAACTTGCATTGTAAGTACCTTCGCAGTTGTTTCTAGACAGGTCTTGGCTGTCTATAAAGGCAGCCATGACTTTCCTAGAAGCAGCTGCAAAGCCACTGGCTGTAGACAATCAATGTGAAAGAAACATGTATAAAAATCTCCGACCCTCTAATGGTTAAATCATGGAAGAAAACAGACAATCTGCTATGGCCTCTATTATATAACGTTCTGTAATCTGGGGATATCGATTTCCGCTGTGAGTTTGAGAGGATCTTAATGGTTTGTAAATATACTCCTACGTTCATCAAATGTTTTGGTGGTAAGACTGGAAAGTACGAATACGTTGTAAATCCCATATATAACTCGCCAATCGAAGTTGACTATTAAACGGAAGTCAGGGATTCCTTTGGGTATCTATAGGAGCTGTTTATTGGACCCTTTTCCAATGACATTTAGGCACGAATTTCCCAGTTCTTACCCCTAGATTCCTAATCTAAGTTCCCACTCAAACAAACATATAATGCACCATTGGTGCCCTGCACTGTTGGTTTTCTGAGGCCTTACGACCACCCAGTCCAGGGCATCAATTATACATTAACCCTTTACCCAACGTGAATCCCAAAACCGGTCAGCGCTATTCTCAAAAATCGCCAATTAATTTTCATTATATTTTCATTTTTTGTCTCAAAAACATAGGTTATGACCCCTCATTGGAACGAGCTCGACGAGCTCGTTCCAATGAGGGGTCATAACCTATATTTTTGTGAAAAAAATGAAAAAAACTTAGTTATTCAAAAATTTTGTTTGCAAGTGTCGTCTGCTTTTCATGTTAGGTAAAGATTAATTTTAAATTGCATGCTCTACGAAGTCTCTTAATTCAAAGACAAATGAAACATTCTTCTTTAATAGTATTAAAACAGTTTAACAGAGACTGCATGAACATGATTCCATGTGACTGTTTGTTATAAAACTTACTTGGAGTATGCATGCAGTTGTTTGGGAATCGGTCTTAGTGTTCTCTGCTGAATTCGAATGTAAAAGTTCTTTGTCTTTGTATGTTTTTCGCCCTCCAAAACAAATTTCCAATTGGAATCCCCATGACGTATATTTTCCAAATAGCATCGGCCCCCGGAATCTTTCCCCACAAAAAGCAGAAAAGCCCTTGAAAGCTGTGAATATGTCATATTGAACTGACAGATGTAAAATTGTTTGCTTGGCTGTTCGATATTTGTTTGTTTCTAAAGTTATGATGCGTTTGTCACGTCGCAGCCATTGATCATTTTTCACCAACGTTAGTTAATCAGGGATGTGGCTAGAGGGTTTCAGCTGGGGGACGGGGGGGGGGGGGGGGGTGCCACCGGTGTAAATTCCAACTGTGGGTGGTTTCGATAGGTGGTTGGACTGCAGCGCTGGGTGATATCTTTTAACCCTTTACCCAACGAACCGCCCACGTAATATGCAAATACGGCTGCTGAAAAAATATTATTTTTCGAAAAACTTCAACAAGACCATATCATGTGACCCCTCTTTGGAACGAGCTCGTCGAACTCGTTCCAAAGAGGGGTCACATGATATGGTTTTGTTGATTTTTTTTTTTTTAAATTTAAAAAAATGATATTTAAAATAATGAATTTTGAAATCGTCTGCCTTGGGTAAAGGGTTATGAACCCTTCTGAAAATTTTCAGAAACGGAAAAAGCATCATTTATAATGTGTCTGGGTCAGACAATTTACCGGATTGATGTCAGAGTCGAAATTTTGAGGCCATGTCAATTTTAGAGTAGGAAATTTGAAACTCAAGTTTCCAGTTGGAAATAAAAGATCAAAATTTCTCATCATTAGTTGGAATTATAATATTTTTCATGAACAATGTTAATTTATTGAATTTCCAACTATTTGATTTTTGACCTCGGAATTACCAACTATTGAAAAAAAATACTCCTAGGGAGACACCCCCTCCCCCACCCACCCCACCCCCACACACACACCCTGTCGCCACATCCCTGTTGTTAATACACAAATAGCGTAATGTAGTGGGATTGATTGACATTGAAGTCAGCAACATTCAACAGTGACAAATGTTCATTGGTTGTTGAACGCGTTTTGATGGAAGACGCGAGTTTCCTTCTATTTTAGCAGGCATCTTCACGTGTCAGTAAAAGTCCCATGCTCTATCTGGGCGGCGTATTCATCTTTTTTCTTCTAATCGTGAACTTTCCAAGTAACTGGATGTTTGAATACTGATCGGAAGCTGGAATTACAACTTAGTTGCCTAAAAGCAAAGTTGGCACCAGGGGCGGGGTAGGGATTTCTCATCACCCTAATCCCGGCCAATATTTTAAATAGTTAGAAATTCGAAAATCAAACCATCAACAGTAGAACGTTTCTTGCCTTGGGTGCATCTAGTAGATTTCCCGGCATTCTATCTGTAGCTGTCACTTACATCTACTGATTTTGAAACCACATTTCATGGGATTTTATAACTGTAGTCAATATTAATCGCACCGTGAATGCAAATGGGATTCTAAATCTTAAAACCTATATTAGGAAACTTGTGACTCAAGGGGGAAATTATGTAATGGCAATCGGAATTTTGTTCTACCGTGAGGGGTGGTTGCAATTGGAAATCTACATATGCCCCCCACCCCTGTCATTCGATACATCTTAGCAAAGTCCCTGTAGAAGAGTCAGACATAACCGACCGCCAGTAGAATTCTTTGACAGAAAGAAAAGGATCTGAAAATCAAAAGAATGTCCGTATGTTGACACAATTGCTTTCCCTATTTTTTCAACTGATTCTTAAAACCGTGCACTGTAAAGAGTTACCGTTGCAATTCTGTAAAAGATTTTACTGTGAGAGTACCGTATTAAATTACTTTTGGCAATACCAACCTATTTTTATGTGATCCTGGGAGGGGGGGGGGGGGGGTAGTGGGGGGGGGGGGGTCGGTAGGTAGGTAGAGATTCAGGCTTCAAGCCCAGAGGTTCTCGGTTCGAATCCCACATGCGGCAACCGCGTTGTGCCTTTGGGAAAGACCCTCCTTAAACCCCAATAAATAAATAAATATGTGTTCTTGGAAACTTTTTTTATTTATTGCGGATTAACGACACTTTCGACAGCGAGCGTCACCTCGTGTCAGACAGTTTTACGGGATGACAAAGCCGGAGTACCTGGGAAGTGCCACTGAGCAGCGGCTAGCAACTGCCAGACTACCGAACGTACTATTTCCACACAAGCAGGTTTACCATGGATTGAAGACAAGGGCGCCATTTACGTGCAACAAGCCTTAGTACACGGCACCACCGTGCCCACACGTGGGCAGTCGGGTTCAAGTGCCTTGCCCAAGGACACAAACCAGTTACCCCTGGCGGGGATCGAATCGCAGGCCTTTAATTTTGAAGTCCGGTGTCGTAACCACTGGGCCACCGCACTCCCGTTTTGGAACAAAATTATTATTTTGTTTCCCTTCATTTCGCGAAACAGAGTGAACCTTATAAATACTGAACCTGCATCCCTATGGTTGTAGATTAAAGAAATTAATTAACCTTTCTTCACCCTTTGAACCCCAGCGGCCGCTTTTCCGACCAGGAACATGATATGTTATGACGTCATTAAATAGGATGGCTAATTAGGAAATGTGTGGAGTAGACCAATGAATATTTTCAACGTGCAGCCCGAGGCTGCTCGTTGAAAATATTGCTTGGTTTACCCTACAGTACGTGGAGAGTGGATTGTAACTAAATCACCCGCAGAGTGGAGTTATCACCCAAACTATAACTTTCAAATTTTGTATATATTGACTAAAACCACAAGCAATGTTTCAGCCAATGGACTTCCGGGTTGAACCCGGAGGTCCATTGGCTGAAACTTTGCTTGTGCTTGTTATGCTTTGCAACAAATTTGCAATTATTGCTTGGGTGGAATCTCCACTCTGCGGGTGATTTAGAGATAATACACTCGCCACGTACTGTAAATAATGAATATGGACTCTTCTAATTGCTGCCATTGAACTGACATTGAAGATACCACTAGAGTTCAAAGGGTTAAGAATTCAGTCTTCTAAAATGAGGCAACTTTCGACATGGACGATGTCACTTTTTAAAAGGTGGAATTGAAGATTTGAAAGTTGTCATATTCCAGAACAGTTTTAATCAAATTATTATCATGAAATAGCTCATTACGAAAATATCGTTCACACCACGTCTGACACGAGAATGACGTCAGAATTCAGCATTGCGTGTCAGTCGGTTGAATTAGAGTTGAATTAATCTTCTCTTATTTTTCATTAACTGTCTTCCTCATACAAATAGCAGATGACTTTTGCAGAAAAACCTTACAGATAACTAAATATTTTAATTTTTGTCTCGAAAACATAGTTTATGACGCCTCATTGGAACGAACTCGACAAGCTCGTTCCAATGAGGGGCCATAAGCTATGTTTTCAAGCAAAAGTTGAAAAAATAATAGAAATTGTTTGGAGATTTTTATGAATGGCGATGGCCAGTTTAGTCGTGATTTTAGGTAAAATGTTAAATTACACATTATGTAATAAACAAGAATCTAAAATTCGTCACGATTTGAGGTGAAAATTCTGAACCTCGTTCACTAAAATCGATCTGAGCCTCGGTAAACCTCAAACCTCGGCTCGGAACGATTTTAGTGAACTCAGTACGGAAATTTCATATGAAATCGCTACTCATTGGAGACCTTAACCCTTCACCCAACGCAGACGATATCAAAATTTATTATTTTAAATAAAATTTTTAAAAATTTTTCAAAAAAAACTTCAACAAAACCATATCATGTGACCCCCTCATTGGAACGAGCTCAATGAGCTCGTTCCAATGAGGGGTCACATGATATGGTTTTCTTGAAATATTTTGAATTTTTTTTTTTTCAACTGCTCATATTACTCGGGCGGATGCCGGCGATTCGTTAGGTAAAGGGTTAAATCTATCGTAACATTTGTGGTAGAAGTTCCGGGAACTGGTTATCAATAATACTATCGTAAGTTTAACGGCAACTTTTTTCAGCGTGTTTGTGGAAAAGGTGGAGAGGCACGTAAATCCTGTTCGGCCCTTGTTCTGGTGTCTCTGGGTTAATCCCCCATATATTTGTGTGCCGTACGAAATTATGTAACATATGCGATAAAAAGTATTGTTTATCTGTTATATAAATGGGAAGTCTGTAATTCCGTCACGTAATTCCGCCCAGCTGGAAATCACAGTTTGATTATTTTCCTTTGTAAGCAATGCTCCACTTTTCCGTCCTGTGGCGAGTTATTTATTTGTTTATTTATTCGGGTTTAACGACACTTTCAACAACTAGGGTCACACGTTGTGTCGGAAAGTTTTACGGGCGGAGAGAACCACCAAGCAACGGCGAGCAACTGTCAGACTCCCTGACGTACTAACTCCACACATGCAGGGTTGGTGTTGCTTGGAGACAAGTGCACCATCGACGTGCGTTACGCATTAGTACACAGCGCCACCGTTCCCCCACTTGGGCAATCGAAGCGAAGACTAGCACCTGCAACACTGGTGGTATCTTCCATGTCGGCAATTGGAAAAGTTCATATTCATTATTTTGAGGCTGCACTTTTAAAATATTGATTGGTCTACTCCACACATTCACTTGGCAGCCACCCTACTCAATGAAATTATGACGTAGCACGTTCCTGGGCTGGAAAAACTGCCCCCCCCCCCCCGGGTTCAAAGGATTAAAGTATAGGTCCCGACAATACTGTAGTTAGGACCCCGCGAATCACGCTTTCTTGCTAGATCGAAAATTGAATGGAATCGGGCAAAAGGCTCGAAGCCGAATCAAATCTCTAATCTAATCCACTCCCTGATTGTTACGATACTACGGTCGTCGCACGAGAGCTCCCACGTGACCCTAGTATTAATAGGCACACTATACTACAGTACGACCGCCGTGGACTGGTCACTTTCCACGGGTGGAAACTATTTCCACCGACGCATTAATATCAGATTCCAAACACTAATTATGGGAACAAGCACCAAACATTTAATGAACTGGTAGAGCGCTGGAAGCCAATATATAGGCTTCAATCTGATGTGCAGGTACAACAGCTTAAAGGCTTGATATTCAGTGGAAGTGCTTCATTTTATCTTAGGAGTGAAATTATTTAGTCTACTAGGAGTTGCTTTGTTGCGATTTATGGGAGAGTGCCTGAAGGCACTCTCCCATAAATTGGAACAACGCAAGGATATGTAAACAAATTTTGATCACTAAAAATAATTCAGCAATTTTGCTGACGATGATTTTTTATTACCTGATAAACGTATTCCTGGACATCATTGTCCACGCGTGAATTACGCCCAGTCTACGGCGAATGTACTGTATTTCATACCACCAAACCCCATTTACAAGAAGATGTACCTTTATCTATTGACTGAAGTGGATTTTTTTATTTGATTGGTTGATAGATACGTGGTATGAGACCATATTCATTGAAACCCACGATACTTCCGCCCAGCCACTGACAAATTTCCCATACCCAGTGGAAGCCTCGTTCCGAAATCTACAAATTGTCAATACCCCGTAGAAGACGCGTCATTCCAGTTTTACAGTGTACATGTATTATATTTTAATTTTTTGTCTCCAAAATATAGCTCATGACCCATTATTGGAATGAGCTTGTCGAGTATCCTCCTTCATAAGCTATGTTTTTGAGACAAAAAAGAAAAAAAGAAATTCAATAATTTTTTTTATACCAGTCATACCGGCATATTTTCACAAAAACTCTTTTGCACAAAAATTCCACAGAAACCTGTATGGCTCAACAATGGAAGATAAACGATTTCATGCTGTGTGTGTTCACACATGAAATAGATTGTACTTCTAAAACGGAAAGTCAATAGATAAATTCGTTACCCCGTGTCTGATCACGTGGTACGGGTTTTTACCTACCCGAAGCCAGCCTTCGGCCTCATGGGATACGGCTGGCTTCGAGCAGGTAAAAACCCATACCACGTGATCAGACACGGGGTAACTAATAATCTCTTGTTTCTGAAAGATTGAACAATTCTATTTGTGTGACAGTCAATGGCATTCCGTGCATGGCTTCGTTATTCAGTGTATTTTCAGGATATCAGGACCGTATAGGATGATGTTCTAACCCGCTGACATTTAAACTAATTGTGGCACCGTCTGAGCTATCAGTTTGGATGAATGACTTCCATAATCAGTGTTGACATTTCATGTTTTTATTTTTCTTGACAACTCATCCGGACGTTATCCTGTATTTGGAACAATATCTGAACGGTAATAGCCATGTATATTGTACAAAGTTGACGTAATAAATACTTTGATTTTGTCCCTAAAATTGGGGGTTGGAGAGAAACTTTTATTGTTTTATAACTTATGTTCTGGGAATCAACGCTCAGGAAAAGACCCTCCCTGTGTGTAAATCGTGTTGGTAGTTTTAAAAAATAAACTCTGGAACCTTTTGTGTAGTGCACTGTACCCGACAACCTATAGGGCAATGTTGGGCCACAGGGATAAATAAACTAATACTGGGTTACTCGTAGCAATGGTGTCGGAGGCTTTTCTGGTGGTTGGCCTAGGATAACTGCAATTAGCACAGCGCATTGTATCGCTGAATTCTCTTAGAAACTCCATGGCATTCATCTCTGTTTTAAGTGAGTGTTCATCGTCACCTAACATGGGCGTATTCTATGAGTGATTGGCGCACCCCCTATTTTTCAGCTCACTTTTAGCTCAACTTTGGCGAAGCCAAATTTGAGCTTTTGTCATGGCCCGTCGTCCATCTGTCCGTCTGTCCGTACGTCAACAGTTGGATACGGCTCTGGCTAGAGGCCGTATTTATGAACCGATCTTTACGAAACTTCTTGGGTCCCTTTGTTATGACTGTGGGGCGAGAACGAGTGTTTTGGGGTCCAATCCGAAATTCAAGTTGGCCGCCAGCCGCCATTTTGTACCGACGATGCAGAAATCTGTTTTTTGTACAGAACTTCCATATGAAAGCTCTGATTTGAATAATGTTTTGTATGAATGTTTAGTACCATGAGATACATCACATATCATACGGTTTTTTTTTCCTCGTGCTTAAATTTTGCAAATTAGACTAACTTTGATTTATTTTGAGTTACTTTCAGCACTGTCAGTGCAAATGCCAATACGGCTCGGGCTAGAGGCCGCATTTATGAACCGATCTTTACGAAACTTCTTGGGTACCTTTGCTACCACCGTGGGACGAGAACGAGTGTTTTGGGGTCCGGTCCGAAATTCAAGATGGCCGCTGGCAACCATTTTGTTCAAGATCAGGGGCAATCAGATTTTCGCGCAGAACTTCCACATGAAAGGTCTGATTTGAATAATTTTTGGTATGAATGTTTAGTACCATGCGATACATCACATATAATACGGGTTTTTTTCTCGTGCAGAAATTATGCAAATTAGATGAACTTTGATTTTTTCAGTGCTGCTTACACACAGTAAGTACACATGTCAATACGGCTCGGGCTAGAGGCTGTATTTATCAACCGATCTTCACGAAACTTCTTGGGTACCTCTGTTATCACCTTGGGACGAGAACGAGTGTTTCTGCGTGCGGTCCGAAATTCAAGCTTGCTGCCAGTGGCCATTTTGTACCGAAATTAGGTCTAATCAGTTTTTTGTACACACCTTCTATACGGCATTTATATATAATAAAGATTTTATGAACCGATCTTTACGAAACTTCTGGGGTACCTTTGTTATCACCGTGGGATGAGAACGAGTGTTTTGGGGTGTGATCCGAAATTCAAGATGGCCACCAGCAGCCAGTTTGTACCAAAATTAGTGCAATCAGTCTTTTGTACAGAACGTCTGTATAAAAGTTCTGATTTGAATACATTTTTGTATGAATGTTTAGTAACATGGAATACATCACATATAGTACGGTTTTTTTTTCTCGTGTAGAAATTATGCAAATTAGATGAATTTTGATTTATTTAGTGCTACTTATACACTGTAAGTGCACATGTCAATACGGCTCGGGCTAGAGGCTGTATTTATCAACCGATCTTCACGAAACTTCTTGGGTACCTTTGTTATCACCTTGGGACGAGAACGAATGTTTCTGAGTGCGATCCAAAATTCAAGATGGCTGCCAGTGGTCATTTTGTACCGAAATTAGGTCCAATCAGTTTTTTGTCACAACTTCTACACAGCTCGTATTTATGAACTGATCTTCACGAAACTTCTTGGGTACCTTTGTTTTCACCTTGGGACAGGAATGAGTGTGTTTTGGGGTGCCTTTGTTATCACTGTGCTATGAGAACAACTATTTTGGGGTTCAGTCAGACCCACTCTGGGACTCAAAGATTTATTTTCTAGTTTAGCATCTGACTGTCACCCACATTTACAATACCTTACCTGTACATTTGTTACAGGCTACGGCCAGTATTTATGTACAGACCGTTACAATACTTTATATGTACCTTTGTTATCAGGTCATTACCTAGATGTTTGTCATTGCTGTGTTGCATACTATACATGTACATGTCTTGACAAGTTGAGCTACAGTGTCATTGACACATTCATTTTACAAGCTCCGCCCAGGAGGACATGGTATTATCCGCGATAACAGATGGACATCCACTGCCAGATGTGGAGTGTAAAAATTTCTGCACATGACGTCTATATAACCAACGTAATTCTCAGACTGTTAAAGGAGATAGGATTTTATATCTGATAACAGCATTTCGGCAATAAAATTAAAAACTGTGATCACATATTTATAGGTTATTATGGAGTTAGTTTCATATCAGCCCGAAGCAACTTCATTTCTGCCTGAGACCGAAGACCGAAGGCTAATTTGAAATTGCCGAGGGCTGATGTCTAGGCGATATGAAACTAACCAAGTAATAACCTCTTTATTGAACCCAAATTAATAATTACAAAACATTCTCAGATCTGTGACAGTTTTCTGAAAGTTTTACTGTTTTTCATTCTTTTCATAAAGTCCGAAGTTTCCTCTTTTCGCACTGCTAGTTGAAGCCTAGTTTAGCTATCCAAAAACCTCGGCTTCAAAATTTGAGGTACATTGGATAATGGAGGCAACATTAAAAAGCGTTTCGTCGCTAACGACTTGTCTCGGCAATTAAAAATTCGTATTGGGATTATCACATATCTTAAAGTTGCAAGTTTGTAGAAATTAAGCCTCTCGGGTCCTCACTCCAGTCTGGTAATGACGAAACATAAAGAAAAACATTCTCCAAACATGTTCCATTAGTTTGGTATATTGTTTTATGGTGAACGTCTAAAGTGACTAATTATTTTTGTTGTTAAATATTTAAATATCCTTGTGCGGAATCAATGGAGTTTTATCAGGTGAACGTTTCAGGCCCGTTGGGGCCTCTTATGTATTCACCTATCGAAATGATGGCAGTCGATAATTACTTCACATTGAACACGTAACAAATTCTATCATTTGTTATTCATTGCAACTGCTAGTGCACTGTATAGGAAAAGTAATTAACAAAATATATTTGATAAACGGATGGTAACCGTTGGCAAGTGACCTAGTATTGTGTATAAGAAGTTTGCTAAATTCATATCAACCCTTTGAATACGAGAGACTGCTTTTCGGACCACGAGCATGATTCGTGATTTCATTAAGAAGAATGGCTGCTGGGTGACTGTGTGGAATAAACTAATCAATATTTTCAACGTGCAGCCCCAAGGCTGCACGTTGAATATATTAATTGGTCTACCCGCAAATAATGAATATGGCTGGATCCCAAGAGTGCGCCCCCTAACTTTGAAGGGAGCTTGAAAGAAAGGCTCACTGATATTCACGCTCAAACCTGGAAGTATTTAGATTCAAAAGATGGAGTACAGCCTTCCAGCGGTAAATTACAGTTCTTTTATCTTATTAAAGGGAACTATGTCAGGGAGAACTACATTGATGCACTGCCACAAGACGAAAGGAAGACCGTCACCAAACTTCGCACCAGTGCCCACGATCTAGAAATAGAACGTGGGCGTTACCACAAACCTCTTCCAATACCACGCGACCAGCGTTTTTGCAAACAGTGCAGGTCCGAGCAACGTAAAGATGTTACAGACATAGTCTGCAAAAAATAGCCCAGCTTTATACATCTTCAGCTGAAAGAAAAAGCAAAATTCCTGTTCAATTGTCCAGATCAACAAATATTGTTAGCTACTGGAAAAATGATACACCGTATGTTTATGAACAGAACCCAATAGTTTTTCTACCCGGTGGTAATTAGGCTTCTCTTCTATAACCTTCTCTTCTAAAAGGCATTACTACAGTGGCGTGTAACCGTAATCATACTCCAGTGTCAACCGCTAGAACGCCTTGCGCCAGTGCGAGTATATACTAGGCTTGTGACGACAAAAAAGGGCTTAGCAACAGACCAAGTCTCAGGCGAACCACGGTGTATATGTGGGTGTATACTGTGAAGCGATTGTGTGTGTGGGGGTGAGCGAAAGGGTGTGTGTGTGAGGGTTTAGGCATGCGTAAGGGGCGTCTGGTGTATGGGTGTGACATGGTGTATGTGTGGACGTGTGCTTTCTCTATCTCGTGGGTTCAGTTCACCACAAACAAGCTCAGACGTTTTTAATTCTTTTATTCTTTCAATATGTGTTTTTACTTTATACTAGTTTTTCAAGCCATACCATGTTGTATCACATTTGGTTGTGCAGTAAAGTATTATTATTATTATTATGGACTCTTTCCGTTGCTGCCATTGAACCGACATGGAAGGTACCGCCAGGCTTCAATGGATTAATGTGAATTAACTGACAGCTTATATATATCATATGAGGTTAGTAACAAACTGAGTAACCAATAGTACACAAAAACCTTTATTCAATAACCTGGTAGGTAAAGGAATAAGTTGTTTCGTACGGGTGATACGGCGCTTGTGGTCTAAGACGAGCTGGGGTGTTTCTATATTTTCAGATTCGGTTTCGGTTCGGTTTGGGGAAAAAACTTCGGTTTCGGTTCAGTTAATCAGTGTGTTAAGAATAAATAGTAAATAACACTTCAGTCTCCTTAACTTGGCCAAAATCTCAATAGTTTGCACGAAACCATCACCACAAAAAGACATGTCTGTAATAATCTTCTCCGAGTTCAGCCTAACTACCCTTTGATCATTCTCAATGATTCTTGGGGATCACTTTCTAAGGCCATTAGTTAGAAACAAAAACACAAATTAGTGTAAATAAATAAATCTATGATGTGTTCAGGGACATAAATCCTGGAGGGGGAGTGTTACACCCCCCCCCCCCCACCCCCAATAATATTCAGATATTCAGTTCGCAAAGCAGCGAGTAGGCCAGGTTACCCGGTTACCACGGCCCACGCAACTACTGCCCTGCCAAGGAATTATTTGCCAAAATGTTGCCCTGCCTAACAGAATGGAGCTGAACAGCTAGGGCACGCTGGGCACCTGATATATCATGGTCTTGTTCAACTTCAATATCAGTTCATATGCCCTGCTGCCCATGCAAAAGGAGGCCAAGGTGTCCTTGTAAATTCAACAATTCTATTTAGAATATCCATTTAGAATATATCTTCATGGGTGGAATGCCCTGCCCTACAGGGCAGAAAAGCAGGGTTACAACGGTTGAAGACATGTGCACCATCGCCCTGGAGTACACCTTAGTATACGGCGTCATCGTGCCCCATGTAAGCAACCGGGATAAAGTGCCTTTCCCAAGGACACAACGCGTGTCGTCCCGGTCGTGGATCAAACACGGGAACCGGGCACCTGATATCATATGATATGTACTGTTGAAAGCACTTGAAAAGATTATATATGTGCAGGGAAATATGCGCGGACAGTAGGGCAAAATGATGATACCCACCCCCAATATTTTTCGGTAGTTAAAGTCCTGGCTGTGTTCTCTTTGTGAGAAAATGTGACTATTATGATCCCCGATGAATCTGGAGGTGGGATGGGGAAATCTCACCCGAGGGGCAAGATATTTGAACCAGACCCGATGCTTGCCGAGGGTCTGGTTCAAATATCTTGCCCCGAGGGTGAGATTTTCCCATTCCCACCTTCAGACTCATCGAGGATGATTTTTCTCCCCACACACGAGGATTAAGTCATTACAGATAATTGGCGGTCACGTGCTGACACACCCAATTTACCAAGTCGTAGTCTTTTCGAAAAACGAACAATTCATCGGAATGATCGTACAAAAGTTAGGTATATACCAAAAAATTGATTTGTAGCACTGTCCGTTAAGGGGTTAATGAATTTGCGCTTGACAAACTCTAATGTAAAGGGCATTGTGAGATTATTGATCGATTGATAAATTCGCGCAGTGATATTATTAAATCTGCAGAGAAACATGGGGTTGAAACAAATCAAGTTTAATATTTGAATACAAATTAAATATTGAGTCTATATCAACAATATTTAATTATTATTCAAATATTAAACTTGATTTGTTTCAACCCCATGTTGCAATTGTGCAAACGATGAGGAAATAGTTCCGGCGACCTAATAAAATATGCAAATGAGTATGTCACGTGGGGTGGGTGGGATAGAAATATCCCACCCTGCTGTCTCACCCCGGACACGCGTATGCTTCACGTATAGTGGGGGAGAAAATGAGAGCACGGCGTATTCACAACCTTGCCGGATAGACTAAATGATTAGAGTCCATATAGGATACTAGTCCATCTCCCTCACAGTAAGACAGTTTGATCATTTTTGCACAAAACGAGAGCGCGGTGGCTAGTGGTTACGATGTTGGACTTCAAATCGAAAGGTCGACGGTTCGCACCCTGTCAGGGTTAACAGCGTTGTGTCCTTGGGCCAGGCACCTCATCCCGATTGACCATGTTGGGTCACGATAGCGCTGTGTATTAAGGCGTACTGCACGTCGATGGTGAACTTGTCTTCAACAAATGTTAATGCTAACCCTACTCGCGTGGAGCTAGTACGTTGGAGAGTCTGACAATTGCTCGCTTGCTCCGTGGTTCTCTCCGGATACTCCTGTCTGACCCGAGGTTACCCTGGCTGTCGAAAGTGTCGTTAAACCCCAATAAATAAATAAATAATTAAATAAATAAATAAACGCTGTGTGCTCTTTATCACATTTTCTCTCTTGTTGTCTCGTCCACCGAACGAGTAAATAAGTGAGAAAATTTGACAATGTGAGAGCACAGTGTATTCACCACTTTGCCGGTTAGACTAAATGATGAGATTTCATAGGGGCTACTAGTCCAGCTCCCTCCAGGTAAGATAGCACAAAACAATCAAAACGTTCAGCCGGATTTTTAGGGTCTTGCGGTTCGGTTTGCCACAAAACTTCCCCCCCCCCCCAAAAAAAAAAAAATAAAATAAAATAAAAAATAAAATAAAATAAAAGGCCGCGTGGCCACACGTCCTCCGAAAAAAAGTGCAGTTCGATGTATTTGAAAAAAAATTGAATTTTATTCTATCAAATTTTATTTGATTCGGTCATCAGTTATCATCTGACCCCCCGCCCCCCCCCCCCCCCAAAAAAAAAAAAACAACTGAATTTTAGAAGTAAAAAAGGAGCATAACTCCGGCAAAAATTTCCAGACAGCACCCCGATTCGAACTTGACCTGTATTTTATGTTTATACACCTTCATACCAAATTTCATTTAATTTGTCCAACAATAACTATATTTATCATCGGGAAACAAAAGTGGGACGGACGGGAGGACACCGGCTATTTTCATCGACGCCCCGCTCTTTATTAAAACGAGTGAGGCCGTTTTTTAAGATAACTACATGCATGCAAATATTCTTCGATATGGGTTACTTAGTGTTGAGACGATTCAACTTATATTTTTTCACATAACGTGTCTAAATGTGTTCGTTTGGCAGTCTTTAAGGCTGTTACATGGTGGCCGCGATGCGAGTTGTTTGCGCGATCTGATGACGTCATGGTTGCCGTAGTCGTTTCTTCTCCGTCTGGAATTGTGACAGACCGTGACACCTCAGATTTGAGTCTTACTGTAAGGAAACACAAATATTGACGACACAGCGAATAACCCTTTAATGACATTTATACGATTAAATATTTATTTATTGGTGTTTAAGGTCACATACTTATGCACAATGGCTAATCACCACCGTGACAGTTTTACGGGTGGAGGAAGCCGGAGTACCCGGAGGGAACCACCGAGCAACGACGAGTAGCTGCCAGCTCCCCAACATCGTAACTCCGCACTGCAGCACAGGCAGAGTTAGATTGGTTGAAGACATGCGCCTTAGTACATGGCGTCATCGTGCCCCACATGTGGACAATCGGGGTTAAGTGCCTTTCCCAAGGACACAACGCGGGAGTCCGAATCGATCGCTCAGACGGTCACCCATCCGAGGACTAACCGGGCTCGACGTTGCTTAACTTCGGTGATCTGGCGAGAACCGGTTACCACAACGCCACCGCGCCCCCACATTTATGCGATTGTTCTTTGCATTTAACTCTACCCGATATAATACAGACATTGAGAGAAGTTCTATATTCGCGAGGAATCCGACCTACGTGTGAGAACGTCATCTAAGAACGCATCTAATAGGTCATTATGTATCTGATTGAATTTATGTCGTGAATGAAACGCTTCAACAAAACACATCAAGCAAGAAAGTAAACAGATCGCCGAATGTGATATTTTTCCATTAAAATATCAGCTTTATTTGCTGAATTCATGTTTGAAAGTGGTATAAATATAAAATATTCCCCAAGTAGCTTGGTGTATCAAATGTTCACCACGAGTGGTGAAGTGGTGTTAACCGCGAGCCTTTGGCGCGCGGTTAACACTACTTCACCACGAGTGGTGAACATTTGGTACACCAAGCTACTTTGGGTTATTTTATTCATAACATGATCGTCAGATTAATAAGAGTTTAAATGTTGAATAAATCAATATTCACACCTGCGAATCTGTTTTTTGTTGACACGAGCACGGGTGGGCGGTTCTTCCGCTGGCAATTTTATCGCCGAAACAAAATAGAAAACGAAACGCGCAAATCACGGGCCTTTTTTCATTTTAATAACATAATAATACACTATTCCGAATTATGAATGCTTTATTAACATGAGACAACGTACGTTTGTTAATGTTTGGTATTTTATGAGGTAGACTTATTTAAAAACGTAATAAACAATTTCATTTCACTCCTCACGAGGCGACGAGTAATAAATTTAGACAAGTTTACATTCTAGGCGAGGTCACCAAAGGTCAACTTGGATGAAGTTCCACTGTAGGTGTAAATTTTAACTATTGAAATCCCATTCCTGACGTGTTCACCACGGTTGGTGTGTAAAGCTAAAATTTATATCATAGGCTTTTTTATATATAGTCGAATAGGTACATGTACACACCGTTGCTGGATGTGTTCCTGTACTTAATTACAGGAAAAACGCCCAATTCGGATCATTGTTTCCAATCACCCGTACTCCGTCCTTGTTGCGTTCTGTCTTATTACCCAAACGTAACGGAACAACCGACCTGTATTGTTTACAAACATCACCTTTTTGTCTCAAAAACATAGCTCATGCCCCCATTGCTATGTTTGTGAGGCAAACAGTTTAAATTTTCAATTGTTCAATATTTTTTATTGCAAGTGCCGCCTGCTATTGCTGCTGGGTAAATTGCTAATGTAAAAACTAAAAGGTGGAAACATTGATTATAATCGGACGTGGGGAATCGAACTGACTGTATCCTTTACTTTGGGTCTGTTTATTTTCTACTTGTCATTGTTCGACAGCAACGTCCAGATTATAGGAACTATCTCAAATATCCAAATAGAAAAGAACTGTAAGCACATTGTCACACCGCGCAACATTCACATCTCGTGCAGTGTTTGCAGATGAAAAAGATTATTAAAGAAACTAAGCTTGTATTCGCGCGATGGCCTATATGGGCAGAGAAGTAATTAACTTCGATATAATTAGACCAGGGGCCAATGCTATGAAACGTTTACAATTGTATTTTCCAGATTTGTTTTTTCGAGTTACGACTTTAATTGTGTTGAAAAGAACCATTAGCATTTTCAAAGATGTGGCAATTTGCAGTTTGCAAATTGCCATACCTTTAAAAAATACTATTGATCCACTTTAGTCAGTTATATTTACAGGTAGAAAATACAATTCTAAAAAATACAATGGTAAATTTTTTTCCGTATTTGATCCAGATAAGCGTCGGCTCGTCTTCGATGCTCTTAATCGATAAATTCGGGGGTGTGACAAAAGGGATTTTGTGGAGTGTCACACCTCCCTCGAATAATGTTTCCAGATGGAATATTTTTTTATCATATGACTCGTCCGTTTTGTTCACTTTAAAACATTTGATATTTTGTTTTCATATTAATCAGTGATAAATAAAGCCTTCCGTCAATTCCATTGGTCAATTTCAAAACTAGACAATTTGATTGGCTGAACAAAATACAACTGGGCCACATTTTCATAATTTGCATAATTAGAGTTGGGAGCTTTCATTGGTCAATTTCAAAACTGAACAATTTGATTGGCTAAACAAAATACAACTGGGTCACATTTGCATAATATCAGTAGGGAGAATTTACGTTATCTGTCCTATTTAGGGTGGGTTATCTTGTATTAATCTTTTACCTACAAGAAAAACGCCATTCGTTTTTTTATATTTTCACTTTTTGCTTCCAAAATATAGGTTATGACCCCTCATTGGAACGAGCTCGTTCCAATGAGGGGTCATAACCTATGTTTTGGAAGCAAAAAATGAAAATTTTTAGTTGTACGAGGATGTTTTTCCCAAGTGCCGTCTGCAGCACAAGTTAGGTGATGGGTTAAAAAGTCATACTAAGTGGCTAATTAGTGCGTGTGTATTTATAATAATATTTATGAAACTCGTCCGAATTTTCCGTTTGGGCTCGCCAGAGGCTCACCAAAACGGAAAATTCTTAGACTCGTTTTTTCATAAATATTATATGAGAAAAACACTCATTCCATATCCTCAATATCTGGATTAGTGTCTTAAATGTCCATTCGCCCTGGCCAGAAAACATGTACTTTTTATGAGTCTAGATTTGATATTTTGACTTCTGTCACACACACAGTCAGCCAAACAAATGGACGACGGTTGTACATGATTTGTGTTGTGGGCCCAACGTGGCCAGTTTGGGACGCGGTACGCGTTAATTAAATAGAAGTGGCATCACGGCTACTACGCGTATATTTTTATCCGCAAATAAATATAAAAAAAGTCTCCAGTTTTCGACTGTAATCCCGACTGACTAATATTCTAAAACCGAAACGTCGATGATTCGATCCTGACTAGCGGTAACTACTGTGTATTCGTGTTCTGTTCGTAATCCACGCATGAGCAGAGATGTCCTCGCATGTGTTTACCAGGTAACAAAAATCATCATCAGCAAAAGTTTAATTACTGAAGCACCGAGTTGTACTCGGTGCTTCATTAATTAAATTTTTGATGATTATTCCTGTAATTAGTGTTTGGAATCTAATGTTATTGCGTCCGTGGTTTTATTGCTCACCCGTGGAAAGTGACGAGTCCACGGTGGCCGTACTGTACGTTGTTTTTACGGGCGAGACACTCAATTCCTCAATTCCTGGTTCCATTTCCTTCAGCCACTCCTAGCTCTGTTTGTGCAGAGTTATTAAGTTGGAGGGTATGACAAAAGCTCTGTGGCTCTCATCGGTGCCCAGGCGTCCTCCAACCGCAATATTGTTCGACATGGTGTGACCATGGCTGTTTAGTGTGTCCTTAAGCTCCAATGAACAAACAAACACACAATCGAACAAACCAATAATGCTTCAGTTACATCATCAAAGCACACCTTCGTATAATGCTACAGCCCTAAAGGGTACGTGGCACCCGTTATTTATCCTTAGCTCCCTATTCGACATTCGTTATCAACTGATAAAATTTTTATACACCCTTCCAATTAGTAATCTTCGCGACGCCTCTGTCGACCATTATCGTTTTGAACGCCGGAGGTAGCTTGAAATTATACTTCTGTTTTGGTCGCAATACATACACAGAACGACACGCGCGTGTGAATGGGTTAGTCGATATGGCACGAGTGACAGCGAGGAAGGATAAAGTTTATCATTCCGCGATGACCTTGGGGAGTCTGATAAGTTCTCATCGCTGTTCGGTGGTTCCCCCAACCGTAAAACTGCCCGACACGAGGTGACCCTGGCTGCCGAACGTGTCGTTCAAACCCCAGTACAAAAAATTATTGTGGTGTGCGCTTATATTTGCAATGTTATAAACTCAGCGAGGGTTAACCTTTTCAATCCGTACGCCCTTAATGGCACAGTCTTATATGTGACCATTCTATCTTGAACTTGCATGAAGGATTGGTACTATTTAAGTTTAACGACACATTCAAGGGGTCCAGAAAGAATTTATATAGGGTAATAGGATTAAATATTACTGCCCCAACCCCCAGGATCACGGTGCCTCAATAGTTACACTAATGGCATAACTGCGTTGTGTCCTTGGACTTGGCATTTAATCTCGATTGCCCATGTGAGGGCAGAGTGGTGCTGTGTACTAAGTAGTTCAGCACGTCGATGATGCACTTGCCTTCAACTAAATTATTGCTAACCCTGTTTGTGCGGAGTTGGTACGTTGAGGAGTCTGACATTGCTCACCGCTGCTCTGTGGTTCTCTCCGGGTACTCCGGCTCCCTCCACTTGTAAAACTGTCCGGCACGAGCTGACTATGACTGTGGTAAGTGCCGTTGAACACCAATAAATAAATACTGATCGTTTTATCCATTTAGGTGCCCATTGTGTTGTTTCCACATGGTCTTCCAACCTTTGCTTTACCACAAGATGTATTTATACCGGCTTGGCAGAGTTAATAAGAACTCAGCTGAGGTACAAGTGTTGATAGTTGCGACGTACACTAACATTACATGGGGTTAATGCTAGTTTAGATTACTACTTCCTCGGATTACATTGTTGATCACTTTCCCATAGTTATATTTCAGGAAGCATGAGAACATATGGAATTTACGCTTGAAATTGTTTTCCAAATTACCTAAACGCAATTTCGCTTGACCTTTAGTTTTGGGAGTCTTGATTGCGAATGATTCTTTTCAAGTGAATGAAGTTTGTTTCTTATGTCAGTGGAAAAGGAATATCCAATTTGAATGTGTGTGTTATTTATGCACTTCCTAACTAAATAGTCGTGAAGATTGCGGTATGGACAAAATAATTTGACGTGTAATTATTAACCCACTCCAGTAAGCCTTCCTGAAAATAACGCTATCAGTCGAGTGACTCTGTCATTGAGATGATCAAATAGGTTGCCTTACGCACTGCTGAAAGGATCCGTGCTCACATGGTGCAGTTTCCACCGATCTGTGAAAAAGCACGAGAAACATGATCAAACAAAGTTTCGCACAATTACCCATCAACCTAAACGTTGCATGCGCTTTTGTTGCTTTTTACGGGTTCAGGATCTGGTCTAAGTGCTGTGGGTGTTTCAGCAGTAAAGGGTATCTAGAATAACATCCGGGGTACATGGAGATTTAATACTTGGATGTTGGTTTTAAATTCAGCGGCGAAGCAAAGGATTTAAAACTTCTATCCAGATATTAAATCTTCCAGTAC
Source organism: Pictodentalium vernedei (assembly GCA_031216915.1). Lineage (NCBI taxonomy): Eukaryota > Metazoa > Mollusca > Scaphopoda > Dentaliida > Dentaliidae > Pictodentalium > Pictodentalium vernedei. Next base: position 131,411,469 of record CM062297.1, read on the forward strand.
CCTGGAGTTTGCCTGAGATTACGATTTTAGCCGACTCCTGCCATAGAAATAATGTGTGTGTGTTTTGAACTATGGGTGCTTCTATAGTAAGAGCCAGAATTTCGAGTTATCTCCGATGGTTTTGCGCATCAAAGCACCCGCGATCATATTTGACATGTAACGCAGCGTCAGAGACACTTGTAAACCGTTTCCAACAATAGTTCTTGTTAACTTTTTTTTATCTTTATATTAGATGTTTATCTCTATTTTGTTTCTGCATAATATTATATCGTAATATATATTATTATCATATGACTCTTCCGTTTTGTTCACTTTAAAACATTTGATATTTTGTTTTCATATTGATCAGTGATAAATAAAGCCTTCCGTCAATTTCATTGGTCAATTTCAAAACTAGACAATTTGATTGGCTGAACAAAATAAAACTGGGGCACATTTTCATAATTTGCATAATTAGAGTTGGGAGCTTTCATTGGTCAATTTCAAAACTGGACAATTTGATTGGCTAAACAAAATACAACTGGGTGATATTTGCATAATTTCAGTATGGAGAATTTACGTTATCTGTCCTATTTATGGTGGGTTATATTGTATTAATCTTTTACCTGCAAGAAAAACGCCATTAATATTTTTTTTATATTTTCACTTTTTGCTTCCAAAACATAGGTTATGACCCCTTATTGGAACGAGCTCGACGAGCTCGTTCCAATGAGGGGTCATAACCTATGTTTTGGAAGCAAAAAATGAAATTTTTTAGTTATACGAGGATGTTTTTTTCCGAGTGCCGTCTGCAGCTCAAGTCGGGTGATGGGTTAAAAAGTCATACTAAGTGGCGAATTTGTGCGTATGTGTGTCATATGATAAATAGAATATGAAATGAGTGTTTTTCTCATATAATATTTATGAAACTCGTCCGAATTTTCCGTTTGGGCTTGCCAGAGGCTCGCCAAAACGGAAAATGCTTAGACTCGTTTCATAAATATTATATGAGAAAAACACTCATTCCACTATTTATGTGGGAACAAAATAGGAAAAATGTCTGGTGAAATACACAATTTAACAAGAATCTGAATTAGCAAGTGACTCACATTTTCTTCTTCTTTCTGGACAAACCGCTCTGCCATGGCTCAAGCTTTATGTACATGTATATTGATTTTGAAGGAATCCCGTTTAAACGAATAATTCTTCTAATGACTTCTAACGTTTGATGGGGATCTAGAGGTTTTATTTCAATTAAAAACATGACGTTGAATAATTGTTAAAAAACAACATCCACTCCAAAGGATTTACCATTAAAAGTGGACATTTTCTTTCCATTTCCATCTTATTGATCTAAACACACATCAGTATATATATTCCATACTGTAAGCATAACACACGTCGTCGCCACTGTAAAAATAAATACCTGTGTTGTCTTGCCGTTGGAAATTGCCCGTGCTGACAATAGGAGAGGAGAGGTTTTTTCTGTTGCAAGGTCACAAAGAAAGAAAAACATCAATTTTTCAAAGTTGAATGGAACCATTAAAACAATAACATATCCAAAATATGTTTATAAAACATAGAAAATTAATTTTTGCTTCAATAAAATCTATGTCCGTCCAAATTTTCTCATCAGGAATTAGTACATTTTATGGACTTTGAAGTTACCCCCTCAGTCTTTTCTAACAAACTAACAAGGCGATGTACTGGGATAAAAAGAGAAAATTTTAAACGAGAATGGAGAAATTAAAAACCAATTTTGACAAAAAGTATTTGATACCATTTTAAAGAGTATGTTGTGAAATATTTGATCATATGTCAGTTATTCTCTAAAAAATAAAATGTGTGGCAAATGAAAGTTTTTCATTTTCCTCCCATAGACCGCTACAGTAGTTTAGTCACTACTGTGTACATGCATGCGCATTCGGGGGAGGTGAAATAGTTCAATATGGTTAGTACTTGGAGTTTTTTGTTATTATTTTTCTAATTTTACTGGGATTGAGCTTAATGGACAATTTCGCTCACCAGTCTTGTAGGGAGCTACAAGCTACGGCGCGCGTTGGTGTCACTGCAACTGCTATCAGCTGTGAAGAATCCCTTTTCATCAGCGAACTGCGAGATTTCGCCCTGTTCTTTTTTTGACAGATGAGAGTCTAGAGCCTTTGGGGGGTGGGGGATTCTGACATAACAAATCAACTAGATTGTGGCCCAATCGCGATCAAATGTTTCTTTCTGCTATTGTGATTGTTGCACTGCGACTATGAATTTTAAAATGCAAATATGTACTGTGCTCATTTAATTAGGAATAAGTAATCTTTTATTGATTAAACTGAAACGATTGTATAAATGGGGAATATGTTATTATGCCCAGATAGAAATTCGAGTTTTGTTTATCCCCATCGATATGCAACTAGACATTTTCCGTCGCACAACCGGAGCTTTCCGTCCTAGGACGGGTAAGCCCGCTAGTTACGAATGTAAGTTGAAGATAGCTTAACAATTCTAATCGGACTTTCCCCATGTCGCAATGAGCCAGTCTGAGTCAAAGTTATTCTTAACACCTGGCTGTGTCTCGTGTGAAAACGCGAAACAATAGTGCGAACTCTTAACACCTACCTGCATGTTTTGAAATAGTCAACATCACTGCTATTTTGTCCGCCATTTACCGAATCAGGATACGCGTTACATACTGATAAATCGATAATCCAATTCCCACAAGCACATCGGCATTACTTTTTTTATAAATGGGAAGTCTGTGATTCCGTGACTCCGTATACCGTCATTCTGTCATGCAAGACATTCATGTTTTTAATAATTACATTGTTAATGTAGTTATACGTTTTGGGCCAAATACTCAATTCCCATTGGTCAGCTGGATGAAAACGTCTTGACCAAATGCAATTCATTTTCCAATGAATACATTTGGTCGAACTTTGACCTGCATTTACGGTAGAGCGCAGTTGACAGAATGTAATTCGAGTGGTGTTTGGGCGGGTTTTTAACTTTTAGCGCCTCTCGCAGTGATCAACTCCGCTGCTGTTTCTTTGGTGACATTTCCCAACTGTGGCATAAAGCCCGTTACTAAAATACTCGTTTCCATTTCTAAAGTTGTGAAAATTAAAGCGTATTTGCCTTTGGGATATCATTTAGAGGGAACCGGCGATCAACTCAGAACTGTGCGCTTTGTCTTTTGTGTGAGGGTGGTTTTTCACCTCGTTCGTTCGTACATGTTTTATTTCGTCTTTCTGCATTGTTGTTTGGTAAAAAGTAGTTTAAACACTTACGGAATGTAATTATAAGAATTGAATGCAATTTTTATAATCTTTATTGGAGTATGAACGTGTGGGAATGGGTACAAATTGTATGAATCCCTTCGGGGATTCATACATAATTTGTACCCATTCCCAAACGTTCATACTCCAATAAAGATTATAAAAATTGCATTCAATTCTTAATTACCTCTATTGATATGCAATGCAATGCAATTTTCGGTCGAGCGTGCGGGGCTGTCCATCCTGGGGCGTGTGGTACCGCTAGTTACTCATAAATTGTTACCATACTGGTTGTATTGTGTTCGATATCAGACTCAACCGTGTGACACATTGAAGAAGTGCAAATCTACAAATATACAGCGCCAGTCGTCGATCGAGGTGAAAAATACAGTCCATTGATTACTATTATTAAACAATATTTTATTTCCGAGAAAATATTTCATACATTACACTTTATTTCTACACATTTCACTGAAAAATGGATTCAGCAGAAAGCCGTAGCTTGTGTAAGCTGTCTCTTTATCATGCGTTTAGGTTCAAGAGTAAACAATGTGACACGATGGTACACTTGTACAGTAAGTAAATATAAATACAATAATTAATTGATGTATTTCGGAAGAAGGACTAGAGAAGGGCGTAAGAAGAGAAGGAAAGAAAGCATCAGTAACGACAACGTTAAGATTTAAGACTATGGGTATTCATGAGCATATTGAGGAAGAAGACGAAAATGAAAGAAAATAGAAGATAAAAGGAGTAGATGAAGAGTGCCAGGCATATAATGTGCACAGACTATTTACGCAGTTGGTTTTCTACTCGACAAGCATAGGTAGAGCATTCCACAATTTCGTTGTTGAAGGGATAAATGAATTCTGATGTAAACTGGAACGACATTAAGGAATCGAGAGATCGGCGTTATTATGGAGATTTTACTCGTAAGATGGTGTTGAGGGGCGGGGCGTTAATGTTGACAAGTATCAGATGCGTGGTGGTGGTACATTTTAAAAAAACTGTTTTAGTTTAGGGACTTCAGGGTTTCCCACCCAGTCTCGGCATATAACAAAGCCCTGCTTGCACTCCAAGTTGCCCCGGTCACTATTCTCGCTGCTTCAATTTGGATTTTTTCCAAGTCTTTTGATTTTGAATCTGTACAATAAACCCAGGCATAATCTGCATATTCGAGCAACAGTCACACGAAAGCGAAGTATATTTTTCCTTAGTTTTACAATCTAGAGTAAATTTGTATTTTCTTAAAAGAGATACACGCTTCCACGCTTTGGAGGTAATTTCTAAGATATGGTCACTCCAGGAATCACGGCTATTGATCGTTAGCCCGAGATGCTTGTGTATATTTTTCCTTAGTTTTACGATCTAGAGTAAATTTGTATTTTCTTAAAAGAGATACACGCTTCCACGCTTTGGAGGTAATTTCTAAGATATGGTCACTCCAGGAATCACGGCTATTGATCGTTAGCCCGAGATGCTTGTGGCTTTGGACGTCTCTTATGTGTTTACCAGTCATTGTATGGGTGGGATGCGACGTTTCTGGTAATTTACGAGAAATTATCAATGACTCGGTCTCAGTAGGATTTAAATCAACAAAGCTATTGCTTGCCCCATAATTCAATCTTTACAGTATCATTATTTAGAGGACCAGCCGCTCGAATAGGATCTTCCACAATAAGATAGAGGGAGGTGTCATCTGCTAAAAGTCGAAATTTACAAATAATATCATTAACAATGTCATTAGATCAGGAAGAGAAACGGCCCTAGTATAGATCCCTGGGGCACACCAGCACATACTTTTTACCTGCTAGAGAACTGAGAGTTAATCACACCTCGCTTATGTCTATTGTACAATTAGGACGGAAACCACTCTAGAAACTGACCTGTGATACCTTTCTTTTCTTTTCGAGCTTGAAAAGTAATCCCCTGTGCAATACCTTGCCAAAAGCCTTGCAGACGTCGCAAGAAACAAACCATATTTCCGTTCCGTCGTCAAGAGCTTTGCTGATTGTGTTGTGAATTTCACCTAACTGGAGTACTCTTGAATCTTCTGGTGTAAAACCAGACTGAAATGGAGTAAGAAGGGAGTTTTCGTCAAGAAAGGCGGTAATCTTTTTTGATATACACCTTTCGAAAACTTTTCCGAGGCAGCTCAGAAGAGATATTATAATAATAACATGATTTTGAAGGGCATTAGAGTGTATTAACTGCTCAACAGAAATGGTTAACAGCCCAAGAGTTTATTAGCGGCCCGCGACGAAGTTGAGCGTTAATACACTGTAATGCCCGATAAAGTCATGTTATTTCTGTTATTGCCACTTTCGTACATCGGGTACATTACAATTAAATTATATGGGAAATAAGATAAATAAATGAAGTTTGACATTTTAGAATTAAAAAACAGGGACACTATCGTCTGATTTGTTGACAAACAAACCGGGTAACATGACTAACGTCTGATCAGTCTGCGGCGAAATTTGGGAAGTTAGATGATGAAATATATCTTCGAAATGCGAACTTTAGGCAAGGAGTTTATTCATCAAAGATGTCATCACTTACTTTGTGCGTATCGCTTCCTATATTTGATACATTATCTATCCGTGACACAAAGGAAAACACTTGAAACAAATGTGTTAATTGTGTTTACAAATTAAAAAAATTCGAATTTAATTTCGATCCAAATGGAAATCTGGGAAAAATATTGTTGATTCTTCTGAGAGATGTGACGTCATTGTCTCTATTTAGACGTGTCGGGCTGTTATTGACGTGTTGGGCTGTTATAGTTAATAACGGCCCAACACGACACATAACTTGTACTTGTTGAGCATTACAAGGTTTCAACGCACGGTAAAACATTGATAATGTGCTAGGAATGCCCGCAAAAGTGGTAATAATGGACAATAGTTTGTCACAAGATCTGGATTATCTTTTTTGAAGACCGGTGTGACATTAGCCCTTTTCCACTGGGGTGGAAAGGAACGTTCTCGTAGAAGGTAATTGACGATTATGGTAAGAAGTTTTGCCAGACTCAAGAAGCATTCTCTAAATATTCTAGGATCAATACTGACCAGGTGCTTTCGGAGAGTTGTGTGATCACACTGCGTCCACAATATCGCTTTCTTCGAGACAAATGTGGTCAAGGGTTTGGCGCCTAGGGTTAAAGATAGGCAGGAAGTTTGGCATGAGTTTTATTAACATTGGAGTTTGAGGATATGTACTCGTTGAAAGCTTCTGTCTTTTCTTCATCGGATGAGAGTAAGCGGTCTGCATAGTAAAGGTTTTGTATCTCTGATGCCCTGTTACGAAAGAGTAATTTTAAAGTCTTCCACTAGGTACACGGCGGAACGTTTGGTCTAGTCGAGATGATCTTAGAGAGCGCAACTAACCAGTTGACAAATTTGTCAGTGATATCCGCAAGTGAGTATAGTGAAAGGGGTTCTTCCCATTTATTGTCATCGCTGTTCTTCCTTAACCCCCCAAAGTTGGCTTCCCCAAAGACCCAAATTCTGCGCTGCGAGGATTGTCGACGTTTGCAAGGAAACTTAATTTCCGCTTTGGACGGACAGTGGTACCGCGTGAGATCTGAGTAGAAGGGGGTCACCAACTTCAAGTTTTACAGTAAACTCCAGGCTATTAGTTATAACCAGGTCAAGGAGGGAAACTGAGGTTTCAGTAAAGAAAGTCGCTTGTGTAATAACTTGGAGAAGGTTGTATTGCTGGAGTATGCCTTTACCTGGTCCGTTGTGGTCTGAGAGCTGGTCATCGTTGAAATCACCAGTGATAATAACGTTTTGTCTGCTCGGTCAATTGAGTAGCACAAAAAGCTAACATTTCACCAATAGGGGAAGGTATCGTCCATACTATACCACCACAACTGAAACCCACACGGACACAACAATATCATATGAACAAGGTAACAAATCGATGGTATAAGGATGGGTTAGCGGCCAAAAGTGTTTTAAGGGAGCGGAAAAAATGTAATTCCTTACAAACCCTGTTGATTTCTATGACAAAAGTGGTGAGATTTTCTATGACATTTCATTCAGTTTTTATTACAAAACTTTGATAACATCAATTTATGACAAAACCTGGCGATTTTATTGCAAAAGTGGTAAGCTATGACAAAACCTGGCGACTTTTATTGCAATATCTATGACAAAACTCGTCAGTTATGACAAATGTGGGTGTAATAAATGTGGGCGTAACACTCAAATCTAGATCAAAATGGTCAGTAAAGGCGTCCACTAAGTAAACAAGTCCATAAGGTTTCGTGCTGTTCTCAAACCATAACCATAACAAACAACCCGTATGTACCGAGGTCCTGGCCTATCAAAGCGTCCCTTCCCATCTATCCGAATATCGGAATTTCCACTCTTTATTGTTTGTATTTTACATCCATTCCGAAAAACAGACACCTCTATCTCAAACGAATAGGAACAAGAACACACTTCCACTCCGTACCAACCCATTAATTTCCACAACGACGTATCATCCAGCATGCATAGCTGTTTGCTATGAGCCCGATATGCCGCTCATATTGTGGGATGGGGGGGGGGGGGGGGGGGGGGGGGTTCTGGTATGTGTTCGACAATTACCGAAATAGACTCGAAAACTATATAAAAATACCGAAAAATACCTTTCTACCCATACAAACGATAAAAAAATCTTCTAGAATCAGCCCTCATTGGCTGATAAGATTAGCGCGGTAGGTTCTGGCAAAGGTAAGTTCGATTCAAGAAGTATATTGAATTATCGAACCAGCTCGACAACAACTGAAAATTAACCCTTTACCTAACGTGAAAAGCAGACGACACTTGCAAAAAAAATTCTTGAATAACTAATTTTTTTCATTTTTTGTCTCAAAAACATAGGTTATGACCCCTCGTTGGAACGAGCTCGACGAGCTCGTTCCAACGAGGGGTCATAACTTATGTTTTTGAGACAAAAAATGAAAAAAATAGTGAAAATTAATTGGCGATTTTTGAGAATAACGCTGGCCGGTTTTGGCCGTTACGTTGGGTAAAGGGTTAACGAAAGAGACCCGAAAAGTACCGAAATGGATAAACTACCAATCTCCTTTAATAATTGTTTCTCCTCTATGAACAGACCGCGATCTACTAGTCGAACAGACTCAACAGAAATTGCGCACACTAGAACCTTTAGACATATTCCCAGTATTTGCATACTTAGACTATCGAATGATCTGGATCATCACTTACGCACATTACTGACAGATCACCTTTTCAGAAGAAGACATTATTAGACATATTCTTGGCAGCTTTCTAGAATAATGTTTATTGAAACAACCCTTACGGCATGCACTGCTGTCAGTAGCATTTCCACTTGGCTCTCTAAGCTCGTCCTTCAATCTCTCACTTCTAACTTCTGACCAGTCTGAATGGCGCAGAATTCTGGAATTGCTCCCTGGGTAGCTCTCATTGAGAGCATTCCATAAGATGGTTTCCCGTTCTGGAGAAGGATATTACAAGCAGTACAGTATTCATTCAAGCACTCTATTAATCTTGAAATTGACTGGCGTGTGACAACTTGGTTAAAATATTACTAAGATGACATACATCACCCTAAGGTTGGGGGGGAGACAGACTTATCCACACGACAACCATCAGTACTAATCTCGATCAAGTCCTAAACTCCATCAAGTCTTTAACTCGTTCAGATCAGGTACCAAATTAATTTGTAATTTTTGTTTATTTTTTTATGGAGCTTAGCATAGGCTATACCAAATTTCCTTATCGAACCTGTGGCCCTTCTTCTGGTGGAACAGAGTAACAGCTCCACAGGAAGAGAACGGAAAGCTATCCATTTACCTCATTACCTTCATCTGGAGGTACATAATTACACGCGATTAATAGTCCAATGCAATGTGGCATTATGATATAAATCGGGGATAATGGGAAGACAGCCAATCTCTGAGCATACTGTGAAATAAATAATCAATCAATCAATCCCGACCTACATTTTGGAAGGCACTCAATTGGATGCTTATTAGACTTTCTTGTAACGAGATCGCTGAGCTCGTTCCAGTGACGTGTCATAAGGTACGTTTAAAGGTAAAAATGGAAATCTGCTAATAGTGTTTAATATAATTGTTTTAGGAAGCAGGTTTAATTAAAACAGTTACAAATCTCCAATGCATTTGGTGTGGTGCAGCCCGAGATACATGCATAAAAGAAAGGGGCATTATGAAATCCTACAAGAATGACGTATTTCAGTGATAACAAACAATATTGCGATATACTTATTTTTGTAGTTTTATTCAGGAGTAGCCAGGGGCGCCGGAAGCACTTCAGGACAGGGGGGTCTGACCCGGTAAAAGGGTATCTCCTCCCAAACTCCACGAGCTCCCTCGTTGAATTTGAAGGATTTGGGGTGTAGTTAAGCTTTACTTCAAGAATAAACCATTGAAAAAATGAGTGGCAAACCTCTCTCTCGCCCCGTGGTCCGATGACCCTGTACTTCCGGCGTCCATGGGGGTGGGGGAAATACGCACTGCGTCTAATCAATAATTTGTGGAGTGTCATAAATAACTAACCATCATGTTTCTTACAGGAAGGACAGTCTTATTTTAATCGACAGCTGGAGTTCAGAACTCATCTTAAGGCCTTAGTATTGCCTTTCTAAATCGTGTGTTGTTGGGTGAAGAGCGTCTTTAGAATTTTCGGAGCAACTCAGCGATTTTGTTTTGAGGATCGATAGGTCATACGCTATGTTTTTGAGACACAAAATGAAAAAAGGTATTGAAAATTGAATGATGATTTTGTGAATAGCGCTGATTATTGGGCAGAAGATTAACCAGAATATGCTGGTTGTTAAAAGAAATCATTTCTGTGTCATAGCAAAACTGGATACACACAGAACGACACGCGTGCGTGAATGGGTTAATCGAGATGGCACGAGTGCCAGCGCGGAAGGAAAGAAGGAGAGGCCCCAAGCCACGAGTTTTATCCTTCCGTGATGGCACAAGTACTATATCGATTACCCCGTTCATACACGCGTGACGTTCTGTGTTTATTACACGACTTCGCGTCTTCGAAAACAATTATTGGAAGATACAGTTCGTTGAGAGTGTATTATCACTAAATCACCAGCATAGTGGAGATTCCACCTGAGCAATAATAGCAAATTTGTTGCAAAGCATAACCAGCACCAGCAAAGTTTCAGCCAGTGGACCTCCGGGTTAAACCCGGAGGTCCATTGGCTGAAACATTGCTTGTGTTGTCGACATGTACACAATTTGAAAGTTATAGCATGGGTGATAACTCCACTCCGCGGGTGATTTAGTTACAATCCACTCTTCACGTACTGTAACTCTGCAATGCATTTGGCAACTATCAACAAAAAAGAACACATTTTATCGCCAACCAAATTTGTGAGGGGAACCTGTGTTCCTATTTCCTCCCTCGAGTTCCAATGTGTTCTATGTGCTTACTGGCACACAGTACGCATTGGAAATCAGGGGACGATTTTTAGCTATCGCTTGCGATTAAAATTGTAATTGCGGTTCTCGATTTGTTGAAAATTCCAGTGCAATTTCATAACTTTACAAAAATACTCAGGTATTTATATAGGTGCGGAACAGATTTCCATTTTGCGCATGCTGTAGTTTTCCTGTAGATGGAGCTTTCGTAGAACAGGCGTGTAATAAAGTTATTTTTCCGTCTTTCCTTTCTTTTTGTTTGCATGTATGCATTGCAGAGTGTGAGACGTCAGCAGCAGATCTCCCGGGCGCAAAGACTATAAAGACTGTACGCCCCCATCCAGACTTCAAACGTTATATTCGTGTAGAAATGAAGATCTCTGTGTAAAAGCAGTTGCCAACAGGGACACGACTAGAAGTTCCCGATTGGAGGAGTAAGGTAGTGAATTTCCAACTAGGGGGGGGGGGGGGGGGGGGGTTGGGAGAAGGACTCCCCTCCCAGTTTCACTACCGAGAAACATTTTGAAAATGAAGCCATGAAAGTAGGCATACAATTGATTCCAGTAACTGAAATGCCAACACATTTGTGATAGAATTATCAGGTTATTATTATTTGGTATTCTTCTGGGAAGTGAATATGTGCTAAACAAATGCTGAAGCTTAGAACTTTGAACAATTCACACTGTCCTAACATTAAATCAGATCTTATGCAGGAATGTTCAATTTTCGATGTTTCGTCATTTTGAGTCTGTGAATGATGGAATTAACTCAGGATAACGATTTTACACGATGTGATTTTCCTGGAATGCATTTCGAGGATTCGTTTTTATTGCGCTAAGTAAACGTACTATGGAAATCTCGTACCGATTGACATCATGCATACTTATGAAGCTCGGTATTGCGTACACTGTAGCTGTAAATAGTAACAGTTGGAATTTTTGCCGATTTGAAACCGAGTTGGAATTTTGGGATGTAAAGGAGACATCAGCATCGCCAATGCAGTTTTAAAAAAAACCCAGATAGATGGAATTCCTAACTACTCGTGACTTGTCCTCCGAATTTCCAACTATAGGAAATTTTGGCCAGGATTTGGGGGGGGGGGTTATATTCCCCCCCCCCCCCCCCCCCCCCCTGTCGGCGCGTCACTGATTCCAGTTACACAATGTTTGGTTGCTAAGGTTCTTTTCTGACAACTCGCGGAAGATGCGTGCTTGTTTGGATAAAAGCAAGGGAATGAAAGATTTTTGGAAACTTATCAAAAGAAAACACGGTTCTTTTTGCGAAGGGAACTGGGAAAGCACAAGGTTAATCTAATGTCAACAACAGTTTCAATGTGATATTAACTATTAATGCTCGCATACCGTTTATGTCCATTCAAACTTGCTGGCTTTCAAACTACAGCTTGTTGTTAGATAAAGTGGCAGTAGTTGGTGATGTGGATATCGTTCCATATTTGATGGAGGGAAAGGTGGAGGGGAAGTTGCCTTAAAGTCACGTGCCCCAGTGACGTCATGTTTCGCTGTCATTGTAGCCCGCGTGATCTGTCATGTTTGGACGTATTTCCCATAGTGATACATGTTGTCAGTGCGCATGCACAGTGCGTGTTGTTAATATGACGCCTGTTTCGGTTGTCCATTATGTTTACTGCAGGTCGACATCTTGGTTTCTACAATGGCACGCGGCCACTATGTGATCCAGCGGCTCATAGGTGGAAGGGGATGTGTCCTGAGGATGTGTTCGATTGAATAGGTGTAAATCTAATTACCCAAATAGACTAGAGAATTACACCCAATCAGCAACAGCTACCGAAACAGGTGTATATTTCTGGAAAATAAGAGTAGCAAGTAGCGCTTTAATGCGTGTTCCTTTGTATAAGGGTATTGCTACTAGTTCGGATTTCCCCCAAACCCACCCCACTTCCTCGAATTACCACAACCAACCCGATAACTATTTTACTGGTTCAGATTCCGCCGGAACCCTCTACTTCTAGCTGTTCTGGATAAACTTTTCTATTCTATTCTTTTATTTAACGGTATGTAAAATATAATAATCAATACATTTACAGAATAATATTGTGATACATATACATACTGTTGGGGGACAGCATAGCCAGATTGGCTGTGTCCCTGTTGTCCCCCGAAGTAAAACATATTATTAGAGCAACATCATATCAGACGGAGTATACAGCCGGGAAGAGAGAAATATAGATCCGTTTGGAGTAATGTTGTATTGCTATATTGTTGCATGGGAAACGAGACACTTAAAATAGCAATGATACTTTAGAATTCATTGAAAATAATATTGAAAATACTTTGGGAATAAGATGAGTGACAAACTGACGAGCTAACCTGTAAAAGTAGAACTGTATTACAGATTAGTACAGTAAACTATCCAGTCCAGTTTGGGCAATACGGGTTGTTACATGTAATTTGTGTTTGATGATTTGAGAGAAGTTTTTGCGTTAACATTTTCTTAAATGCAGTACGATTAGAAGCATTTCTTATACTCGGTACCAGGTCATTCCAAAGCCTAGGATAGTTCAGAGAATGGAGGTTATCTAAGGATATTGTTCTTGTTCTGCAGAGGTGAATCTCACTCCCGACATTCCAAGACATGTGTGATCTATGCTATGACTTCGATCTGTTTTATCCTACTCGATTGTCCCGGAGTCTACTTCCAGTTCGAACAGTTGTAGCTTTTTTTGCATCTACTTTGTCACTACTGCTGACTTGACCTATGTCCTTTGATTAGCTTCCACTCTTTTCTGACAGTATTATTGGTCAGTACCACTACTATTGGCCACTATTGGTCTCCCACACTTACTACTTACTGCTATGGCTTCCAGTATATTTATCATTACACTATAATCACTGTCATACTTGTCTTCCACTACAACTTACAGTCGAATGCAGTCTGCTTGCTCTAAAGGCTTGAATTTTATCGAGCAATAACTAATGGAATAGAGACTTAAACAGTATTACATTCCAGACCGAGGCTGTCACTACCTACTATTATACACGCTATTCTCGCTTCTCTAAGCCTAGTAGCCTATACAGTCATAGTTATGTCTAGTTCCAACCTCTGTCCTCGTCCAAGTCTTATAATCACCATACAGAGTTATCTCCCCCATATATAACGAGAGCATTTTGATTCTTAAACCCGAAAGACAACTGAGCAGAAACAGGTATTGCTCGAACGACTCGAACATTAACGAACAAATAAACTTGTCGAGTAATTACACGGACGAGTGACTTCTCTCACGACTCTAATCTTCGTCGGTTTCTTCTTCTATTGGGCCATCAAAAGAAAAAAAATCTTTATTATCATCCGTACCCGCTCCCATATTTGGGCTACACTTCTTATTACATCATGCGCAGTGGCGTAGGGGATGGGCCCGCAGGGCCCGCATTGCGCGGGGGGGGGGGGGGGGCGGCTAGAAGGGCGGCCCCCGTCTTGAAGGACGTCACAACGTTGGACGAAAGAGGGGAAAGTGAGAGAGAGAGCGAGACTGTGTACCAAATACACATAATTTCAAACTCTCACTTCCACACGACGTACTCTTTGTAGTCTATGTATTATTCTTTTAACCCTTTACCTAAAGTAACGGCCAAAACCTTCCAGCGCTATTCTCCAAAATCGCCAATTAATTTTCATTATTGTTGTAATTTTTTGTCTCAAAAACATAGGTTATGACCCCTCGTTGGAACGAGCTCGTCGAGCTCGTTCCAACGAGGGGTCATAACCTATGTTTTTGAGACAAAAAATGAAAAACATTAGTTATTCAAGAATTATTTTTGTTTAGGTAAAAGGTCAAGTGAACGCTACATCATTGTAACTGATAGGGGTGAGAAATGAACAATATACATACATGGTGCCTCTCAAGTCACACATGTTGGGCGTGTATGTATCGTTGGATGGTGGGGGTGAAACTTAAAACATGTAATGAAAAAATCTACAGAGTTTTACTTTTAGAATCGACCCTATAGGATATACCTTCATTTAATTTATGGCGTATGTACTACGTGAAATCCTGTATGCTGTGCACGGTAACAACACTAAATTTGCTCCCGTTTTAAAGGCAACCACCATTATGAAAGGGCCCCCGTCTCTATCTTGCGGGGAGGGACACAAGATGTTCAGCTACGCCACTGATCATGCGCCCAGGAAACCCTGTTGTTGGGTCGGTTTAGGTTATGACCATCTGTGTTTTACTTCGCTTATAGTACAGCTATACGGTTAATGATACTTTATTCCATGATTACCTATTCTACTATATATAAAAAAGCCTATGACATAAATTTTACCTTTACGCAACAACCGTTGTGAGATTTCTATAGTTAAGATTTACACCTACAGTGGAACTACATCCAAGTTGACCTTTGGTGACCTGACCTGGAATGCAAACCTGTCTAAATTTATCACTCGTCGCCTCGTGAAGAGTGAAATGAAACCGGCAATTATTTATGTCGTTTTTAAATACGTTTACCTCATAAGATACCCAAAAAACAAACATACGTTGTCTCATGTTACTAAGGCACCATAACTCAAAATGGTATGTCATTAAAACGAAAAAGGGCCCATGATTTACATGTTTCCTTCTCCATTTCGTTTCAGCGATAAAATTGACAGCGGAAACACCGTCCACCCGTGCTCATGTAAACAAAAAATAGAATCGTACGTGTGAATGAATATTTATTTATTCAACATTTAAACTCTTATTAATCTAACGTTCATGGTATAAATAAAATAAACCCAAACTAGCTTGGTGTACCAAATGTTCACCACCCGTGCTCGCGGTCAACACCACTTTGCCACTCGGGGTGAACATTTGGCACACCAAGCTACTATGGGTATATTCTATACATCACTAATTAGTATATATTAGTGCTATCACTTCAGTAACACACGAAGTTACTCGGATGAGTGCTGTAAGCCCATGTTTGAGTTTTTTTTTTTGAAGTGTGGGTCACACAACTTAAAGGCTTCATATCTTATGGATGTTCTTCATATTATCTTACAATCAATTTTTCAGTTTTTCCATGATACAGGCTTATATTTGACTGATACAAATTTGTATCATCCATAGTAACATCTGCGATCACGTATGATCATTCGATTTAGAAAGAGAACGTTTTCCCCTTCACTTATCAAAAACCGATTACACCTGTCAAGATCACCGTTTTGATACCAATAATTACAAGACAAATAAATCAACAACTCAACGGAATAAAATATACAAGATTTTTTCCAAAGATAATATTTTTATATAGGCCTAACATGCGTTAAAGCTGAAAATAAACCAAGCACACTGCTGAACACTACTACAAACGTCCGCGATTACAGTACAAGCGGCGCAATGGATGGGGATTACGTCTTGCACGGCTCAAGAACGTATTACCATGACGTTATCAATCAATAGACGCTGAATGATTGTTAAAATATATGAGAACAAGACAAGAAAGAAGGGATATTGTAAGCTAAATTGGTTATTACAGTTGAAAGTAAAAGTCCTGTCACGAACTGTGCGCTTATCTAGGCTTAATTGCGCGTGGGAATTGCGCGCAGTTGTCATATCGGATGGCACCCAAAACACGGCAGGTTCTCCTGTTTACTCATAGAAAACACAGGCAATGTTTCTGCCAGTGGACCTCCGGGTTACCCGGAGGTCCATTGGCTGAAACATTGCTTGTGCACAGGTCATATGTACATAATTTGAAGCCTTACTATGGTCATAACGCGTAGATTGACACACAGATCGACGTGCTATCTGCGCGCATTTCATGACAGGACTTCTAGTTTTAACTGTACCGCCAGCTGTGTTTCCGAGATACTTAGAACAATTTGTCATCACCGTTATGTGAAGATCGAGAAACGTGTATCAAACCTCGAAGGTGTTCCTATTACATATCGCGACCGGCCCTAAAGGGCGCGTCGTCACACCTAATGTGAACACCTTCTCGGCTAGATACAAGTTTCATAATCAATAGGGTGGTGATAACATATATTTATTATGCCTCACGTTTGTAACATCAGCCGTGATTGGTTAGTTTGACACCTTCTAAAAGTCATAGTACTGGCGTTTTGGGGCAAAACACGGGTACTATCGGAATGTTCTTCCCTGGAGACAGGAGAACAAAGAAAATATAAGCTCCACTTCCATTGATCAGCGTCGATTACGCACGCCCTGATTGCAATTTCCCAACACCAAACGCTGGCGCCGTGTCCGTTTAACTTTTTCGTCACCGATAGACACAAACTTACCAACAAGTATATCATCTTCAGTGGGTGTGTTTTCAATTTTAACTGCAAACAATGAATTCAAAAGAATCAAAAATATTAAAAACTCACGTGTTGTTCACCACTTCAGTGAATCCTGAATATGAATTATGACTTCAGTTAATTGTATTTTCACAAGTTTATTACTCCTCGACCTTACTGAGTCTCCACCTCAAGTTCAAAATAAATTGTTTCAAATTTATATTCCATTAATTTATACCACTTATCACGCAAGCATTAACAATGAATTATAACATGAACAGCATGATGCAGTTGTAAACACTGGCATTTGGTGATATAGAAACTCCCAAAGCGACGGCACTTGTGACAAACCATTTTCGAAGAGACGTCATTCGTTCGAAATGACGTCATGTTTTTGGAGTCGACTACATTGTTGTTACAAGACTGATGGCATGTTACAGTTAACGCTTAACAATGAAAGTTATTTTTTGTTCGGCATAATAAAATAATTAGAACATTTCTTTTCATGTCCTATCGGTCGATAGTACCTGAGTTTGTGTGATTTCTGAAATAAAACCTGAAGCAGCTTCAGGTTTTATTTCAGAAATCACACAAACTCAGGTACTATCGACCGATAGAACATGAAAAGAAACGTTCTAATATTATATTATCTTTGACGTTAAGTTAATTAATTTTTGGATTTGCCTTGTTGCAATTTATGTGAGAGGGCCTACTGGCACTCCCCATACACTGCAACAAGGCAAAAACATGTGTACAAATTTTGACAACCGAGAGTAATTTAGCACTCTACAAGTTAATGCATAAATATATGCACATAGGGAAGGTATTTTATTGGTCACCGTTTGAAGTAAATAATATAACAATAGCATGAGTTTGGAGGGCATTGTGGTTCATTAGCAGCCCTGCAGCAATGATGAACAGCCCGAGAGTTTATTAAAGGCAGGGCCGCTAATGAACCATGATGCCTGATAACAATTATGTTATTACTATTATTACCACTCCCTGTTACAGCTAACCGCACGAGGGAATTGCTGGAAGAAATAATCACTAATGGGAGTAATTCATTAGACCGTGGAATCTAAAAATAGCCGGGCCGCGGGCCGCTAATGGCTATTTATACCATTATCGCCCGCGGCCTGGTGTGACAGGAATGATAGTCCGTAGGAAAATTAGTCCCTCTGGAGTATTATTCCGCGGAATTATAGTCCTAGGTCTAACATTTCTAGGAATAGCAGTCCGCCGGACTACTATTCCTAGAAATGTTAGACCTAGGACTATAATTCCGCGGAATAATAGTCCAGAGGGACTAACGTTCCTACGGACTATCATTCCTGTCACACCGGCTCCGTCGAATGACGTCACTGAAATTATGGAGTTTTAACGGCCCTCCAAAATCATGTTAATCGACTAGTAACTTATAGATTGAGTGGTAATAATATAACAACAACATGGTTTGAAGGGCATTACAGTGTATTAATGGCTCAACAGAAAGGAAGTCGAGGGCTGCTAATAAGCTCAAGGGCTGTTAACCATTTCCGTTGAGTCGTTGATACACTGTGATGCCCGACAAAGTCATTTTATTCTATTATTTCCACTTTCGTAGCGGGTATATTGCGTTTAATTATATGTGAAATAAGATAAATAAATGAAGCTTGACGTTTTCGAATTAAAAAAAAAACAGCGAAACTATCGTCTGATTTGTTGACAAACAAACCGGGTAACATGACTATCGTCTGATCAGTCTACGGCGAAATTGGAAAGTTAGGTGATGAAATGTATCTTCGAAATGCGAACTTTCTTTTGGCAAAGAGTTTATTCATGTGCGTATCGCTTCCTATATTTGATACATTATCTACCCGTAACACAAAGGGAAACAAATATGTTTACAAACTAAAAATCCGAATTGAATTTCGATCCATTTGGGAAAAAAAATATTATTGATCGGCTGAGAGATGTGACGTCATTGTCTATATTTAGCCGTGTCGGGCTGTTATTCACTTGTCGGGCCGTTATAGTCAATAACGTTGGTACGCGTCACATGACTTGTACTTGTTGAGCATTACGAGGTTTCGACGCCCTGTAAAACATCGTTAATGTGCTAGGAACACCCGCAAAAGATGTAATAATAAAAAGTAAAACTCTCCACCATCCCCAAGCTTGAGAGAAAATCCTATTATAATCTAAGCATATATTTTTATGGCTGACTCATACAAAAATTGTCCTTACTAAATTGCCATTGTCTGACGAAACATAATAGAATCTGTCTATGAATAATTGCATCACTTTGACTGTCCATTGAACTGTATAGTTCCCTGATGAAAAGCCATTTACATGGTCTGGGTGGCAGACAGTACATCATCTTACTTTCTCTGATTAGTTAACGATTGTCGACCACATACCATTTATCAATAAACGGAATTCTCAACTCTCCTGATACTTCTGTTTCCTGAAAGCTGACAGAAACAATTTATGTACCTCAAGGAGCCGACGAAAGAACATTTAGTGTGTCCTTGTCTCAGAAATAGGGCGGGCTGTGGAATTATTTGGCAATAATGGTTTAGCAATACACGCACTCCCGAAGTAAGATTTATTCATAGTCTTTACTTTCGTTGGAAAATAACTTCGTGAGTTCAATTATTATCCTCACAATCCTCACACATGGACGACTAGAGATCGGGCGTCATGTGAGGTGCATGCAGCCAAACGTTACCCAGAAAATGCTGAGAGAGCACCGTCACCACAGATCTAGGGTGGATCCCTCATACTCAGACTCCCTACTCTTGAGATTTTAGTTTAAACAATATTTATTCAGTAATTGACATGTGTGTACATTTCACAATAACATATGAATAACAAAGAATATGAACAACACTAGTTACAAGAGTATACACATGACAAGGAAAGCAGAATACTATGTAAACGAGGGATTCGACAGAAAGCTAAAGCTTATGTAAGTCGTCTCCCTATCATCATGTAACGTACTCCTGTAGGTGGTTCAGGTCAGCGGAAGAACCCACACGTCATCACATGACAGCCGAGCCCCCCCCCCCTCTCCTCGATTGTAACTTAGGTTACAATTTACATACTACAATTGGAGATCAAGTGGGATAAGCGTCACATGATAACAGAAACAAAGTAGAGGAAGGCGCCTCGACCGCCAGGCAATGCCGTGTGAGATTGTTTAAACTCCAAGGTGAAATGAAAGGAAAGGAAGAAGAGTTGAGAAGAGAACTTATAAACTGAGAGATGAAGAAGTGAAAAAGTAACTAATGTGACGATATCAGCTTGAATACATGATAGATAGAGATTATCACCGTTAAGCGGATGCAAGAAAGCATGCATCGAAGTCACGCTCAGGCTTTCAATAACAGATCACGATGAGTCGAGGACATAACATGATAACTTCTAGTTCACTTGCAAGTTGGGTGTAAGTAGACCTCGAGGTGTTAGGAGTTGAAAGACATGGGAGGGAATTCCACAACAAAATTGGTCAATGGGTCCTATTATGCCAGCTAAACAAAACATGTTTGATGCACTGAACAGTCGCGATTTCAGTACTGACTTTTCACAAGGAACAGTGGTCGGGGCGCAGTGTTGAGTTTCGACTTATTCGAAACGCTTGCTTGACAAAATGAAGTCATGTACCACTTCAAAAATTAGACGGTTGTCATCGTTATTGAAGAATTCAGAGCCAAACAGAAGCGTGGGTGTGACGGCTACGTACGGGAGTAAATTAATCGTGTAATTACGGGCGTTAGAAAACAAAGGACAATAGAGGAAGAAGTGATCAGTAGTTTCACGTTCACCACACTGGCAGAAGGGACTGGGTGATAAGTGATTGTCGAAAAGGTCGGAATTGAGGCTACTGCAATGCGTCCGCAGTCTGCAGTGGCATATTTGAGCCCTACGAGATTTAGCATTGCTATAGAACTTTGGTGGTCTTTGGTTACCATTACTGAGAAACGTTTTAAAGTTAATCAGTGATAAGTTCTCCCGGACAGGTAACGGTACTTTATTCCATTGGTCAGTAACGCTGGGGATAAAAGAAGACTGATTCCAGTTGCGTTCGGCAGAAAGGTACTCGATGGTTTTGACTGGATCAGAGACTGTGTGATGAGTTCGTCGAGGAGATAAGTGGAGGGACTTTGTTGGAAATATATGGGGGTGACATATGATGATACATTTTGAAGAACTGAATTAGTTTATGTTTACGGCGCCTTTCTTGCAGGGATTCCCACCGTGTTTCCGAATATAACAAGGACTTACTGGCACTAACTGTTGCTCCGGTGATGATTCGTGCTGCTGCAATTTGTATTTTTTTCGAGTTCTGCGACATTTGTCACAGAACAATTATCCCAGACAGTGTCCGCGTATTCGAGAAGAGGCCTAATAAAGGCAAAATATATTTTTTCCAGGACACAGCGATCAAGGTTAAATTTATGCTTTCTCAACATGTCAATGCGAGACCAGGATTTGGCGCAAATATGGTCAATGTTGTAGTTGGTGCATGTATTATTTAGTATGAGTCCTAAGTGTTTGTGGTCAGAAACTTCAGATACCTGTGTGCCACTTAAATATAATGGTGGGGAGAGTTGGGATTGCTTTTACGTGATATACACATACATTCTGTTTTATTGGGATTGAACTCGACCAACCATGTTTTGGCCCAGTGTTCGATTGAAGCCAAATCGTTATTGATTATATCCGCGGCTTGCTCCGGGTTTACAATAACTAGATATAATAACGTATCATCTGCGAAGAGGCGAATACTACTGAGTAAGTCAGTGGTAAAATCTATCATTTATGTATATTAAAAACAGCAGTGGACCGAGTATAGACCCCTGAGGTACACCGGCATTGATTGGTCTCCATGACGATGTCTCCGAGGCTATCACAACTCGCTGCGACCTATCCACAAGATACGATTTTAAAAATAAAAGTAGTTCACCTGAGATACCAATACTCTCCAACTTGTGGATAAGACCAGCATGCCATACCTTATCAAACGCCGTACTAACATCACAGAATACCACCCTAACTTCTTTGCCTTCATCAAGCGCATGACAGAATTCGTCATAAATGTCAGTTAGTTGAAGGACGGTTGAATCTGTAGGTGTAAAACCTGACTGAAATTGACTGAGAATATTATTTTCACTCCAAAACTCCCACAGGCGTTTGAAGACACATTTTTCAAATAATTTACCAACACAGCTGATCAACGATATCGGACGATAATTATTGACTAAGTTTGAGGGTTGTTTTTTTTTTAAATTGGAGAGACGTTTGCCTTTTTCCACAATGAAGGAAAGTAGGAATTATTCAGTAGTATGTTGAATAAAATTGAGAGTGGTTCGCATAGAGAGGATTTACATTCCTTTAGAAGACGTGGGCTTATTTGGTCGGGACCTGACGGCTTGGACACCTTTATCGACTTCATTGCGGCACATACTTCGCTGCAGTGTAGGGTGATACTATCAATGCATTTGGGAAACATGGGATGGTGGATCTGGTAAGCGAGCATTCGAGTCATCAACTGTCGATACAGAGCAGAAGTATTCGTTGAATACATCAGCTTTCTCAACACTTGAAGAATATATTTTGTTTTGATGAATAAGGATGGGAATTGCTGTTGCGTTACAGTTACCGATTAGTGTTTTTAGGGTCTTCCACCACAGTGAAGCTGGGGTTTCGTTACTTCTCAGTGTGGACTGGATTTTTGCAAGATGCTGGGCTTTAGCATTCCTAATGGCCGATACAATCTCATTCCGTTTAAGTTTATATTTGGCCCAGGCGTAAGGGAGGTTGATACGTTTAGCAATGCGATACAGGCGTTTTCTCTGTCTCATTAATAGTCTTATTTCATTATGCATCAATTTCGGGTTGATCCATTCTCGCCGTCATAAATTTGTTAGGTATATGTTTGGATGCAATATCGAGTATTTTATCAGTGAAATTAGTGACTATGGTATCGAGACATAGGGTGTCAAAAATGGAATTCCAGTCTGCATTTGAGAAAGCCTCGTTCAATTCATCATACTTACCCTGAGAGTAAAGCCATATCCTCCTGCGGAAATAAGCAGGGTTTGGTTTCAAAAATTCGATTTCAATAATTGAAATTGGGCAATGATAGCGGGTCATGTCTGGAATAATTGGTTCGAGGACTTCACATGTTGTCACGTTGGTTGTATCACTGACAGCAAAGAGATCTAACAATGAAGCGGATGTTTCAGTAAAACAAGTTGGTTCACTCACAAGTTGTCTGAGGTTGAAGTAATTAATTATTTCAGGAAAGCTACTTCTTGGGGAACCCATTTGGTTGTCGTTGAAATCACTCGTGATCATTAGGTCACCAACTGACGTATCTCTAGCTTTATCGATGGAGACTGATATGGCATCCCATGTATCTGGGGGACTGTTTGGTGGACGGTAAAATACTCCTAATAATAACGGCCTACCCCGTTTTGTAAATACTTCAGCACATAGGCACTCCGTATTCGGCATATCAAGATCCGATCTGTGTCGAAACGAGATGCCGTCTTTTATGTAAATGGCAACCCCACCTCCCCTTGATGAACGATCAAATCGAAATGGTTCATGGAACCCATGAAGTTGTACATCGGATGAGAGGTGTCATTGTTCTGAAGCCATGTCTCACTGAAGGCCACACTATCACTTGATGCAAATTCACATTGTACAATATCTAGGTTAGGTTTGAGGCTCTGAATGTTAAGATGAACTATTTTTAAAGTTTCTTGATTGTGATCTGAATTAATATAATTTGGACCAGGGTTGGTTTCAATGTCACCTGATAATAATAAACTTATGACCGAACGGAAAAAAACGACGTCAATAGAACCAATGCAGTTAGGGCGTTTAGTAATGGCCTAGCCTTCGAGACAATTAAACAACTTGAACGATGTGGAGTTGGTTCAGTGGAATCTGCACTGAGGGGGTTAATAAACACGTTTGATTGCCCAATGAACAAGGCAAACATTGCAGTGAAGCTTTTATACATCTCAGCTCCACTGAGACGCAAGAGCAAGTAAATTAAGATGCATGTAGATCTATCTTTCGGCAGACAATGCCTTAAGCTCCTCGAATAAACTGTCAGGTTGTTATTTCCTATTCGGGCACGGTATAGTTCAAGAGAACACATGAAGTGTAGTTGTAGTATCGGACTTAAACTGTATTCAAGCTGGCATGAAAAGAAGTGGCGTAGATTAGAAAAGAGAGTGTTGGAGTTTAAGACTAGAAAGTAAAGGTTACAAAAGGACACTAAAAAAGATGAAAGTAATAAAGTATATACAAGGTAACTTGAGTGTTTAAAATGGAGTGGAGTTTCTAGGCTCCCTCAACAAAGTCAAAAATTATCTATTTACACATCAGTAAATTATCAGTATGAGATGATGAGTTGGATTATCAGTATGAGATGATGAGTTGAATGGCTACACTTTAGGCCTAAATATTGATTTCGACTTCGCTCATTTCCGATAAAGGAATGTCAATGGGAAGTGCGAGATGCGCAAGATTCATCAAGAATTATATATATCATTGTTACCAAACAGTGACACTGACAACAGGAGCGGCACGCCCTTCCAGCCACGAAAGTGTCGAAAGTTGGCTGGAAGAAAGCGCCGATACATTTGTATTACATTCTACAATGGCATGGAGGAGGGTGGACCCATCCCTAATAATAGATCCATCTTGCAACAAATAAGCTAACACGGATACGAGTGAAAGAATTTGCAGGACCAGCATTTGCAAGAGGGAATTAAGGACATTCCACCTGTGGTTGATGGATCTGGTGCAACCCTACGTCAACACTTAGATGTGGTTCCCCTGTTTCCAATTAACTGTACCCCAAACGGCAGCCGCAACAATATCTTCGCAAAATACTATGACGTAACAATATGACGCAATTATGGAAATTTACAGAAGGACGGAAAAAACAAGATTTCGATTGAGTCACGATTGATTTAGCTGCAATTATAGAATGGCTGTGACCCTAAATATTAAGGATTGCCTGTGTGTATTTCGCTTATTAAATAGGGGTGTTGTCACAGTTACTCAGATACAGTTCGATATGTTCGGACTGGTTCACAGTGTCGTGGTGGAGGAAAGACAGCTTCGATCGGGTCGCGACACAGCCCCCATCCGATCGAATTTGTCTGACATCACAATCGCAGTAATGCATCATGATTGATTCAGCTACAGTCGTGTAATACCTATGACACGAATTAACGATTGCATGTGTGTACTACGCATATACACTAGGAATGTCAC
Source organism: Pictodentalium vernedei (assembly GCA_031216915.1). NCBI lineage: Eukaryota > Metazoa > Mollusca > Scaphopoda > Dentaliida > Dentaliidae > Pictodentalium > Pictodentalium vernedei. Next base: position 131,436,702 of record CM062297.1, read on the forward strand.
AGTTACATGTACTTAGATTTCGATATGTTTGGACTGGCAAACACCGTTAGGAAGGAGGAACGATAACTTCGATCGGATCGCAACACAGTTCCCATTCGATCGAATTTTTCTATCTGACATCGCAATCAAATTGATGCATATCGGTGGATGGTAGCGTCGCAGAATTGTTGAGTTAGTGAGACTACGTAACAAATTAGTGAGACCACGTAACAAATGGTGAGTTGGTATGTCGCACAATATAACTTTTGCGGAAGGGGATCAGACCACCGCATATTAAAGGGGATGTACACCAATGTCGCCGATTTTCCACGTATTATACATTGAAAAATATATTTGAGTGGGTACACACAATGACGGAACGGAAGGGTAACATGGCATACGTGGTTCAGAAGGAGAAAAGACAACTTCGATTGACCCGCGACACCGTCATTCCGAATTTATCTGCCAAGTTTTGCAATCAAGCATGCATATTGTGGACTGTAGCGTCATAGAACTGTTAAATTAATGAAAGCATCAAAAACAACAACTGGGAACATGGTATGAGCAGGATATAACTGCTTAGGAAGGGGATCAGACCAGCGCAAGTTAAGGGGGGGGGGGGGTATACCCCAATGTCGCCGGCTTTTCACATACTACATATGCAGGATATATTTGAGAACCCACACACAATGGAGAAATGGGAGGATAACTTCGATTAGATCATGACATGAATCCCATGTGATCGAGTGAAGACTTGTCTCTTCCATGCCTTTTACATTTTAGAAAAGAGCACATTTTTTTTAACAAATTTAATTTCGTTCCCTGAGTTCCAATGTGTTCTATGTGACAGTGGGCACAAAGAACACTTTGCAACTCGGGAGAGATCTGTTACATTTGAACCCACTAATATTTCTAAGTCCTTTTTTTTTTGCTTTGCTGATAAATTTTATTTCAATAGCGTGTTGCCGTACAGTGGCCGTGGATTGGACATAATGCACGCATGGGGAGTGATATCGACGCATGCGTTAACCAGGTAATAAAAATTATCATCAGCAAAATTTTAATTAATGAAGCATCGGGTTGTATCCGGTGTTTCGTTACTTAAATTTCTGATGATTACTTCTATAATTAGTGTTTGAAATCTATCATTATTGCGTCAGTGGAAATTGACCAGCCTCCGATGGCTGTACTGTACATGCCAAGACATTGTTATCGGTTTAACTTTCTACCTATCTCCACTGGAATACAAATACATTTTCTTGAATATATATTTTAATGTGCCCCCCCCCCCCCCAAAAAAAAATACAAAAAACAAAAACAAATAGCGTTAACTCCTCATTGAAACGGACGGGAGAGGTTCCTTCCATCAGGGATCATAAGTTCTTTTTTTCTGATGAAAAATTGAAAAAAGAATGAATGGCGATTTTTCTGGTAGCTAGATGATGGACTTTGACTTCGCTCTTGTCATACACTTTCCTACACGCTAAAAACTAAAGTGTTAAAAACTACACTTGAAGTGTTGTATTTAACACTTACTAAGTGCTGAACTAGCACTTTGTTCAAGTGTAGATATCCCAGAACTTGACAGGTGTTACAACAATACCACTTGACAAGTGTAATGTCGCGACACTTAAAAGGAAACAATGCAGATGAGGCGGATCAGGCTCGAACTCTCGAGCCTGATCCACGTCATCTGCGTTGTGTCCTTTCAATTATGTACCCACCAAGCGCAAATCAAATTATGGACGATTCTGGAAGAACCACCAATGCTAGACACATGGGAAGTGCCATCCATTCAAGTTTCAGATGCCTGACGATTGTAATGTCTAAGTGCTTAAAGCATTGCACTTTGAGTGTTAAAATCAAACCCTAAGAGTTAGAATGGGTTTAACACCTTGAAAGTGTCAGTTTTAACACTTTAGTTTTTAATATGTAGTTCTTACGAGACTACATCTGATAAATGGACTTATGTCATTGTAGGTCATACACTTGGAGATCCGTGATACCCGATTGGAGCTGTTGGAGGCCCAGATTGATCCATTTGGACTACAGTACGAGCTTATTAAAAAGAGGTTGGAAAAGTCATGTGTCACGACTACTACATGAATTTATCCAGAAATAAATTTACAGGAACTCTGAGTTTTGAACTGGGTTTAATATTTCGACTTATGGCACGCGCACAGTCGTCCATGCAAATGGAAGTCTGTAGAACCGATTCTGTCTGTTCGAGGCCCAGCATGACCCGTTTATAGCATCGGTACAGCACGTGCCACTGTAAAAAACTGTGTTTAACTTCTAAACACAAAGTTAAACACGTATCTGTTACACTTAATAAAGGTATTTAGACGTTTAGAAAATATAAAACAATGTGTTTAACTTGCTAAAACTGTTTAATTTATAAAAGAATGTGCTTAATATTATACAGGAAAATGTTTGGATTTTAAACATTTCACACGTCACACGTGCAAGTTTTAAATATCTTAGATGTTTAAGGGGGCTGTGACACTTAATAAACACAAAGACAGTTTTATAATCTAAACGTGTTTAAGTTTATTTCTTTTAAAAAATATATATATAAAACATTGACAAAATAATATGAATAACAGATGAATATAGAAACAAAAAAGAATATCAACAAATTGACCATTTCTATGAAATGTTAATTCATTAAAGAAATATCACATATAACAAAATAGCATTTTTAATCACCGGGAGGCACATTTAATTATCTATTGACTAAAGTGAATTTTTTGATTTGATTGGTTGATAGATACGTAGTATGAGACCATATTCATTGAAACCCACGATACTTCCGCCCAGCCACTGACAAATTTACCATACCCAGTGGAAGCCTCGTTCCGAAATCTACAAATTGTCCATACCCCGTAGAAGACGCGCCATTCCAGTTTTACAGTGTACATGTATTATATTTTAATTTTTTATCTCAAAAATATAGCTCATGACCCCTTATTGGAATGATCTTGTCGAGTACCCTCCAATGTGAGGTTCGTAAGCTATGTTTTTGAGACAAAAAAGAAAAAAAGAAATTCAATAATTTTTTTATACTAGTCATATCGGTATATTTTCACAAAAACTCTTTTGCACAAAAATTCCACAGAAACCTGTATGGCTCAACAATGGAAGATAAAAGATCTCATGCTGTGTGTGTTCACACATGAAATAGATTGTACTTCTAAAACGGAAAGTCAATAGATAAATTCGTTACCCCGTGTCTGATCACGTAGTACGGGTTTTTACCTAGCCGAAGCCAGTCGGTCTCATGGGATACGGGCTTCGGGTAGGTAAAAACCCGTATCGCGTGATCAGACACGGGGTAACTACTATTACCACTAATTCACCTTTTTCAACTGTCAAATGCCCCGTTCGTTGGTTAGATTTTTCCTCAGTAGGCAAACCAATACCTGTTTCCTACGTATATGAATATGACATGATGGTATTCAACCAAATAAACCTATTGCATATTAACCCTGTGCTTGTATGTCGAAATTCCAACTACAAAATATTTCTATGATGCAACTAGGAATTCCATCTTTGAGCTCTATCAAACAAGACTGAATTTGGTTGAACACCCAGTCCCATCATGGGGAAAATGGTAGCTTGAGATGTTGATATTTTGCCATCAGTCCGCAGAGGGTTAAAACATCTATAGGAATTTACACAAGAACACACCAGATAAACATTTATGAACAATGGGACACCCTTCTCTTCACTTGTGCCCCCTATCCCCCACATACATACAGTACGTGGAGAGTGTATTATCACTAAATCACCCGCAGAGTGGAGATTCCACCCGAGCAATAATTGCAAATTTGTTGCAAAGCATAACCAGCACCAGCACAGTTTCAGCCAATGGACCTCCGGGTTAAACCCGGAGGTCCATTGGCTGAAACATTGCTTGTGTTCTTTGCCGATATATTCAAAATTTGAAAGTTATAGCTTGGGTGATAACTCCACTCCGCGGGTGATTTAGTTACAATCCACTCTCCACGTACTGTACTACAACCGGACGTGTTTTACGTGTTAACCTAAAGGGTCTTGGTATCACGTCGCGCACTCAATGTGGACTAGGCAGAAATGAATGTCTCATTGGGTGACTCGCTTCTGTTACGTTCACACTGAGGAAACGACGACGCAGACTTTACATGTATATGGAGAATTAGCTAATAAGTTAACACAGGGTGGAAACTGAGATATGGGTATTGAATGCTGTAAGACCTGTTAACGAATCAACAATAAATTTATTTACAAATGTTCATTAAAAGGAAGTTACAACATTATCTGTAATTACAATCTATGGGATGTAATAAATTAAATAAAATACAATTACTTGAAAGTTCGTAATTCCATTATGAGGGTCTCGGGGCGAATATTAATATATACAGTACGTGGAGAGTGGATTGTAACTAAATCACCCTCGGAGTGGAGTTATCACCCAAATTATAATTTTCAAATTTTGTATATATCGACTAAAAACACAGGCAATGTTTCAGCCAATGGACCTCCGGGTTTAACCCGGAGGTCCATTGGCTGAAACTTTGCTTGTGCTTGTTATGCTTTGCAACAAATTTGAAATTATTACTTGGGTGGAAACTCCACTCTGCGGGTGATTTAGTGATAATACACTCTCCACGTACTGTACATGTAGTAACTTATGGAGTAAATGATACACTTCGTCAACGGTGTATTTTTTTGTATATTAATTTTACTCCACTTCACTCAAGAGACGTCCCGCCTTCAGGTCGCTTTACTTCTGGTTCCTGAATCCTCGGAAGTCCATCTGAATAATTATGCCACCACAGGGCGCTCACTGTTTTCTGGTGATGACATAAATGCCTCGGTGTATCTGCTCCCTACTTCGCCATGGAATAATTGTACCCTATTAAACGTGAGTCCATAACTGCCCTAGGATTATTTGCTACCCACTGCGTCTTTCCATTTCACGCTCTGCCACGGAACCTTTTCATTCAGTAAAACGTCTATTCGTTACAAGTTAACCCTTCTTATATGTATCTGCGTTTCCCGATTTGCAAGCTTCACAATGCCAACTATGTCCGCTCAGCTTGTTCCCTTAGCGGAGCCAAGTGAAATCCACTAGCCGAACGAGCGCACTCTCTGCCACATGCTACAAGGAACTGCCTTCAGGAAAAAACCTAGCCTATTTATTTGCTTTTCGGACAATGGAAATTAATACCTGGGACCTATCTGTATATGTTTTCAAAACGAATTTAGAGTCCCTTTTTAACACTGTTACTTAAAACATTTATGTGGGGGCTGCACGGTATATCGATAAACCGATATATACCGGTATTCAAACCAATATCGATTGAATACCGGTGTAATTACAAAAATATCGGTTTATCGTCATTATTTATTAACCACAATTTAATTTTCAAGGTGTTTTGAGTTTTTTAACTGTAGCCTCGAATGAATAATATTATCCCTTTATCCAAGGAATCGTCTGCTTGTGCCCTCGTAAATATACAAATTCAGCAGTTGAAAAAATAATTTTCAAATATTTCAACAAAACTATATCATGCGATCCCTCATTGGGACGAGCTCGTTGAGCTCGTTCCAATGAGGGGTCACATGATATAGTTTTGTTGAAATTTTGGGGGAGAATCGGATAAACTAATTTTGAAAATAATAAATTTTGATATCGCCTGCGTTGGGTAAAGGTTTTTCGAACCGAATCATCAAGGCATGCTAAATCGTTCCGACTGTGATGCCTCGAGTCTCGACTGTGGTACTTGTGTTCATATATCTGAACAGTTTTCGATATACCGGTATACCGCGGTATTTTTTTGAATAAAGATACCGGTATTCAGTTTTGAATATCGTGCAGCCCTACATTTATGTAGCCATCTAACGCATCACTAAGATTTACTTATTACCTCAGGGTTGTACAGTTGTTAATAGATTTGATTTGAAAATTGATTCCTTGGATAACTTGACAATGGTCATTGTCAGCAACTGAAAGATTAAATTAGAAAGATTACTAAACAAATGCTATTGGTGGAAATTGGTAAATTGTATCATCTTTACTTTCCGATTGCTGTTGCCTTGAGCAAGTCACAAAGACAAGATGATAGAAACCCTGTTTTTACTCTAACTTTATGTTACAGATAAATAGAGGATATGGAATGAGTGTTTTTCTCATATAATATTTATGAAACGAGTCTAAGAATTTTCCATTTTGGCGAGCCCAAACGGAAAATTCGGACGAGTTTCATAAATATTATATGAGAAAAACAGTCATTTCATATTCTATTTATCATATGACACACACACACACACACACACACACAAATTAGCCACTTAGTATGACTTTTTAACCCATCACCTAACTTGAGTTGCAGACGGCACTTGGAAAACACATCCTCGTATAACTAAAAATTTTCATTTTTTGCTTCCAAAGCATAGGTTATGACCCATCATTGGAACGAGCTCGTCGAGCTCGTTCCAATGAGGGGTCATAACCTATGTTTTGGAAGCAAAAAGTGAAAATATAAAAAAAAATGAATAGCGTTTTTCTTGTAGGTAAAAGATTAATACAACATAACCCACCCTAAATAGGACAGATAACGTAAATTCTCCCTACTGGAATTATGCAAATGTAACCCAGTTGTATTTTGTTTAGCCAATCAAATTGTCCAGTTTTGAAATTGACCAATGAAAGTCCCTACTCTAATTATGCAAATTATGAAAATGTGGCCCAGTTTTATTTTGTTCAGCCAATCAAATTGTCTAGTTTTGAAATCGACCAATGAAATTGACGGAAGGCTTTATTTATCACTGATTAATATGAAAACAAAATATCAAATGTTTTAAAGTGAACAAAACGGACGAGGCATATGATAAATTGTTTTATTTTCATTTTATTGGGGAGGGAGTGGAATTATTGTATCCGTCCTGTCATATTGCTTTGCAGAATTAGGAGAAATCTAGTGAAGTGATCTATCTATTCATTAATACCTATTTTGCCCACTAAGGTCTAATTCTCCTATTGAAATATTTTGTTTTCTATCAGTGAAACAACCTCCTACTACAGTTAACAAGCACTAATCTACCTCATGGGGTAACAGGTGTCTACATGTACAAATCGTTGAACTGTTTTCAAATTTGACACATATAATCCTAAAGGGCTGTTTAATAAGTAACCCAGTCTGGTGAAACACATCCTGCACAAATAAAGCAATCCTAAATGTGCCATCTAAGGCTATATGGTGACTGCAAAACATGTTAAGTTTGACCAATTGTCTATACTTATGAGTGTCTTCATACGTTGGCCACCGATTCCTATTATGATTAGAATGTGTGTACCGCAGGACACAAGAACTGGTTCATCTTCCGTTTCACCCACGGACAAGCATAGAAGTTAACACTCAAATGAGAAGATGACATTTATCAAACTTGCTATGACTGATGCACATCTACGATTAATCCACTGCAAGCTACCTACAAAGTCCCCCCCCCCCACTCCCCCCCCACCCCCCCCCCCCCCCCCCCACACCCGCCGATCCCAAACCTCCGAAACTTTTAACATGACAGTACAAAATGTGTTTTTTCCTTTTTCACTTTTTTTCCAAAACATTGTTTAGGATCCCTCAATGACACAAGGCTCTTGGGCTCATTCCAGCGAAGGCTCATAAGAAAAGTTCTGAAAGAAAATAATCATTACAAATGACGAACAATAAAATTTTAAATTGCTCTTTGCATGAATTACATGTACATGGGGCGGATTTAACTTTTAATCGTTGTGTAAAGGTGTAAAAATTTGGATGTTTCTCAATTTACAAAACAAATGAAAATGTGTAAAGTTTCATTAAGTTTTGGCATATACATTTAAATCTAGAAGTCCTGTCACGAAATGTGCGCTTATCTAGGCTTAATAGCGCGTAGGAATTGCGCACAGTTGCCAAATGGAATGGCATACAAAGCCCAGCGGGTTCTCCTTGTTACTCATAGCAAACACAAGCAATGTTTTAGCCAATGGACCTCCGAGTCACCCGGAGGTCCATTGGATGAAACATTGCTTGTACACAGGCCACATGTACAAAATTTGGTAACCTTACTATGGTCATAACGCGTAGATTAATGCACAAATCGACGTTCTATTTGTGCGCATTTCATGACAGGACTTCTAGTTTTAACTGTATCAGATCACAAACTAAATTAGGTGTCTGGAATGTGAGGAGTTCAATTACTCCTTGAAAAATGAACATATAATGAACTTTGTCAGCAATAAAAAATAAAATAACAATATCCAATTCTAAATCCTTTGTATATTTATATGGTACAAGTTGTAAAATCAGTTTTAATTTTCATCAGCAATATTGCAATGATGTTATATACAGAATACATGCCAAGTATTTCTGAATACAAAATTCACACCACGAGAAGGATTGCCAATTTACCCCTCATGGGTGAGATAAATCGACAGTTTCACGAGTCGTGTAATTATTTTACAGAGAAATACAGCGTTTGTAATTTGTTTATATCACGAAAATTACAAAGAGGAATTGTTAACTACAAACATGTGCAGGAAAAGGTTGACACTGTAGGCCAAAATTATAGCCTAGCATTTTACTTTATACAAGTAACAGACGGCAGTGATTTAACCCCCTTCACTCTGATGTCAAAATACCAACATTTCAGGAAGCTGTTTTTTCCCATAATGCATCTAGAAATTTAACCAATTCATTTGACAGAGCTCAATGAGCTCTGTCAAATGAGATTGAATTGGTTAAATTTCTAGTTGCATTATGGGAATTTTTTTCTGCCTGAAATTTAGATATTTTGACATCAGTGTGCAGGGGGTTAACACATCAGTGTTTGTCTTTCGACCCATAGCTTATGATCTTTTGGAATGATCTCAAAGATCGCGACCCAATAGGGATTAAAAGCTATGTTTTGGGAGAAAAAAATGAAAAAATACCTAATCTAAACTGAAACTGCATACACAATTGCTATCAACATGAATGCAAAAGACTCAGGATTTCACTATATGAGTGGAAACGCAAGTCTGTATTTATTTTCTAATAATTTCCAGCAAATGTCAGTACACGTGGGTAGATGTGGTACTTGGCCACTTTAAGGGCAATCTCCCAAGAAGTTTCCTAAATGACATCACCCCTTGGCACATCACATCATGAGACCGATCAGCTGATCTTTGTTATTGTTTTGTAACGTGCTTGTTAGCAGTCCAGTACCTTCATTTTTTTGAAAGCGCTGATTGTGGCTTCTAGTACTCAACAAGTTAGAAAAACTCATTATTTTTGATCTCCATTTTAGTTGTTATATTTTGATTTTGTGTTGTATGATCACTGTTATAAAAACAAACTATCAGTGAAATCCACATAGAAGCTCTAGTATTTAATTTAATAATTATATTGGCGCACAGCCCTCTAAATTTATCACCTGGGCTTTACGTTTGGTTCATGCTTTAAATAAATTGGGTTAGGCTAAACAAAATTAATCTTTTGATTCTCAGGCAGAAGCTCATTTGTTTTTTCGGCTCGCTTTCGTCATATTTATTTCGGGGGCAAAATTCAAAATGCATAATACTATCACAGCTTGTGATATTAGCGGTATCACATCTCGATTTGCAATGTAGTATGTCGTATACATTGATAAAGTACACTGCAAAAAATATAGGTTCTTTTTAGAACCCAAACTGGTTCTAATCTTGTTCCTGAGATGGAACCAGCTCTGTATAAACAGTATTTATTTCAAATTAAATACATTTACCAAGATGAGCATTCAATTTTAACAGAATATTACATGAACTGAAGTAGATTCAGAACTAAACTTGGAGCATATTTAACGCAGTCGCCAAACATTTTGAAACAAAGGAGATATGAACAGTTGGCATATGGAACCAGTTTTGGTTCTGTATAGAACCAAAGCTGGTTCGATATACCAACTGTTCATATCTCCTTTGCTTAATAATGATTTGAGACAACCTCGTATAAGCTCTAAACTTACGGGTGAACCCCCCTCAATTTATGTTTAATTCTGTTAATATTTAATGTTAATCTTTATAAATTTATTTGATTTGAAATAAATACTGTTTAAACAGAACTGGTTCCATCGCAAGGACAAGATTAGAACCAGTTTTGGTTCTGAAGAGAACCTATAGTTTTTTTGCAGTGTATTGTTATTCTCTTCTCGAAATGCGACACGATTCTCATATACAAAAATCCATAAGGCTAAAGAAAACTAATCTTGATCCTCAGGCACCGGCGCTTTCGTTGTTTCGGACTGCGTTCGTCATATTTATTTTGGAGGCAAAATTCAAAAGATATAAAGCTATCATAGGGTGTGATTTTAGCGGTATCACATCGCGATTTTCAACATATGTCGAAGACATTGATACAGTATTGTTATTCTCTTCTCGAAATGCGACACGATTCTGATATGTATGCGCAAAATAAATATTTATTTAGCTGGTTGAGAACTAGATTAGTTTTAGTGGTCTAAATTTGTTTAAAAATTGTTTTATTACAAATTATTGGAGAGTGCCAATAGGCACTCTCCAATAATTTGTAATAGAACAAATTTGTAAAAACAAACTTTTATTTACGTTTGACTGAATACGAAACATGGGTAAGGAAAATGTTGGCTTTTGCACTTGTGCCCTTAAAGGTCTTATTCTGGCTTCCAGCACTCAATCAGGTAAAAACTCCTTATTTTTGATCTCCATTTTAGTTGTTTTATATTGATTTTGTGTTGTATGATCACTGTTACAGAAAAAAAAACTATCAATGAAATCAACATAGAAGCTCTAGTATTTAATTTTAGGCTCTCACGGCTGGATTTTAGGCATCCGCGACCATTGCATCGGGAATAAAAAATAAAAATAAAAAACGCCCTCCCACATTCGTTTTAAAAACAAAATGCCTGAGAATCAATTATTTAATTTTGTTTGGCCTTATCTCTATATAATTTTTGTGGAAAAGGCTTGTAGTCTTTCTGTGAACTTTAGACAGTCTTCCCCACATGTCAACATGATCGGAAAGTCTACAAAGACCTGCACAAATAAAAGAAAACAGACGCTGAGAATCTTGAAGCATTGTATTGTCTGAGTAAAAGCAGATGTGGAAGATGTATTTATCACAACATGTTGATTAAGTAATGAGTCTCCACTAGTGTGAAGAAAATTTGGCTATTAAAACAAAGTTTCTTGTTCTGAGCCCCCCCCCCCCCCTACCCCCACACCCACAGTAAAACCTGGGTGATAAATTATATCTGCACCCTGTTTTATATTCTAGAAAAATAGAAAAAAATACCTTTCCGTATCATACGAATAGGTGATTATATTTTGGTGGCAAACTATCTGTATCTCTCTGAGTCTCAGTGATCAATCTACACATGCATACAAAATATCACTTTTTTACAATACAACTTATATATTGTCCTGCAAAACAAGGGAATTTCGCCCACACTTCTCAAATTTGTCGATGTGGAAGTGTTGGAATCCATTTTCCTTCTGTTGTGGAATGTATTTGTTACAAGGACTTGGAGGTGGCTGGGTTTAGACTTAGCCTTATGACTGCAGCTCATTCACATGTTTGTTGCAATCTTCCTCACTTATTTCATTTTGAACCGTGGGCTGAGTAAATTTGGCTCTCTTCACCGGATGCCAATCGTCAATTTTGACAGAAAATAAAAAAAAAAATATCTTACAGTTAAAACTAGAAGTCGTGTCATGAAATGCGCACAAATAGCACGTCGATCTGCGCGTTAATCTACGCGTTATGACCATAGAAAGGCTATCAGATTTTGTACATATGGCCTGTGCACAAGCAATGTTTCGGCCAATGGAACTCCGGGTACCCCGGAGGTCCATTGGCAGAAACATTGCCTGTGTTTGCTATGAGTAACCAGGGGAACCTGCCGTGCTTTGGATGTCATTCGATATGGCAATTGCGCGCAGCGCCTACGCGCAATTAAGCCTAGATAAGCGCACAGTTCGGGACATGACTTCTAGTTTTAACTGTAGATAAATATCTTGGAAATGATATTACACTTAATCTTAAGATTTAAGCGACTGCAACAGTCTCAACGATACACAGAGGATATCTCATGAACGAATTCCCAACATTCGTAAAAGTAGGATACATTTTCTTTTTATTATATGCTACCTGGCATTTTACTGCACAATATTTAAGACATATTTTTTAGGTTGCGGTTCCAATATCCAAATTTCCAAACCATGCATATCGATGTGCATCCGTCTGGGACGACCCGCGTTGTGTCCTTGGGCAAGGCACTTTATCCCGGTTGCCTACATGGGTGCACGATGACGCCGTGTACTAAGGCGTTCCGCAAGTCGATGGTGCACATGTCTTCAACCGCTGTCACCCTGCTTGGGCTGAGCTTGAACAGAGTTTGAATGTGGAGGAGCAGACAGTTGCTCGTCGTTGCTCGGTGGTTCTCTCCGAGAACTCCGGCTTCCTCCACCCGTAAAACTGCCACAGTCACGATTAGCCATTGTGCATAAGTATGTGACCTTAAACACCAATAAATAAATAAATCGATGTACATATAAAGAGTGGTATGCTTCCATCACTTACCACCCCTATAAAAACACAAAGAAACAAGAAACGTTCAAATACCCGATAGCTTTGTGCTCACCATCACTTAGAGATGTACTTTTCCATTTGTTACTCCATCTTATATGTATAATCCTCTGGCTCGGACATGTTGTCAAGTGGCTCTGAAATGAAATTGTAGTGACACTGTAAAAAATGAAACCTCATTTCTCATATACATTTCTAGAAATGGCTCCAGTCAGGAACAACTGTTTTAAATTATTAATTAAGTTATTTATCTGTTGGGGTTCAACAAAACTTTCAACAGAAAGATTCATCTCATGTTGCTCAATGGAGAGAGGCACCAAGTAGCTGCATGTAACTGCTGTCAGACTCTCCAACTTACTTACCTGGTTCAAGCAAGATTAGTAGTGGTTGGCAGCATGTGTACTATAAACCCTTTTACTGCCACGCCCGCTTTAAAAATATATGGATGACTTCTATGTATACCGGTATGCAAGGTAGTTTAATAAAATTTATGACATACAAGAAACTCTATCATCTGATTAATTGGTAAAAAATCACATGGTAGGTTAGATCTGCGCATACCAGAACGTACAGATGATCATCGTAAAATAGGTGAAAAAGTCGCCTTTTATATTTTATTTCTGAAATCATATTTTTCCCATCAAAAGTTCATGTTTTTGGTTTATGTTTTAGGCCTCATAATCTACGGCATAGCATGTGTGGTCGCGTATTTCGTCCCCTGAGAGCATGAAGGCTTTGCAATGCTAAAGCATTGCAAAGCCTTCTTGCACTCTAGGGACAAATTTATCAATTTTTGGAAAAATATCAGACATAAACCATTTAATTTTTATTTTTTTTAACTTACCATTGGTTATAAAAGAGAGCAGCCAAAACGTACCATGTATTAGGGCCTGAGAAACAGTTTTTTGTTAGGCTTTATCAATAGATATTCACAAAGAATGGCCATCCAGCTGTTTAATGTAACCAACCTTAATACAACTGGTGTTATTCTATTATTTCTTGAGAAAAGAAGTAGTTTCTTCAATATCACTGTGTAAAAAAAAATATTTTTCAAACTGCTTAGGGATCAGAAAATGTAAATAATCACATGTATATATCATACCCTACTGACAACTTTGTAAAATCACTTGTTTATAGCTAAATCAATGGGGAATATTTCTGCAGTTATGGAAGGTCTGACTCTTAATTTCGGTTAAAATTCATTATTAAAGGTATTTTATTGCAAATTATTGGAAAACAAAATGGGCATTAACCAATAGTTTTCACCAAAATGACTTTGATGAACCATAATATGTATCTAAGCCCTGAGACCAAGTCGTACCTGAATTGGGATTTGCTTGCAATATACTGGTTGCTTTATTGTTTAGAGAATTGTACATGTGGTCTGGTTATACAGTACGGCCATCATGGACGTGTCGGAATCCACGCGTGGGCATTATTTCTACGTATACAATTCAGAGATGATCGAATGACACCTAGCAACATTTCCTTTATTGAAGCACCAGGTTGAACCCGGTGCTTCATCAATAGGAATTTTGTTAGGTGTCATAGCCGATCCTCTCTTAATTGTATACGTGGAAATAATGTGCACCTGTGGATTCCGACCCGACCACCATGGCCGTTCTGCAGAATGTTTTATAGAAACTCACTGATGTGGGAACAGCTATTCAAGACATATGATTTTCTTTTAAAAACATGTAAAGAGATGGGTAATGGGTTTTTCAAGTGGGATTGTTTTATGATATCTAGTTTTTCTGATGGTGAAACCATGTATGAATTTATATGGCTGTAAAAATCTTCAATTATCAAATGTTCGACAATGAAATATTTAATATTATCAAAAATAATTATTGATTTCAAAAGAATCAGTTTCGGAAACGCAAACTCGTCACATTCTTGCCCGAGAACACACCGGGGACGGTACTCAATACCATGAATTTTGACAGATGTTGATAGATAAATAAGTAGATCTTGATTAGAATTTTAACCAAGAAATGCAATATTATTTTCTTTTCTAAGATATCAGGAAATAGGTTTCCAAACAAATACTCTGTGCCTTCTTGAACAATAACTTCTAAATAAGTGTAATCAAATATGGACAGTTGAGTGTTGAGCCAGCTGACAGAAAAAAAACTTCTCATCCACAATACGATAGTAAAACAGCAAATTCAACTCATACGGAATAACACCTTCCAAGAGTAAGTGCATAGGATCTTGAAAAGTACAAGCACATGGATCAAAATATGGAATATCAAGTAAGCAGCTTCTGTTGTTTGTACCACACTGAACACTTCAATATCTGAATGCACTCATAGACAACGTCTCGAGTTCCTTACATCTTTGAATAGGCTCGTCATAAGTTCTTGTTTGAAAACTGCCATGAGCAAAACTGTTTCTTATCTCTTCAGTGGAAGAATGACAAGATCTACAGTTTTGTATGCTAAACTAACCCTTTCCCCGAAGCCGCCAAACCAATGCGCCACAGGAGTATCCGCACATACAGCCAACAAAGCACCCTTAATATTATGAAAGTTCTCGAACAACTCCATTTCTATTCCACCCGTAGTTACCTTAGTCACAGATGGGATAACATCACAGAGCGGTTTTGCTGTGCCGAAATGTCGACGATACCTAGTTTTAAAAATTGCAACTACCTGAATAGCCTTAAGTTTTGATCTATACATTGGAGGTATGTTACCAAGAGTGAAACAGAATATAGAACGCTTATGTTTCTTGTCATGAGCACCAATGGGGTTAAATATTTCTATATCAGCTGTATTGAGAATTATTTGTAAAGCTCTGGGATCCTCACAAACAACTGGATGACTTTTTAAATAACTACCTTCACAAAAAGCATGCATAATATCACCAGAAGAAACTTGAGAGGTTTGAATGCAGAGCCACACTTCTAGAATAGGTAATAAAGCATTAATGTTTTGACCAAACGGAACAAAGTATCCAAACTTTTTTGTAAAATACTTTTCCCATTTCGTTTCAATATTTTGCTAACGAGGAAATGAAAATGAAATGAAATGAAATTTATGCAACAATATACCATCTCACAAATACACAGCATAAACATTAATGATGACAAAATGAACAGTCAAAAATTGTGGAAGTGAGCATATAGAGATGCAGTGGATTACATAACGCATAATGTATGTGAGTAGGCACATTGTTTGGAGACATCATAGCCGGATGGCTGTCTTCCTGACATCTCCATATTACTTACAATAACTCTTTCTTGGAGCAGACTTTTTCCTGTCGGCAGGATGTCACAGTCCCTGTTTCAGCTCACAGATATAATAAGTACCCAAGTTTTGTTGGTGACATAATAAGTTAACGTGTGAAGGGTCATGATGGATGAGATACTAGAATTCGATTAAGATGATGCTCTCTTGCTAGGTCCACGTTTTCAAATCTTTGCACCCATGGTGCGAGAGTGTAACGAATTATTCCCTTGGCCTCGTATAGTATAGTTCCGGTGCCTATGATCAGATTGCCCCCACCCCCCCCCCCCCCAAAAAAAAAAATAAAAAAAATAAAAAAAAACAAAAACAAAACAAAACAAAAACACGTTAAAAAGAAATGTGACTGTAACGCTCACTGCGTGCAAAATCGGGAGAACTAACAATTAAATTTGAATGGGGTGCGAATTTTGCATTGCAGCATTGGATCAACCGGATCACTAACAGAACGTCATCAATAAAAAACTGTCCCAACCCCTGCTTCCTTCGTCTTTCGTTTACGAGGTTATTGCCTAATAACCTACAAATATATTTCATATATTTTTCTACAATCCTGGCAGAATCTATTATCAAAGTCGCAATACGAGTATAGTTTTCTACCAATTTTTTTGTAATAGTGTATCTGAACAAGGATCTGGGAGTTAGTATTCTAACGTTGTTTGCCAGCCCATTACAGATTTTGGGAAAATTATGTTTGGGGAGATTCGCGGAAAATTTTTTTCTTTCTTCCTTTTTGCTCTCGTATCTGTCCGGATTGTCTTGTGTACGTGCTATGGGTGGTAAGAGTATTAAACATGTCATCAAAAGATTGCGGTAATCTTTTGTGTTGCCAATCATACATGAGCAATAAAGCATTCGATTTGTAAATATCATTAAATTTCAATATTCCATTCTTCCTAAATAAAAGGTCTGTGTGACTATTGAATCTCATTAGGCTAATTACACGCAAAGCTCGCTTCTGTAGTAGAAATATTTTATTAGTAGTAGGTGAGTGACCCCAAATCTGGATGGCATATAATAAGTCAATATGAACGAGGGCGTAATATAGTGATTTTAGGGCGTCTCTTGAAAGAATGTTTTTAACTTTGTTGATGCAGTATATTGCACACGACATTTTGGAGCAGACACTCGATATGTGAGTTTTAAATGTTAGGTTTTCATCGAGATGCACTCCTAGAAATTTGACCGATTTGTCAGATTTCGTATTTCCCACGACCGACAGTTCTTTATTATTGAGAAAGAGTGTTAATTGGCTAATTCTGTGTGTGTTATTTTGTGGGTGCAGTAAAATGAATTTAGATTTTTTACATTTATTTGTAGCTTGTTGCAACAACACTAGTCAAATACCTTGGCCAGCTCTGCATTTATCTTAGTTTGTAGCAAGTCCATATCATGGTTAGATGTGTACAGGGTTGTGTCATCTGCAAATGATAGTAGGTTTAATGATGTGCAGTGACAAATGTCGTTTACATAAATAAGGAATAACATTGGACCAAGTACAGATCCTTGAGGCACGCCACAGGTTATATTTAATGGATGGGACATGTGCGAACCCTATACATATTGACTTCGGTCAGACAAAGAGCTGCGAGGAGAACTCCTTACGGCTGAACAAACTCAAAATATCTTTCGTAAACTTTTAGGCGTTTATGTGTTGTATTTAGTTCAGTGAAATACGTTGACGACATATCAAATTTGAGAGAATGTTCTGGTATAACTTCACCTATTTCGTTTAACTTCCTAGTTATTCTTGGTTGTAACGTTTAAGATGCTGATTGAGCAATTCAGGTGTTGTAGAAATAACACTTTGAATGCCTCTCTGACTTAACCCTTTTCCCAACGCAGACGATATCAAAATTTATTATTTTAAATATAATAATTTTAAATTTTTCAAAAAAAATCAACAAAACCATATCATGTGACACCTCGTTGGAGCGGGCTCGATGAGCTCGTTCCAACGAGGGGTCACATGATATGGTTTTGTTGAAATTTTTTGAAAAATAATATTTTTTCAACTGCAGAATTTGCATATTACGCGGGCGGATGCCGGCGATTCGTTGGGTAAAGGGTTAATTTGTCTTCAGTTTCTTCAATTTACTATAAATATGCTGCACAAAACATATTATGTTGGGGGAGTGATATACACAGAACGGCACGCCTTTGTGAATGGGTTAATCGATATGGCAAGACTGCCATCGCGGAAGGATAGAATGAGAGGCCGTATGCCTCGAGTTGTTATCCTTCCGCGATTGCATAAGTGCCATATCGATTAAACCATTCAGACATGTCGTCCCCTGAGTTCCAATGTGTTCTATGTGCCTACTGGCACTTAGAACACATTGGAACTCAGGGGACGATGTGTGTCATTCTGTGTTTATTACACGCCTTCACGCCTATAAAAAATTATTAGAAGGACACTCAGCAAATTCATTTGACAACTATCAACAAAAACAACTCATTTTATCGCCAACCAAATTTGCTAGGGAAATCCGTCTTAATATTGCGTCCCCTGTGTTCCAATAGAGAAATTGGAACTCATGGGACGATTTTCAGCTATCGATAGCGATTCAAATTGTAATTGCATTGAACGGTTTGTATAAAATTCCAGTGAAGTTTCGATTGTATTTCAAAATAGTCTGTCAAAACTTTCCGTTGCGCACATATGTGCGGAAACAGATTTTCATTTTCTGCATGGTTTAGTGTTGCAGTAGATGGGGATTTCATAGAACAGGCGTGTAATAAAGTCATGTTCTGCGCTCTCGGGTAGAAATGAGTAATCCTGTTCAAAAATGTCATTTTCAATTTCTGTTGGATCATTAACCAAACTATGTTTTCTTTTAATGTGCATTTTGAAAGCTGGCCAAAGCCTCATGACAAATGAATATAACCCCACTGTACAATTTACAACAAAGTTGGAATCGTGTTTGTGAAATTGAATCACATGTCGACAGAAAGAGACGTACGACTTCGACTGATAAAAAACACATTGTGCAACTAAAAAAAGTTTTCATTATCTGAATCCATTTTAGTTGAAATGGACGACCAACATGCACTTGTGCAAGCAAAGTTAACTTGTGAAGATCGGAACAATAATTGAAGTTACCGTACTTGATTTCAAAACAACACAACACAGCTAATGTACTTAATTCGTCTTAGATTGTCAAATTAAAGGGAATACAGAGAGATATGATCGAAATATATATTCAGTTATACTTTTTATCAGTCTGAATAAACTGTTCGTTTTGCACTGGTAGAAAATTCGTTGCGAAAATTAGCTCACATCTACATGTACATTGAAAATGGGGAAAGCAAATATGTTTCGAAGTTTGACAAGTTGTCAGTCTTGCTTTGAAAAATTGCGAGGTCAGGAATTTTCATAGGTTATCGTTGGATAATGATATTTACAAATTTCGCTGATAAATATACATGTGCAAGTTTATATTCAAAGAAACCCACCTTGCAAAAGTTTAAACAATTCAATACGTTCGATGATCTTTGATGCTGTTGATTTCCGATTCTTGCCGAAGTAGATCTGCCATTCTCCGTAGACTCGCTTTTAAAGGCGAAACAAGGATCTCGGCGCACCGAAGCTGAAATTGAAAACTTCTGACTGGAAACCTCCTGCTGAGAAAATTAAACATCATATTTAACTTTGAATATGGGATTCTGGAATTAAACACTTCTGGCATTAAAACAACAGCCGAGAAAGTTAAACATCACGCTTAACTCGATGACAGGGAACACGGTGGCTCAGTGGTAGACTATTGGACGTCTTTGCAGGATGTCCCGAGTTTGACCCCCATCCGGGACGACCTACTTTGTGTCCTTGGGCCTGGCACTTTATCCCGGTTGCCTACATGGGGGCACGATGACGCCGTGTACTAAGGCGTACTGCACGTCGATGGTGCACATGTCTTCAACCGCTGTAACCCTGCCTGAGCGGAGCTTGAACAGAGTTAGAATGTTGAGGAGCAGACAGTTGCTCGTCGATGCTCGGTGGTTCTCTCCGTGTACTCTGGCTTCCTCCATCCGTAAAACTGTCACAGTCACGATTAGCCATTGTGCATAAGTATGTGATCTTAAACACCAATAAATAAATAACTTGATGCCACACTGTTTGCCAACAGCAAAATATTATCTCACAGAAACAACAGATTCTATTTTAAAAGTATGAATAACAATAAAACTGTCAAAAGTATTAACTTATATTGTATTTCCACTTCGTTTTATTTTACAGATGACAGCTTTTGACTGAAATTATCAACAAAAATGCCACAAATTTCTTGAGACTTTAGTGTTTGAAGATAATGATGAAATATAAAAAAAAATATATTTCCCTGCACATTCTATTACACAAGAATATACAGCAAGCGAATTATTTTATTTTAATAATGAGGTTTCAACCACTTGTGTGTTGTTGAACACAATGACCGAATGCGCGAATGCGATTATACACGTACTGTTTAATTTATAAACACTTCGTTTTATTAGATAAACAGCAGTGATGTTTAATCAGTGGAAAATAAACATGTGACGCATCGCTATTTTTTACAGTGATGCTATTAAATAAAATGTTGCGTTAGTTGTATTTTGTTTATCCACAAATAAATATCCAATGCGTTTAGAGTATTTGAACTATAATTCCGACTGGCTACTATTTTAAATACATCAATAAGGCATACCTTTGACGGAGGCATGATTTGATGGTGTAGCAGGAATATTTTTCCAGTCGGAATTTCAACCATCATAGTCGGGATAAATCAGCTTTACATTCCCTTCCCTACAGACCGTCTTTGCGATAGAACATACATATTCCTTTCATAGTGGAGCCTTTGTCTCTGATAGAAGACAAAATACGATGCCCTGGCCGAGAGGAAACAAAAGAGTCTGATGATTACCTACATAAATCTTTCTTTGATTCCAGCTGACTAGCTGACTGAAAAATAGCACGTCGTTGTTTTCCGTTCCATGTTTTCCATTTTCCTTGGCGGCAGACAGTCCTGTTCTAGTACAGAACTTGATTACCAGAGGAACCAAGCGATGATCTTTCAGTGTGGGATTCTTTTGTGCAGTACAGCCAAAGTGGACTGGCCGTAATCCACGCGTGCGCAGTGATGTCCACACATGCGTTTACCAGATATAATAAAAATCATGATCAGAAAAATTGTAATTGACGAAACATCGGATTGTACCCGGTGCTTCATTAATTAAAGTTTTGATGATTATTCCTATAATTATTGTTTGGAATCTAATATTATTGCGTCTGCGGAAATATTTCCCACCGGTGGAAAGTGACCAGTCCATGGAAAGTGACCAGTCCACAGCGGCCGAAGTGGATGTACTGATGTCCATCGTTTTACATTGCCAGCCAACACATGATGCTCGATAATCGGAAGAACGTTTCATCCTTATTATACGTCATCGACATTACCGACTACAGTTAAAATTAGAAGTCCTGTCATGAACTGCGCGCTTATCTAGGCTTAATTGCGCATAGGAATTACTCGCAATTGCCTTATTGAATGACATCCAAAGCACGAAAGGTTCTCCTGGATACTCATTGCAAACACAGGCAATGCTTCTGCCAATGGACCTCCGGGTTACCCGGAGGCCCATTGACTGAACCATTGCTTGTGCACAGGTCATATGTACAGAATTTGATAGCCTTACTATGGTCATAACGCGTTGATTAACGCACAAATCGACGTGCTACTTGTGTGCATTTCATGACAGGACTTCTATTTTTAACTGTACTGGTATTTGTTCTTAGGAGAAGAGAGCGTTTCAGAAAATAAGAAAACATTTCGTGTGGTGCGTAGGTGGGAGAGAAGTCAACTGGATATATTCATCGATTGGTACAGAAGAAGATCAATTTGTAGAAGTATTGAAATTTGGCACAAAAATTGTATTCTCTTCAAATAAGGCAACATAACACCTCGGCATCAGTTACAGAATAAGAACACGACTTGAACAAAGGATTTGTGCCCAGATGTCACGAAACGTAACGTTTTGTGGACGCAAAGATTCTTGATGAATTGTTATTTGAATGGCCGTTTCAAGAGTTCTTTCGTCAATAAAGTTAATATTGTATTGAAAACTAAAGAGCAGATATCGCACGAAATTGTTTTCCATAAAACCTCATGACGAATCTTTGTAGCCATGAAAAGAAAAAAAAGGACAAAAGGAAGATTATAAGTTGTGTATCATTTCATCTTAGGTTATAGTTATTTGTTTACTTTCAATATCACTCTTAATTTCTGTGATTATTTATTTATTTATTTAAGTTTAAGGTCACATATTTATGCACAATGGCTAATCATGACCGTGACAGTTTTATGGGTGGAGGAAGCCGGAGTACCCGGAGAGAACCACCGAGCAACGACGAGCAGCTGCCAGCTCCCCAACATCGTAACTCCGCACTGCAGCACAGGCAGGGTTAGATTGGTTGAAGACAGGCGTACCATCGACGTGCAGTACGCCTTAGTACACGGCGGCGTCATCGTGCCCCCACATGGGCAATGGGGGTGAAGTGTCTTGCCCAAGGACACAACGCGGTTGCCGCAGGTGGGATTCGAACCGAGGACCTCTCGGCTTGCAGCCTGCACCTCTACCTACTGAGCCACCGCGCTCCCTAATTTCTGTGATATGTTTTGTTAATAACTGGAACATAAATAGCATTCCATTACCGATTCCCTCTTACCCGTATCTCGTGTAATACCCATACAGTACGGTCGTCGTGGACTGGTCACCTTCCACACATTTATTACGGGAATAACCATCCTAAATTTAATTAATTAAACAACCCGTTGTTTTTTTAATTAAAATTTTGGTGCTGATGATTTGTATTACCTGGTAAACGCACACTTGGACATCACAGCCCACGCGTGGCTTACGGGCAGTCCACGGCGAATATACTGTATCTCAGGAACAAGAAATATTCTTTCGCAAAAGTGGAGAAACAACGTGAAACATCTCGTTATGTTTCTCGCAGTCTCAAAGAAATGAAAGAAAAAGTAGTGCTTAAAGTAGATACTGTGAATCTTTAGTTGGCTTTTTCACTGTTTAACCCTTTACCCAACGTAACGGCCAAAACCGGCCAGCGCTATTCTCAAAAATCGCCTATTAATTTTAATTATTTTTTTAATTTTTTGTCTCAAAAACATAGGTTATGACCCCTCATTGGAACGAGCTCGTCGAGCTCGTTCCAATGAGGGGTCATAACCTATGTTTTTGAGACAAAAAATTAAAAAAAATAGTTATTCAAGAATTTTTTTTTCAAGTGTCGTCTGCTTTTCATGTTAGGTAAAGGGTTAAAGAAATACCCAAAACCAACGCCAGTTAAAATGATACAGTTTCAAGAAGATATGAACGATATACCCGTTTTGAAAATTACGTATTGCACATGTCCTTAACTCCGTCTAAATGTAGAGTTTAGCTAACCAAAATGTTATCTTAACAGTTGCAAGGGAGATCTTTTTTATAGCTTTTTGTATGCAAATATTACAATAAGTTTCCAAGTGCAAAATATAAGTCGAGAAAGCAGGAATAGGAAGCTAATTTCACGAGTCGCTGATATGCTGTGGCATGCTTCAAGTCGACAGTGCTCCGTTGGTAAGTTGTGGTGTAATACAATCCTGGCAAGGGTTCGAGATAAGGTTTAGGCCTGCGGAGCTTCGAAGTTCGATTCGGTTTGAAATCGTCACGATGGGTTTATTCGATTCGAGTCATGCTGATTCGGAAATCGTCGAGATATTCTGAATATTCTACCAAATGTTTCATCTAGAACACTTCTCTCATCAGGTCTCCTGTACAGGAGACCTGATGAGAGCAGAAGGGTTCAATGTGGTTGCTTATCCCAAACTTCTTTGATTCCGCTCTGGAATTCTTCGGGTCTTTTTGACGGACTTTCACAGACGAGTCATCGTTGGATACAGTAGTTGAATGGAGACTGAAGATATTCACGATTTGTGAGAAGGTGCAACATTACAACTAGAAAAGCCATGACATTCAAGTCGAGATTTGATTCGATTTTAAATCCTCTACCTGATTCGATTCGACGAGCAATTAGAGATTTGCTGTGCCCCAGTCACATTTGATACCCACATAGAAGTAGATCCAAAGAAGCTTCTATTACAACCTGAACATATGTGGTGTACGTGGCCAGTGACGCATGGACTTGAGCCAAGTGAGCTTGGTTTCGTGAGATGTGATTGTTTACTGACATAGGACGAAATATTGTTTTTATTTTATTTTCTTTCGTTTTTTATCTCCCAAAACAACACTTACACTCGCCAAAAAGTTATTCCACTCCCAGAATCGTTTTCAACTCTCAGCGATATTTTTTGACACGTTTTGAACGTTACCACGGAATCAGTTATAAAGGGTTGTTTTGGGAAAAGAAATAAGGGGAAATAAAATAAATACAAAAGTTTATTGTTAGGATCCGAGTACGAATTTATCCTCTCGTGGGCCGCACGGATTATTTCACTCGGCTAGCGCCTCGTGAAATAATCCTCCGCGCGCCCCACTCGAGGATAAAAATCGTACACGAATCCAAACAGTGAACAATTGTCTATTAATATACCACGGATGTATTGGTAACCGCCGACACACACAACAATGGAACCTGCACACTAACTGGCTTGATGTCTCTGATAAATTTGTGTAAGCACGCTTCTGTTCCTTCAAACCCACAATTTCTGGCATGCAATAAAAACTTTCTTGTTGTGTGAGCAATTAATCACACGTCCATCCTAAGGTCCTATGAGGTTGAATCAGCCAAACACCATACCATGCAAGGTTCGCGATTATGTCCAGTCAGTTTTATTCGACGTTAGCTTCTGTTCCACTAAATCCCTTTGGAAACCTACGATGACATTATCGAACTTTACAGATGACCAGTCAGCTTATTATTCTCCGTTTTGCATTTCCCCCTTCCACAAGGACTCAGAGGGATAAACAATATATTGCAGACAGACAAATGTAATTAAGAATCCGTCAATAAATGGCAAACTTTATGAAAGTCCTCAGAGACAGTGATCGACGTATTTTAACAAGAAGTAATTGTTTATTTTGCTTTCTTTTCAAAAATGTTGTCTTCACACAACTTTTATGTCAGTTAATGTTCACTTCGGAGAGGGGACAAGACGATGACTGTTTTACCTTTTATAGACTGGGTTTCTGGGTGGGGCTTGGATTGTTCTGTAAAATATTATTATGTACATGCAGGAAGTTTCAAAAAAATTTTAATTTACTTCCACGGCCCGATTGGACAGACTGGTTAAATCATTACTGTGTCCGTTAGGACTACTCGATACATCACCCACAGGCGAGGTCGACACTCAATACACCATCTCGGAAACTCACTTGGTGGTAATAACCAATTTATCTTACAATATCCTTCCTTTTCTTGACTTGTTCGCATAATGAAGTTTTTAACAGCGTCTGTTCTGACAAACATTCAGCGTCTCTGAATTAATTTTTTTATGAATGAAGATCGTGGCGTAATTGTGTTGCCCTCTTGCACTGTTCATGATGTAATCCCCATTCGTTGTTATACTTGTACTACAACAACTGAAGTTTAAAGTAGTGTGTCAGCTGTATGTCTATTTCTTTTAATTTCATGTTTAAGGCATGGTAGGCCTATCTAAAAATATCATCATGGGAAAAAATTATTTGGTCTAATTTATTTCGTTGAGCTGTTAATTTATTTGTCATTTAATTAATGTTACCACGAGACTAAGAGATCCGAACCAACCACGCTGGTTGGTAAATGGCCTTTATACCTCGACCGCGACACTACTCTCCCCTCCTTTTAAGATTCACCATATGCGAATCTCACCCAGGTTCATCCCACAGAGCGGTCGAAATTCCCGCAATGCTACCTACTGTGAGAATCGGACGAGCCCCCAAATGTAATAGGAGGAGAGATAAATGTGGGAGCTGGGGGTTGAACCGGCGACCTCTAGCACGCAAAGCGACCGATTTACCACGAGACTAAGAGATCCAGACCAACCAGACTGGTTGGTAAATGGCCTTTATACCTCGAACGCCACACTTGTACAAGACATTCATCCCACTTGCATGCGTGTGTTCACGGTGAAGCTGTGTACTGAAGCGTGTAGCACGACACCAGTACGCTTGCCTTAACTGGAAGCGTGCTGGAAGTCTGGGCTTTATCAAATACCACAGGTTGTGACTATATTACCTCCACTGTATGTTTCCATATTGGCCCTGGAAAGAGGCAGATGTAGCTAATGACTCATTGCTCAGTTACATTTGATTGGATAGTGCCCATTGGCACTATCCAATCAAATGTAACCGATCAATATATGATGAACGGATATATGTGTTCAATAAAACTGTAGAACACTACCAGTTAAACCTCGGCTAAATACTGTTCTGCCAGTTTAGTAAGTCGGAGCGTCCGACGGTTATTCATCGTTGATTGATGGTTCTCTTCGGGTACCCTGTTTCCCTTCATTCATAAAACTCTCAAGCAACGATATGACCCTGGCTGTTGAAAATATCATTAAAATGAAATACACAAATAAACAAGCAATAGAAATAATGATGATAAAAAGAAAATGTTCACTGCAAAATTAATTTACATGGTGAATCAAACTGTCTCCGCCCTTTTAACTTATTCAGAAAGCAATACTTCATCAAAACCTATATTTACAAACATATTTTCAATGAGTGGCGTTAATACTGAGCCCGGCGAGTTTTTGTGTGTGGATGAGACGGGGTTGTCGGTTTTCACAGGAATTCGCAGTTCTGTTGAATATTGTTTACTTCCACCGTGGTGTTATAAAGCCAAAGATAACTGACTATTAGAGTCGAGGAGACTATGCCATTCAGGCATCCATTTCGAGATATATTTGGGATTATGGCTTTACGCTATACGTCTAAAGGGCATTTGGGGGGAAATTCATGAAAAACTTCACATCTTTCATATTTAACTCCAAAACATAGCTTAAGATTCCTCATCGGGACGAGCATGAAGAGCTCGCTCAAGTGCAGGGTCTTCAGCAAGTTTTGAGTACCTGGTGCTTCATAAATTAATTTTTTTGACTATTACTCCAGAAATTAGTATTTGGAATCTAATATTATTGCGTTCGCGGAAATATTTCCCACCCGTGGAAAGTGATCGGTCCACGACGGCCATACTGTAACCAATAACTTTCACTAGAACTTCTTAAGCTAATCAAGGCCGGATGGATTTTATACTGAATAGAATATTTGTACCCAGTTAGTTTGCTAGAATATAACATTATCCTGTACTGAATTATTACAGTATGTGGCCTAAGCCCCCCCCCCCCCCCCCCCCCACACCCCCATATTACTGTTACGCCACTGACATCATGCGTGCACTCATCGTTGATGAACAATGTTCACTTCGTTTGGGACTTGTATGGACTAGACCACCACCAGACAAAGCCATCCATTCCACTGTGTTGAACGCACAGAACCATAACAAGCGAGATTTCGCCAGCTGAACAACCTTTGCCCTAAAACAAAGGCAGTAGGTGAAAAAAGAAATTGTATTTTGAAATTTAATCGGAAGATTTCAGATTTTAATCTTTAAATGTACATGTAATGTTTTATGATTAACTGGATAAGAAACATGTTGTGGCGGCTGTTGTTAACCGAAGGCATTAGAGAATGGTGGCCAAGTGGATTAGAGCGCTGGTCTCTCATGCCAGAAGTCCAGGGATCCATCCTCGGTCGCGGAAAGTTATCGATGTGTCCGAATACTCTCTGTTAGCATCAACTGTGGAGTTTATACTGTCACAGCGTACCGTCCACTCGGGTGGGAACGTATAATGGCCGTCCTCTGTGTGGAGAGAGAAACATTCGGTGCAGGCTAAAGATCCCTTCATAGTATTCGAGAAGAGTGAGGCCTCGAAGTTACAGTTATGAAGGTCATTCCACAAACCTGCGCTATTGGGCCAGGGAGAGGCGTTAATATAAGTTGCATAACTTGCTCGCCAATCCTTGTAAAACAAATAAGCTTATTGTAAAACGGAAGGCATTAATCTTTCACTTTACACGGCAAGGGGGCGACGCATCAAATCAAAATTCTTCAATTACTTCCCACAGAAAGATAGCTTTCTCGTTTGCGCAGCAGCCAGAAGAGAGATAGAGGTGAGAATTCCCCGACTACAGTCCGTTTCTGATCGATGATACCTAACAAAAATAACAAATATGTCGGGTATATTCCGGTTTTTCCCCTTTTTTAATTTAGCGACCACTGATTGCTCTTTCCGGTTCTCCCACTTTGCGTGCGATAACATATTATAGTCGCCTTCATAATTTGGACACTACCGTGATTCAATTAAGAAGCATAAGTATAGTTATATTGTTTACAGTTTAAGTTGATTATAAATGCTAGTAAACATGCGAACTTAATCATACTTTAAGTCTGTCCTGTTACTGTAACGTGTTTGCCGCGCAGCCATCTTATAACTATTTATATTTATTTATTTATTAGGGTTTAACGACACTTTAACAGCCAAGGTCATTTCGTGTCGATGAAAGTTTTACGGGTGGAGGAAGCCGGAGAGAACCACCGAGCAACGACGAGCAGCTGCCAGCTCCACATCATAACTCCGCACTGCAGCACAGGCGGGGTTAGATTGGTTGAAGACATGTGCATCATCGACGTGCAGTACGCCTTAGTACACGGCGTCATCGTCTTCATGTGGACAATCGGGGTTAAATGCCTTGCCCAAGGACAGAACGCGGGAGTCCGAATCGATCGCTCAGACGGTCACCCATCCAAGGACTAACCGTACTCGAAGTTGCTTAACTTCAGTGAATTGACGAGAACCGGTTACCGCAACGCCACCGCGCCCCATCTTATAACTAATGTGACGTTAACGGACATGCCACACGGGACTGCACCCAAACCAACGTCGCGGATAAAGCAGACAAATATTGACTGCATTATATGATTGCAGTTTGCGTTAATGTTTTCCTTTGGGTGCATCAAGGGGCCATCTGCAATGCTAAAGCATTGCAGATGGCCCCTTATTGCACAGAAGAGAAAATTTGTAAATAATTAAATAAGCTGTGATATTTTGTAGACATTTGTGATCGTCATTATCAATATTTAATTTTGTCACATTAGATGTACTATTTTCAATGTAAATTATGTTCACATTTCGTTAATAGTTTTTTGTATGTTTGTATTTTTGTGTGAATTTTGTTTTTCGTCAGACATGGAACATACGTCAAGTGATCTGTCATTTACCTGACTTACTAAAGTCAAATGATCTATAAGTCCTAACCTTAGATCAAGCCGATGGAGAATTAATTCTACTCCTGATTCATGTTTACCCCACAAAAACAATAACAAATAATTAACATAAGGCCGTGCGGCGGACCATTTTTTGCGAGATTAACACAGATGGGAACGGATAAGTACATGTATTACATGACCGCGAAACACATGCAATTGTAAAAGTCATATCGCCCAACGAGTTCGTCATTATCTTTCATGAAGCTTGACAACTGCGAGCCACCCAACCAGAAAAACCTCTTTGGGTAAACACTGGAGGTGCACCGACCCAGAATGCAACAGTCAGAGGTGACGGAATTTTATAACAACAGACTTAAATTCCAAAGGACAATGACACAGATAACAAGTGGCTTATACTTTCCTTTATATACATATCTGTTGCCTTGTCGGACTTCCACCGCCCGTGCCTTTTAAACAAACAGTCAGCCACATGATTGTGAGCTGCGGATGTAGGTACATCCGCTCTTAAACTGTGAGTACCAAACAACTGGACATCCAAGCCCAGTGATCAACGTTCCATGCAGCCAACATTGCAGAGCATGACCGCTATGGTGGAGGGTCAATCATGGTCTGAGGCGGCATCAGCAGGGATGGACGTACAGAGCTCTGTGTCCTTGAACGTGGTACATTGACTGCACAACGGTATATTGATGAGATCCTGGAAGTCCACGTCAGATTGTATGCAGGTGCAGTGGGTGATAGATTCATTCTGATGGACGATAATGACCGTCCTCATGTCGCCCATACTGTCGGGGAGTACCGACAGAGGGAGGGGATTGAGCGTGTGGATAGGCCAGCAAGATTCCCTGAGCTCAATTCAATCGAACATGTCTGGAATGAGTTGCAGCTTGCAATTTCAGCCCGCCCAGCCAAGAAGTGTCCAGGAGCTTACTGCCATGCTGGTCCAAGAATGGAACAACACCCCACAAAGGACCAACAGGAACCTGATTGGGAGCATGAGAAGGCGTTGTCAAGCTGTAATTAACAGTAATGGGTCTCATACTCTATATTGAGCCCATACCAGTTCGCTCCGTCACCTTTTTGAAAATTGAAAAAATTCCTCTTTTACCAATAATATCCATTTTCCGTGTTTATCGTATTCAAAAGCTAAAGAATAATGTCAAACACAAATAAAATCTTAATTTGTGTACTTAAATCATTCAAGATATAATTAAATAAAAAATATATACACTTTTCATTACAATATTTCAACTAAAACGTAAAACAGGTAGTTGGATATACTCGGTGCTTAGCAAACTTTGAGTAGTATAATAACATTTAATATGAATCAGCCTCAAATTAACGGGGGTGACAACCGCGACTCTCTTCAATAAATCATCGCACAGCTACAATAAGCATTGTAATACAGCTTCAATAAGTAGACAACACAGAGCTTCAATAAGCTTTATAACAAAGCTTCAATACGCCTGGAGCTCAGAGCTTCAATAAGCGTCTGTCGTACAGTACGTGGAGAGTGTATTATCACTAAATCACCCGCAGAGTGGAGATTCCACCCAAGCAATAATTACAAATTTGTTGCCAAGCATAACCAGCACAAGCAAAGTTTCAGCCAATTGACCTCCGAGTTAAGCATGTGTGGACACTACTGCGCAAGCGTGGATTACGACCTGTCCACGGCAGCTGTACTGTATTAGTTTTTAGCCTTTGACCCCCCCCCCCCCCCCCCCCCCCCCCATTACAACGAACGGACTGGACGTGCTCGTCCCAGTCAAGGGCCAAAAGCTATGTTTCCAAGGCAAAAATTGCAAAATACATAATTTAACTCGAGATTTTTCATAGATAGGGATGGAGGAGTATGGGCGTTACGTCGGCTATAGGGTTAAAGATTCCGTTGTTATCAGCTGTTTGTAGGAATAAAAGTGCAACGTTTATTTCGTGTTGCGTTATCTGCAAGAAATATTTTATTTAAGTTCTTTTAGAGCCTCAAGAAATGATACATCCACGAATTAATCTCGCCGATTGTCACGCAAGCTCATACATATTTTATTAGCCTTCATTGTGGTGAGATAAATGATTTATATACTTCCGAATACATCACTACGATAGTAAAGTACCAACTTCCGCGTTAACAGTTGAATGATGAATTAGTTTTCAGATTGGTATCAAAAATTATTTTATGAGAACATTTGCCTCATAGATTCCATTCGTATATAACGGGCGTGCGTTTCTGCTTAACTACCCAACGCAGACGATATCACAATGTACTATTTTAAATATCATTTTTTTAAATTAAAAAATTTTAAAAAAAATATTCAAGCAAACCATATCATATGACCACTCATTGGAACGAGCTCGACGAGCTCGTTCCAAAGAGTGGTCACATGATATGGTTTTGTTGAATTTTTTTTAAAATAATTTTTTTTTCAGCTGCTGAATTTGCATATTACTCGGGCGGATGTTGTCGATTCGTTGGGTAAAGAGTTAACTGGCGGAGTTCGAACTCTCGCGTTATGTCCTTGAGCAAGGTACGTAACCCCGATTGTCCACATGGGGGCACGATTACGCCGTGTACTAAGGCTTACTGCACGTCTATGTTGCGCATGTCTTCAACCAATCTAACCCTGCCTGCACTACAGTGCGGAGTTACGATGTTGTCGTTGCTCGGTGGTTCTCTCCTGGTACTCCGGCTTCCTTCACCCGTAAAACTGTCACCGACACGATATGACCTTGGCTGCTAAAGTGTCGTTAAACTTTAATAAATAGATAAATAAATAACTGGTGGAGTGCTAAATTATTTTAGTGGTCAAACTTTGTTCACATGTCTTCGCGTTGATACAGTTTATGGAAGAGTACCAGGAAGCACTCTCCCATAAATTGTAACAAAGCAAACCCATAAAAACTAATCTCTTTAAAATAATATGAAACATATCCAAAGAATATGAGGCCTTCGAGTTGTGGTACGTGTACAGTACGTGGAGAGTGTAGTATCACTAAATCACCCGCAGAGTGGAGATTCCACCCAAGCAATAACTGCAAATTTGTTGCAAAGCATAACAAGCACAGGCAAAGTTTCAACCAAAGGACCTCCGGGTTAAACCCGGAGGTCCATTGGCTGAAACATTGCTTGTGTTTTTTGTCCATATGTACAAAATTTGAAAATTATAGTTTGGGTGATAACTCCACTCCGTGGGTGATTTAGTTAAAATTCAATCTCCACGTACATGTTCCTCCACTTCTGAATGGAGACCGAATTTGAGTTTCCAACAGCCATCCAGTTAATAATAATAATAAATACTTGCGAAGCGAGACCGGTTCTCGTTCGAACATCCAAACTAAGCAACGTCGAGCCCGGTTAATCCTTGGATGGGTGACTACTGAGCGATTGATTGATCGATTCGGGGCGTTTCCCATACTGGCGGCTAGGATTGGATCAGCAAAGTTTGAGTGTGTGACTCTGCGACGTTGAGTCTCGTGCCATCTGTGGACGTTGGGAATGTTCACCAGTACTGCGCAATCCTCACCGTACCGAGGTGTAAAATAGGAACCTGTTGAGGCGCTTGCCTGAATGTCTGTCTGCGGAGCACCTGCAGTATGCTCCGTTGAGTTGAGCAGCTGAGAATGTCATGGAGTGAACAAAGGGTGTGTTCGCGTATGATACGGGGTAATAATGTAAGTCAGAGAGCACTACGATGGATTCTAGACGTTAACATTGCATTATTATTATTAATACTTGGGCCTTCCTCTGATTTACCTCAGTTCTCTAACGAGGAGGCCATTATCATCCCGTACCCCATGGGTACTTCCTCCTAATATCCCAGCATTCAGATACAAGCTGTTTTATAATTTCCCCAACAGGCGCTTTCTCAATCACTCCAACTACTATATTGACCCCTTCCCTCATGTCCTCCCCCATCCACTTATCTTTCATTAGTTTCTAAGGAAGTCCTATGTTTCTGGTTAAGTATTTAAGGAATTCTAGAATGGAATAAATGTTCCACGGTCTCCGTTTACTCCTGATCTGTACATTTAGCACCTTCTCTCCTCACGTTTTACGGTTATAAATGTAAAATTCCTATTCAATGGCGGGCAGACATTTTCAAAGATATATTGTAAGGAAGTTCAACAATAAAGTATTCCCAGAACGCTATAATATTGGAGGATTATATTACTAAATGGATAAGATAAAGTTTATTGCACGACCAAGAATAAAAAGGTATGGCATACAGTTAAAAGAGAGCTCACGAATATTGGCATTCAGGTAAACGGTATTACCTGTCATCGAAGGCAAGCCATACCTAGACACAATAGGGTTTGCCTGTATGAACAATAGTCTGAGGTAACGTGAGGGAAGCAGTTAACCCTGGAAATAGCGACGGTTAGAGTAAAGGCGTCCAGTAAAGTGACAATACGTCAGTGGCCGTGCGACGGCAGTGATAGAGTGAAATTTCGTTATATGTTCGTGAAAAGATGACCAAAGTCCAGAGACGCTACACTGAGCCGAGAAGATCAAACACCAGCGACAAGGAAGAAGCAACCAGTGACAATAGAGAACGCGCGCGGCAAGTTTACCCAAAGACTGTGTGGGTGGGGTGTGGTTAACGTTTGTGTTTTATTCGTTGGATTTCATGTAAGTTACAAGTTACTATATTTTTTTATATGTATTAAAATTGTTGTCAGTGAAGTCGTGTTGATTATGCGTTTTGAGGAAAAGTCACTGACCCCTTCAGGATAAGAACCACCCCAACAAAAACGAAACGGGCTGGTTCGATACGGTGAGACATACGTTCGCGCACGGATTCAGGCGACACTCACTGAGTCTAGGCTGAACTCGCGACGTGAATCTGTTTCTCCTAACAAGGACCACGCCCGGTTTCCGACATTGAATACATGTCATTGTGAATACCAATGTGACGAGACGTTTAAGAAAGTCAAGATATCCTTCAGGCGTATTTAAAATGTGAAAGCCGGGTCTTTTGCAGGTTTTGAGGCTGGATTATCACAGGATGGGAGATTGTGCAGGGTAATACGTGAAAACACGAAATGACGTAAAAAGGTAAAAAAAAGGATGTTAAATAAAAAATCACAAACAATTGTTATTTTATTTTATTTTTGGCGGTCTACAGAATATTAAAATATCATGGAAATCGGACGCGTTTAATTAATTATCGCTGAACATACAAGTCACTTATATGCTGTATTTTTTATTTATTTATATTATTTATTATATTTATTATTGTATAGAGGATATCTACACTATTTTTGTGAATATCGGGAATTATCTCATG
The DNA here is from genome assembly GCA_031216915.1 of Pictodentalium vernedei. Taxonomy (NCBI): domain Eukaryota; kingdom Metazoa; phylum Mollusca; class Scaphopoda; order Dentaliida; family Dentaliidae; genus Pictodentalium; species Pictodentalium vernedei. Next base: position 131,471,080 of record CM062297.1, read on the forward strand.
AGTGTGGACCTGAAAGTTTTATTTTTCACGAGCGCTTGCTAAAATAACTACACTAAAATAGTGTAGATTTTCTTTTTATTATATGCTACTTGACATTTTACTGTGCAATATTCAGCCCAATTTCACTGTAAACAGTTATATTTGAGGACGACGTTCAAGGCGCCGAAGCGTAACGTCATTTAGGAAGGTGCTGAAAAAAATTCACCGTGTGGACCTAAAAGTATTATTTTTCACTCGCCCAAGCGCGCGTGAAAAATAAAAGTTTCAGGTCCATACTCATGAGATAATTGCAGATACTGACTTAAATAGAGTAGATTTTCTTTTTATTATATGCTATGAGACATTTTATTGCACAATATTCAGCCCAATTCGATCCCAAATGCGTACCTTTCAAAACAATAACAAAGATCACCTGATCGTTCCTTCGAGGCGACATGATGCGGCGTAGCGTGAAGTCATTTAGGAAGCTACTGAGAAATATTTCTCGATATCTATCGAGCCGATAGATATCGAGAAATATCTTTTAGATAATTTGCGATAATTCACAAGCTAGCATATAATAAATATATTTATTTATTTATAGGTGCTTAAAGGTCACATATTTCTGCATAATGGCTAATCGTGAGGGCGACATGGAGATGAAGTCAAGTTTAGTCAATCGTTTATATCCATGTTGCCCATGCTTAAAGGATTTCCACCCCACGCATTGGTAATTGGGTCCTATTGTGCCAGTAAAACGGAGCTTGGCCACCACAGTAAATAAGCACTGCTTCACTCCCGGGGATCGGGGTAGGGGTGGGGGTATGCTGTAATGAATTTCCTATAGAACGGCACAATTAAGGCATCCAAGGTCAGCGGAAGGATTACCTCTTATTCGCTACGTTTGTATGTCTTGACGTAAAGTCGAGCTTTAAAGCACACATGATTTGATTTGATAAAGTACTTCGCCGAACTTTAACGCGATCATTTTGCATAATAAGTGTCCAATGTTTTATCTGCTCAGTCCGCTCAACCAAACAAGTCCCTGGAGTTTACCTCAGTTTTAGAACAAAGTACATACACGCGGAATAACGATTTTCCCAGGGACGCCGGAAGCACGGGGTCAGAGGGGGCAGCTGCTTGCCATGCCTTCGGACCACAGGGGCGAGAGGGGGCAGACAAGGCCCTTCCCAGGTTCGTCACACAATTTGTTTCAATGATTTATTCTCGAAGTAAAGGTAAAATACACCATAAATCCGTTCTGGGGGCTTTCAATATTCAATGGGGTGTTGGTGGAGTTTGAGAGGAGTCCGCTCCCGATGGGAGAGGGGCACCTCGTCTTACCCCCACCCAACCCCCCCCCCCCCATCCCGTGCCTTCGGTCTTCGAGGCATGCGTGCTTCTCAATGTCATGGTGGGGCTGCTAGTGCGAATAAATGCCCTTTTCCCGAGGTCTCACCCACCCCCCCCCCCCCACCCGCCCTGAAGTGCTTCCGGCACCCCTGGACTTACCCCCTTCCTTTTACTTGCCAACATTTTCTCATATGGGTGTGATATTTTAAAACGTAAAATATTGATATTGTAAACAAGGGTTTTGCGAAGATAACCGATCGGAGGGGCGTGTAAACTTGATTTGTCCTGAGTGTGATAGCTGACGCCGAGACTGATAAAATATTCCAACAAAATCATCAAGGCATGCCTTCAAAGAAGGCATGCCTCGATGATGTAGTTGAAATATTAGTTAGTCGGGATTATAATTAAAAACTCAAGCCTTCTTTGAAATTTATTTGTCGATAAATAAAATATCCATGCGGTAGTCGCGATGCAACGTCTTATATAATGAACACGTACAATATAACTATTCTCAATTGATCATGCCGGACCCCCCACAGCTCGAATTGAGTACTACAGAATTCCAGTGGTATGGCCGACAGTGCTTGTGTCAAAACTCCAAGTATCAGGTACAAATTTGTGAGAAATTGCATGATAACAAGCAAGAGCAAATCTATACCTAATCCTCCAGTTCATTTGAAAATGTTCAGAATGAAATAGTCATGGGGAGTCTTACACCTCCAACCGCCATTACGACGTCTGATATTTGTAAACCAATGTCAAACAAAAAAGTAAAAAAAAATCAGAGGCTTTTTTTTGTTTTGCTTTTGTTTCTTCTCTCTTTTTATGACTGATTCTAACAATAATTAACATGTTTAATCATCCAGACATTGTTATATTTTTACGAACTCTTAACAACGAACGTGACGTCATATAGCATCTCGGACGAGTTCCCATTCAAGAATGAAATTTTCGAGCGGGTCCAGTAAATTAGGTCTGTGAACAACCAATTGTAGTGGGTGAGGTTCGTTATTTTCAATGGGGATTAACGACATTTGACAGCCAGAATCAACTCGTGTTGGGCACTTTTTCGGGAGGTGGAAACCGGAGTACCCGGAGAGAACCAATGAGCAGCTGCGAGCAACTGTCAAACTCCCAAACGCACTAATTGCGCACATACGGAATTAGCTTTGGTTGAAGGTAAGTGTACCACCAGCATTCAGTACACTCCAGCACACAGCGTCACCGTGCCCCAATGTGTGAAATCGTGATGAAGTGCCTTACTCAACAACACATTGCATTCATCACTGGTCAGGATCGAACCGTGAACCTCTCGGTTTGAAGTCCGAAACTTTAATCTCTGAGCCATCGCGCTCCCGACGACCTTCGGAAATTTCACTACAAACAGGGGACGAGTTCACGCTAAAAACTAAAGTGTTAAAAACTACACTTGAAGTGCTGTATTTAACACTTACTAAGTGCTGAACTAGCACTTTGTTCAAGTGTAGATATCCCAGAACTTGACAGGTGTTGACAATAATACCACTTGACGAGTGTAATGTCTCGATACTTAAAAGGAAACAACGCAGATGACGCGGATCAGGCTCGAACTCTCGAGCCTGATCCGCGTCATCTGCGTTGTGCCCTTTTAATTATGTACCCACCAAGCGCAAATCAAATTATGGACGATTCTGGAAGAACCACCAATGCTAGACACATGGGAAGTGCCATCCATTCAAGTTTCAGATGTCTGACGATTGTCATGTCTAAGTGCTTAAAGCATTGCACTTTGAGTGTTAAAATCATACCCTAAGAGTTAGAATGGGTTTAACACCTTGAAAGTGTCAGTTTTAACACTTTAGTTTTTAGTGTGTTGAACGTTCTGTTTATCACGTGATCCAAACCCTGATAAATATTTGAAATGGATCGAAAAACCATCAACACTTCCTAAAATGTTCGTAATTAGGTTAACTGGTGGAGGTCTTGATTATTTTTGGTGGTCTGGATTTGTTATTCAAAATTTGTTGTACAGTAGAATCCTCTTAATTGAATATCCATTTTGCCAGTGAAAATTATTCAATTAACAAGAGTATACAATTAACAGGGATTTGGTCAGTTTCCTGTGTTCTGGAGGTAAACTGGGCATTTATTCTATTATATCTTGTTTGACAGAGCTCATAGAGCTCTGTCAAACAAGATATAATAGAATAAATGCCTGTATTGTATGTAGTGAGGCCGAAAATGTTGATAAATGAGGGGAATTTGGTGCGTGTCAAAGTAATGTTTTTGACATATTGCAAAAATTTATATACAAGTAACAGGAGTTTACTCTACAACCCATATGCAATTAACAGATCAAATTTGTACTGAAGATATGGTAACTGGTTTTCTGTTTGAAAATTATATTCAATTAACAGGGATGTACAATTAAGATATATCCAATTAAGTGGGCTCCACTGTATTACACATTTTTGGAGAGTGCCTGTGGTCACTCTCCAATAATTTGCAATAAATAAATGTAGAAAAACAAAATCTGATTTGCGTTTAACTGAATATGAAACATGAGCAAGGAAAACGTTGGCTTTGGCTATGATACCCTCATTTTTTTGAAAGCTCTGATTGTGGCTTCTGGCACGCAACCAGTTAAAAACAATGCCTTTTCCACCCAATTATGTACATATTCTGAAATATTCAGTGATAGAATTTTATTGAAACAATAGTTCAAAACTCATTTTATCACATAACCATTATCAAATAGCTCCTTACAGAAATATCGTTTACCACATGTCTAATATACGCATGACGTCAGAAGTCAACGTTGCCATCGTAACATTGGATTAATATTCTCTTTTGTTTATTTCATTAATTGGTTAGATAATTCGAATGGCAGACGAAGTTTGCGAAAAACGTTATCTGAATATTGGAAACAAAACAGTCTTTGCTTCGACAACATAGCTTATGACCCCTAATTGGAAAGATCACGACGAGATCGGTGCAATGAGAGGCTATATACAGTTGAAACTAGAAGTCCTGTCATGAAATGCGCACAAATAGCACGTCGATCTGCGCGTTAATCTACGCGTTATAACCATAGTAAGGCTATCAAATTCTGTACATATGGCCTGTGCACAAGCAATGTTTCAGCCAATGGACCTCCGGGTAACCCGGAGGTCCATTGGCAGAAACATTGCATGTGTTTGCTACGAGTAACCAGGAGAACCTGCCGTGCTTTGGATACCATTCGATATTGCAATTGCGCGCAATTCCAACGCGCAATTAAGCCTAGATAAGCGCACAGTTCGGGAAAGGACTTCTAGTTTTAACTGTACTATGTTTTTGAGGCAGAACTTTAAAAGATAATAAAATTGTTCAGCGATTTTTGCGCACAGCGCAAGCTGATTTTATCTGTTACATTTGGTTAAGGGTTAAAGGACAGATTATGTGATAAAAAAATATCAAGTTCGTCACGATTTGATATGAAATTTCTGCACCACGTTTATAAAAGTCAATCTGACACTGGGTAAACATCGAATCTCTATTTGTATATACTTATTGCACCCTTTGTTTTTTACAGTGTATCTTCTATGTATTGTATCTTATAACGAATGGTTACATTCTTCGTGACGCGAGGATGGGTTTTTTCCCCACCTTTTACTTATTTTCAAGTGAGACACCTGCTTACGGCCCCCAACACACGAAACACAGTTTCACGTTATGGTGAACGTCAACGGCATCAGCTCCTTGAGGGTGCATCTCATTGTTCTCACCCCTTCAAGGCCTCGATTCCGGTATTGTGCAGGTGGGGATGTTCGTTTTCCGCGTTTTTGCCTTCGGCGCGGAGTAAAACTATCCCTAGGGCTTTCGGAAAATGCGGATCGTTTTGTTTTGTTTATGGCGAACTCGGCATCTGGTAGATTAGGTAGCCCATAACGAATCTGTTGATCAAAATAGGGTTCGATAGTAGACTGAGGAAAGTTAACCATTGTGGTAAGCTATTTGACCCAGGTACTCGTTAAGACTCACGTGTAACTCAGATGTCTTACTCTTGCTTTTTGGAGGAGATTTCCACACTCCACAAAGACAGCTGTCGAGAATAAAAATTATCTTCTAACTGCACATTCCCGAACCACTTACCGCTCCCTTTGCAACTGTACCAGTTTATTTGATCGACATTCATAGATTATAACGCAAAGTTCGATGCCCCTGCACCGGCGCAACTTTCCTTCGAAAACAACTTCATCCCTAGACTACATTTGCCATATTTAAATCCAGGATAACCATTAGGACACACATGACGTTTTGTAAATAGATGAATTAATCTGTGGAACAACTGTCAGATTTGATGGCTTCACTCGTACCGAGAGTTTGTGAAACAGCCGTGCCATGGTACCTGGCAACTTGCTCAAGCAAGATCGAGCAGTTCATTTGGACACACGGTGTCTGGTGGACACACTGTTGGTGATTTTGAGTCGTTTCGTTAGACAAAGATGACATATTCCGTCAAGAATAGTCATTTTAAAGGCAAAATCTCCTAAAACGTTTTTAAAATGTCTCTCATTCATTTGATAAAATCTGTACATTCTATACGCATGGAACTCCACTTTCAGATTAGATGACTAAACATGAAATGGCTCATTAACCCTCTTCACACAGATGTCACAATACCAAAATTCGAAGCAAGCATTTTGTCCCATCTAGGAATTTAACCAATTCCATCCTGTTTGGTAGAGCTCGATGAGCTCTACCAAACAGGATTGAATTGATTAAGTTCCTTGTTGCATTATTGTGAACTCTTTCAAATAAGATAGAATTGTTTGAATTCCTAGATACATTACGGTGAACTTTTGCATTGGGAAAGGGTCGATTCCATCCAGGGAATGAACCAGGCATTATGATTCGAGAGTTCAAGACACATTGTAGAAGGATCCGTTCTGCCAAAGTCCCCGAAGTCACTGGAAGCGGGAGGGTCCACATGCTCCTTAAAAAAATAAGCATGGCACATCATGGTATTGTCACAAAATACGCTTAATACCAGGATATGTTGTGGCAATACACAGTATACGGTATACTACAGTGTTAATTTGTAAGATGTTTTCTTGGCCAATCCTTTACACATGAGGTGTCTAACATTCTGGTGTATTTAGGACAATATTAATATATATTTTTAAAAATAAATATAGAGACTAAATGTGATTTCTTAACTTGCTGGATACAACAAAAGGAAAATATTAAGCTCACGTGTGTGCACTTGTTGGAACCGAGATAATATTTCAGCGGAGGCGGGTTTCCGACTGAATCCACTTTTGTAATCGAATGACATACAAAACAAAAGAGAGAAATTTTTGGCGCATCGAATTCATTTATCTTATCAAACATACAGTACGTGGAGAGTGGATTGTAACTAAATCATCCGCGGAGTGGAGTTATCATCCAAACTATAACTTTCAAATCGTGTATACAGTACGTGGAGAGTGTATTATTACTAAAACACCCGCAGAGTGGAGATTCCACCCAACCAATAATTGCAAATTTGTTGCAAAGCATATCCAGCACAAGCAAAGTTTCAGCCAATGGACCTCCGTGTTAAACCCGGAGGTCCATTGGCTGAAACATTGCTTGTGTTTTTGTTATGTACAAAATTTTAAAGTTATAGCTCGGGTGATAACTCCACTCCGCTGGTGATTTAGTTACAATCCACTCTCCACGTACTGTATATCGACTAAAAGCACAAGCAATGTTTCAGCCAATGGACCTCCGGGTTTAACCCGGAGGTCCATTGGCTGGAACTTTCCTTGTGCTTGTTATGCTTTGCAACCAATTTGCAATTATTGCATGGGTGGAATCTCCATTCTGCGGGTGATTTAGTGATAATACACTCTCCACGTACTGTATACAGATCTAGAAACTTTCTGGTATCAGTGATGAAATTGCACTACTTGTTTAATATTCCAAACTTATAACTGTTCGTGTTTCCTTCCAAGTTCAGTGCCCTCAACCAATTTGAAAAAAAATCTCGTACTTGAATTATCGTCAGTGTTGTTGGTTGGTCAAAGACCTTTTCACTGAGATAGAATTCGTTTGTGCGGGATACTTTAAACAGATATTGGATGATAACACCTGTTTTGTCAATCAGAAAAAAAGAAGATACAGGGATGTTCAACTTTTGGAGGTGTTTATGAAAGTGTTTTTAACGATGTGTTACAAAAACTATAGAGTTACTCAAGGTTTCTTCATAAACAAGTTCAGTGAACTATATTTTTAGCTACGTGATAAAATTAATTTAGTAAACAAAATTTATTCGCTGTCAAATAGGAGAACAGCACATTCGAATAAATGGAGAGTTCAAGGCTATGGAATATGTTTACGTGCGTACTTGGGACGCCACACTGGGACGTAATAGTGTTTTGAAAAACACTTTCGGCCAGGGGTGTTGCGACGGGGGGGGGGGGGGGGGGGGGGGGGGGTGTCACCCCCCCCCCCCCAATCCTATCCAAAATTTCCTATAGTTGGAAATTCGGAGGGCAAGTCACGAGTAGTTGGAAATTTAATCTATCTAGATTTTAGAGCTTCTTTGGTGATGCTGATGTCTCCTTTACTTCCCACAATTCCACCTCGGTTTCAAATAGGCAAAAATTCAAACTGTTACTATTTACAACTATAGTGTACGTAATATCGAGCTTCATAAGTATGCATGATGTCAATCGGAACGAGATGTCTATAGTACGTTTACGTATCGTAATAAAAAAAAATCCTCGAAATGCACTTCAAGAAAATCACATCATGTAAAATCGTTATCCTAAGTTAATTCCATCATTCACAGTTACAAAATGATGAAACATCGATAACTGATCATTCCTGCACAAGGTCGGATTTAATGTTAGGACAGTGTGAATTGCTCAAAGTTAGCTGGAGCATTTGTTTAGCACATATTCAATTCCCAGAATAATACCAAATAATAATAACTTGATAATTCTATCATAAAGGTGTTGGCATTTCAGTTACTAGAATCAATTTTATGCCCCCCCCCCCCCCTTTCCTGGCTTCATTTTCTAACTTTTTCTCGGTTGTGAATTTCCAACTAGGATGAGGGACTGGGAGGGGGAACCCCACCCCCTGTCCCTCCCCTAGTTAGAAATTCACTGCCCTACATCCCCCAGCCCCCGATCGGAAGCCTCTAGCCACATCCCTGCGTTTAGCACGCATTTTTTATTAACAATTCGCCAATGCGATTACACATTACCGTCTGTTCCCATTTAAACAGAATATTTTTCACAACAGAATTCATAAAGCGCCCCCGGCTTTCACAAGCTTCACTGAATTACTGAAAGAGTACAAAAATATACAGTTAATGTCCATTGGTGTATACTCGCCTGAAAAGGCTTTGGAGCTGAAGGCGAGATGGGCCAGATTATCAACAATCGTTAACTCTTGACATTTTTTTTATTTTTCCACTTATGAAAATGTGGTGTTAATGCTGAGACCCTGGACCCCATGAGGAACGGCAGTTTATACTCTACCACGGCCCCTGAGGGCTCACCTCTGTGTCTGCAACACATGCTCACTGATATTGGGATAGTACTTAACCCATACTCTGTTAAAATTGTACACACTGTTTATTTGGTACAGAACCATGATTTTATGAAACTATATACGTGTATAATTGTGCATAAGAAACCAATCTCTGCGAATGTTTAATTGTATTGTATATATTTTTGAAAGATGTATCTGAATAAAAAAATAAAAAAAATAAAAAAAAGGAATTCATTTTGGGATTTAAACCCGAATACTCTTGCTTAACCCGTTTGTGGTCATGATTAGCCATTGTGCAGAAATATGTGACCTTAACCACCGATAAATAAATAAATACTTAACCCGTTGAACGCTGGTGGTATCTTCCGTGTTAATTCAATGGCAATAATTGGAAGAGACCACATTCATTATTTGAGGGTAGACAATTCATATTTTCAACGTGCAGCTTTGGGGCTGCACGTTGAAATTATTGATTGGTCCACCTCACGCATTCTCTCAGCAGCCGTCATACGTTATGAAATTGTGACGGATAATGTCCTGGGACGGGAGAAAAGGGAATTTCTGTTTTAACCCTCTACCTAACGTAACGGCCAAAACCGGCCAGCGCTATTCTCAAAAATCGCCAATTAATTTTCATTATTTTTTTCATTTTTTGTCTCAAAAACATAGGTTATGACCCCTCGTTGGAACGAGCTCGTCGAGCTCGTTCCAACGAGGGGTCATAACCTATGTTTTTGAGACAAAAAATGAAAAAAATTAGTTATTCAAGAATTATTTTTGCAAGTGTCGTCTGCTTTTCAGGTTAGGTAAAGGGTTAAAGGGTTATAGAAACAAAAACAAACTAACTGACTGCAAAGTTGTTTGAACCTTGTCTTAATTGTTGAGATTTACCGCAACAGGTATGGTAGGAACAGAATCGATAAGTTATCATTGAAAATATTAACCTCATGCTGACAAGCGAGAAACAATCTACAAAAACATAGGCTAATACTTTCTATGTTTGTGGAAAGATTCAGTGATAATATCATCCTACAGGATGCATCCCACGGATTAAATTAGGACTGAACACCCAACAACTTTGGCTTATTGAATAGTTTACTCATGCAATGGTAACTGTGTCGCCACGCAAATCTTGACCGTGTTAAATGGGTTATGTTGTATGGAAATTAGAGGGTTGGAAACCTGCGTTTAAATCACATGATTGATGGTGGAACGATGATTCAGCGTTCAAATCATCATTATGTTATCAAGTGTCTTGCAGGGATTTATTTCACACAATGATGATTGACGCTTGGCATGTTTTCGTCTTCTGTGGTTCTCAGTTGCTATGTTATTTTCTGTTGGAGAGGTCCCCTTGAGCTATTTCCAACTATTTTTGACGTAAAGACGAAATTTATGCTCACCATTGATAGCAGAAAATTGTTGATATTTTGCCGTTGCTATAATCCCCATTGGCGATAAACGGGCGGTTACTGCTAGATGCAGAAAGTCAATAAAACTTTAATAGTATTTATATCACTTAATGACACTTAATTACCATCAAATAACCCATGATGGAAATATCGTCCGCAACATGTGTAATAAATACATGAGGTCAGAGGTCACGACGAGTTACATCGATTTTACGGATTCACTCCGTTGACTGAATAGAAATGCATGGTGTTTACAATTAAAACTAGAAGTCCTGTCACGAATAGTGCGCTTATCTAGGTTTAATTGCGCGTTGGAATTGTGCGCAATTGCCATATCGAATGGCATCCAAAGCACGGCAGGTTGTCTTGGTTACTCATAGGAAACACATGCGATGTTTCTGCCAATGGGCCTCCGGGTTACCCGGAGGTCCATTGGCTGAAACATTGCTTGTGCACAGGCCATATGTACAGAATTTGGTGGCTTCACTATGGCCATAAAGCGTACATTAACGCGCATATCAACGTCATATTTGTGCGCATTTCATGACAGGACTTCTAGTTTTAACTGTAGCAAGATTATGAATACGAAATGTATGATAGCAGGAGAAGATTGTTGACATTTTGCCGTTGCAAAGATCCCCATTGGCGATAAACAGACGGGAACTACTAGATGTAGAAAGCCAATAAAACTTTAAAAGTATTCTTATAACTAAATGTCACTTAATCATCATCAAACAGCCCATGATTGAAATATCGTCCGCAACATGTGTAATAAATACATGAGGTCAGGGGTCACGACGAGTTACATCGATTTAACGCATTCACCCCTTTAACTGAATATATATGCATGGTGTTTAACAAGATTATAAATACGATTGAGCCTTTTTATCTCCCCCTGGTGGATATTCCTGTCCAGCAAAGGATTGATCTTGCTAAGGAAATAAGTATAATTTGGGCATCTTTAATCAAATTTTACCCCTTTTAATTGAATGGATTTTTTCACCAATGATTTCTTGAGTTAAAATTTAGATGATTTTTTTTTTATCAAATCTAGCCATGGCTGCTTCATAGCAGCCATGGCTAGATTTGATGAAATGTAACATAAAAGTACTCACCGGGTTATATGTTAAAACGCCATCGATTTATTATGTCGAATCAAATAGGGAGGAATGACCGATTTTCAGTTTCTGGAATTATCTTTGGTCATTTGTTCAAAGACTGACAGTTTGAATTTTTGATATTTAACGTTGTTCCAACGATGAAAAAGGGGGCGCGGTGGAGTTGCGGTAACCGGTTCTCATCAGATCACCAAAGTTGAGCAACGTCGAGCCCGGTTAGTCCTCGGATGGGTGGCCGACTGAGCGATTGATTCGGACTCCCGCGTTGTGTCCTTGGGCAAGGCACTTAACCCCGATTGTATATATGGGGGCACGATGACGCCGCCTATTAAGGCGTCCTGCACGTCGATGGTGCGCATGTCTTCAAACAATCTAACCCTGCCTGTGCTGCAGTGAGGATTTACGATGTTTGGGAGCTGGCAGCTGCTTTAGCATTGCAGATGGCGCTATTTTGCGCTCAAGTGACGACACGTGATTAATATTTAAAATATGGTACTTTGAGTTCAACCTGGTGCCACCTGCTTTAGCATTGCAGATGGCGCTATGTTGCGCACATAGGACGACACATGATTAATACTTAAAATATGGTACTTTGAGTTCAACATGGCACCACCTGCTTTAGCATTTCAGATGGCGCTATGTTGCGCTCCTTGGATGACACATGATTAATATTTAAAATATGGTACTTTGAGTTCAACATTGCGCCACCTGCTTTAGCATTTCAGATAGCGCTCTGTTGCACTCAAAGGAAGACACATGGTTATTTTGTTCTCATTTACAATCAGATTCTATTTGACACAAAAATCTTTCATTTGACAACAAAAACTCAATTGGCACCAAACAAAAATTCCACTTGGCACCAACTAATTTTAGATCACCGTACACACTACCTACCACCATACATCCTACCGTTTGGTTTGGGGTGGTAATTTGAAGGGCGTCGGCAGATCGTAACAAACGACCTATTTTACGGCACGGAAATAGTCTGAAGATATGGGAAGAGACCATGTTCTTAGCAATTTTCCATGTAAGTCGTAAGATCTTTAATATAATTTTTCTTGACAGGTGGCCAATAATAATGTAGTGACTTCAGTGGAGGACATATGTGACGAGCTCCTTTTCGAATTCTACGCACAGAATAAGTTAGTACCCAGTGCTATTCAATATCCGGCGGATATTGAAGAAATTAGGCCTACCCTGTGGTCAGTCAGCTGAAAATTTAATTTTTGTGTACTCAGGTTTCAAGTCATAATAAATATATAAAGTTACAAATGTGACGTATTTCAGGTAAAAATATAGATAGAAAATTTGATAGAAAATTTTATCTAATTGTGTTGGTCTTTGATTCAGATATATAACAACACATAGGAAGCACATATGGGGCTGGCACCAAAGGGACGATGATCGGGGGTACAGCCGCTTGTCGGGAAGGGTTACCACCCCAAACCCACATCCCCCACCCACGATCGGGGAAATGGGGTAAATTCGTCGGGAAGATAAAATTTTGCAAACACCATGAAGGTGGAGATAATACTACCGAAGACACAATACACGCGTGCGCAATAGGAATAACCCGACGGGCAAATCATCACTGTGGCAGAGGCAGAGTTAATTACATTGCAAGAGTTCTATTTTAGTCCGATACCAGAAGTTTTCTACGCAGCCAATGTACGACACACATTTGGTATCTGTTGTGAGTTAAATCGTCATTATTAAATTTGTTGCTTGCGGAACTAGGGTATCAAAAACAGGTGTCATGGCGAATCGCCATGACACCTGTTTTTGATAACCCAGTTCCACAAGGCACATTTTTTTGCGTTTCGTTTTGACTCTTTGAGCCTCTAGAGTCACGGATATTGCGACTGTTTCTCTGTTAAAACAAAAAATGTCTCCACAAGGCTGGACCTTGGTCGGGGACCCTCTACCCCCCCCCCCCCCCGCCCACCCCGTCGGGGATAATAGCCCTCGCGTCGGGGAAATCTTGGAGCCACCCCGATACCGCCAGGGATGACGTAGCCATATTGGCTGTCTACCTGCCATCTCCTGAAATACAATTGTTAAGGCAGAAAAATACACTTTTCTTTCAGCATTGTCCATGGAAATTAGGCTTTGAGAGTGCCGCGGTACCCCAGTCTCCCGAATACTAACAAGGCTGGTGCGGTGACACTGTTCAGACAAGATAGCCAGTTATATATCAAACCATAAACATTTCTAGAACAGTTTGCCTGAGGTCATGCAGGCTACTCCCTCGAGTGAAAGGCCTTCGCCAAACATCAAACAAATTTAAAGTTAATACAAGCTAAAATCAACTTTAGATAGAAAACTCTGTCCACGAACACTGTGTCAGGAGGTTGAATGTTGCTGGTCGCTCCTGCGTTGTATTGATTTTACTGTTGGGGCGGAAACGGGGATTGTCGAAAAGGGAGCCATTACCTCTTACTATCTCCGATCACATTTTTTTCCCTATTTTTTCTTTTTTTAATGAATAAAAATTTCAATTATGAAGGTTTTTAGATAGTGTTTGTTTATTACTATTCTACGAATAGAAGACGATAAATTTCAGGAATAACAAGAATATTTCATTTTTTGCCTAAAAGCACAGCATGTGGGCTCGTGCCACTGAACGGTCAAAACCTATGTTATTTCATTTCCACACAATCTCAACTCAGTTGTGCCAATACTATTGGACGGGGGATCGCGGAGGCTCAGTGGATACGGCATTGAACTTCCAACCGAAAGGTCGGCGGTTCGAGCTTCGCCAGGGGTAACTGCGTTGTGTCCTTGGGCAAATCACTTAATTCCGATTGCCCACGTGAGGACAGGGTGGCGTTGTGTACTAATGCGTTCTGCGCGTCGATGACACATTTGTCTTCAACCAATGCTAACCCTGCTTGTGTGAAGTTAGTACACTGGGAAGTCTGACAGTTGATCGCCGCTGCTCGGTGGTCCTCTCCATGTACTCCGGCTTCCTCCACCCGTAAAAGTGTCCGACGAGTGACTCTTGCTGTTGAAAGTGTCGTTAAAACCAACAAATAAATAACTAAATAACTCAATAAATAAATACTGAGTGGGCTTACAGTTAAAACTAGAAGTCCTGCAATGATATGCGCACAAATAGCGCGTAGATCTATGCGTTATGACCATAGTAAGGCTATGAAATTCTGTACATATGACCTGTGCACAAGCAATGTTTCAGACAATGGACCTCCGGGCAACCCGGAGGTCCATTGGCAGAAACTTTGCCTGTGTTTGCTAGGAGTAACCAGGAGAACCTGCCGTGGTTTGGATGTCATTCGATATGGCAATTGCGCGCAATTCCTACGCGCAATTAAGCCTAGATAAGCGCACAGATCGTGACAGGACTTTTAGTTTTAACTGTAAGACTGGTTCATTGGGTTGAGATGGTCATTTACAGATGAATTCAGACACTCGTTAAAATTGGATAATAACGCTTTGACTTGTTTACGTCTGGAGGAAAGAGTGTAACCTTAAAGATTCAATATTGATGCAATCTTCCAGTGAGATTAGAGTGGGATAGGCATGACGCATGGCGTAGATCAGCAACACACATCGATCAATGAATCATTCAAGAGATAAACTCGCACATTGAATTTATAATCTTAACATGGCTTTGTACCTTGATTCTCTGATATTTCAAGAAGTTGTTTATGTATTTTTTGTAAAGAATTCTGTTCTCCACTGCTCAAAGACTGAAATAATGAGTTCACTATCTTTCAAATAGAAAAGTGTACTTCTATGACCTGTTAACCGTTTACCCAACGCACAGGATATAAACATTTTTTATTTTAATTATTGTTTTTTCAAAGTTCTCAAAGAATTTCAGCAAAACCATATTATGTGACCCCTCATTGGAACGAGCTTCCAATGAGGGGTCACATGACATGGTTTTGTTAAAATTTATTGAAAAATGTATGTTTTTCAACTGGTTGATTTAGGAGCACGGTAGCTCAGTGGGTACGGATTAGAACTTCAATACGATTCCCGCCAGAGGTAACTGCGTTGTATTCTTGGGCAAGGCACTTAGTCCCGATTTCCCACGTGGGGGCACGGTGGCACGGTGCACTAAGGCGTACTGCACGTCGATGGTGCACTTATCTCAACCAATGCTAACCCTGCTTGTGTGGAGTTGGTACATGGGGTCCGACTGGCAGTTGCTCGGTGGTTCTCTTCGGGTACTCCACCTCTTCCTCCACCCGTAAAACTGTCCGACACGAGGTGACCCTGGCTGTAAAGTGTCGTTAAACCCCAATAAATAAATTTATTGCACGCCTATGCTTTTATTTTCGTACAATACACGCCTTTGCTGCAAAACCCGAAGCGAACAATAATTCGTTTTTGTATTGTCCTTGAACTAAATGGATCACGTGCGCGGACTATTTAACTATTTCTTTTTCAATTTTGTCAATAATTTGTGTTTTTAATATTTTGTAAACTGGTGGCGCGCAATAAATACAGAACAGCATACGCGTTCGAACTATCATTTTTTCAGCGCTCGAGGTGGATTTCGGCGGAGGGGTAATATTGATCAAGAAGCCGAAGGCTTCGAGTTCAAAATTACCCCTCCGCCGAAATCGATTAATATTTGTTTTAGTAAACTGTAGGCGTGCAATAATTAAGAAAAGCATACTCGCTCGAACTGTCATTTTTTATCACAAGAGATCGACTCTGGCCTTCGGGTTCTCGTTCAATATTATCACTCCGCCCAGATCGATCTCTTGTGATAAAAAATTACAGTCCGAACGCGAATGCCGTTCTGTCTATAAATAAATAAATAAATAAATAAATAAATAACTGATTGATTTGGAAATTACGCGAGAGATACGACCAATTCGTTGGGTAAAGCGTTAACCATTTCAACACGTTGTGTTTATATTTCGAGTGATAGAAAATATAAGAGGAAACTCGTAGATTTGGTTGACATTCCAAGTAATTATAACTAGATTGCCTCCGTCATGGAGTACGTCTGATCGATTTCAGACTTGTTTGATCCTAATGTGACTCTCGTCTGGGTCTATTTTTCTTTTCGCCTCTCGGTCAACTAGTCGGACGCTAATCTATTTCATTGACGTTTCGTAATGTGCGCATACTCTCCAAGGTACTATGCTAAATGTACCAGCACAGTGAGCCACGGGTTACCGACGTTTTGTGAGACATCTAAGATGACTGAGTCCAAGCGAAGTTCCAAGAGAAACTCTAGTAGAAAGATTCGAGGGAAAACGAATCGGGGAGCTGATTTCGAATCGAATCGAATCGAATACCAACTTAAGATTCGAAATCGAATCGAATCTCGAAGCTTTGCAGGACCATACTCAGTTGTATAGCAAGTATGAATCAGGCCCTAATACCAGAAGCTTTGCTGAGGCAGTTGTGTAAAATTCCCATAGAAGCAAGAACTTTTTGCGAGTGGGACTCTTTTTCTGGAGCAAAACGACGAGAACTGCAATAGAATGATACGTGGTATACGTAGGTCCTACTTTTTTTAGTATTCTATGGTATGTATAGTGATATATGTATGTGCATACATGGCTCTGGGTATATAGTATAGATATGTGATGGAAAATTGATGGGAACGGTGGATTTCATAAAAGTTTTTTTTCCGCGAAATGTTTGACGTTATCAATGATGTCGTGTCGCCATGGCGCGAACGCGGCGTCGTTGAGACGCTGGTCGCTGTTGTTGTCCACTGTACAATCCGACATTAAGTTGTTCGGGTCAGGGTGTGTCGTGCTTCATGTACTGGATTGATATGGTAGTATAGTAGGGGTTGTATATACCCCTGTAGGGCAACTGTTAGACTTTCGTACCACTGATCTATCTAATGTTTTATATTATCCTACAGTACATACGTCGTGGACTCTCCGTAGGCCACGCCTGAGCAGTGATGTCCACGCATGCGTTTACAAGGTAATAATCGTCATCAGCACAATTTTAATCAATAAAGCTCCATTCTTCATTAATGAAATTTTTTGATGATTATTCCAATAATGAGTTCTTGGAGTCGAATATTATTGCGTCCGTGGAAATATTGCCCACCCGTGGAAAATAACCAGTCACGGTGGCCGTACTGTGTGACGCGGGTATTCGTATTCATTCGGCCCGTTGATTTGTGTTGATTTTAACCCTTTACCTAACGTAACGGCCAAAACCGTCCAGCGCTATTCTCAAAAATCGCCAGTTAATTTTCATTATTTTTTTTTCATTTTTTGTCTCAAAAACATAGGTTATGACCCCTCGTTGGAACGAGCTCGACGAGCTCGTTCCAACGAGGGGTCATAACCTATGTTTTTGAGACAAAAATGAAAAGAAATTAGTTATTCAAGAATTATTTTTGCAAGTGTCGTCTGCTTTTCAGGTTAGGTAAAGGGTTAAACCCAATTGATTTTAGAGTGTATATCTGTCAAAAATATTCTACGTGTATCAATGTGTGAGTGGAATTTTTAAAACAACTGTTTACTTTCGTTGAGACTTTAAAGCCACGGTAGTTCACAGTTGTTTCAAACATTCCACTCAGACTTTGATTTAAGTGGAAGAATTCACTCAAAATGTGAAGCGAGGCAAAGCGGAGTGGACATCAAGACATAAGCAATGTTGTTACGGTATCACAGTCCACCTGCAACAGGAAGTTCACAACAACTTCATCTTCAAAATGACCCATGAGAACAGAATAAATCCAAAAAGAGTGAGAAAAAATGAGAAACCATCAGGAAACTTACAATCAATAATCAGACGGCTTCACTTCTCGGACAATGCGTCAAACTTAATCTCTGACTACCAGCTTTCTTTTTAATACATAAGGAATCTCGGATAAAATTAATATGGGTAAGTGGGGGCACGGTGGCGTTGTTTTCTAAGGCGTACTGCGCGTCGATGGTGCACTTGTCTTCAATCAGTGCTAACCCTGCTTGTGTGGAGTTTGTATGTTGGGGAGCTGACAGTTGCTCGCCATTGCACGGTGGTTCTCTCCGGGTACTCCGGCTTCCTCCACCCGTAAAGCTGTCGTGGTCATGATTAGCCACTTTGCAGAAATATGTAACTTTAAACATCAATAAATCAACAAATAAATATGGGTAAGTGGTAGCTTGAATGGATACTGGACATCGCCATTTTTTTGGATTCTTCGGGCTTTCTCGGAATTTTCGCGGCCCTACTTAATAGTGCTGGACTCCGCACATTGGAATATATATATATTCATTTCTTCATTACTGCGGCCTTCTTATTTTCTGCTATATTCTAGTTACTTATAAAAAGTATAGACCCCTTATCGAAAAAATACTAGGGTTATAAAATCCCCAACCCATCCTCACCCCCCACCTTCAGAGTCCGTCCGTCCGCCCGACCGCCCGTTTAAATGAAATTTGAAGTGAGGGATCCTTGTGATAAGTAGCACCTGCACATCTTAAAACGCGATGCCCGCATATTGTTCAGCAGAGGTACGTCCCTTGCCTAGTTTATGCTTCATCGATCTATCACTGCAGTAGAGGTATAATAGCCTTCAGCAACAGCTCTTGTTTGTTTTGGTGAAGGTGAAATATGGGATTTCGCATTATCAGAAGATGAATATCGATCTTGAATGCGTCTTCTCGAATACTACGTATCGATGTTCAGCCCACACATAGTCCATCTCCCTTCTCTCATGGAGATATAAACTCAACGTCCCATCTGATAGATCTAAAGATTATTACAACAGTAAATCAAATTGGGTTGTCATATTGCGTCGAGCTGACGAGATCACCTGTTCTGCCGAGACATCGAGATCATTGGCTCGGCAGGGCCAAACAAGACGCTGCACGCGTCTTGTTTGACCCGGTCGATCCAGTGATCTCGTCAGCCCGACGGAATATGACAACCCAGATTGATTTACTGCTGTAATAATATATTTATTATAATATTATGACAATGAGTACTTAAAAAATACGTCACTTGGAATGAAAACAAAAATGAAATAATATAAATCAAATAACATATAGAACTCCAGAAACTGGAAATATCCACGCTGTAGTATTATGTTACAATGCAGGGAGTTCTAAATTAACCCTCATCTCAAACCGCTTTCATGAATATTGATTTGCTTACGTTTTCTTTATATTTCCACTTTTTTCATTTTCTTTTCATTTTTTGTGGATTAACTTCATAACAATTGTTCAATAAAGCAAGACCTCGAAAGATATGTTCACAAAAGCGCAAGATACTCTGTTTCGAGTTTATCGGATTGTAGCTTCGAAATTGTGCGCGCGGTGGGTGCGCCTCCTTTGAGAAAGGTGGGATATGAATTCGAAAAGTTGAGGCTCGTTTTCTGTTGAGTCAGTTGGTTGGTGAGCAAACAGCTACGGTATTGAAAAGCTGTTTGCCATAGTCGTGTAATAAACGATGATGTATGCTCCAGAGAACGTTCGGTCACTTCGGTAACTTTCCAGATCTAGTAGCCAATTCTCGACCTTTGATCTCAGAGACCACCCCATTTAATACGTTCGGCCGTCATTCTACGATAGTTGAGGGTTAAAGCCGTCGTAAGAAACATTGGAGTGGACATGCTGGTAATTAAATCAATGCCTTCTGTGATGTCTTGGATATGTATCGCCGTTAAATAATCAATAACCCCTATATAGTGATCATTCTCTAACAGCCTTATCGATTTGATACCGTCGCGTGGATTTTTTTTTCCTCTGAACGTTCAAACATGTACAAAGTCTTTCACGTCGCACAAATATGTAATTTTCGATTATTTATCACTTTCAGACTCCTCAATCAGTGTACGTCCAAGTGGAAATACTTCCAGACGATTTTAACCCTTTACCTAACATGAAAAGCAGACGACACTTGCCAAATTATTTTTGAATAACTAATTGGATTTTAACCCTTTACCTAACATGAAAAGCAGACGACACTTGCCAAATTATTTTTGAATAACTAATTGTTTTTATTTTTTGTCTCAAAAACATAGGTTATGATCCCTCGTTGGAACGAGCTCCACGAGCTCGTTCCAACGAGGGGTCATAACCTATGTTTTTGAGACAAAAAATGAAAAAATAATGAAAATTAATTGGCGATTTTTGAGAATAGCGCTGGCCGGTTTTGACCGTTACGTTGGGTAAAGGGTTAACCAAAAATGACACGACTTCGAATATGTCGCTACCTTTCTGCTTGAAAACAAAATCCGCCCGACTATATGGAGCCTAAAAGTGTAACTTGCTAAACGCAGCACTTGCAATAAGACGAGTCGATTCACCAAAGATGGAAATTGATAAGGTCGTAGTGTACAGGCGAAAAGAGCTTCTTTAAATTTACGTTTTGACTGGTGTAACCCTTTGTCTTTCACAACGACCATAACTACCCACCTTTATGTACAAATATTTTCATTCAATTTTTTTTTAAATTTTTCCTAAAAAATGCGTATCACCTCTCATTGGAACGAGCTCGCTGAGCTCGTTCCCATGAGTGGTCATAAGCTATATATTTTTAAGCAAAACAATCGACGTTTCACTTATTCAAGACTTTTTGTGGCATGAGTCATATTGAAAGGGTTAAAACATTTTTTGCTTGGTCAGCAGTTAAAACGTATACAATCGTTATCAATATGAACATTAACATCGTGTTTCTGCTGAAAATTCTCGCGAATTGAAAAATTGATTCAAAACTCCCGGCGTTTTTCGTTTGTCTTGAGAAGCCGACCTGGAAGAGTGAAAGTTTTAATGATAAATGCACAAAAACACACTTTGGTGATGAAGCGGTTCCACATTAATCACACCCGGTCCTCTCATTCTAGGAATGCATTTCCACTCACAGAAATATATCTGTTTTAATTAACCCTTTGAACACAAGAGGCCATTTTTCTGGCCCAGGCACATGATACGCCGTAATTTCATTAAAGATGAGGCTGCCACGTGAATGTGTGGGCAATATTTTCAATGTGCAGCTCCAAGGCTGCACGTTGAAAATATTGATTGGTCTACCCCAAATAATGAACATGGACTCTTCCAATGGCTGCATTTGAACTGACATCGAAGATACCACCAGGGTTCAAAGGGTTAATAGTCCATTGGGGAAGCGCCGTGGCTCGTTGGTAAAAGCATCTGTGCAGTGTCCTTTGGCAAGCCACTTAATTCCGATTGTCCATGTTAGGGCACAGTGACACTATGTATTGCATGTCAATTGCGGTCTTGCCTTCAGTCTCTGCAAACTCTGTTTGTGACGAGTTCGCAAGTTGGATCCTTTGGAAGTTGCCAGCATCTGCTCGGTGGTTCCCTCTAAGTACTTCAGTTTCCTCCATCCAACACGATACAGTTAAAACTAGAAGGCCTGTCATGAAATGCGCACAAATAGCACGTTGCTCTGCGCGTTAATCTACGCGTTATGACCATAGTAAGTCCGTCAAATTATGTACATATGGCCTGTGCACAAGCAATGTTTCAGCCAATGGACCTCCGGGTAACCCGGAGGTCCATTGGCAGAAACATTGCCTGTGTTTGCTATGAGTAACCAGGAGAACCTGCCGTGCTTTGGATGCCATTCGATATGGCAATTGCACGCAATTCCTACGCGCAATTAAGCGTAGATAAGCGCACAGTTCGTGACAGGACTTCTGGTTTTAACTGTATGACTATGGCTGTTGAAAGTGCCAAACACAAATAAGCATTAGATAATCCTTCACTGGGACGAGCGTGACCAGGTGTTACGGGTCGGTTATTCACAAACCGTTTAGCCTCATATCGTTCCGGTCACATATTTCTTGGGGAAACTCACAGTCACGATTAGCCATTGTGCATAAGTATGAGACCTTAAACTCCAATAAATAAATAAATAATTCTGGGGGAAACAATCTCAGTAAAACCAATATGATCAGTTAATATGAGCCCAGAGGGTTTCTTTTATTTATTGCTTTTGTTGTTGTTGTTGTTGTTGTTGTTGTTGTTGGATTTTTTTTAAAAACATATAACTATTTTATATATTGTTTACCTATTTATTTTGTTGATCTTGCATTTCAATTCCCTTCAAACGTTTGTTGTATCACACATATTATCGCTACAGTGAGGTGATCTGTGTCGTAGTGTCACATCGAGTTGAGGAGCTCAGATCGCCGGATCAAACGAGCTGCCGCAGGCAGCGAGTTTGATCCGGTAATCTGACCTCTTCAACGACACGTGATGCGACGACACACATCACTTCACTGTAGCGATAAAAAGTTTATTATGTGACAAAAAAAAGTTCAACATCGCATGCCAACGCTAACATTAACAATTCCCCCAGCCTTTTTTTGGTATATTGGATTGAAGAAAAAAAGAACTATGTTTCTTTACACTTGTTTTTGTAACACGTGCACACTTCCAGGGGAATCCCCCGATGCGCATGAATAAGTAACAGAGTGAACAGTCAACTTTCTTTTTGACCCGGACCGCCGTTCGAGAGCAGCCATTCCAGCTCGGAGGGAAGTACTTTCTGCAACCGGAACAGCTAATTATGCGAAGTCGAACGCACCCGTAAATAGTCCGTCATTCTATAGTGATATGAAAACGGATTCCACTCCGTGGATTTTCCGGGAAACAAGAAAAGATCGTCAAACAGCAGTGATATTTATCGATTAAATTACATAGTCATATAAACATGTTTGTATCAGTTAAGTGTGATAAATCTCTGGTGTGCAATAACGCGCCATCTGCAACGCTAAAGCTTTCCAAATGGCATGTTGGTGCACACAAGGGGCGAAATATAGCTTTCACAGAAATTTAATCTGTCGAAACAAAACAGCTGTCGATCCACAGCAGTCTTGTTACAGAACATGTCAGCTGTCGTCAACAAGGATCTAAAAACACCCAAATGTCAATTCGTGGGTTCTGAAAGAGAGTCAGTGTGCTGACTATATGTTGTCAGGGGACACCTGAGGCCCCGTAAGGCCTGGGCTGACGTGGGGTTATTTAGTCCCGCTGATGAAGTTGCGGGAAAATTAGACCAACGTGGAGGGTCGGAATCCAAGTGTCGCGAACTCGGCGCAGAGAGCTGAGTTAGACCGACGCCGTGATTCCTTCTCTGCCAAATTGGCCTGAAATGGGTTCGATTTCCGTTAGGTGTGATTCCTAATCACTTCAGGCTGTATAATGGAAAGAATGATTTAAAGTAACAACGATTCTTTTATTTACACATAAAAAAAATAAATCCGTTTCAATATTTCAACAATCAACGATTCAATTCTTTTCACAGAAAATGGGTCACTACGGTTAAATAATTCTAAACAATCATATAGTCATTCTATAGCCCTATACTGGCACTATAGTCTACACACTGGAAATGTTACTACCGTGAGCTCGCCATAAGAGCTTCACAAATCTGAAATGTTATTACTGTGAGCTCGCCATAAGAGCTTCACCCGCTTAGGCTCAAATGTCAACGTCTGCGCGTAACTGTACCTCTGGCTGTCGGAGGGTTCCGACCAGCAATGTTCGTCATCTATAAACCACCGTACTTCTGATTTGGGTCAGATATTGTCTACTCATACCTTATGTGCCCTTTGAAAGTCCTCCGTGAAAGTCCTATTGAAATATCCCCCGTTCCTGGTTGAATTCACGATTCACAAATGCCCCTTTTGTGCTAGGGCGAAATTGTCACTCACACCGATCTCCAGTCGGTATTACGATGTTCCGACAGCAAAATAAACTACTCAGAACGCAATCAGTCTGACGCTTCAAAGGGTTAATACGCACAATACAATTAACCTACACTTCTGACTATTGCAGGACGATACCTGCTACTCGACAATCTAAACTTTAACGTTCCACCTGGGGTGTTCCTTCTCATGAATTCGGCCCCGTAGCCGCCTATCAACTTTAAGCTAAATCAATCATGGAATGCCCTCTCTGGCGATTCCAGCCGTTTCAGGGTCCTGTGATCGAAGGTACCCTTATGCCAGGAAACAGAGTCCGCCTGTCCTGGACTTCACCAACGTGTGTGTGACCCCAAGTGTGTGTCTAATGCTCTGCTCTTCCAGGTATATATACTTTTTACCCTAAACTGTCAGGTGGACCGACGCTCATCTGTCCACCTGTCAAAACGGTGGGAGATGACGTATATCGAGGCAGAATCAATACAAGTTAACTCACGCGTGACTTAACGGTGATTCGTTCCTGACACGCATTGCCATAACTAATGATGACACGACATTTCTATCTTTTAGAATCTCGTTTCTCAATTAGCCGTGACGAAAACCGATTACGTCTCGTAAGACTCCGACTACTGTAGAAACTAAACGAGATTAGACCTTATCTAACATACCGTTTCTCCCCTGGGTCCCTGCGCTAAAGCTGGATATACACCACGTGTGTTTTTTTCCAGCTTTACAGAGAAGTGAAATTCATGTAGGTTTTTCGCCTTGATGCGGAATATATTTTGAACTTACAATATCTTTACATATGAGGCCCCTTGCCCCTACATTTAGGCTGGCTTTGCCCTGACAACTCCCTTCCCGAGAGAAACACCCTGTGTATCTCTTAAAACACAAGGGGCAAAGCCACGCACGCTCGCCTCTCACACCCTTTTACAATCTACCCATCATGTTTAAGACTACAAAACTGTGCCCTAGTGGTCGTGGGGTTCATGACCGGGCTCATGCGTCGGCCATACCGATTCCCACGACACACACGCTACCACATGCTCCCGTCTTGCGGGTTTACATATGATATGGGGAGTAGCCTTATCCTCAGATTTGCAGCACTCTCTCTCTCTCTCTGTAATACTATATATTTACACCTAAACACACACATTTTTATACACGTTCGCCCATTTTGCAAACAGTTCACTTGGCACTCACTCCGACGAGTAACACCGTCCGCGCCTTTGCGTCAGATGGGTTAATTCCAACGGAGTGTAACTTCGCCTCCCGTTCCCCTATGTCTTGTGAAGGGGCAAACGACCCCTGCATTATGTTGAGCCTCACCCTCGCAAAGCTCGACCAGGGGATTAAAATTGTGACGCACACACTCACACATTCAACACACAGATTTCCCGACCGCGCCTTTGCGACAGACGGGGTTAGTGTATCCCACACTTACAAAACTCGACACACATGCTCCCCATCCACGCACACGCGACAGACAGGGCAGTGTATCTCACATTCGTACTCACAACCAACTCTAGTCAGCAGTCAGAGCAATAAAAATACTAAAAAATAAGAAAATTTCTTCCGGGGCTTAACACCGGGTTTACGAAACTCATCACCTCACCCACAAAAATATTTGCGACTGGAGCCCCCGTCCCAGACACCAGGCCCACAGCCACCCAACTATTGCTTCTTCATAACCACCGACCATTGGTAGGGGCCCGGTTCCCAGTATCCCCTTGGGTAACCCTTGACACACCTCTACTTCTCGCCCCGTCATTTCTACGGGTATTCCACCAGGGTCCCCATACCCTGTCGTTGTCGCATTCCCCAGAGCTTCCCTTGGCGCTATATCCCTCAGGCTCACTCGTCCCGGCGATTACCGTCGTTCGAACGACACTGGCCGTCCTTGGCCCTTGTGCCGTCGACCCCCCGGTCCATTGAGACGACTTCTTGCGCACATTGGGCGCTGTGCGCCCCCGGCACTCTCTACGTGGTCTCCGCCACCTAGGATGCTTCTCCTTTGATTTGTGGACCCTTTTCTCGGTCCCCTGGGCGCCCACCTTAGCGGTCCCATCCACTTTAACATACTCAACTTGTGTTGACCCGTGCCCTCTCAATTCTGGGGAAGTTTGCCCAGCCATTTGCGTGGGTCTGGCCTCCCCTCTCCACACGGGTGACACCGACTTCTTGGAGCGCTCAACTCCCCCACATAAATTTGCTTGAGGGTCTTTCCCCAATGATCCCATTGGGTTCCCTCGCTGTTTGGCGTTTCGCCTGGACCGCCTGCGGCTCCTTCTCCCTAATAGGACAGGAGTCGTCCCTCCTGAAACTTCCCGACATTTCGTCGTGTAGGGGCCATCCCCTGGACCATCGGATTGGTTCCCCCTGGGAACCTTCCCTTCCTTACTCGGTACGTTACCGAGTGCAACCGCCGGGGGTCCTTGCCCACCGACTTGAACTTCCTTTGCCCTCGTTGGGCCATAACTTGGCCCCCTACCCCTGGACCATAACTCATCAGGGCTTGCCCTCACCCCTGGGATATTACCTATGACCAGGTCATACACAGGTGATTCAATGCACATGGCTTCCACTTCGCCACGATAAAATGGGGTATCCACCGTTATCCTCGCGATGGGGAACCTTCTAACGGTCCCATCTATCAAAATACACAAATGGTCACGACCCAACAATTGCTTGTCGTCAACCAGTTGCCTTCTAACCGCTGCAGAGGAGCACCCAGAATCCCGGAGCAGACGGATCTCCCTTTGTCCCACATACCCTGGGTACACTGGCATATCAACCTTCTCCTGCGAAGTTGTGAGCCTCTCACACATGCCACTTATTATCGGGACAACCTTCCCGCCTTCCAGCCTTAATTCTCCCTCTTGTATACATTCCCGGAGGGGACTGTGTTCTGGACCGATAGTTTGACAGAACGCTGCCGTCTGTCTACTGGGCCCTGGATCTACGCGGTCACCTTGCTTCCAACCTCTTGGTGCTGCGTTCCCGGCCCCCTGCTGAGGTGGTCTAATGTTCCCAGTGGTCCTTACCTGCTTCTGCCAGCAGTCCCTGGCAATATGACCCCGCTTGTTGCAGATAAAACAAGTGGTGTCCTTGGGAGCGCTCCCCTTCCGGCTGGTCTGCGACGCAGGAGGGTCGGGGTGGTGTTGCCTGACGGGTGCCATTGCCAACCCGTTTGCCCCACCCCTAGCCGATTTGGGTGCGTTTACACTCCCACCGTGGGCCTCGATGTAGCGTTCTGCCACAGTTGCCATCTCATCATAGGTGGGCGGACCCCTTTCCTTGATGAACAGGCCCAACTCCTTGGAGCATGTAGTTAAAAACTGCTCCCGGAGAAATAGATCTCGCAGGGCTCCATACGACTCATTCACTTCTGCGAGATCAGTCCAGCGGTCAAAGTACCGCCTAGCCCGGGCAAAATACTGAGGCACTGTTTCTCCCTTCTCCTGCTTAATCTCTCGGAACTTGGTCCGGAATCCTTCTTCAGTGAGCTGGTATCTCCGAAGGATGGCATTCTTCAGCTCACTGTAGTCGTTAAGAAGTGCAGGAGGCATACTGGTATAAGCCTCGAGGGCTTTACCTGACAACAGAGGGCTCAAGCACATAGCCCATGTGTCTTCTGGCCACATTTGACTGGAGGCAAAACGCTCGAACCTCTCCAAGTACGAGTCCAAGTCATCTGTGTTTTCATTAAAATGAGCGAGGTGGGGGCGTGGGGCATGAATTGCTACCCCTGCACTCCCGTCCCCTGAGCGCCGACTTCCATTCTCCACATCGGCCCTTGCTCTGAGGAGCTCTAATTCTCTCTCGTGCCTCTGTTGTTCTAATTGGGCTTCTCTCTCTCTCGTCTCATTCTCTCTCTCCCTTTCTAACTGAATCTCTCGCTCTTTTGCGTCATTACGTAAGGCAATCTCCTTGGCCTCACGTTTCTGCTCATCTTTAACGAACTTCTGAAGTTCAGCTCCCTCAAGGCCCATTTCCTTGCCTAATGATACCAGTTGGGCGAGGGGTGTAACAACATCCATTTTGATTTTTTCTTTCTATCTTCAACACTCGTCAGAAAGAACGAAGAAGGAAAAGAAAGAAAAAAAATATGGCAATTAATCTTAATTTACCTCTGTAATTTAACGTAATTAAACGCACCAAATATTCTGAAACCTACCGCAGTTATAGTGGCTATTAAGTATCCTTTTGGGGACTACTGTATTGCGATATTAAACCCTCGAACGGCATCGACTGACCGAACGCGTCAAAACCTAAACAGAACCGCCGTTAAAATAAAACAAAATTTCCATATAGCCATTTTTTACCTTTTTAGAAATATCCTGGTAGCCTCGCCAATCAATGTCAGGGGACACCTGAGGCCCCGTAAGGCCTGGGCTGACGTGGGGTTATTTAGTCCCGCTGATGAAGTTGCGGGAAAATTAGACCAACGTGGAGGGTCGGAATCCAAGTGTCGCGAACTCGGCGCAGAGAGCTGAGTTAGACCGACGCCGTGATTCCTTCTCTGCCAAATTGGCCTGAAATGGGTTCG
Source organism: Pictodentalium vernedei (assembly GCA_031216915.1). Taxonomy (NCBI): domain Eukaryota; kingdom Metazoa; phylum Mollusca; class Scaphopoda; order Dentaliida; family Dentaliidae; genus Pictodentalium; species Pictodentalium vernedei. The sequence continues at coordinate 131,499,613 of CM062297.1, forward strand.
ATTTCCGTTAGATGTGATTCCTAATCACTTCAGGCTGTATAATGGAAAGAATGATTTAAAGTAACAACGATTCTTTTATTTACACATAAAAAAAATAAATCCGTTTCAATATTGCAACAATCAACAATTCAATTCTTTTCACAGAAAATGGGTCACTACGGTTAAATAATTCTAAACAATCATATAGTCATTCTATAGCCCTATACTGGCACTATAGTCTACACACTGGAAATGTTACTACCGTGAGCTCGCCATAAGAGCTTCACAAATCTGAAATGTTATTACTGTGAGCTCGCCATAAGAGCTTCACCCGCTTAGGCTCAAATGTCAACGTCTGCGCGTAACTGTACCTCTGGCTGTCGGAGGGTTCCGACCAGCAATGTTCGTCATCTATAAACCACCGTACTTCTGATTTGGGTCAGATATTGTCTACTCATACCTTATGTGCCCTTTGAAAGTCCTCCGTGAAAGTCCTATTGAAATATCCACCGTCCCTGGTTGAATTCACGATTCACAAATGCCCCTTTTGTGCTAGGGCGAAATTGTCACTCACACCGATCTCCAGTCGGTATTACGATGTTCCGACAGCAAAATAAACTACTCAGAACGCAATCAGTCTGACGCTTCAAAGGGTTAATACGCACAATACAATTAACCTACACTTCTGACTATTGCAGGACGATACCTGCTACTCGACAATCTAAACTTTAACGTTCCACCTGGGGTGTTCCTTCTCATGAATTCGGCCCCGTAGCCGCCTATCAACTTTAAGCTAAATCAATCATGGAATGCCCTCTCTGGCGATTCCAGCCGTTTCAGGGTCCTGTGATCGAAGGTACCCTTATGCCAGGAAACAGAGTCCGCCTGTCCTGGACTTCACCAACGTGTGTGTGACCCCAAGTGTGTGTCTAATGCTCTGCTCTTCCAGGTATATATACTTTTTACCCTAAACTGTCAGGTGGACCGACGCTCATCTGTCCACCTGTCAAAACGGTGGGAGATGACGTATATCGAGGCAGAATCAATACAAGTTAACTCACGCGTGACTTAACGGTGATTCGTTCCTGACACGCATTGCCATAACTAATGATGACACGACATTTCTATCTTTTAGAATCTCGTTTCTCAATTAGCCGTGACGAAAACCGATTACGTCTCGTAAGACTCCGACTACTGTAGAAACTAAACGAGATTAGACCTTATCTAACATACCGTTTCTCCCCTGGGTCCCTGCGCTAAAGCTGGATATACACCACGTGTGTTTTTTTCCAGCTTTACAGAGAAGTGAAATTCATGTAGGTTTTTCGCCTTGATGCGGAATATATTTTGAACTTACAATATCTTTACATATGAGGCCCCTTGCCCCTACATTTAGGCTGGCTTTGCCCTGACATATGTTAGTTGTGCGTGGTATCGCAGTTGATATCACGACAGATTACCCTGATCTAACTGATGGATGCCATATAGTCGAGTTCGAACCGCGTCAATGCTGGTTCTGAGGACTTCCAAATTGTCAGACCATTTGGTCACAGCATATACGGCGGAATTTGCCCAACAATGTCTTTCTGGTATTTCCACATCATCCATTTTAAGTGCAGGTCTTCAAACTGCCTCTATTCATTTGATAAGCTAACCTACAAAACTATTGCATTATATACTACAAGCACTTTATTTCTCAAAGATCATAGCTGAGGTGTGCTTTTTTGTTAAGATGTTGCAAAAAGCTAGAAATAAACGAGAAAGAAGAATCGGCAAAACAGAAAAGACCATAACAAAATATTCTAACCGGATCTATACTGGAATTAGAGGCAAATAAATAAGTTAATTAATTAATTAATGTATTTATTTATTTATTTATTTATTTATTTATTTATTTATTTATTTATTTATTTATGTTTAAGGTCACTTTCAGCATCTATAGCTAGATCATGGCCACAACACAGGCATGGAGTCAAGTTTAGCCATTCGTTTCTTCCGGTGCTGTCCACTTTTGGAGGACTGCAACAGAATTTGTTTATCACAGTAAACAAGTACTGTACCACTTCCCAGGGTTCCCACTGGGAAGATGAAGAATAATTAAATAAATATGCTACTGTCACTGGAGAGATTGATAAAGATTACTTCATGTAAAGGGTTGTGATAAATGAAAATTTAATTCTCCTTTTCATATTTAGATTTCACGCTTGTAAGTTCATGTTAACAAATGAAAAAATGCTTTCAAAACATCATTCAATACGGAGTGTTTTTATTCCATACTTGTTCTCAACAACTTTTCATTTTGTATTAACAAATGATATTTATTCTGACTGTTTAAAAAAGATAGACCACGATTTACAAATTGGCTTAATTAGATCGGGGATGTTTACATTGAAAATATAATTAGCCTGAATGTATATGCAGACTAGGTTATCAATGGAAAAGAAAACATTTCATTCCGGAAAACATGTAATGTTGTGCGAAAGTATATGCCAAATTCTCAGTGATAACGTAAAATAAATTACCGATGTTTCTTGTCTCAATGAAAGAGAAGGGATACGGATATACCGAAAAGCCGAAATATATTTTTTGGCGTGAACTTCCTGTAAACGTGCCAAACCCCAAAATATATTGCGGCATTTGGGTCCAAGTTTGGATTAATGTTGTGACCATGAGTGCGCCATAACTCTTTGCATGCTACTGGCGGATATTCCTGCCCAGCACAGAGTTTCTCTTGTCTCTGAAATTAGTATAATTTGTGCATATTTAATCATATTGTCTCCTTGTAAATGGAATGGATTTTTTTACCAGTGATTTCTTGTGTTACATTAAGATTTATTTTTCATCAAATCTAGCCATGGCTGCTTTAAAGCAACCATGACTAGATTTGATGAAAAATATCTATAAAATACTCAGCGGGTTAAGAGTTAAAGGGCACAAAGTAGTGATATTGGAACGATTTTCGTGTTAGGTTATAATAAAATCGAATATCAACAAATGAACGAAAAATCTACCAGTCTCGTTTTTGGTGTGTGCACGGTCGTCTTGTTATCGTTCCCTATCGCTTTTTTTCAGTTTCAACTATCATTCAGTACAGCCGCCGCGGACTAGTCGTAATCCAGGTAATAAGAATCAAATTCAGCATTTTTTTTATTAATGAAGCACCGGGTTGTATCAGGGTCAGGGACACCTGAGGCCCCGTAAGGCCTGGGCTGACGTGGGGATATTTAGTCCCGCTGATGAATTTGCGGGAAGTTGCGGGAAAATTGGACCAACGTGGAGGGTCGGAATCCAAGTGTCGCGAACTCGGCGCAGGGAGATGAGTTAGACCGACGCCGCGATTCCTTCTCTGCCAAATTGGCCTGAAATAGGTTCGATTTCCGTTAGGTGTGATTCCTAATCACTTCAGGCTGTATAAAGCCACCGTACTTCTGATTTGGGTCAGATATTGTCTACTCATACCTTATGTGCCTTTTGAAAGTCCACCGTGAAAGTCCTATTGAAATATTCACCGTTCCTGGTTGAATTCCGATTCACAAATGCCCTTTTTTGTGCTAGGGCGAAATTGTCACTCACACCGATCTCCAGTCGGTATTACGATGCTTCGACAGCAAAACAAACTACTCAGAACGCAATCAGTCTGACGCTTCAAAGGGTTAATACGCACAATACAATTAACCTACACTTCTGACTATTGCAGGCTGATACCTGCTACTCGACAATCTAAACTTTAACGTTCCACCTGGGGCATTCCTTCTCAACGAATTTGCCGCCTATCAACCTTACGCTAAATCAATCTTGGAATGCCCTCTCTGGCGATTCCAGCCGTTTCAGGGTCCTGTGATCGAAGGTACCCCTATGCCAGGAAACAGTCCGCCTGTCCTGGACTTCACCAACGTGTGTGTGGCCCCAAGTATGTGTCTAATGCTCTGCTCTTCACGGTATATATACCTTTTACCCTAAATTGTCAGGTGGACCGACGCTCATCTGTCCACCTTTCAAAACGGTTGGAGATGACATATATCGAGACAGAATCAATACAAGTCATCTCGCGCGTGACTTAACGGTGATTTCACTTGTCGAGAAAACCGATTCGTTCTTTCCATTATTGCTACCTAATGATCAGGTGACGATACGATAGACATTTCTATCGTTTTAGAATCTCGTTTCTCAATTGGCCGTGACGATATCTTGCCACCAGCCGATTACGTCTCGTAAGACTCGCGACTACTGTATAAATTAAATGAGATTAGACCTTATCTAACATACCGTTTCTCCCCTGGGTCCCTGCGCTAAAGCTGGATATACACCACGTGTGTTTTTTCCATGTCCAGCTTTACAGACAAGTGAAATTCAAGTGGGTTTTTCGCCTTGATGCGGAATGTATTTTGAACTTACAATATCTTTAAATATGAGGCCCCTTGTTCCTATATTTAGGCTGGATTTGCCCTGACATGCTTCATTAATTTTTTTTCGGATTTTTCCTATAATTAGTGTTTGAAATCTAATATTATTGAGTCCGTGAAAATATTCCCCACCCGAGGAACGTTACCAGTCCACGGCAGCCGTTCTGTACAAGCCGATGTCTTGCCTTCATCCCTGACTTATCGCGTCACGGAAATCGTCTTTCGATCAGTTATTTCCCTGAAATTACTAGATAGGAGTGGAAGGTCTAAATTAAGAAGCAGATAATTTTTGATAAAACACCTGTAACATCAGTAAAGCGAAATGTCCTTTTGATACTTTTAATAAAGCCCCTGTCATATCTTAGCGACTTTTTGTACGAATGTCGCAGAATAGCCACGAATTCAAATTTCCACGGTTTTTTGAAAAAAATCGCCCTGAATCGGCTTTCCTGACGACTTTACCCAACCTTCACGCAACCTTCCTACGACCCTGTACGGTTCACCATGACTGTAATAAGAATCTACTAAGATTTTCCAAGCCGATTCGGTACTAATCGATACGACCTTGTACGGTGCTCACATGACACCGGTACGAACTAGTTCGTACAAGTACGATGATGCAAGACCTAAAACGAATCGTCGACAGTCAGAACAGAATGGTTTCAGAGTTGCTAATTGCCGGAGTTGATATCATTTTTGTCAGGAATCGTGGTGAAAACGCGTGAGTTCTTGGACATTCCTGCTGTATCCTACTTGAAGAAACGAATGGCTAAACTTGACTTTATGCTTGTGTTATGGCCATGATATAGCTATAGATGCCGAAACTCGTAGAGATTGATAGACTCGTCATGATCTACCCTTAGAACCCGGAGCTCGACTCGGATACATATTTTGTACATCCACATAATGGTAATAATCATTTTATCTTACAATATACTGGGGATAAGTCAAGAATATAGACCAATATATAGCGAACTATTTATTCGTACGGATGAACAAAAAGAAAAAAATGGAACTCACGCGAAAGGAACGTGCTTGTATCCGACCTCCTGATAAAAATATCTGTATCAGTGGTCGGATACACGACAGTTGCGAAGTTAATACAGGCAAAATACATGTTGATTGTAAGATAAATCATGGTACGTCGTACTATAATCTTGAGAACGTCGTACGGAGTCTTGGAGGAGTCGTACGAAACTCGAGGTGCCGTCATAGTAGATCTTAATAGATCTTACTAGTTCTCCGTGAATCTTGACGCAACCGAACTGTCCAAGTTCGCACGAACACTCTCGAACACTCCAGAATACCAAAGAATACCCCATACGGTTTAGTATGGTCTAGTGCGACAGTGGTACGATGCAGCACGGAATTGAAAATCGCACGATGGAATACCAAAGTTTTAAACAGTTTAAAACTTTCGTACGGACGTTTTAACAATTGGTAGTTATGTGGCTATTTTTATGGGACTACAATAAAATGCATGTCCATTATATTTTTGATTTGGGGGAAAATTTTTGGGGTGGTAGCAAACCCTGACCCTACCCTTTACTGACCCTAACTCTACCCCCCCCCCCCCCCCACCCCAATTCTAGTCTATTTTAACTAAAATGCATGTCCGTTGTATTAAAACAACTTTTGGGGTGAACATTTTTTGGGCTGGTAGCAAACCCTAACCCTACCCTTTACTGACCCTAACCCCACACCACCTCAACTCTAAACCCCACCCTAGAATAATGACATTTAACTATGTGACTAGTCACATAAATTGCGGTAGTCACCTAATCCCCATTTCTACCAACAAATATCCACCTAAACCCCATATGTCTGCCTGCGTATGCCGATCAGCCAAAAAGACCCAAGGATGATTACGAAGAAGTGCGGATCTGTACGGATTTCCACGATTATCCACGATTTTCATATCGTAGCTGATCGTGACAAAAAATCGCAAAGATGTGACAGGGGCTTAAACGGAAAAGACACCTCTAGGGGCTGACAGTTGCTTTCGTTTATTAAACGTGAGTAAAAAATACGGCCAAGTTGCCTTTTGTTAGATTTAATAAACGAAAACAACAGATAGCTCCCGGAGCTGTCTGTTGTTTTTGTTTATTATAAGTAACAAAAAGGAAATTTGGCTTTATTGCAAGCACATTAGCAGTAACTATCCACTTTGTCCCTTTTGTTTAGCGAATGTGTTTTTACATTAACTCAAATGTTTTTATTCTTCCGAGGAAATAAAAGTAGCAAATCTCATCTCCTAGACTATTATATTAATGGAACGGATAGTGTATGTATTATATGTCACGATATGCACACTGTTGACATAAAGAACAAAAAAGTTCCAGATCATAAATGGATGGTGAAAGCGCCGTTTTTCTGTTTTTAAATTTATTTATTTAATTATTTATTTATTTTTTATTTATTTATTTATTAGGGTTTAACGATACATTAACAGCCAAGGTCATATCGTGTCGGTGACAGTTTTACGGGTGGGGGTGGGGGGGAGCCGGAGTACCCGGAGAGAAACAACTTGCAACGACGAGCAGCTGCCAGCTTTCCAACATCGTAACTCCTCACTGCAGCACAGGCAGGGTTATATTGGGTGAAGACATGTGCACCATCGACGTGCTGTACGCCTTAATACACGGAGTCATCGTGCCCCCATGTGGACAATCGGGGTTAAGTGCCTTGCCCAAGGACACAACGCGGGAGTTCGAATCGATCGCTCAGACGGTGACCCATCCAAGCACTAACCGGGCTCAACGTTGCTTAACTTCGGTGATCAGACGAGAACCGGTTACCGCAACGTCTCCGTGTCCCCTATGTGTGTTTAAACAGAGAATAATAGTCAAACTGGTTGGGAAAAATTGTAAAAGGCCAGCTTTTGTATTTTTATACTACTGTTCAACAAAATGCCTAAAATTTGCGAAATGATGAGCATATCGATAAAAGAACCTCGCTGACATTTCGAAATTTAAGTTTTACATAAAATTCCCATACCCTTAGTGAAGGCACTGACGACTTTGGAAAATTGCTGCTCAGCTTTGCACGAAATTTAAGAGGTTACGTCAATATGAGAAGACGATGACGTATTGCAGCCAGTCGCGTGAGTTTAAATTTCAACATCGCTACTGGCTTAGCCAGTCATTGTGTCCAAACTATGACTTATTAACTTGTGAAGCCTTGCTTGAAACTCCACAGATGAGTGTATAATGACAAAAAGTGTACAGATTACTTTTGTACCAACCCCACGCCCCTTCTGACTTCTCTCACGTTAATCCTTTCTTCCAAAGGGCCTCTTCCTGGCTCCAGGGCCTTGATGGGTCATGATTTTGTTAAGTATGATGGCTGCTTAGTGATTGTATGGGGTTGATCAAAATATGAATTGGTCTACTCCCAAATAATTAAAATGGACTTTCCCAGTTACTGTTATTGAACTGTCGAAGAAGATACCATCAGTTTCTAAAGGGTTAACCCTTTACCTAACATGAAAAGCAGACGACACTTGCAAAAAAAATTCTTGAATAACTAAATGTTTTCATTTTTTGCCTCAAAAACATAGGTTATGACCCCTCGTTGGAACGAGCTCGACGAGCTCGTTCCAACGAGGGGTCATAACCTATGTTTTTGAGACAAAAAATGAAAATATTTTGAAAATTAATTGGCGATTTTTGAGAATAGCGCTGGCCGGTTTTGGCCGTTACGTTGGGTAAAGGGTTAAAAACCCAGAGCGTATCTCTCTAGGCCGGGGAGCGCGGTGGCTCAGTAGGTAGAGATGCAGGCTGCAAGTCGAGAGGTCGTCGATTCGAATCCCACCTGCGGCAATCGCGTTGTGTCCTTGGGCAAGACACTTAATCCCAACTGCCCACGTTGGGGCACGGTGGCGGTGTGTACTAAGGTATACTGCATGTGGTTGGTGCACTTGTCTTGAACCAATGCCAACCCTGCTTGTGTGAAGTTAGTACGTTGGGAAGTTCTCTCCGGGTACTCCGGCTTACCCAACTCGTAAAACTGTCCGACACAAAATAACCCTGGCTGTCGAAAGTGTCGTTAAACCCTAATAAATAAATAACTATCTCTATTGGTCGAAGTACTGATTGCTTTTAAATTTTCTAGAACTTCATCATTAACCCTTTATCCAACGCAACGGTGATATTCACAAAATCCATATTATATTATCTTTTAGATTTTTTTCTATCCTCCTTATTGGTGAACTTGGTCCAATGGTGGTGGTGGGGGGGGGGGGGGGGGGCGGTGGTAATAAGCTATGTTTTCAAGGCAAAAGTAATCAAAACGTGTAGCTCCTCAAGACATTATCTTGTAAGTGTCGGCTTCAATTCGTATTCGGTTTGTTTGTTTGTTTATTTGGGAATTAACGATACTTTCAACAGCCAAGGTTACATTGTATCGGGGGTTGATGGAGGGACCGAGACGACTAGGGGAGAACCACCGAGCAGCAGCAACAAAGAGTCAGACTATCTAACTCTGCACAAGTAACTAACGGTGCAGCGGTTGAGGACAAGTACACCATCGACCTGAGTGTCACCCCCCCCCCCCCCCGCCCCCTATCCTGGCCAAAATTTCCTATAGTTGGAAATTCGGAGGGCAAGTCATGAGTAGTTAGAAATTCCACCTACCTGGATTTTAGAGCTTCTTTCGTGATGCTGATGTCTCCTTTATTTCCCAAAAATCCAACTCGGTTTCAAATCGGCAAAAATTCCAACTGTTACTATTTACAGCTACAGCGTACCCAATATCGAGCTTCATAAGTATGCATGGTGTCAATCGGTGCGAGATTTTTATAGTACGTTTACTAAGTGTAATAAAAACAAATCCTCGAAATGCACTTCAAGAAAATCACATCGTGTAAAATCGTTATCCTGAGTTAATTCCATCATTCACTTTTTCAAAATGACGAAACATCGAAAATTTATCATTCCTGTATAAGATCTGATTTAATGCTATGACAGTGTGAATTGTTCATTTGGGCATTTATTTACATATTCAATTCCCAGAAGAATACCAAATAATAATAACCGGATAATTCTATCATAAATGTGTTGGCATTTCAGTTACTAGAATCAATTTTGTGCCCTCCCCCCCACCCCCCCCCCCCCCTTCATGGCTTTATTTTCAAAATCTTTCTCGGTAGTGAATTTCTAACTACGGGGAGGGACCGGGAGGAGGGTTCCCCTCCCGGTCCCTCCCAGTAGTTGGAAATTCACTATCGGAAATCTCTCGCCACGCCCCTGAGCACAGTTACCCCTGGTCAGGAGGGAACCATGGATCCTTCGGTGTGAAGTATAATGTTCTAACAACTTTGTCACCGCGCTTCCATTCGTTTTCGGTAAGGGGTTGAGTACTACAACATGGTAGACTGTATTTCTTTCTGCATTTGGCATTGGAGATTAATTTATTCAGATTTTTGCCTCCCCCGCAGACTGAAGTATAATGCAAGTGTAACCAGCTGCACTCAATACGAGCGTTCGTCTGTTGATTATTTTCAATACTATATCAGATCGGGGTTTTTTTCTGAAAGAGAAGGAAAACGCATTTTGCTTTCTGCGGGAAGAGGATGAAGAGGTGTAAAGAGAATGGAAATATCATCTTGGCATCGGTATATTGACATGGTACTGAATGCTAGTAATAGTTTTAATTAGATCTCCATAAATAAACCGAGAGACTATCTAACGATTTCTCACTGTTTGATGTAGCGTAAATGTATTACATGTGGAGATTTTTAGCAGCTTCTCCAAGGATCAAAAATGTCTTCTATTTTCGAAGTGCATGTTATCCGAAACGGGGTACTGTCAAGTCCAATTAAACAGTAATATAAGTGTTCCAATTATTTCCAGACACATTCTGTTTTGTTGTGCACATTGCTGCAAAGGTAGAATAATATACGAATCAGCTATCCACACACTGAACGACCAATGTTCTTATAATTCTAGTTATTACTACATCTACTACTATTGCTGCTTATAACTATTACACCTAGGGGGCGCGATGGCTCAGTGATTACGGAATTGGACTTCAAACGAAAAGATCAATGGTTCGATCCCGCCAAAGGTAACTGCGCTGCGTCCCTGGGCAAGGCACCTAATCCCGATTTCCCACGTGGGGGCACGGTGGCGCTGTGTACTAAGGCGTACGGCACATCGATGGTGCATTTGTCTTCAACAAGTACTAACCCGGTGTGACAGGAATGATAGTCCGTAGGAAAATTAGTCCCTCTGGACTATTATTCCGCGGAATTATAGTCCTAGGTCTAACATTTCTAGGAATAGTAGTCCGCCGGACTACTACTCCTAGAAATGTTAGACCGCGGAATTATAGTCCTAGGTCTAACATTTCTAGGAATAGTAGTCCGCCGGACTACTATTCCTAGAAATGTTAGACCTAGGACTATAATTCCGCGGAATAATAGTCCAGAGGGACTAACGTTCCTACGGACTATCATTCCTGTCACACCGGCTTGTGTGCAATTAGTACATTGGGGAGTCTGGTCGTTGTTCGGTGGTTCTCTCCGGCTACTCCAACTCCCTCTACACGAAAACTGTCCGACACGAAGTTGTCGAAAGTGTCGTTAAATCCCTAAATAAATAGCTATTACATCTAATTTACCCCTGGCTACTGCGCTTCACCACAACCATAACTTTCATACGAAACCATAACTTTCATGCAAAAAACTGAATCAATTCTCACAAGGAAGAGAATGAGAGTCAGTTTTGATTCTCGCAAACAATTCATTTGATTCTCAACATAGACTACTACCACAACTACTGCAACTGCCCCTTTTAGCGGGCGGCACAATAAATCCACGAATATGTTTATTATTACTGCGACAACCTTGATCAGCGGATCTGCATAAGACCAGAGCAGTCACTGTTAATATCACCACCACCACTACTGGTAAGAATACTACTACTGATCGTACTACTACTACTATTACTATACTTTTTCTGTTACCACTACTATTATTTCTATTACCACTACCACTATTTATATTACCACTACTACTATTTCGATTACCACTACTACTATTTCTAAACTACTACTACTAGTTCTACTACTACTACTACTACTACCTACAACAACAACGACTACTACTACTGTCTATTACAGCAACTACTACTACTACTACTACCTACTACTACTGCTGCTACTACTACTGCCTACTACTACTACTACTACTACTACTACTACCGCTATTACTACTACTACTGCTGCTGCTGCTGCTGCTACTACTACTGCTACTATTAGTAGTACTACTACTACTGTCGCTACTACTACCACTATTGCTACTACTGGTCGCGTCGCGGTAACCGGTTCCCGTCAGATCACCGAAGTTAAGCAACGTCGAGCGCGGTTAGTAGTTGGATGGGTGACCATTTCAGCGACTGATTCGTGCTCCCGGGTCGTGTCCTTGGGCAAGGCACTTAACTCCGATTGCCTACATGGGGGCACGATGACGCTGTGTACTAAGGCGTACTGCACGTGGATGGTGCGCATGTATTCAATCAATCTAACCCTGCCTCTGCCGCGGTGCAGAGTTCAAGGTTACGATGTTGGAGAGCTGACAGCTGCCCGTCGTTGCTCGGTGGTTCTCTTCGGGTACTCCGGTTTCCTCCACCCGTAAAACTGTCACCGACATGATATGACCCTGGTTGTTAAACCCTAATAAAAAAAATTGCTACTACTAACACTACTGCTACTACCACCACAACTACTTTTACTACCACCACGACTCCTATTATTTTAATAATACTTGTTCTCCTGCTTCACTTATTAGCGCCACTCCTGTACTCCTATTATTAACACTACTACTTCTGTTAATACGGCTACTGCTATTTTCACTACTTGCTTAAACTTGTATGCATATTGCGCTCTATCCAGTCTCTCTGGTAGCCCAATACAAATTATCTTACTCTATCATATGCTATTGTAGTCGGATACATAGACCGATAAGTTACCTCTCCCTCCCCCTTTACGGGCATGTAAGGAAATGCAAATCACAAAATAGCTTCAAAATTTTAGTATATTTTCATATTTTTGTTGGCCTCAAAAACATACATGCAACTTATGATCCTCATTGCACCGAGCTCGAAGAGTCATCAACTGTATTCTTCAAGTTATTCAAGCCAATCTTTTAGTAAATGTCGTCCTGGGTCGTGTTAGTTAACAATTTCGCTGCCGAAGGCGACTATTGTCACCTATTTTATGATGATTATCTGTACGTTCTGGTATGCGCAAATTAAACCTACCATCTGATTAATTGTTGGAAAGGGCTCAAGGAGCCCTTTCCAGCAATTAATCAGATGATAGAGTTCCAAGTATGTCATAAATTTTATTAAACTTCCTCGCAAACAGGCGTACATTGGGTTCTTCCATATGTGACAGAAGTGGGCGTGTCAGTAAGAGGGTTAAAGGGTCAAATAACGAAATCTTAAACCACCTGATGGAGACAGTGGTAGTTTTTTAGTGGGGTGTAACGACACTTTCGACAGGCAAGGTCCCTCGTATCGGACAGTTTTACGGATGGAGAAGCAACTGTACCCAGAGAGAGCCACCGGTCTGCGGCGAGCAACTGGCAGACTCCCCAACATACTGACTCCACACAAGAAGACTTAGAATTGGTTGAATACAAGTGTGCGATCTACGTGCAGTAGTCCTTGGTACACAACACCAGCGTGTGCCCAACATGAACATGGACAGGCGGGAACAAATACAATGCACAAGGACACGACGCAGTCATACCTGGTGTGGATAGAACCGTGAACCTTTCTGTTTGAAGTCCAATGCCATAAGCACTGAGCCCCCCCCCCCCCCACCCCCACCCCCACGCCCAACAGACGGTGGTAATTACATTGTGGTTAGTAAAGGTAAGGAATGGTTATTTCGACATCGGCGTTTGTTTAAATAATTTTGCAAATCCCAATGCGGATCTGCAGCTATTTGCGTCCCTTGAGTGCATAAAAGGACTGCAATATTTTAGCATTGCAGATACAGCCTTTATGGACTCAATAGATGAGTGGTCATTAATGGGATATCTCATAAGATCAATTGTAATTCATCAGTTAAATTTGACCTCGTTGTTCTTTCTGTACCCGTAATTTGATTGGCTGAGAGCCGGTCGGCTTCGTGCTCTAATCTCAGGTAAACTCTCTCTTACCGTGCTCTAAATGCCGGAAGAGGGTCAATTAGAACATGTATGTATACACGCTACACGCTAGCAACGTGGCTAAACCACTCCTATCGCAGATGGGACACATCCTGTAAATTCGATCATGGTAAATAGACAGCGACCGAAAATGACATTGTTTTGACTGTTTTTCTTCAAATAAACCGGGTTTGGAGAACTTTTTTACTTCTAACGATGTCAGGAATTACAATGGAGATAAACGTCTCTTGTTTCGTTAGACGTTCGGGAATTTGACTATGGAACACCCGAATGTCTAACGAAACAAGAGACGTTTATCTCCTAAATAATATATACTTCGATAACAACCGATCCGGTTTTATGCTCTTTAGCATAAGTACAGTACATGGAGGGTGGATTGTAACTAAATCACTCTCGGAGTGGAGTCATCACCCCAAACTATAACTTTCAAATTTTGTACATATCGACAAAAAAAAACCCAAGCAATGTTTCAGCCAATGGACCTCCGGGTTTAACCCGGAGGTCCATTAGCTGAAACTTTGCTGGTGCTCGTTATGCTTTGCAACAAATTTGCAATTATTGCTCGGGTGGAATCTCCACTCTGCGGGTGATTTAATGATAATACACTCTCCACGTACTGTAAGTCCAGAAATGGGGCCTTGGTATTCCGCATAATAGTGAAACGGTACCTAACTCTTTGAAAACTGTCTGACATAATGTGACCCTGAATGTTGAAAGTATCGCTAACCACAATAAAACAAACGAGTTATAATCAGTTTTACACGAGAGTGTATTTACTAAAAACAAACAAGTGGATTTTATAGCATGCTCGCCTCTGTTACTCCCTGCGAAAAACCTGTATGTTAAATTTTAGCTTTTAACCCCACTACCGATGTAAAGCATCTACGGCGGTTAAAAAAAATGTACACCTATAGTCGCAAGTTCATCCAACTTGACCTTTGGCATGCCGCAATTTGCCAACTTCGATACATTCACACTTCGCGATGTTTCATTCAAACATACGACATTTTGCGGTACTATCTAATACGTGCATTGACGTATTAAGTTTGAAATACTTACAATTAAATATTTAAAATAAAATTTAAGAATTGTTTGTAATAATTTGACAGAGACACCAAGGTAAATTCAATCAACTTTGAGGATGTGTCTAGCTGTCAATCAAGCATTCACGTTCAGCCAGTAGTACTGCCCACCGGCGCAGATGTAAACAAAACAAACGTGTGTGTTTGCGACAGAAAGTGTCGTTTTTCTCCATTCTAAGTGACAACGTCGATTTGTTTATTAAGAGCATGGTATAAATAAAACAAATAGGTACTAGGGCCGGTAATCACATTTAAACCACTCGTAGAATAAGGGTTTTAACGTACTACTACTTACTATGCTTACCCTATATATATGAGTAGTTTAAATCTGATCACCGGCCCAAATACCTATTTACTATATATATATTTTTGAAAATCCATTTAATGTCAGTCATATTCGGTGGAAAGGGAGACCATCAATCAGGACGTAAATATAAACACAAAAATGGCTTTTCATATAAAAATAAATTGTATGGTTAGAAAACTTACTTCCTGCAAGCTTGGGCTGGGCGGTTTTAATTTTTCAGATACCGTTCGGTTTCAGGGAAAACAATCGATTTCGGTTAAGTTTTTCTATGTATTAGGAACATGAACATATAGTAATCAACACTTCAGGGTTGTTAACCCTTTGAAGTCGAGCGGCCGCTTTTACGACCAGGAACACGATACGTCATAACGTCATTAAATTGGATGGCTGTTCAGTAAATGTGTGGGGTAGACCAATCAATAGTTTCAACGTGCAGACCCAAGGCTGCACGTTGAAAATATTGATTGGTCTAGATAATGAATATGGACTCTTCTAATGTCTGCCATTGAGCTGTCATGGAAGATACCACGAGAGTTCAAAGGGTTAACTGTTGATAATTACAGGCTTTGACACCATCTCTTTCGAAGGTCTCAGAGAGAGAGAGAGAGAGAGAGAGAGAGAGAGAGTCTAAAGCAGGGGCGACGCTAAATGGGGGGAGGAGGTTGAGGGTAGTGGGGTGACACCCACAATTTTTTTTTTAGTCGGGACATTGTCATCTGAATTTGAGTCTTAGATATGATTTACTCTTATTTGTAATCATGGACGTTAGTTTTAACGTGAACTTTATGCGACACAACTCACCACAAGAGGCGCTGTCTGCAAATGTCGTCATTGGGTTCATCCCAACTTCTCTTTCATTATTCTTATGGGTTCTAAAGGATCAGTCGCCAAATCTATCGAGGCAGAAAGAAATACAAAAATTTGGGTATCAAATGAACAAACAAAAGTGTATGTGTCTATGTGCTGCGTGCGATGTGTACACATTGTGATACAGTGAGTACTATCACACAGACACATTCCACGAATTACCCGTTTCACTTTCCATGGAACCCTTTTCGACTATACTTCTGGAATCCCTTTTCCATCGTATGTGCCCATGTGCTACATGTGCTGAGCGCACATTGTGGACTAGCACAAAAGCACATATCAGCACATTCAGCATATGCCTATGTGCTACATTCGATGTGTACACACTGTGACACAGTGCATACTAGCACATAAGAACATCCCATCAACAGCCAGTCCCACGTTCCGTGGAATTCCTCCTTTAGTCTGTCAATGAGTTATTGTTTTCGTTGAATGTGCCCATGTGCTGCAAGTGCTGTGCGCGAATTGTGCATTCGCACACAAACACATATGGGAAAATCGGATTACTTAGTCTAAAGCAGATATAACTCATAACATAGGCAGAATAGGTACAGGAATGGTAGGGATCAGGGCAGGTAGAATAGAGCCTGGAATCCACTTGCAGAACCCCACTTATGGAACACCATTTTTCCGAAATGAGTTGGTGAGTCGTGCGAGACGTCATTCTTTTAAGCAATTACTTTTGATTGATGAGACTCGAGTCGCCCATGCGAGGCCTGTTCCAGTTACTGCCCGAGCGACTATTGGACTTATTCTCACGAACCCTTGTATCGGGTAACGATGTGACTTTGGGTGGGGTTTAGATGAATGTAGTGATCTGATTGGTTAGTTGCAATAAGTTTAAATTATTGGATGATCTGGATAAATGAAACGTGGCTTATACTTTCGAAAGAAGAACAGGAGTACCCGGAATAGGGCTAGAACTAACCAGAACAGACCAGAAAGCTAAATGTAGTAACAATAAGGAAAACTGTTCCAAGTGATAGACTCTTCTGCTCTACTGGAGTATACCCCAGAACAAACAGATAGGGTTGTATAGACAGAAAAAGAATAATGTATATACATATATAGAAGGAGAGCAAAGGATTTCGAAGGAAACAGAACTAGTAAAACTTGTCGGGTCTATTTTGGTACGAAGTGAACGAGGATAAGGGAAAATCCTAACCAGAAAACTACACAAAGACACCCTCCGAACACTTCTTTAAGAAGCCATTCAGGTTCATTGCAACTTCGTGCCACCATAAAAAACAATATGGCGGCGTTCAGTTTTCAAAATGGACGACGGAAACATGTATACACCAAACAACACGCTGGTAATTTATTTGAAAATACCTGATCTTCTCAATTGTTTTTCATACTTCTCTACTATCTCTCAAATTTTCAATAAATGTCAACAAAGAAAATAGATTCAACCCTTTGTGTCATTTCTATATGCCTATTTCGGTGTTGGACAACACTAGTACATACTTTCTTTCTACTTGTGTTCTGCTGGCATTGTAAATCGCCATTTGTTGTGATACAAAAGGGCAAAATGTGGACGAAAGCATTAGGATGAGTATAGTAAGTGTAAGGGTGTGTAGGCTGATGCTAGCCCTCACACTTGCTGTACTCTGTCAAACCATTTTGTCCACTTCAAGATGAAAGGAAATTTATTTTCTCAGTTTGTAAAATCTACAAAAATGGTAAAAAACTAATAAATATTCATGAATCATTAGTACTGAAACAATTATTATGTGTTGGGTATTAAATGAAAATAAACACAGAAACATTGAGGAGACCGGATATTTTTACAATAAGCAGCAGAATCCCCTATTTTCCAGCTTTGCCCACTTTTTTTGTTAGAACCGATTTCGAGCAATTTCAAACAAACAAAACAAAAAAATACAGCCAAATAATCGAAATCAAAGGTCATTAGGTACAGTTTTCGAAGACACAAAAACCGATATAGTTTTATTCAAGTGGAAAAAAAAAACATTGGTACAGTCCTCTGTAACCTTTCGGTCAACAAATGATAATTGAGGAAAGGTAATGAAAAACTGTTCACACTGGCAAGTGTTTTGCGGTTTTCTTGTATTAGAGCAGTTATTGTTTTGCTCAGTTCGTCGTGAACTACCGAATATGAAATAGAACATGCGTAGCTGATGTTAGTATTCTGTAATAAATTGTTAATTGATAACACCGATCAGTAAATCGAAGTCCAATTGGTTCCGGGTGGCGTAGTTTATTGGAAATTATGTTGTTCTACTATAACTTGTTAATGGTCCATAGCTGTTCAGCAGGAAAAAGCTATTTCCTCAATGAGCTTTATTACATATTTATTAGGTAATCATAAGTGATATATTTTGATCAATACAGTAAACTCTAGAACCAGTACATAGTTTTAACGATTATATTCTATATACTTATGTTTGAAGTGCGTGCGGTACATTCTGACATGAGTTTCCAGCGAGATAATTTACTTCTTTATGTAAATTTTATTAACCCTTTCTACCCAACCCACAAAATATCAAAATTAATTATTTTAATTTTTTTTATTCAAATTTGTCCGAAAAATTTCCACAAAACCATATGACGTGACTTCTCATTGGAATGTGATATCAAATTTATTATTTTAAATATACTTTTTTCAAATTTTTAAAAAAATTTCAACAAAACCATATCATGTGACCCCTCATTGGAACGAGCTCAATGAGCTCGTTCCAATGAGGGGGTCACATGATATGGTTTTGTTGAAATATTTTGAAAAATTTAATTTTTTCAACTGCTCAATTTGCATATTACACGGGCGGATGTGGGCGATTTGTTAGGTAAAGGGTTAACCCTCTACCCATCCCACAAGATATCAAAATTAATTATTTTAACTATTTTTTTTTTCAAAAGTGTCCGCACAATTTCAACAAAACCATATTACGTGATTTCTCATTGGAAGCTCGTTCCAATGAGGGGTCACCACGTATATTGGTTTTAATGAATTTGTGTGATATTTTTGCTTTCTTTTTTTAACTGATCTATGTAAATTACAAGGGTGAAGACACGGTCGATTCGCTGGGTAAATGGATCAGCATTTACATAACACGATTACTGGACGAAGATGATCGATTGGGGGGTATGAACCCAATATGTCGCGACCGCTATGACTCAAATCTCGCCCGATGAAATATTCCAACTACATTATCAAGGCAGGCCTTCTTCGAAGGCATGCCTTGATGATGTAGTAGGGATATTTCTGTCAATGAAGATTATAGGTAAAAATCGCAGGAAACTTCTGGGCAAATACATGGGAATTAAATTCTTATTGACTGGAATATCTATAAAACTGGGGCCCGGAAGAGTACCTGTACATATTTTTATCTTTGTAAGTGAAAACACGTCACATTTCATCAACGGTCGACTGTGCGCAAATTTCCACAAACACCGGGTAAACAGAAACTGGGTATACAAACAGCCAATAATATTATTCCAACTACGTTGTCAAACAGCCAATAATATTATTCCAACTACGTTGTCAAGGTATGCCTTCTCCGAGCGAGTCTTGATGTATCTGGAATATTTGTCAATGAGGATTATAGTTTAATAAGAAATTTGTGGATAAATGCATGCAGTAGTCGTGATGCAAAGGATTCTCAACTTCTTATTTAATAAGCATGTACCGGACTCACAATTGGTCAATGTCGGTCATGTATGCATACCTTCATATCTGCGAGACTGACTGTCTGTGCAATAAAAGTCTGAGAAGAAAACCTACTCCCTTAAGAAGGCACATGCTTATCAACAAGAGCGAACCGATAACTAATACTCCACGCCAGATGGAAATGCCCCTACTGGAAAATTATTGAGGATGCCTTTCGCGCCCCTGCAAGTTATAATCCCTCGCCAAACCGCGGTTGGCTGGCGAGTTTCTGAATAGTGCTTGTCCGACACGACAATTACTTTAACATGGAGGGTTAATGGTATACATATCTTAAAGGACATTCTATATCTCACCGTAACGTCTCTCTTCGACACCAGATGGCACATTAAATGATAAATGGCCTTATTACTACCGTGTAGTGAGTGTTGGTGTGTCACACTCCCCCCCTCCTCCAAATTTATTTGTCTCGTCAGTAAGGCAAAAATGAATGTCTGACAACTGAGAAAACTGTTCAAAGGCCTCCGCATAGGCAGTAAACTGTCACAGGTGGTTGCTAATTAGGTGATATGTGGTCAAACCGACCTTATAAATTAGTCACGGTAAGAGACAACGGCGAGTTAAAAAATCCCAGCAGAATGGCACGCTGTTTACCAGAGCATTACAGGTTGTCGCTGCTTGTCTGAATAACTACCCTTGAAGCTTTTGTGTGTGCACATAAGAACTGTCGGGCAAATTTATGTAATGGTCAAGCAAACATGCCCCCACTCTCCTTTCTTAATATTTGAAGATTGTTACGGGTCTGGCGTTGACGAGCGCTTCTCAGTTTATTTCTTGACCTACTCTTTGTGAAGACCGCATAAAGATCTTCACCTTGAGTGGATGTATCTTTCTCTCTGCCCAAAGGGCATCCAATTTAAGTCACAGTAACAACCACATGCCTGTGTCAGAAAGTACACATTTAGCAAGTTAATTTTTTTACATGAAGATGGTCAAATCCGAGATTTTTATTATTCTCGAGTGGTGTGGGGATGGGGTACTGCAATCTCACCCAAGGAAAACATATTTGATACAGACACGAGGCTTGTCGAGTGTCTGGATCAAACATCATTCCCCGAGGGCGAGATTTCAGGATGATTTTCCTTCCACAACGCCCCCGCATAACGTCATCGAAATGAAAATACTGCTCTTGTGATGAAAAGTTGGTACTCTACTGTGTGATCGTAGAGAAACATGAATTGCATATTTGGAAAGCGCTTCGAAAATTTCCGTATACACGAAAGGTATCTTCAACGAAAACAAGCGATAGCTTACGACAGCGTGGGTTAACATATTGAAGCGAGTTGAAACAGCTGATAATCCCGTCACGTCACTTTTGGAATTATTGATTTCGATTATGCCATTGTGGTATGCGGTGAGAGAAGGAGATCCTCGGGTGACGTGGAGGGGCGATGGGTAGCCAAATCTGTTGAGGCTGACCGGGATGAAGTATCAATCTATTGTCCACAGAGGTTTAATATTTTGACAACATCAAGGAAACAAATTCCTTGTGATGGAAATATAGAATATACCCACAGTAGCTTGGTGTACCAAATGTTTACCACGAGTGGTGCAGTGGTGTTGAACGCGAGCATTTGGCGCGCGGTTAACACCACTTCACCGCGAGTGGTGAACATTTGGTACACCAAGCTACTTTGGGTATATTTTATTTATAGCATGATCGTCAGATTATTAAGAGTCGCTATTATTTTTTTCTCGATTTGACTGAGCAGCCGGCGAACATACGTGCGAATCTGTTATTGTTTACATGAACACCGGTGGGCGGTACTTCCGCTGTCACTTTTATCGCAGAAACGAGAGGGAAAAAGAAACGCACAAATCAAGGGGCATTTTTCAATTTAATAACATAATAACACACTATTTTGTTAATTTGTGGTATGTTTTGAGGCAAACTCGTTTAAAATGTAATAAATAATTGCCGCTTTCATTCCACTCTTCGTGAGGCGACGAGCGATAAATTTAGACAAGTTTGCAATCAGGTCGAAGTCACCAAAAGTCAACATGGATGTAGGTAGTTCCACTGTAGGTAATATTGAAATCCCATTGCTGGCTTGTTCACCACGGTTGGTGTGTAAAGCTAAAATTTATGTCATGGGAGTATTATATATAGCAGAATAGGTAATCATGGTATAAATTGAATTTTCATAGTCAAAATCCCTGCGGGGTTGTATTTGCCGTTTAATTAATCGGTCGAGCTCCAAGCCTGATTTAGGAAATTTTACTTTGGTTCCTTATAAAAATTTTTACGAGTTATAAAAGTGAGTATGGGTCGGACATTGAAAAGATGTTCCCAATTTAAGAAAAACTGTAAAATATACGTCGCCATACGTAACAACAGAGAGTACGAGCAGAACATGACAATTGGAATTTTTAGCGGATGGGCCGAGTTACTGCGGACATGTAAATTGTTTTTATATGTACCATGTGTAGCTCTTCTAACTTCGGCATTTTTATCTGAGTACAGTGGTTTGATAAAATGAACCTAACCAAAGTTATTATCAAAATAAACTTCCCAATTTATTTTATTAGCACGAGGAACACTGAATATTGATTGAAAGACTCTTTGGGTTAAAATATCATATCGTCCCTCGAGTTCCAATTTGTTCTATGTGCCAGTTAGCACATAGAACACATTGGAACTTAGTGGACGAAAAAAGGCAATGACAAACATGTGGTTCAAACTAAGAACGATATAGACAGAATCTGAAAGCGTTACTTGAGTTACGTCAAAGCGAAAGAATGACGTCGCGCGAGAAAGTATTCAAATCACCAAATTCCAAATACAAAGCAACGAAAGACTACAGGTTAATATTGATTGGAATTCGAATACCAAGGCTACACATCGTTGCCTTCTACGAAATGTCCTTGGGCATTCTGGGGGGATGTTTTGCGGGTATGGTTGCAAAATACTTAAGTATGCCATAAATTTGTATAGACACTCTACCTCTTTTAAATCCAATAACAAGGACCTCAATGAATGATGAGAGGACATGGTTTATGATACAATAATTTCTCTTAGACAATATGGATATAAATTTAATTTGCGTGGAATGAATCGACAATGGCATCCGGAATCTTGACTAAAACCCTAACTTCTCAATCAGTTGAATAAAAGCAGCCACGTGAGTTTTGTTTATTTACCATTGACGTATTTTTCCGAATTTATTGTTTGTTGTGAAAGTACTGTGACTTTTTTGGTGAGAATCACACTAACCATCTACAATTCGTACTTTAAAACCCTTTACCCAACGCAGACGATATCAAAATTTATTATTTTAAATATAATTTTTTTTAATTTTTCAAAAAATTTCAACAAAACCATATCATGTGACCCCTCGTTGGAACGAGCTCGACGAGCTCGTTCCAACGAGGGGTCACATGATATGGTTTTGTTGAAGTTTTTTGAAAAATAATGTTTTTTTCAACTACTGAATTTGCATATTACGCGGGCGGATGCGGGCTATTCGTTGGGTAAAGGGTTAAAAGTGAGGCATAAATACTTCGAAGTTGTTTTTCAGTTTACTTGATCGAAGTGATGATACAGTGAATGAAAGCTGAAACTACGAATGAAAGTTCAAACTGCACAAGAAGTAGCAATAAGACTGGTTCCCTGCTTATGAAGATTATTATGGATTTTTCTCTCACCTTATTTCCTTAACGTCTCCGAAGGTCTGGTTAATTCTGACTTTGTATTATAGAAAATGATCTGCTGAAGAATTCTGCAAAAGTGTGTAATAAATACACAGAACGACACGCGTGTGTGAATGGGTTAATCGATATGGCGCGAGTGCCAGTGCAGAAGGATAAAACGAGAGGCCACAGGCCTCGAATTTTATCCTTCCGCGATCACACAAGTGCCTTATCGATGAATCCATTCACACACTCGTGTCGTTCTGTGTTTATTACACGGCATCACGTCTGTAAAATCCACTATTAGGACACTCAGGAATTTGACAACTATCAACAAAAAGAACACATTTTATCGCCAACCAAATTTACGAGGGGAAAACGTGTTACTATTTCGTCCCATGAGTTCTAATGTGTTCTGTGTGCCTCCTAGCACATAGAACACATTGGAACTCAGGGAACGATTTTAAGCTATCGCTGGCGATTAAAATAGTAATTGCGGTGCACGATTTGTAGAAAATTCCAGTGAAAGTTCGCTTCTTTATAAAAATAGCCCGTCAACGATTCCCATTCCGTACATATGTGCGGAACATATTTTTATGTTCCGCATGGTTTAGTGTTGCTGTAGATGGGGAATTCATAGAAGAGGCGTGTAATAAATACCGAACCGAACAATCTTTTGAATGGGTTAATGTTTATCGCGGGAGTTTGGTTGAGTGCAAGAATCTCCGACATAAAACAATGGAATCGCCATCAAATTTCCAAGGAACGAATCAGCCGGTATGACCAGGTACTTCTTTCATTGGATGTTTGTTGAAAATTACTGTTTACTGATTGAGAAAAGCGCCCGTGGGCAACACTGTCCTCGCATGGATGTTGACCATTCCACGGCAGCTGTACTGTAAATACGATTCTATTGTTTGTTTTGTTTTTGTTTTTTTGTTTTTTTTTTTTTTGGGGGGGGGGGGGTGGTTGTTTGAATTGACTTGAGAATTGAATATCGCTGTATCAAAGTTTCTAATCGAAATAATACATACGCGCACACGCGGGCTAAATGAATTGTTATTCATCGAAATAACTTGGACATAATATACTACTCAAAGTTTGCTAAGCACCAAATATTTGACACATCATATTGAAATTTGCTTGTGACATATTTGCGATATTTTTGGTGGATATGATTGAGGAATGTATTGAGATGGTCCCCGGTGTGTACATTAGTTCTCTTGGCAGGCAGACTTTTCGTGACAGTCATGGTAAACATGTACTCCTTGATTTTCATGATGTTTTCGTGTACTGTCTACATGTACATGACATGTGTATGGTATTTAATCTTCATTTCAACACAAGCCCTTGTGATTAAATGATTGAATATGGCAAATGCAAATGTAAGAAGACATTTGTCTGAAGCAGAAATGTGGCTGGCTGTAGATATGGTGGAGCAAGGGGCTACCCATCGTCAGGTTGGTGAAGCCCTTGGTGTGCGCCATACGGTGATCAACAGGGCCTGGTCAAGATTTCAGCAGTATGGCACACCAGTAAGACGGCATGGTGGTGGCAGAGACAGGGCAACATCTGCACCTGAAGACTGTTTTTTGATCATTCAGGCCCGTAGGAACCGCTTTGCCGCAGCAAACCAGCTTCACAGTGACCTTCAGAATGCATCCGGGGTAAATGTTTCGACGCAGACTATTCGGCCAAGGTTGCAAGAAGGTGGTATCCGATCGAGAAGACCATGTATTCGCGTTCCGCTGTCCCAGAACCACCGCCAGGCACGATATGAATGGGCCATGGACTGCGTTGAATGGACCAGAAAAGATTGGCGACCTGTCCTTTTTACAGTATGGAGAAGACCAGGAGAGCGATTCCATGCAGCCAACATTCAATTTGCTGAGCATAACCGCTATGTTGGAGGGTCAATCATGGTCTGGGGCGGCATAGGTAGGGATGGACGTACAGAGTTCTGTGTCCTTGAACGTGGTACATTGACTGCACAGCGATATATTGACGAGATCCTGGATGTCCACATCAGATTGTATGCAGGTGCAGTGGGTGATAGATTCATTCTGATGGACGACGGTAATGACAGTCCTCATGTTGCCTATGCTGTCGGAGAGTATCGACAGAGGGAGGGGATTGAGCGTATGGACTGGCCAGCATGATCCCCTCGAACATGTCTGGAATGAGTTGCAGCTTGCAATTTCAACCCGTCCAGTCCGGCCGAGAAGTGAGCATGAGCTTGGTGCCATGCTGGTCCGAGAATGGAACAACATCCCACAAAGGACCACCAGGAACCTGATTGGGAGCATGAGAAGGCGTTGTCAAGATGTAATTAACGGTAATGGGTCTCATACTCGATATTGAACCCATAGCAGTTCGCTCCGTCAACTTTTTGGCAAATTGAAAAATTTCCCCCTTTAACAATAATTTACATTTTCCGTATTAAAAAGCTAAAAAATAACGTCAAACATAAATAAAATCTTAATTTGTGTTCTTAAATCATTAAAGATATAATTAAATAAAATATATACACACTTTTCATTACAATATTTCAACTAAAACGTCAAACAGGTAGTTGGATATAGTAGTAGTATATATTGTGCCAAGCTTATCCGAGATGATGTAAACATGTTTATCAAACCTCAAATATCACGTCCCAGCACAATTAGTAGCGTGTCAGTGTTGTTTGTATTATAACGTGCTTCTTGAATAACATATCAGCAATGTTCTTCAGTGGCATGCCCTTTTCATCCTTAGGATATGTTTTGATGGAATGGTAAACCGATTGTGTCGGCTCCCAAACAAACCGAATCATATCGGTATCGGTGTTGACGAGTGTATGAGAGACAACCTGTTTGGTATTGATATTTTATTCTATACTGCGTGTCGAGAATATAAAATTTACCACATAATTATATTTGCTTTGCACAGCCTTGGCGCATGCCACGTGAGGAAGAACTGGTGAAGATTTTTAGAAAATTTTAGATTAATGCAATAATTTCCGATAACTAATAAAAATACTGCTTCACCCACATTATCAACATTATCGATTGCACAATAATTACAAAATATATGCTGTGAACACAAAATTCGTGCCTTTTTGAATCAGCTCACGATGTCATTGCGACACAGCCGGAACGGCGGGTCGAGATTTTATTAATGAATCATTGTGAAAATGAGACTACATCAAGAAACACCAGCACAAATAACATCTTGGTTTCAATGATGTTGCATTTCTTTTTCTACATGCGATACAATTTTTTTTTTATTAAGGTTTAACGACACATTAACTGCCAGGGTCATATTATGTCGGTGACAGTTTTACGGGTGGAGGAAGCCGCAGTACCCGGAGAGAACCACCGAACAACGACGAGCAGCTGTCAGCTCTCCAACATCGTAACTCTGAACTCTGCACCGCAGCACAGGCAGGGTTAGAGTGGTTGAAGACATGCGCACCGTCGACGTGCAGTACGCCTTAGTACACAGCGCCATCGTGCCCCCATGTAGGCAATCGGGGTTAAGTGCCTTGCTCAAGCACACAACGCGGGAGCGCGAATCAGTCGCTGAAATGGTCACCCATCCAACTACTTACCGCACTCGACGTTGCTTAACCCTTTACCCAACGCAGACGATTTCAAAAATTTATTATTTTAAATATCATTTTTGATGTGACCCCTCGACGAGCTCGTTCCAAAGAGGGGTCACATGATATGGTTTTGTTTTCGAAAAGTAATATTTTTTCAGCTGCTGAATTTGCATATTACGCGGGCGGATGCGGGCGATTCGTTGGGTAAAAGGTTAACTTCGGTGATCTGACGAGAACTGGTTACCGCGACGCCACCGCGCCCCCTACATGCGAGACAAGCCACCAATCTAATTCTGTGAGGAATTCGACTATGTTCTGGCCTGTCTCGTCCTTAAATAGGCCATCGCCAATGTCTAGTGTCACTCGCCTGGAATACTTCAGTTAGGCCGGAAAGCGAACCTACGGTTCGCTTTCCGACCAAACTGATATATTCGAGCCAACTGAATCTAAAAATACCATGAGCATTCATTTTATTTCAATTAACGCAAGAAATTTATTCAATCGAAACTTGCTTTCATGGCATGTTTGATGTTAATGTAACGTGATGTGTTTTTACTCACAAAGAAATACAGACAATCTTTCGTGATCCAGTTGTAGATACCCAATCAATAAATATTCAATTCGCACTGAAAACATCCAGACATTAACACACTTTCTTGAACTACGTGGCGCAATCATAAAACTATTTATTGGGGTTTAACGGCACCCCGGCAGTCAGAGTTACCTCTGACCATTAGAAATGAAGACAGGGAGCGCTGTGGCTCAGTAGGTAGAGATGCAGGCTGCAAGCCGAATTGTCCTCGGTTCGAATCCCTCCTGCTGCAACCGCTTTGTGTTCTTGGGCAATGCGTTTAATCCCAATTGCCCATGTGGGGGGCACGGTGGCGTTATGTACTGAGGGGTACTGCACGTCGATGATGCATTTCTCTTCAACCACTGCTAACCCTGCTTGTGTGGAGTTAGTACGTTGGGGAGTCTGACAGTTGCTCGTCGTTGCTCGATTGTTCTCTTCGGGTACTCCGGCTTCACCCACCCGTAAAACTGTCCGACACGAGGTAACTCTGCCTGTCGAAGTGCCGTTAAAATCCAATAAATAAATAGAAATGAAGACTAGCCACAGCCGTAGTTTTATGATTGCGCCACGTAATTCGACAAAGTGTGTTGTCTTAATGTTTTCAGTGCGAATTGAATACTTATTGATTGAAGTATCTAAAACTGAATCACGAAAGAATGTCTATTACTTTGTGAGCAAAAACACATCACATTACATAAACGGTAGTCTGCGGGCAAATTTCCACGAAGAATAGAATAGAATAGAATAGAATTTATTCAACAATATACCAAATCATGCTATTTACATAATACATATAAAACAGAATTAACAGAACTTATGGTACATCGTTAGGAGAAAGCATAGCCCGTTTAGGCTGTCTTCCTGCAATCTCCTTATAAACAAAATTTCAAGTAACACAATGGAATAGAAAGATCTAACTACTTTTATCACTACCTAGGGTGAAATGGCTACGTGTCAAATCACTAATCCAGTACTACGGAGCTTATAGATATTGTTTAGGATGAGATAACAGCTAAACTTACTTTCGGTTGGCCCTATAAAAAAGTATCGGGTTTTTGATTGCACATGCGGGGGTGTGAGGTGATAGAGAAAACGTGGAATTTTGACACCAGTATTCAAAAAATTAAACGCCGGGTCTGCAGTCAGGACACATGCGATACGAGCATGTTACGCTTGACGAGTAGCTGTCTATATATTTCTCAAATAGTTGTTTTTTAAACGCGCGTCTGGAGGGAATTGAGCGTAAGGCAGTCTCAAGCTCGTTCCAAATTTTTGGAAAATTATGTTTTGGAAGTTTTGCAGAAAATTGAGTCCTGGCTTTATCTATATTAATTAATCCCGCCTGTCTGGTAAGACTCCCGGTTGTTGAGCGAATCGTAAAAAAAGTCCTGATGGATACAGGCAAGATCATGGTCTTCCAGTCAAACATGAACAGGGAAACGTTTAATTTGTATAAATCATTAAATTTTAATACACGATTGGCCTTGAATAATGGATCAGTGTGGCTATTAAATTTTTTACGGCTAATAACTCGCATCGCACGCTTCTGTAAAGAGTATATTTTACTGGTAAATAACGAATGCCCCCAGGCCTGTATTGCCTACATTAGGTGACTATGAACAAGGGCATAGTATAGTGTCTTTAGTGCTTTGGCTGGAAGAATATTCTTTACTTTGTTCAGGCAGTAGATTGCGTTAGACATTTTGGAGCATATTTTTGATATGTGGTGTTTGAACGTGAGGTTTTCGTCGAAGTAAACTCCTAAAAATTTAACCACGGTCTCGTTTAAGGAGTTCCCTACAGATGAAAGTTTAGTACTATTGAGGAGTATATTTAAATTATTAGCCTTTAATGGACTGTTTTGCGGGTGCAAAACAATATACTTGCACTTGTTCTCGTTCACCTGGAGTTTATTGCAGCAACACCAATTAAATATATTTGTTAGCTCAGTGTTGACCGTCGTCTCCAGATCTTTCAGATCATACCCAGCTGTATATGGCGTTGTGTCATCAGCATAAGAGAGCAGATTAAGAGAAGTAGAGAATCTCATGTCGTTTACGTACAGAAGAAACAGGATCGGCCCCAACACAGATCCTTGTGGAACACCGCAACTAACGACCCTAGTCGGGGATTTGTGCGAACTATAATCAACGAATTGTTGCCTATCCGATAAATAACTTTGGAACCACTTGTTACCCACACCCCTGATGCCGTAATATTCTAATTTTTTTAGTAATATATCATGGCTGATTGAATCAAATGCCTTAGACAAGTCTAAGAACACAGCCAGAGTAGAGTCCTTCGTTGGTTTGTTGTTATATTCTGCAACATGTTGTAATAGGTGCAGTATGGGATGGGAGGTAGAGTGATTTTTACGGAAGCCATACTGGTGTTCGTAAAGAATTCCAAATTCATCTAAAAAACCGAGGAGTCTTTGACACATTATTTTTTCAAGAATCTTGGAGAAGACCGGTAATATGCTTATAGGTCTGTAGTTTCCTAATTCGTTCGGACTACCTGCTTTAAATATTGGAATTACTCTGGCTATTTTCATTTTTTCTGGCACTCTGCCCTCAGTAAGTGATAGATTAAAAATGTATTCCAATGGTTTAGCAATTTCTGATATGGATTGTTTAACAATCTCAGTGGACAAGTTGTTGCAATCGAGGCTAGTTTTTCCTTTCAGTTTGTTAGTTATTAACATAATTTCCTGTTCTGTTGTTGGGGCAATGAAGAAAGTATTGGGGTAATTATCGTTTAAAAAGTCGCTGAAAACGTTGTTTGAGGTTGGTACCTTGTCATTGATGGACTGCCCAATTTCTACAAAATAATCATTAAATTTTGAAGCTATTTCTTCAGGTGTTGTACGTTGATTGTTTTGACAAAAAGTAAGTGAAGGTTTGACGGCGGACTGCGATTTATTTATAATTGTGCGTAGTATTTGCCAAGTCTGTTTTGTGTCATATTTATTACGTTCTATAATATCGTTATAATATGAAGATTTACTTCTCCTTTTCACTTGGTTGAAAACCAAGAGGAATTTCTTATATTTTTCTTTATTTTCTTCAGAGGGTTTTCTTACTTTAAGTAAATAAAGTCTGTCTTTATTACGTGAAGATTGTATTAGACCAGCGGTCATCCATGGTTTACGTTTAATCAGCTTTTTGGGTAGATTTATGTTTCTTAAGGGGAATGCGGTGTCGAAAGCTTCAGTGTAAATATCCATAAAAGATTCATATGCCTCGTCTGCAGTGGTAGAAATGTAAACTGAATCAAATGTATTATGTTGCAATAAGTTTTTGAATAATCTTACATTTTCTGCTTTAAATGACCTTCTGTAACAAGGACCAGAGTCAACAACTCCCCGGTCTCCTTCGTCTATATAGAATGTCGCAAAATGATCTGAGATATCCGTAATTATTATTCCTGCGTGGTAATTTGATAAAGTATTATTTGAGTAGATATGGTCAATTAATGTAGCCGAATGTTCCGAAATTCTTGTTGGTTTTGTTATGAGTGGCATGTAGCCGTTACTGAACATATTGTCTATAAAACTATTTGTTTTTTCATGACCGCTAAAATTTAGTAGGTCAATATTGAAATCCCCTATAAGAAAGGCTTTACCGTTTTCGAGGTTTATTTTAAGGATAATATCTTGTAATGTGGAAGTGAAAGCGTCAATGTCGGCCAAGGGTGGAGAATTGGGTCTATAGATGCATCCTACAATGTATGAATTTTTGCGTCCTGGATTGATCTCAACAAAAATGGTCTCTATGACGTGTGGAATAAAAATGGACAAATCAGGTCTAATTTTGAATGTTACATTCTCAGAGATAAACATGCCCACCCCACCCCTACCTTCATCTTTTCCAGGGCGTGTCTTGTAGACAATAGGGTGGTATCCGTCAATCTTGTAACTAAAGTGCGCGTGTATTTTGAATATTTCAGTTAGCCCAATAACTTCAAACTTATTATTACCTTGCTGAAGGTCACATAAAAAGTTTGTTATTGAGTCCCAGTTTGCATTGATACTTCTGCAGTTCAGGCTAAGAAGGCTTGATTTTTTACCTCGCGTAGAAAAACTATGGCTAAAATTGGAAGGCGAATAATAGTTGCAGGAGTGATTATGAATAGAAAATGGGGATTCAAGGACATTTTCCTGGGTCGTGTCCATTACATCGTTGTATTTTGATACAAAATTGAATTGGTCGCTGTGCTGTATCTCATCCAAAGTTAAGCCATTAGTCGCCATCGATAGTCAAAATACAGATAAATGCCATGATAGCCAAAGGTAGTGATAAATAATAGATCTGTGAATTTATGTACATAATTTGACATTTAAAGAAGAAAAACCTAATAAACTTTAGCTTCTGCTGAACAATCATAGGTTAACCTAGGTTAACTGGAAGGAAGGAATGCGCGTAATTATTGCCGCTGTGGAAGCCAAGAAGAAGAATTCTATAGTTTAGGGAGTATTTACTAATCTGAGAATACGGGCAAGAGGGAAGTGGGGAGGGGGGGTCGGAATGGGGGGGGGGGTACAAAAATGACAGAGTAAGTACACAGCAAGACTATGCAAAATCGGACAGCTACGCCTCCACATAAATCGTTGATAATCTCGAATCACAATAGTTGTGCAACGACAAAACGATAGCCACATTCGGAGTGTATAAGATTTACCAAGAAGTAATATACAGTCATCAATCTTGGTAGAATCGTTTTGACGGGCATGAAGAGATATTCAATACGTAATTGGAAAACAAAGCGTGCTCGTGTGAGTGGACGAAAGTGGCAGACTGTCGGTATGTCGTCAGTCCATGACTGACTGGCGCTTTATGCGAGCAACTTACTGATCACGATCATTTCATCGACTTTGGAACTAAATAAAGAACGACTTCAAAAACGATGGGCATGTGTTTGTTCATTACAAACCATTGGAGGGTGTCGGTGCGTCCCAATAATTTGCAATAAACAAACATCAATAAGCAATGCTAAAGCTTTGAACCAAATAAGGTCTCCTTACGATCGGATGTCCGGTCAAATCCGAAATTATTACTGCAATATTCACTCGTTGACGCACAGTGTTTTAACGGTTCTGTTTGTTATGAAATGGCAACAAGTTAGCGCCAGGCCTAATCAGATTTACTGCATTGGTAACGGCTCAATGGATTACCAGTCAACATTTACAGAGGGAGCTGACTAGTACTAGCACCCAATTTCACTAGTCGCAGTTACGTAAAACTCTTGCGTTTTAAATTACTTCTTACGATACGACTATTTCATTAACTGGTGACATCAGAAACTAAATTAAGAACGATTTCAAGATAAATGGACATGGATATGTTTATTTCAAACCATTGGAGTGCACGTGGCAGCTGGCATGAAACAGCACTCAAATCCACTGGCAGTATTTACACACAGTAGTCTTGCCTTTTATGAGGCTCGTGTTCTCGTAAATGTCTTTGAGCTGCCACTTTGTGGGACCTGACCTATGCCGCATTATAGCTGGCAATTTGTGGGACCTATCTTATGCCACATTACATGCCAAATATAGGAATAGTCTCAGAATTTTCTAAGAAATGTTTGAAGAATACAATAGATAGTTGGTAGAATTCCCTTAGGACCATTAAGGATTATTGGTCTATTGACTAATGTTTGGCTTTTATGACTCAATATCCTATCTCGATGGTTTCTTCTCTGAGGAATTGTATCATTTTATCATTTGCTACTAAAACGTGTCTTCTTATCTGAACTATATTTGAAGACCATATCTTCATCATATTAACCCTTTATCTAACGCTGGTAGAAGACAACACTTGTAAAAAAAGGTTCTTGTATAACAAGGAATTCTCACTCTTCGCCTCCAAAACCCAGGCTGTGACCAATCATTGGAAGGAGCACATCATGCTCATTCCAATGAGGGGTCAAACCTATGTTCCGGAGGCAAAAAATGAAAATATTAAAAATACTGAATAGCAAATTTTTGTGTATAATGCTGCCCTTATTGGGTGATCCCATGACAATGGGTTAGGCTTGACAATAGCTGTAATACTAATTTCAATGAGGAGTATTATCCTTTGCTACTAAAACGTGTCTTCTTATCTGAACTATATTTGGAGACCATATCTTCATCATATTAACCCTTTATCTAACGCTAGTAGAAGACAGCACTTGTAGAAAAATGTTCTTGTATAACAAAGAATTCTCACTCTTTGCCTCCAAAACCCAGGCTGTGACCCATCATTGGAAGGAGCACATCATGCTCATTCCAATGAGGGGTCAAACCTATGTTCCGGAGGCAAAAAATGAAAATATTAAAAATACTGAATAGCAATTTTTTTGTGTATAATGCTGCCCTTATTGGGCAATCCCATTACGATGGGTTAGGCTTGACAATAGCTGTAAAACTAACTTCAGTGAGGAGTTTTATACTTTGCTACTAAAACGTGTCTTCGTATCTGAGCTATATTTGAAGACCATATCTTCATCATATTAACCCTTTATCTAACGCTAGTAGAAGACAACACTTGTAAAAAAATGTTCTTGTATAACGAATAATTCTCACTCTTTCGCCTCCAAAACCCAGGCTGTGACCCATCATTGGAAGGAGCACATCATACTCATTCCAATGAGGGGTCAAACCTATGTTCCGGAGGCAAAAAATGAAAATATTAAAAATACTGAATAGCAAATTTTTGTGTATAATGCTGCCCTTATTGGGTGATCCCATGACAATGGGTTAGGCTTGACAATAGCTGTAAAACTAACTTCAATGAGGAGTTTTATCCTTTGCTACTAAAACGTGTCTTCTTATCTGAACTATATTTGGAGACCATATCTTCATCATATTAACCCTTTATCTAACGCCAGTAGAAGACAACACTTGTAAAAAAATGTTCTTGTATAGCAAAGAATTCTCACTCTTTGCCTCCAAAACCCAGGCTGTGACCCATCATTGGAAGGAGCACATCATGCTCATTCCAATGAGGGGTCAAACCTATGTTCCGGAGGCAAAAAATGAAAATATTAAAAATACTGAATAGCAATTTTTTGTGTATAATGCTGCCCTTATTGAGCAATCCCATTACGATGGGTTAGGCTTGACAATAGCTGTAAAACTAACTTCAATGAGGAGTTTTATACTTTGCTACTAAAACGTGTCTTCGTATCTGAGCTATATTTGAAGACCATATCTTCATCATATTAACCCTTTATCTAACGCTAGTAGAAGACAACACTTGTAAAAAAATGTTCTTGTATAACAAAGAATTCTCACTCTTTGCCTCCAAAACCCAGGCTGTGACCCATCATTGGAAGGAGCACATCATGCTCATTCCAATGAGGGGTCAAACCTATGTTCCGGAGGCAAAAAATGAAAATATTAAAAATACTGAATAGCAATTTTTTGTGTATAATGCTGCCCTTATTGAGCAATCCCATTACGATGGGTTAGGCTTGACAATAGCTGTAAAACTAACTTCAATGAGAAGTTTTATACTTTGCTACTAAAACGTGTCTTCGTATCTGAGCTATATTTGAAGACCATATCTTCATCATATTAACCCTTTATCTAACGCTAGTAGAAGACAACACTTGTAAAAAAATGTTCTTGTATAACAAAGAATTCTCACTCTTTGCCTCCAAAACCCAGGCTGTGACCAATCATTGGAAGGAGCACATCATGCTCATTCCAATGAGGGGTCAAACCTATGTTCCGGAGGCAAAAAATGAAAATATTAAAAATACTGAATAGCAATTTTTTGTGTATAATGCTGCCCTTATTGAGCAATCCCATTACGATGGGTTAGGCTTGACAATAGCTGTAAAACTAACTTCAATGAGGAGTTTTATACTTTGCTACTAAAACGTGTCTTCGTATCTGAACTATATTTGAAGACCATATCTTCATCATATTAACCCTGTATCTAACGCTAGTAGACGACAACACTTGTAAAAAAATGTTCTTGTATAACAAAGAATTCTCACTCTTTGCCTCCAAAACCCAGGCTGTGACCCATCATTGGAAGGAGCACATCATACTCATTCCAATGAGGGGTCAAACCTATGTTCCGGAGGCAAAAAATGAAAATATTAAAAATACTGAGTAGCAATTTTTTGTGTATAATGCTGCCCTTATTGAGCAATCCCATTACGATGGGTTAGGCTTGACAATAGCTGTAAAACTAACTTCAATGAGGAGTTTTATACTTTGCTACTAGAACGTGTCTTTGTATCTGAACTATATTTGAAGACCATATCTTCATCATATTAACCCTTTATATAACGCTAGTAGACGACAACACTTGTAAAAAAAATGTTCTTGTATAACAAAGAATTCTCACTCTTTGCCTCCAAAACCCAGGCTGTGACCCATCATTGGAAGGAGCACATCATACTCATTCCAATGAGGGGTCAAACCTATGTTCCGGAGGCAAAAAATGAAAATATTAAAAATACTGAATAGCAATTTTTTGTATATAATGCTGCCCTTATTGAGCAATCACATTACGATGGGATAGGCTTGACAATAGCTGTAAAACTAACTTCAACGAGGAGTTTTATACTTTGCTACTAAAACGTGTCTTTGTATCTGAGCTATATTTGAAGACCATATCTTCATCATATTAACCCTGTATCTAACGCTAGTAGACGACAACACTTGTAAAAAAATGTTCTTGTATAACAAAGAATTCTCACTCTTTGCCTCCAAAACCCAGGCTGTGACCCATCATTGGAAGGAGCACATCATGCTCATTCCAATGATGGGTCAAACCTATGTCCCAGAGGCAAAAAATGAAAATATTAAAAATACTGAATAGCAATTTTTTGTGTATAATGCTGCCCTTATTGAGCAATCCCATTACGATGGGTTAGGCTTGACAATAGCTGTAAAACTAACTTCAATGAGGAGTTTTATACTTTGCTACTAAAACGTGTCTTCGTATCTGAGCTATAATTGGAGACCATATCTTCATCATAATAACCCTTTATCTAACGCTAGTAGAAGACAACACTTGTAAAAAAATGTTCTTGTATAACAAAGAATTCTCACTCTTTGCCTCCAAAACCCAGGCTGTGACCCATCATTGGAAGGAGCACATCATGCTCATTCCAATGAGGGGTCAAACCCATGTTCCGGAGGCAAAAAATGAAAATATTAAAAATACTGAATAGCAATTTTTTGTGTATAATGCTGCCCTTATTGAGCAATCCCATTACGATGGGTTAGGCTTGACAATAGCTGTAAAACTAACTTCAATGAGGAGTTTTATACTTTGCTACTAAAACGTGTCTTCTTATCTGAACTATATTTGGAGACCATATCTTCATCATATTAACCCTTTATCTAACGCTAGTAGAAGACAACACTTGTAAAAAAATGTTCTTGTATAACAAAGAATTCTCACTCTTTGCCTCCAAAACCCAGGCTGTGACCCATCATTGGAAGGAGCACATCATGCTCATTCCAATGAGGGGGTCAAGCCTATGTTCCGGAGGCAAAAAATGAAAATATTAAAAATACTGAATAGCAATTTTTTGTGTATAATGCTGCCCTTATTGAGCAATCTCATTACGATGGATTAGGCTTGACAATAGCTGTAAAACTAACTTCAATGAGGAGTTTTATACTTTGCTACTAAAACGTGTCTTCTTATCT
The DNA here is from genome assembly GCA_031216915.1 of Pictodentalium vernedei. NCBI lineage: Eukaryota > Metazoa > Mollusca > Scaphopoda > Dentaliida > Dentaliidae > Pictodentalium > Pictodentalium vernedei. The sequence goes on from CM062297.1 coordinate 131,536,562, forward strand.
GAACTATATTTGGAGACCATATCTTCATCATATTAACCCTTTATCTAACGCTAGTAGAAGACAACACTTGTAAAAAAAAGTTCTTGTATAACGAATAATTCTCACTCTTTGCCTCCAAAACCCAGGCTGTGACCCATCATTGGAAGGAGCACATCATGCTCATTCCAATGAGGGGTCAAACCTATGTTCCGGAGGCAAAAAATGAAAATATTAAAAATACTGAATAGCAATTTTTTGTGTATAATGCTGCCCTTATTGAGCAATCCCATTACGATGGGTTAGGCTTGACAATAGCTGTAAAACTAACTTCAATGAGGAGTTTTATACTTTGCTACTAAAACATGTCTTCTTATCTGAACTATATTCGAAGACCATATCTTCATCATATCAACCCTTTATCTAACGCTAGTAGATATTAGAAGACCATATCTTCATCATATTAACCCTTTACCTAACGCTAGTAGATATTTGAAGACCATATCTTCATCATATTAACCCTTTATCTAACGCTAGTAGATATTTGAAGACCATATCTTCATCATATTAACCCTTTATCTAACGCTAGTAGATATTTGAAGACCATATCTTCATCATATTAACCCTTTATCTAACGCTAGTAGATATTTGAAGACCATATCTTCATCATATTAACCCTTTATCTAACGCTAGTAGATATTTGAAGACCATATCTTCATCATATTAACCCTTTATCTAACGCTAGTAGATATTTGAAGACCATATCTTCATCATATTAACCCTTTATCTAACGCTAGTAGATATTTGAAGACCATATCTTCATCAGACAGGCCTTCAACTCTTAACCTGCTAAGTATTTTCTTTTTAATTTTTTTTTCATAAAATTCAGCCATGACGTTTATGGTGATTGGGAAATTGTTTAGGGTAAGTGGGTGTTAATTGGGAGAATGATTTCAGACTGTCTATATATCCTCTAAACGGGATATGTGTTTAACCCTGTTAGAAGTCTTATATTTTACAAATATTCTGCCGTCATTAGACCAGGAGTCCTGAATGTTAGGATGGTCGGCACTTGCTTTGAGCAATATTTGATTAGCCTTGGTTAGGTCCTCCTTTATCACAATACCACTGCCCTTAAGTTTGCGTCGGTTACTGATCACTTGTGATTTTATTTTCCGGGAAACAAACTTCGCTATGACTGGCCTGGGTTTCTCGGTAGTGAATTTCCCCAGTCTATGAGCTATGCTTATTTCGGAGCTATGAAGTTCCACCCCCAGTTTCTTTTGGCATATTTCTAACACTTTTTCCTCACACTCAACGATTGATTCATGTTTGTTACTATCAGGTAAACCAAAAATTCGAATACTCTCTTTCCTACTGTGTTGTTCCAGGTCATTTTGCTGGGTCTTTATTTCAGTTATTTTCCCATGCAGCCTAACAATTTCTTCATTTTTTGACTGTAACTCAGCCTTCACTCCGTTCAACTCTGCCTCAAGATTGTCGTTTCGCAATTCGACTTCAAGAATACGATTCTCAAGAACATCAATCGTATCATTCAGCTTTTTGAAAATTTCCTCTTTAATTGAAGTTAAAGTTTTAGTGAGATCTTCACTTTTGACGAGCGGTTCCACAACCCGCAACAGAGACTCCTTAGTGACAACATTTTCAAGTTTTTTGTTTATATCAGCTAAGATTTGTTCGAAGCCACTCATGTCGGATTTATCAAGATTTTCAGAAGTGAAATTTTTGATTGAAGGTTGACTGAGACTGCCACACAGTGATAAGTCAGATTTATATTTCTTGGAGGCTAGGAGGCTTTTTCTTGTCGGTATTTTTGAACTTTTATTTGAATCTTTGTTTTTTGGAGCTGGACATGTACTGTTCATACTCTCATCAGCACTTGATGTGGAACTAAGGGCTAATGCCCGTTTCATACTAATGGCGCATGTCGAAGATAAACTCACGATGAACTCACGACTGTCACTGGTATTTTATACTTGATATCTCGATACCTGATGCCACGATCACACGTATGAGCTACAAACTACAAGCAATTCAACTCAAGTCAACTCAACACGCAATATTGATCACGGTCACAAACACAAGCACCTTGTTTATCACATCAGTAGGATAGCGCCATATTGTTGCCAGGGACGCCACTGTCAACAAACAGCAAACAACATACACCTGAATTTTAAATCACTAAAAACTCGCCTTTTCTCCACCGATCGGCATTATAAGTTGTAGTATATGAATTTATAGACACTAACAATAACGTAAACACAAAAAAAGAACAAGATCCATGATTTGAACTCCCATTTTTGAGAAAAATTATCCACAGCGACAAAACTTCGACCTGATCTACTCCATATCACGTGACTACGAAGATGGGGCAAACAGCCCATAACCACGTCGAATTCGGAACAGAATTAGACTGGTTGTCTGAGAGCTTGCATCCATTCCTGAGACCATATTTGGTCTCCTAAAAGGATCCGTTCTCTTCCATCATTTCCTCAAAAAGGTGAGTAAACACACAGCTCATAACAGCGTCGAATTCTGAACAGAATTAGACTGGTGGCCTGAAAGCTTGCATGCGTAATTATAAAGTGTAGTTGAAAAGAAAGAACGTAGACGCAATCAAGTCGAAATTCTCCTTCCACTATTGTTTTCTGTATCTCTTAACACAGACACGAGTGGGCAAATCCGACATTTAATTATTTTCTTAAAGTTTGCTTATGAAACATAGTTTATGACCCTTCATTTGAACAATCTTTTCGCGAGCGTTCAAATAAGGTATGTTTTGAAAGCTGAAATTAAAAAAAATAGTTAATGTGAAACTAAATATTTGGTAACCAAAAACAGATGGAACTCTAAAATCCCTGACGAGAAAGTGACCTCCCCTCCCGTCCCCTGTATCCTTGCTAATGCGTCTCCTACAGAGGTGCTTCAATTTGTCATATAAATAGTGATGCCGTAACCTGATTATTCCTAACACCTTACATCGTGCAGACTGCATATGTAGTCGTTGTGGATGTCTTGGGTTCTTGACACACTTACATTTGGGAAGAAACAAAGATAGTACCAAAAACGGTTAGAAACGTAATTGATAATGTAAAAACATCGCCAAATATTAGGACCTTTGCTAAGGACATAAAACTCCAGTCGCCCTTTACAACGAGAGAAATAAAAGATAATTTTTGTCCGGAAAGAAAGTGAAATACACTCTCCGACAAAGCATGGTGATGCCTTGTGATCCCGTTCTGTGATTGCAAAATCGGACAGAGAATTTTGACCGCATCGTGACAGGTTCGTGATCAAGCCTGAATATAAGCAACCTTGCCCACAATCGGCCGATTGGGGTGGCCGGTTCCGATCATAGGTTAATAACTACTTTCGACCACCCAGTTCAAGTCACCAATTGTGCATTAACTTTTTCATTGAACGGGGACTGATATTGGGGAATTTGGGGGTGGGAATTGCTCTAACCACTTAGCCACCTCTCTTCCATAGATATTAAATAATGGGCGGTAGAAGTAATAGCAAATGGTTGCCAGTCCCATCATAATATTATTACCACTTTTGCGGGCGTTCCTAGCACGTTAACAATGTTTTGTCGGGCGTTGAAATCTCGTAATACTCAGCAAGTCATGTGACGTGTTGGGCCGTTATTGACTATAACTATAACACGTCAATAACAGCCCGACATGTCTAAATATAGACAATGACGTCACATCTCTCAGCCGATCAACAATATTTTCCCAGATTTCCATTTGGATCGAAATTCAATTCGGATTTTTTTAATTTGTAAACACAATTAACACATTTGTTTCAAGTGTTTCCCTTTGTGTCAAGGATAGATAATGTATCAAATATAGGAAGCGATACACACAAAGTAAGTGATGACATCTTTGATGAATAAACTCCTTGCCTAAAGTTCGCATTTCAAAGATATATTTCATCATCTAACTTCCCAAATTTCGTCGTAGACTGATCAGACGATAGTCATGTTACCCGGTTTGTTTGTCAACAAATCATACGATAGTGTCGCTGTTTTTTTAATTCTAAAACGTCAAACTTCATTTATTTATCTTATTTCCCATATAATTTAATTGTAATGTCCTCGATGTAGGAAAGTGGCAATAATAGAAAAAACATGACTTTGTCGGGCATTACAGTGTATCAACGGCTCAACAGAAATGGTTAACAGCCATTGAGCTTATTAGCGGCCCTCCACTTCGTCGCAGGCCGCTAATAAACTCTTGGGCTGTTAACCATTTCTGTTGAGCCGCTAATACACTGTAAAGCCCTTCAAAATCATGTTATTATTATATTAAACGTAGCTGCTTACAGTGCAGTGTGGGACCTCAAATCTGGTTTGAAAGTAACTCATCGACACCATCGGTGATTACGATATCTTAAAACCCTCTGCCGACAACTCCCGTTGTTTCACCTTCGCTGTTATCCGAAAGAAAACCCTCCACGAATTGCAATTGTGCACCAGATTTAAGAATAACCGGGAATTCGTAAACGAATAACCAAGCATTATTTTAAATAATACACAATTTTGTTCTAATACGAATATTTAACCCGATATGACCTAGATTTTATCAGGAGTTTCTACTGAATACATCTGCGAACAGCGTCCTATTGTCTTCGATGAGTTATAACTCACCAACAAATTCCCCAAAGTTACAAAATGTATGTACTAATTCTTGGGACATGCATATTGATGGCATAGTGCAGTACAGTGTCCGTGCACAGTGATTTTCAGGCATGCGGTTATTGGGTAATAAAAATCATCATCAGCAAAATTGTAATTAATGAAGCACCGTGTAGTACCCGGTGCTTCATTAATTACATTTTTGATGATTATTCCTGTAATTAGTGTTTGGAATCTCATATCTTTTGCGTCCGTGAAAATATTGCCCACCCGTGGAAAGTGACCAATCCACGGCGGCTACACAGTATGTAAGATAAGCCCAGTGATTATTTGTTTTCGGAGCTTAAAATATTAATAATCACGAAAACGCCATATGGAATCTTCACGTGTACGCATTTCGTACAATTTGTGGGCACCCCATATCACACTTCATTAACTTCTTTATAGAGAAATTGATTTTTCTCTCTGAAAACCCCACGAACACGGCACAAACTAACATTCTGTAACAAAATGATAAATGGACTTGCCTCAGATTATTTATGCAGACGAATCTCTCGAACCGTTACACAAAGGTCTGCTTATTCTCTGCAGAACAAAACGCTTTTCTGATTAATTTTTGCCATCTGTAATTAGGCTGTGGAATGAATTGCATTCTCAATCAAGCAACTGAGTAACAGTACAAGCTTTCAAGCGTATATTAAAACGCTTTAACAGGGATGTTCCAATGTATTACCACTCGGGTTGTAGAGCAGACCAAGTTCTTCATGCAATATTGCACTTGGTGTGTAGTAATTTAAACGCTCACAAATTTGACAGAGTTCCAAAATGTGAAAATGGTTTTGGGTAAGTGAACATAACATCTTTAATTGTCAGCTATATGCAGCCCAGAGAAGCACCCTTTTGAACAATTTGAATAATGTTAATATTACACTAAATACCCTTTTATTTGGCAACCCCCAGTTTTCGGGTTAGGATAACAATGAACTATTTCTTTCTAACACGGGATATTCGACGATCGTTGCTGGTGAGTGTGCATGGGGGATGTCTATCCATATAACGCATCAGGGACCGCCGACCTCACGTGCTACTTCTCTCAGTTCATACTTGGCGATGATTATTCAGTCTTATCCATGATTGTCACCTGTTTGAAAGTCATGTCAGACATTACCAAAAGTGTCAGCGTGTCAAATACCTACGACGAGACACACTCATTGCCTATCCAAACGTACAATTTACCAAGGAGTTGTGTTTCTCACATGAATTATTGTATGACCATTTTAGCTCTCAGCAACCCGACTTCACCATTCCTTACTAGCACTATTTATTTATTTATTTATTTATTTATTTATTTATTTATTTATTTATTTATTTGTGTTGGCACATGTTTGTGCACAATGGCTAATCGTGACCGTTACACGGAGATAAAGTCAAGTTTAGTTAATCGTTGATACCCATGTTACCCATATTAGACGACTTCCACCCCAAGAATTCGTGACTGGGTCCTATTTCAGCAGTAAAATAGAGCTTGTCCCACAGTAAACAAGTAATGCTTCACTTCCTGGGTTCGAATGGGAACACAGTTTCAATGTATTGTGTTAGAATTGATCCTTTTGTGGGGTGTGGTGTTTAGTTAGGCTTAGCCCGTTCACCAAACCCTATTTCATCTTGAAGGAAATAAAATTACTGCTTTAAAGACAAAATCATTTCAAATTTTTCACATTAAAACAGGAATTTAATGCAAAGTGCGTTTTAACCCTTTACCCAACGTAACGCCCAAAACCGTCCAGCACTATTCACAAAAATCAGCATTGAATTTTCATTATTTTTTTCATTTTTGTCTCAAAAACATAGCTTATGACCCCTCATTGGAACGAGCTCGTTGAGCCCGTTCCAATGAGGGGTCATAAGCTATGTTTGTGACGCAAGGAATTAAACAAATTGTTGTTCAAGAATTTCATTTGCAAGTGTCGTCTGCCTTTCGTCTTAGGTTAGGGTTAAGTCACATAATACACTCGAGCCTGGATATCCGGCCAGATAATGGTCTCGGGCGTCGACCCTGACCATCATCTTCCCAATGGGTCTCATTGATTGGCCTTTACAGAATAAATATGAGACCAAATAATTAGACAGTGCTTTAGCAGCGTTGGAAGGGAAAACGGTAATTAAGGCACGCTCGAGTACTCGCGTACAAATAAAATCAAACCGATTGTACACTTGTGAAACGATTATTGGAAACAACGGAAAATATTGATCACAATTAATTACTTGATGCTTTAATTGGAGATATGGGGTGCATCAAATTAAAAATTGTATAATAGGTCGTTCAGCTCTTGTACGATGCCTTTCTTCTTTTACTGTGCTATATATTAGGTTTCGTCTTTACTCTCTGACTCGGTGAAAACCATTCTTCCCATTGTTAGATTTAGATCAATTTTAACTCTGCCATCGCAACACTTTTTAAGGGAGAGATGGTGAGATTTCTACTTTTATTCTCGTGGTCTCGACTTTTATCTCGAGATCTCGACTGTTTTTCATCTCGAGATCTGGACGTATTTTACAATTCGAGATTGCGACATTTTATTTCGAGATATCGATTTTTTTTTTTATCTCGATCAAGATAAAATAAAGTTGAGATTCGACATTGAAAATCTCGAGCTTTCGAGGGAAATAGTCGAAATCTCGCGGTAGAAAGGTTAAGATCTCCAGATAAAAAGTTGAGATTTAAAAGTCAACATCTGGACATGTCAAGATCTTTGAGATAAAATGTTGCGAACTCAAGTTAAAAAGTTGAAATCTCGAGATAAATATAACTCGAGATCTCGAGACAAACTGCGAGATCTTGAGTTGTTTGTTCAGAAATGTTTCTTCAAAAAATGACCGTAATACTCTTTCGAACTACGCTACATAAGCCTCACAAGCAAAACTTATTCACAGATGGCGAAACAGGACTGATTTGACTGATCGTGGTCGAAAAGACAATTTCCTGGTAAGCTACGTCTTCAAAAGCGGGTTTAGGATTTTTTTTTGTTCGTTTGCTTTTAACTATATCAGTGCCTGAAGGTACTATCAGTGTGGGGCGAAGATTAACAATTTTATTCTTCGTTTTTCTTGTTAATTTGGAACACTTAGCTTCATACTACTACTACACGGAACAATAAAATTTCAACGCATTTTCGTTTATTTGTCACTATATTAAATATATTTATTTATTTTTTAATGGGGTTTAACGACTCTTTCAACATCCAGGGCCACGTTGTTTCGGAAAGTTTTACGGGGGAAGCCGGTGTAAAAGGAATGGAAGTCCGTAGGACTACTATTCCTAGAAATGTTAGACCTAGGACTATAATTCCGCGGAATAATAGTCCAGAGGGACTAATTTTTCTACGGACTTCCATTCCTGTTACACCAGAGTACCCGAAGAGAACCACCGAGCAACGCAACGACGATCAACTGTCAGACTCCCCAATGTATTATCTCCACACAAGCAGGGTTGGCACTGGTTGAAGATAAGTGCACCATCGGTGTGCTGTACGCCTTAATACACGGCGTCACCGTGCCCCCACGTGGGCAGTCGGGATGAAGTCATTTGCCCAAGGATTCAACACTGTTGCCCATGGCGAGGATCGAATCATGAACCCTTCGGTTTGAAGTTCAATGCCATGACCACTATGCCACCGTGCTCCCTACATTAAAGATGAATTAACAGTTTATGCGATCTCGGTGTGTGCAGACAGAAAACTGTTTAACTGTCGAGGACACCACAGAGAACCAGGGGCGTCGCGAAGATGTCTGTGGGGATGTAAATCTGTTCTGTCCTGACTTTGGTGGTTCAAGACCCGACTGACTTATTTTCCAACTGCATCATCAAAATTTATGTTCTTATCAGTGCTCAGCCGACAGCCAGTGACTGCCGTCTGAACCCCAGTTCGAACGTAAACCTTGCCACCTTATCAATGCCCTGTCCGCTTGGGACTCTTAGGATTCCTGAAGGTTGCCTGTGGCTTACAACGCCAAAGGGTGATCAACGATAATTCACTGAAAAGATTATTTATTTACATGTACGAAGAAATAAAATATGAAACAAATTACTCACAAAATTATCCATAAGAATACACTAATTACGCGGATAAAAGTTTATTCTTTAGGGCCCTCGACGTCTCCCACAGCTAGCTGTGTCCGCTGGATCAACCTCACTTCATTTTTATTTTCTCACGGTTTGTGATTCATACAAAGTGTCTATTCACTTCTCGTTTCTTCCTCCTCGCAGGGTTACTTCACAGTCATCCGGGCTTAACACATATAATGTTCTGCTTGTGTGACTCTATCAGCGTTCTCACAGTTCAATCACAATTCAATCGGCGTCTACCACAGTTCACGATCACTTTGCGCCTTGCCTGGCTCTCACGGGGTTAAGTTATTCTTCGCCTTCAGATATACACTTAACAAAGCTTACATAATAATATTCTACAAAGTGTTCTCAACATCACCAATTCTCGCACCGCCTAAAACTATTTTAACTCGCGAGCTATTCAAGCGCTTACTCAAGCTCTTAATACGATTTCTAGACCTCAACGTTACAGGTTTTACTTCTTTGGCTACTATGCTACTACGGTTCGCAACCGTTAATGAACTACTATCGGTTCCTTACAACCCTCACAGGGTTACAACAATACGCGGACTTTCAATTTCGGTGCCTATGACCCTTCGACGGCCAAGGCTAAACTCGGACCTTCTCTGAGTGCACTCAGGCCAACTGCCTCTCAGAATTCTGCTTCACTCTTTATACAGTCGGAACTCAAAGTTTAAACATATTAATTCTGATTTAACGAGTGCTTTGTAATTCGATGTGGATAGAGATATTAATGCGAATTTTGTTTGAGGTAAATTCTTTTGACATTTCGGAGACAGGAAAGATGCGTAATATGGGTGTGTGTCCAGAACATGTGTTATGCACTGGTTTCCAAACATTAGATTTTAACTGGCATTAATTACACAGATAATGATAACCGGAGAGAATCTTGTCTCGCTTACTATTGATCTGTTATCAGATAGCCCTCGTGGCGTTCAACAAGTCCGCCACAATGGACATTAAATTTAATACTTCATTCAGAAGCTCTTGAATTAACGTTACTTTGACAAATCTGTTTTCGGGGTCCTTCACATGCCCATCTTTACGCTTTACATTTAACCCAGGCAGAAATATTATCGAAAATATTTACACTTTTAAACACGAAAATCGCCTCTTTTAGCTATCACCTTGACATTGTTGGAATATTAGTCTGTCATGATTGATGTTAAAAAAGCACATGATTTCTTAGACATATGTCAGTAACTAAATAACAGATACGTCCAGTATTAGTAACGCACATTCTTATTTAACTAACATGTTCTGTATATCGGTGCTCACATTTGACCAGGCTGGGCCCCCGACAGCCATAATCGGGTTCAACAGACCTCCCTTTTTATGGCCGACTGTGTGCGTGACCTAAGTCCATGTATCAGAATCTAATATTGTAATAAAGTACATGATATATTACTAGCAAAAGCGAATTGATATCTGAGACTCCAATCTATAGGAATGTTCAATGTTTTTGCCTAAAACACTTGAACCTTCATTGCAACGATCTCGTTCTAATGAGGGGCTATATTGGCATACGCTATGGAAAACTAAAATTGAAATAAAATTTGAATGAGTATTTTTTGTGAAAGGCGGTGGCCAGATATCGTTAGTATATTGGGTGAAGAGCTAACGTTTGAAGAAGACAACTTCCTGCGGACAGACAAAGAAGAATTTAAAATGCCAGACGTTATGTTTCTATAGAAACAATACGTCGAGTCAAACATCGTTTTCACATAAAACGCGATCTGCATACGAAAACAATTAAACCTGGTCGATTTGGTTGGAAACTTTCAAACACCACAGATAACGCCACACGTTAAGTTACAGCACATTGTAATTATGGTTAATTATCGAAAAAGGAAGGAAATGACCAAAGAACGTGATGCATTTCAGTCAACAATAAGTAGGTTAATCCTTCTTAACTGGAACCTGCGAAGCTTCGATTCATTTGAAATCATCACAAGAATCGATTCGAGTGGTGCCAATTTGGGCACTTTTTAATCATCGTGTTGTTCTCACAATCCTTTGACTTTTCTTGACTCTTTTCCCATCATCTGGCGTTCTGTACGGGAAAGCTGATCAAAGAAAAGATTTGAAAGAGGTTCTGTCCCGAACATTATTGTCAGGTGTGTGGCCTCCCAGCTAACATTTAAATATGAAAGAAACTCCAATGATGATAATGAAATTAGATTTTGATAACCAAAGCATGTATTTTTTATAATCAACCCAAACCTATCAGAAATACATTTTACATATTTCATGTGATAAAAGAGTCACCTCTGCACTTCAGTTGAGCTTTTGGCTTCTCCTGGATCAAAAACATGGGAAATATGTTCTTTTAGCGAAACGTTCCGAAACGGTGTGAAATAGATCTAATAAATTGGTATTGCCTCCAATAGATGTATAGAATATACCACTTCACCACGAGTGTTGAACATTTGGTACACTTTTTTGGTATATTTTATTTATACCATGGTCGTCAGATTAATAAGAGTTTAAATGTTAAATAAATCAATATTCACACGTGCGAATCTGTTTTTGTTTACATGAGCACCGGTGGGCGGTACTTCCGCTGGCAATTGTATCGCCGAATCGAAATAGGAAACGAAATGCGCAAATTATGGGGTATTTTTCATTTTAATAACATAATAACATACTATTTCGAGTTGTGGATGCTTTATTGACATGAGATAACGTACGTTTGTTAATTTTTGGTGTCTTATGAGGTAAACTTATTTAAAAACGTAATAAATAATTGCCGGTTTCATTTCACTATTCACGATAAATTTAGACAAGTTTGCATTAAAGGCGAGGTCACCAAAGGTCAACTTGGATGTAGGTCCACTGTTCGTGTAAATTTTAACTATTGAATTCCCATTGCTGGCGTGTTCATCACGGTTGGTGTGTAAAGTTAAAATTTATGATATAGGCTTTTTATATATAGTATAATAGGTAATCATGGTATCAAACAGCTTTCATTGAAACCAACCCTAATTCCAACATAAAACAAAAACGTATCAGCACAAAATACTTTTTGAAAACAACTGTCTCATTTAACCATGAGACAACAAAATGGCGTCCCATCCCCTTTCCCCTCCCGCCCCCAAGACAGTACGAATATGATTTTTTTAACAAAACTTAGGCTTGCTGGTATACAATTCTACTTTAGCCTCCCAAATGTGTTGCAAGAAATTGTTTTCTAAAAGATTTTAATAGCATAATGTGGTAAAAACGTTCATTTATCAATATCTGTTTTCTGGCTATGGCGTGTTGGAATAGCGATTTGCGAGGGGTTCCTAGGACTGTGAGGGGGAACCATGGTTTAGATAAATTTGTTAACAGGGTAAAATTGGCTATTATTTGGCAGAGATTATAATTATTCTGGAAGCTAAAGTTATGTTTAATATTTATTTATTATTTTATTGTGTATTATCTATTTATTTATGTTTATTACAAATTATATGTATGGACAAGCACTATTTTGTAATAACTACTTACTGAGGAGTGTGGTGCTGCTTACAAATATAATTTTTTTTATCATATGTGGAAAATTGACGTCGGAAAACAGGGCTAATATATTCATCTAAATTTGGAATAATCCATTTGGTTTCTCGCGAAAATGGTTGTGAGAATCCAGATCCTACAATGAGGGCCCCCGGATCCTACCATGGTTGAACCCCTGTTGTATTTTGATAACACATGTTAACCTTTACCCAACACTGATATTTAATTTTTAAATCATAAACTTAATGTGATTTTTTTTTTAAAAAAAAACCCCAATATTTCCCAAGAAAACCTTACAAATAAGGATGTCATTGGAACGAGCGCATTGCGCCGGTTCTAATAACGGCCTTATTTGTACAATTATTTTGTATTTGCACAATTTTATTGGCGAAGCGTCAGGATATTTCAGGTCATGTTACTATTATATTTATTTATTTATTTGTGTTTAAGGTCACATACTTATGCACAATGGATAATCGTGACCGTGATAGTTTTACGGGTGGAGGAAGCCGGAGTACCCGGAGAAAACCACCGAGCAACGACGAGCAGCTGTCAGTTCTCCAACATCGTAACTTTGAACTCTGCACCGCGGCACAGGCAGGGTTAGATTGGTTGAAGACATTCGCACCATCGGCGTGCAGTACGCCTTAGGGCACAGCGTTATCGTGCCCCATGTAGGCAATCGGGGTTAAGTGCCTTGACCAAGGACACAACGCGGGAGCGCGAATCAGAGGTCATGTTAGCAATGTATTTGTTAATTTGTTACCTCAGTGTTAGGTAAAGGGTTAACCCTTTACCCAACATGAAACACAGACGAGACATGCACAGAAAATTATTGAATAACTAATTTTCTTCATTGTTTGCGTCAAAAATAAAGCTGATGACCCCTCATTGGAACGAGCTCGTTCATGTGAGGGGTCATAAGCTATGTTTTGGAGCAAAAAAATGAAAAAATAATGAAAATATGAAAACTGAATGGCAATTTTAGTGAATATCGCTGGCCGGTTTTGGCCGTTACGTTTGGTAAAGGGTTAATTTGACTCAATTCTTTTCAAGCGAACCCTAGAAGTGGTTGAGCAAGAATCTACTTGGATTCTCGCTTGTTGTATTGCGCGAAGCTTTGCGTGAATCGATTCTCAGACTCCGGTCAAAATATAAGCCCTGGAAAATTGATAGAAAGTTTAATTTTATACTTTTTATTTACACTTGGTTGAAGACGATTCGAGTATATTAGCGGCCGATTAGGGTAAAAATATTCTGGCTCAAATTGCAAAGGATGGTTTGGCCCGAGGACGGTTTGAGTGTACTTCATAAAACCCCCAGTTCGTGACGAATAACTTAATTCAGCCATGTTAACCGCTGGCTGTAGCAGTCTGGTGTAAAAGCTTCCTTCATTATTTTTTTAAAGAATACGCCAGATTCAATCAAAACGAACAAACAGTGATCTAAATAGTGAATCATGTTGCAATTGCATGACACCCTTTGACAGTGTGTAAGCAGAGATTTCGGGGAATTGTGGTGCTTAAATTTCAGTTTCCTGGGCAGTGTGAGACACTTTCTCTGTATTATCCTATAGTTGCTGGACGACGTACAGTTGTAGGTCAGAAGACACAATTCCAGATCTCAGTAACCACAACTATGACAACGGTACAAAACTGAAGACAGTACGTAAGCCCTACCAACCGTTGTGCCAGTTCCACGAAAATACATGTAGGTACCCAAGATTAGGCCCTTCTTTCGACATCGGCTGTCCGGTATACGAACCAACATGTGATTGCTCGCCGTTTTTTCCACATCTTGACGGAATATCAACCAAATGTGAACGAAAATAATTCTTATATATTTAAATATATCGCAGTAAATATATTATTGATGGAAATACCCCTTCAGACTGATTTACAGAGAATCGAAGTTGTTCTTATTTGAAAGTTTTGCTATTCAGTTTTCAGACAATTTTTCTGAAAAATAGTCTATTAATAAATCGAGCAGTTGCATCATCTCGAGCCAGGTTTGTTGCACCCAGGCCCATCCAGTACTCTGTACTTCTCACCAGTACATCGGCTGAGATTTCATATTTTCTCATCGTCATCTATACGTTGAGCTGTAACCAAATTGACACTTATTAAATGGAACATCTCTATTTGGCGTATCCACAGACTATCCAAAAGCAAACTTGAAACCACGCGATCAAAGCGCAAGTTTAGACCTATTCACAATTTCTCTCTGAGAATGAAACACCCAACAGTGCGCATGCATGAACGGGAGTCAGCTGTCGGTAATCTTTTTCGACTGTATGTTTATATAAATGTAATGACGTCATAAAAAATCACCATAGTCAAAAGAGATCCCAACGTGATCGAGTCCTTAATATGCAGGATGGTAAAAGTCCAAAATCAGTTTCGGGATACAGGCGTTGTGCTGCAGATGGTTTCTGTTTGTTGTTAGAATGTTTGGGTGAATTATTCAATGCCTGTAAAATTTCACTTCAAATACTGTCCGAATACACAATTCGAACACTGTTTTTTTAAGCTTAATATTTTACAAGGATTGGCGAACAAGGAATGCAACTTATATTAACGCCTCGCCTTGGCCCAGTGGTGCAGGCGTGTGGGGTTACCTTCGTAGCGGCAACTTGGTGGCGTCAGGGATCTTTTGTCTGCACTGAGTATGTCCCTCTCTACACAGAGGACAGCCATTTTACGTCCCCATCCGATATGACGGTACTCTGTGAGAACATCAAATCCACAATTGATGCAGACAGAGAGTGTTCGACCACCTCGAGAACTTTGCCCGGTTGATCCCGGGATCTCTAGCATGAGAGACCAGCGCACTTATCCATTCGGCCACCACTCTCCTTATGAACACGATGGACACTGACTCAGAGTAAAAAATTTATACAGTATTTTTTTTAAATTCATCTTGATGAGCCTCGTGTTGGGAGGATAATATTTTGGAATACGTCTTTTGGGCTTCTCCTTGTTAGGATGACACTTACTTATTAACCCTTTACCTAATATAATGACCACAAACGGGCCAGCCATATTAAAAAATCACCATTCAAATTTCATTATATTTATCAATGTTTGCCTCAAAAACCTAGCTTATGATCCCTCATCTGACCGAGCTCTCTGGGAGCGCTAATTGAATGTCTATTATATGATCAGTTGGGTGATGAACTGTTCAAACTGTTCACCGACCATACACCAAACATAAAGGTAGATAATATTACACTCGTCCAACACATTATGAGAAAAAAACGTACTAGAACTGTGCAATCCGGTCTCTAACATAATTAGGCGTTTCTTCATATTACGGGAATCTGAAGTCCCGAAGTGATTTATGATTTATGGTAATCATTGCGGTACTTTTTTAATGCCCGACTGTTTGATTATATACCTTATCATGGGTATATCTGTCGTTTCTCCATTGTTCAAGATACTTTTTCATTAGCTTCATCTTATATTATTTCACTATATCTTACCTCCTATAAGTATCTGGGAATTTCATTGGTTCAAAGACTTCACATGCAGACTGCATATAAAACCATATACTGCCTGTCAACATCAATATACGCTGACAGCTATGGGTAATCCCCACTTTGTTCATTGATTATTCAAAATGGCGGCAGCCGATAAACGCTTCAAGTTGAAAGATTGAGTGTTGGAAGCCCATATTTGGTCTGCAGTGCAAGTTAGGCAACTTAAAAGGCTTCATATTCTGCGGATGTGTGTCATATTACCATCGAAATGAAACTGCTGTTTGGTATGTATGAATTTGCCTTGTAACAATTTATGTAGGCACTCTCCCGTAAATTGTAACAAGGCAAAGACACGTGAGCACATTTTTTTTTCTCTCATTTAATTTTGATCGCTGTTGTTATTAGTTCTGTGCATCGATGCAGCAGTCAGTAAGATATATTCGTTACACAGTTTGTTGGTGGCCGAATATAGTATATATGGTGTCAGTTAATGAAATTAACTGACACCATATATACCATATTAGGCCACCAACAAACTGTGTAACTAATAATATTACTATAAAAATGTTGTTGTAAAATTGGCAGTCTGATGCTAATTCTAATTCTAGGCTACGTTTTTAAAGCAAATACTGGAATTTTTCAGTTACTTGACAAATATTTTGGCAAGTGTAGTCTAATATTGTTGATAGATAATGGGTTAAGTTCTCCACCAGGCCTTTAAATCCCCACCCCCTCCAATATCGACGTGAAAACATTGTGCCCAAATAATGTAACTGTGCCCAAATTATAATTATGCGGTGTTTAAAACGTTTTTGCACCGTTTCGGCTTTTTATAGTTTGGTAAAGTTTCCCGGATGCACACAGTATACGTTAGCGCCTGGCTGTCGACTCAAACAATACAACAGATAAATCAGTTTAAAAAAAAACACCGGGTCCGCCGGCAAAAAATGTTCTGCCTGGACAGAGTCGTATATTCACTGGGAGTATAATGGGGAAGTGGGATAGCAGAATTGAGGACATGTGGTTAGTGACATAAAGGAGAGGGTAAGTATGCTTATCGGAGAGATTTGGAAGAATGGGCACGGGATGTCATCTTGCAGTTCGTCTCCGAGAATTGAGAGGAGAGAAAAGGCGTGGGAATAAGGAGGCAGTTGGGAGCACAGGGGTAAGCAAGGCCTTCTCACTTGAGAACCATGACAAATCAGAGGCCGGTCACAAAGTGTTCTTATTATTATTACTACACGACACTGCCGACGCAGATTTATTTTCGTTGGCGAACTCAATATGACCATGTTCTCAACGCTTGAGATCTAATATACTCATATGTATGGGATTTCGTATTAAACGTCATACTTAATTTACATTTAAATAGGATTTTGGTTTGACACAAGAAAACACAAGAAAACAAAGAATCCTTCTACCGAAACTTTATCGAGAGGAGAAGAACCAATATCAAAGGCAGAGACCTTTAAGAACAGGCTGTAAACTATGATTGTGTGTGTATGGGGGGGGGGGGGGGGGGGGGGGGGGCTGTAAAGTATATGAAACAGACGCCAAAAAGACGTGAATCCTCTCTATCTCTCTCTCTCTCACACACACACACACACACACACACACACACAGTGAATCCGTATTTGTCTGATGTCCTCAAATTAGGTTAATCTAAAAAGGCCTGGGGTCAATACTATTAAACTATTACAATTGAATTTTCTGGAATTCTATTTTCTATTTATGACTTTAAATGGGTTAAAATGAAACATTAGTATTTTCAAATATCTGGCAATTTGCCAGTCGGCAAATTGCCTTATCTTTTAAAATACTAATGATTCATTTCAGTCAGTTATATCAATAGGCAGAAAATAAAATTCCAGAAAATACAATTGTAAAAGTTTTATAGCATTGGCTCCTGTTCTCCACTATAAATTTTCACTTGTAAACAATATTGATCTCATTTCTTGTTCCAGAGAATTTTTGTCTGCATTCAATAAAAAAAATTAAAAAAACATGACAGACGTAATGATGTTTTAAGGGTTTCTATGATGATTGAGTACAAGTGTTTTTAAAAGCTCTTTAATTGTTAATTAAGTTCCATTCAAGCAGAAACCTCGACCAGTGAATGTAGTTTGCGTTCATGTTCGTGGTGTTTTTGATACAACATTAGAAAACCAATCACGTTTCCCGGAAGTCGTCGTTTTATTAATAGATTGATTGATTATTTATTGATTGGTGCATATGTTCGATAGTGCGTAACAAGTGAGTTTCTCAAATACCGTTCAATGAAATTTATTAGAAAACTATATACTTAAATTTAAATGCTAAAACCTTCGAACCGTGCTTTTTCGTAATGGTATTTCTCATGTATTTGAGATCACATTGTTTTGAAGAATCCTTTTGTTAATCGTGAGGTAGATTAGTTAATATATTTTAACCAGCAGTCTGCAATATCGCTACAAATTGAAAATATTAATTAATTTTCTGGGCTTTCCGCATAATGACTGAGTTCAATGGTGGGCTCATTTATTTATTTTCATTTATTGTTGTTTTGACACTTTCAACAGCAGGGTCGTATCGTGTAGGGCAGATTTACGAGAGGAGGAAGCCGGCGTTCCTAAAGAGGCGTGCCAAACAGCGGTGAGTGTGTATTGGATTCTTCAACGTTCTAACCCCAAACAGACAGAATTAGTTGGGGCCCTGTGAAGCTTCGAGATTCGATTCGATTTCGAATCTTAAGGAGATATTCGGTTCGATTCGACATCGGCTGCCCTATTTGTCTCCTCTCGAATCGTTTCATTAGGAATATAGTTTGGTATCGGTCATTTTCATTGCCCCACAAAAGGTACAGTGCAGATGTAAGGCTGAAGAAAATTAATCTTTTGATTCCGAAACACCGGCACATTCGTTTTTTCGGTCCCCGTTCGTCATTTTTATTTTGGAGGCAAAATTCAAAATGTACAAAACTACCAGGTGATATAACCGGTATCACATCGCGATTTGCGATGCATTATGTCGTATACATTGATACAGTATTGTTATTCTCTTCGCGTAATGCGACACGATTCTCATGTGTATACAAAATAAACATTTATTTAACTGTTGAGGACTAGATTATTTTTGGTGGTCTGAATTTGTTCATCAAAAATTGTTCTATTACAAATTGTTGGAGAGTGCCAACAGGCACCACGCCCAAAGGCACCACGCCAACAGGCACTCTCCAATAATTTGTAATAGAACAAATTTGTATAAACAAACTATTATTTACGATTAACTGAATACAAAACATGGGTAAGGAAAATGTTATTTTTGCACTGGTACCCTCGACGTGCTATTTGCGCGCATTTCATGACAGGACTTCTAGTTTTAACTGGAGAATTATTTTGTCAATCGAGACATGAGCCCAACCCCCATCGTTCATCTTTAAAACGCCACCGATTCGATTCAAGTTTCGATTCGATTTCGAATAATAGACATGATTCAATTCGAGATTCGGTTCGAATCGAGAATGTATGATTCGCAGGGCCCTGGGATTAGTATCGGTTGAAGGCGTGTGTACCATCGACGTGCACTACGCCTAAATACTCTGACACACCGTGCTCCCATTTGGGCAATTGTGATTAATTGTATTGCTTAGCGACACAAAGTAGATGATGTGGTTTGGAATCGCCGCTCCGGCATTCCGAGGTAAAGTCCTGTGCTCTGACCAATGAGCCACCGTGCTCCCTCCAATATTATATACCTCCCTGAAAAATGATTGAGTTGAATTGCCAATACAAACAAGGAGCAGAGGGCCGACCCCCATCTCCCTATTTGTCCTAGAATAGAATTTTAAACCCCTTTTCTCGTAACTATACCAACTTTCAAATGGCATATCTGAGATTCGAACCCACGCCGAGAGAGTTTCCTTCGGCACCAACCTTGTATCGAAATTTTCTAAACAAATCGCCCACCGGTATACAGAGTATTTAGTATTGAAGTGTAGGGCGAAAATACAGAGGAGCTGATAAAATCGCACCAGAGTAAGTCAAACACTGCACGGGGAAAGGAAAATGATATGCAATTTTATACCATGATTACCTATTCTACTATATATAAAAATCCTATGACATAAAATTTTAGCTTTACACACCAACCGTGGTGAACACGCCAGCAATGGTATTTCAACAGTTAAAATGTATACCTGCAGTGGAATTACATACAAGCTGACCTTTGGTGACCTCGTCATGAATACAAACTTGTCTAAATTTATCGCTTGTCGCCTCGCGAAGAGTGAAATGAAAGCGTCAATTATGTATTTATTTTTAAATGAGTTGACCTCATAAGATTCCCAAACTTTGCAAACATGCTTTGTCTCATGTTAATAAAGCATCCATAACTCGAGAGAGTATGCTATTATGTTATTAAAATGAAAAAGGCCCTGTAATTTGCGCGTTTCTTTTTTAATTTCGTTACAGCGATAAATTTGATAGCGGAAGTACCGCCTACCGGTGCTCATGTAAACAAAAACAGATTCGCACATAGGGGGCTTTGTTTAGAATTGAATATTGTATTATTTATCATTTGAACTCTTAATCTGACGATCATGGTATAGATAAAATATACCCAAAGTCGCTTGGTGTACCAAATGTTCACCACTTGTGGTGAACATTTGGTACACCAAGCTACTTTGCGTATATTATATATGTGGACGTGGAACCAATCGGAGTGCAGAAGAGCGATCGAGGAAGATTTATCGATCTTCGTACGTACCTAAATGAAAGTGGAGGATGCAGGAAAAGTGGTCTCTGAATTACGGATCGGAAAACCGTGCGGATCAGATGAAATTCCAAACGAGTACCTGAAAAGGGGAGGAGGAGGAACTATACAAACGCCTCAGGGCAATATTCAACGGGGCCATAGAAAACCAAACACACAAGATGTTGCCAATCTGTGCAGAGGAAGAATTTATACACAAAAGAGGGGGGGGGGGGGATAAGGAAGTGTTGGATAATTAACTAGGCAGGGACGTAACTAACAAAAATGTTTGGGGTGTAGGATGTCGGTGCCTGATGGCTCAGTCATATCTACCAACTGTTTGGAATATAACTAATTGGTTTCATTAAATATTGTATACGCTGTAAATATACTTTCCATTGATAAAATACTGTATTTTAAACATACAACAGGGGAAATAGTATGTAATGTTCCGAACCCTCCTATAATCATTCAGTTTTCCAAGATATATGACATTTGTGTTTGAAGATAGGATTTCTCCGGGAACTTTGGAATGAAAACTGCAGTATAGGAGTTTGTCATGTTTGTTTACAGATATATTGATTCTGGCATTTATTGCACCTCCTAATCTATGAATACTTGCGTCGGGAAAGCTAGAATTTTTGCCCAACTCAGTATTTCAAATCGTGTGTATATTTTCGTCGAGCAAGAATGGACGTCCACCCAACTTATTATTTCATAATTTCCGACCCAACCTCTAACCGACGACACCCATGATCGGGAGACTTTTGTTTTTGGATGATGTGAAACCCCCACCCGACCCCAGGATTTACGTCAATGATCGGGGGAGGTGATCTTTGTTAGTAACTCTATTGGGAACACCTTTGGTCAGATACCGTTAGATAGTTTGGAAGAGGTGATCGAAAAGAACGGAACTGTTTAAGAGACCGAAAATGGTCCCAGGAAAGGATGCAAACTCTCGGGCCACCAGTCCAGTTCTGTTCGGAATTCCACGCTGTTATGGGCTGTTTGTTATCCACTTTTCAAGCAAATTTGCGCGCAGTCTACCATTGATGGAATAATGATGTCATTTGACTCACATTTACTCACACAGATATACAGATATCCTTTCGTGCCCCAGTTATGGATCAAAGATTCAGTCAACTCAAGTCTCGATTGAGCAAACTTTCTAGCGATGATTCAAGGAAAATGAATCCTAACAGAATAGTTTAGAGGTAATCATATCAATTGATTGGAATTTATCGTTATTTATTTATTGATTGGTGTTTAAGGTCACATACTTATGCACAATGGCTAATCGTGACCGTGACAGTTTTACGGGTGGAGGAAGCCGGAGTACCCGGAGAGAACCACCGAGCAACGACGAGCAGCTATCAGCTCTCCAACATCGTAACTCTGAACTCTGCACCGCAGCACAGGCAGGGTTAGATTGGTTGAAGACATGCGCACCATCGACGTGCAGTACGCCTCAGTACACAGCGTCATCGTGCCCCCATGTAGGCAATCGGGGTGAAGTGTCTTGCGAAAGGACACAACGCGGTTTCCGCAGGTGGGAATCGAACCGAGGACCTCTCGGCTTGCAGCCTGCACCTCTACCAACTGAGCCACCGCGCCCCCTAAATTGATTGGAATAGCGAACCATGGGTTCGCATTTCCGACCAACTGAAATATTCCAGACGAATGAACAGAGGTGATGGACTATTTAAGGGCTGGTATGGTTACCAGCCAGGGCTGTTTAACACGTGTATTGTGTTTTAAAGGATAAAGTATATGTACACCTGTATTACTTCATCAATATGTGCTAACTGAATGTTAAATTTGTCAAGTTAATATTGTATACGCCTCATAACTTTGTCAAATAAATGTGTTAAAAAAAGAATGTGAAGGTCTCTTTTCCTCCCCCCCCCCCCCCCCCCCCCCCCCCCCCTCATTTCTAAATGTCTTCCAAAAAGGCACACTTCCGAAGGGCAACTTTCTGGAAGGGCACATTTCAGGGATTCGGTAAAAGGGATAAAATCAGGAAAATGATAATCCTCATTGATTAAGGTACATTGCAATTTCTTCAATAAACCCAACTCAACTGGGTTAAGTGAATATAAACCCAATTGGGTTGATATTCACTCAACCCATTTGATTTGGGTTCATTTTACCCCCAACTGATTTTAGAGTGTATGAAATGCTAAAGTATGATTTTGGAATTTTTACCAAGACCGTAGAATACACGAAAATGCGTAAGTTCGAAATGCAGTTTCTACAGATGTGCACTTATATCTTGAAAAGATGCTTCGTGATAAAACATAAATTGATGGAAATACACGGCTTGTGTTACTGCAATTTGCAAATAAAGCTTACGAAATACAAACAATACAGTTGATTCTAATGGAAAGGATGAAATAAAATAAACAGTGCAACGTGTTGTATTTAAGAATGTTTCTTGGAGGCGATGTATTCGTTGAATCTGTGCATGTGTGTTTTATTGAATCCCTGTCTTTCTTCGATGCTCTTCTCCAGAATGGTGTCCAACCCACACCGCCGCTTCGAAATCCTCGATCTTATTTAGGAATGTTTGGCCGAGACTTTTAGCAGGTGACACTTAGGTGGGCGATTTGACAACAACCCGAGAGCCTTCGTCACAACGAGACAAATTTTATCGCTCAATTAGACCGAAATCGGCTTTTTAAACGCTTTTAACCTATCCATCGTAGGGAGGGTTGGGCCTGCCGATTCGTAATTGTAGCTTATGTTAGGGTGACATAATCTATCTGTTGAGCATCTTTAATTAGCTCATCTGATTGAAAGTCAGGGTGAGCTATTCTGATCTCCTTTTTGTCGTCCGTCGTGATGGTGGTGTTTGGGTCTTTTACTCCCAAACCACTGGCCACATTTTAATGAAATTTCACATGGGTAGTGGATATATAGGGGCATTTGGGTTTTTCTTCACATTGGGTTTCTGCTCATATTGAGGAGGGGGTGGGGCCAAAATGCCTCATTTTTTAAAAAGAACTCATGAACCAGCTGTTGCAGAGAGACTTGATATTTGGTATACATCCTCCTTTTGAGGAGTAGACTCAGGTTTGTTCAAGAGAAGTTCGGGGGGCAATATTATTCGTCGCTACGGGAGGGACAAGAATTTTTGCCCCGCCTAAAATTTCTATTTTCCAAACCGAGAGGCCGATTTGAACCAACTTTCATATGAAGTATTAATAGGTCATAAGTACTTGATTTATGCCAAACATTGTTTCAAAATGCCCCGTGGGAACCACAGGAGCTAAAAATAGAAAACATTTCAAACGCCCATATTTCCAAAACTACACGGCTCTGCAAAAACAATTGCTATCGGTTTTATCATAGGGTACTTTTTCGGGACATTGAAAAACTGCTGAGTCACCATTTTTTAACACTGTGGGTAATGGGGAAATATTTAAGACTCTTTTTCTCCCAAACCACTGCTCCAAAAGCTTTCCAATTTCACATATAACATCTTTGGAAGATTGTTTCACACGTGTGTTGACAGCAAATCCCTGGGTCCATATTTGGGCTCTCTATGGGAGCCCAAATGTTTAAAATGGTGCAGTATGAGGAATATTTTTTAAAACGCTTCTTCTTGAGATCCACTAATCAAAATCTTTTGATATTTGGTGTGCAGCAACCTTATGGGGGTGAGATTCAAGTTTGTTAAAGCCAAGTCTCTGGGTTCATATTTTTGCTCCTGTGGGAACCCGAATTATAACTTAGTTCAATACGAGGAATTTTCTTTAAAAATCTTCTTGTTCAGATCCAGCAGTCAGAATGTTTCGATATTTGGTATACAGCATCCTTAGCGGGGTGCGATTCAAGTTTGTTCAATCCAAGTCTCTGAGTCCATACTTGGATTCCCTCTGGGAGACCGAATTGAAACGCAGTTCAATATGAGGAACATTCTTTAAAAATCTTCTTCTTCATATCCACCAGAAAGCATTATTTGATATTTGGTATACTGTATCGTCAGGGAGGTGCATTTCAGATTTGCTAAAGCCAAGTCCCTAGGTTCATATGGGAGCCCGAATTTTAACTTAGTTCAATATGAAGAATTTTTTTTTTAATTTTTCAGAACCACCGGTCAGAATGTTTTGATATTTGGTATACGGTTATCCTAATGGGGCAGATGCAAGTTTGGCCAAATCAGGACCCTCTGCTGATAGTTGTCAATGTCAGGTGAGTGCTCTCAGGCCCCTTGGGGCCTCTTGTTGTATAGGGGACAAACAAATCCTGTACACACCCACGTGTGTGTAACCGCGGTCCCTTAGAATTTTTTTTTCGCAGAGGGTCCATGGAAGAAGCTCGAGGGGATAAAAAGGGGATCCTTGCGGGGCCCGAATGAATGATATCGGAAACTTATGGTCCAGGTTTGGATTGTTTTGGGGGTCGCTGTGAGTGTCGTAGGGAGGCCTCATGGAATCCGACGATGTATCGATGGACTGGCATTTGATATGCAGTCTGGAGGGAGGTACAAAACCCGGTTAATATCCGTCCCCGAACCACATTGTGCATACGATGTAGAACTCATGTAGGATGTGTCGTCAATTGTATTTGCATCTGACTAGGTATATTGCAACGTCCTGATATTTCGCATATTTCAGCTGTACTGATGTAACGGAGCTTGTGATCAATGTAACTGGACTTCCATCAGGTTATTGTTATTTGTGACGGGTCAAAGGTTACGTAGGCATGGAATCACACCTGCATTTTGAGCCCTTGTTGTTGGCATGAAGGAACCCATAAAGTTGTTATGGATCGCTACTGTGAATAGTCATCGGGTCTGTCAGGACAGGAAGGCTATATAGGAATAGCAGACATGTTTGTGCCCTGTTTATGGAGAGTTGCGAAGTAAAAGGCTGTGTCGGACCTCAACTGGTCAAGACGGATACGTGTTGAGAATGTTATTTATTTATTTATTTATTTATTTATTTATTTATTTATTTATTTATTTTGGGAAGGGATCAGGATAATTTTATTTTATATATATGCTAGCCTGTGAATTACCGCAAATTATCTAAAAGATATTTCTCGATATACATCGAGTCGATGAATATCGAGGAATATCCATCAGTAGCTTCCTAAATGACGTCACGCTACGCTGCATGTCGTCGCCTTGAAGGAACGATCAGCTGATCGTTGCTATTGTTTTGAAACGTGCGCATTTGTGGTCGAATTGGGCTGAATATTGTGCAATAAAATGTTTCGTAGCATATTATAAAAAAGAAAAATCTACTCTATTTTAGTCAGCATCTGGAATTATCTTAAGAGTGTGGGCCCGAAAGTTGTATTTAATATTTTCAGGTCCACACGGTGAACTTTTTCAGTAGCTTCTAAAATGACGTTACGGCTGGCGCGAGACGTCGCCTTGAACGTCGGCTTGAAGGAACGATCAGCAGCTTTTTTGTTATTGTCTTGAAACTGTTTGCAGTCGAAACCGGATGAATATAGCGCAGTAAAATGTCACGTAGCATATAATAAAAAAAATGTGAGTCTGAAAGTATAAAATTTTCAGGTCCACACTCAGGAGATAAATAGAGGATATGGAATGAGTGTTTTTCTCATATAATATTTATGAAACGAGTCTAAGAAGTTTCCGTTTTGGCGAGCCTCTGGCGAGCCCAAACGGAAAATTCGGACGAGTTTCATAAATATTATATGAGAAAAACACTCATTTCATATTCTATTTATCATATGACACACATACGCACAAATTAACCACTTAGTATGACTTTTTAACCCATCACCTAACTTGAGTTGCATACGGCACTTGGAAAAAACATCCTCGTATAACTAAAAATTTTCATTTTTTGCTTCCAAAACGTAGGTTATGACCCCTCATTGGAACGAGCTCGTCGAGCTCGTTCCAATGAGGGGTCATAACCTATGTTTTGGAAGCAAAAAGTGAAACTATAAAAAAATGAATAGCGTTTTTCTTATAGGTAAAAGGTTAATACAATATAACCCACCCTAAATAGGACAGATAACGTGAATTCTCCCTACTGAAATTATGCAAATGTGACCCAGTTGTATTTTGCTTAGTTTTGAAATTGACCAATGAAATTGACGGAAGGCTTTATTTATCACTGATAAATATGAAAACAAAATATCAAGTGTTTTAAAGAGAACAAAACGGACGAGTCATATGATAATTCCCGATATTCACGAAAACAGTACAGATATCCTCTACTGAGTTGGCCCTGGTTATATAGCGTGCTTGTTTCTTTTGTCTGGAGGCTTCTCTTTGGGACATGTGGGATGATGTCCGACAAGAGGATTAGTATCATGTGGGGCTTAAATTATGTAAAGCAGAGGTAGCCGCATTCGTTAGACCACAATCAGTTACTCGTATAGTTTTAACCACGATCTCTTGGTGTCGTTTATTGTTAGCTTGTATCTGGCGAGATCAGCTGAGGAAAGTTGTGTTGTTTTATGATATACGCTGGATTGTTCCCTGATGTTTTGTGAAGGAGTGTTACGCTTGGTGTGGAAAGGAATGCTAGATCATTGGCATGACTGTGAATATCGTCTTTAAATTTAAGCAGGCGTTTCTGGTGGGAAGTACATCTAATTGAGGGGTTTTCATTTGGTCTTCGGGGGCGATATCTTGTATGCTGCAGTGCTGGTAAATGCGGCATTGGTGGTATGCATCTGTATCCCGACACATGAGAGCACGCCTGAAAATAAATCTGTCATTTGCAGAATGAGGTCCCCAGAGGATGAATTTGCTGATGCTATCCCATACAGTGGTCTAGAATTCCCCAATTTATCCTCTGGGCACCTCTTTCTGTTTACGAACGAGACCTTGGTTCAGATTGAAGTGCATGGAGGGTAAATTTGGTCAATTCTCGCTCCTTGGATCTCATTCTGAAGATGACAGTCTGCTTATTTTCATGCTTGCGTGAGAGTCGGGTTTGTATGTAGCAGAAGACTGAGCCGTGTGTGCAGTATCCCCATTATGGAGTTGGAATATTTCTTTCAGACGAATAAAGTAAGATCACTCAATAATGCTGATGACTATCAGTAGTGATGGTATTATTGCGTGAACTTACTTTATTCGTCTGAAAGAAATTTCGATATGTGTCTTGTGACAATGTCTAAATTCTGAAAAATTACAAATGTTGAAACTCGGGAAAATGGAATTTCATTCAAAAATCGCGATGATAAATGAAAATAGGGAAGCAACCCAAAGGTGCCGGTTGCCCTGGTTACCTTCCAACTATTGTTTAATACCCTCAATATAATAACTATACCAGATAAGATACCCTGCTAGACAAGCTTCAGTTTTCGATTGTCCGTAAACCAGTTGATATTCTTTCAGTCGTAACCAATTTGAATTGTGTACGCTGGCCTTATTGAAACAATAAATAATTTTAATGAGATTCTTCGCCTCGACTCTATTTGTCCTTTCCCTTGCCTTCTGGTAGCAGTTTAAAACATTCCTGCGCATTATGTAAGCATTGTTCAGTTAGTACTTGTGTCTGTTTGGAATTTTTGGCGTCATTTTGAAAATCTGCAAATTATAGGCTAAAATCAGTAAGTAGATTGGCAGGTTTAAACCAGTTTTGAAGCTTTTGTCCACCTATTATATGGTCAGGCAACAGAAATTATTATTATCCCTGGTGGGTGAAGGTGTGAGATTGGGAAATCTCACGCGAGGGCAAGATATTTGGGCCAGACGCGAGGCTTGCCGCGTGTCTAATCCAAATATCTTGTCCCGAGGGTGAGATTTCCCCATCCCACACCCGCCCCCATCAGGGATAATTTTTCTCCCCACCAAAACATTCTGACGTCATCAAAAGTAATTCAGGGGCACGTGCAGCTATATCGAAAAATGTTGTTGTCCATTTCTGAAAAAAGCGCACAAAAGTTCTGTTTTTACCACAGGTATATCTCATAAAATGAAATCCCAACGCCGGCAAGATAGGGGTTAAAACTCTGTAGCGAAATGAACATTGACATATTCCGATGACGTCATATTGTGAATGTATTTGCATAACTTTTCGACGGGAATTTCGTGCAACTCGCTACACTCATAATGGCGTTCATCCAAAAATTCATATACAAGAGTCAAGTGTCAATTGGTTTTGCGGTCTGTGTTTTTATTTCTATTTTCTTCGACAAACGTCCGTCTGCTAATATTTCCGAAACGTGACACAATGTTGTTTGTTTTCAGAAGAACGTGCGATGATTCAATGGTCCTACGCAAGTTAAATATACTAATAAGCCGGTCACGTGGGTCATGTGGGAAAGATATCTATCTCACGTGGTCTTCTCACACAGGAAACGCGTATCGTGTATAGGAAGTAGGGAAGAAAGTTATGACTGCATGGTATGTCTAGTGAAGAAGGGCAAATAAAATAATATTTCAAAGAAACACATGTCTCAATTTAGTTTCGTGTCAGCTCGATTGTCCAGTAATGCCTGAATGCGATAAAAACAGCTCTCGGGTGATATTCTTTCCTCGATGCTTATTATCATTACCAAACAAAATGTTTTCTCAGCCTATAAACATCACATTATAGGGTAAGGATGGAGGGAATGGAGCGAGAAGAAAAACTATTAGCTCCATCGCTAAGGCAAAGGCTGAAGTCAAGCGTCCCTAATTTGTTTCTGTTGTTGTTGTTGTTGTTGAATGACATGAAAGGGGAGACTCTTTACTAGACCGCTAAAGAATATTTGCTTTAGCGGTTACGCAAGCCCCCACTCTTCCTGTTGGGAGCTATTTGTTTTTGCGACAATCACTCCATCAGAGGTGTCTTAGAGGTCACCGAAGACACAAATTCTGAGAACTTTTCGGGATGTTGTTCAAAGAAAGACAAACATAAAAATACAATATTTGATTTATAATCTTTACAATTGTACCACGACAACAAAAACAATAACATTAACAACACTAGTTCATTTAGAATAACACAAACCACAACAAACCTGTTCATAAATTATATCAGATGTTGCTCGCATTGAAGACGTATTAACTTTCTTCTCTAAAACAATTTGTTCCTCTCTGTATCCCATTTTCGGAGGCGTTACAGAAACTCAAATTGGTTCTGTCACGACAAACCTGGTCCGAAACTCTACATGTATAATTCGTCGACCCCATCTAACCGGAACTTCATCATGTGCAAATTGCGTGCCGAAAGACACATTAACTCGAATGCTTTTTATTATAACATCTAACAGATATAATTTAATGAAATATGTCACCTATTGCGATAAAACACTGAAAATATTTTCAGGGACGCCGCGAAGATTACTCGTTGGGCTGGGTGAGTGTACTCCTCATTTCTGATAGTGATCGCTCTAGTCTCGACTAATCCAACTACGATACACTAAATCACTCGCAGAGTGGAGATTCCACCCAAGTAATAATTGCAAATTTGTTGCCAAGCATAACCAGCACAAGCAAAGTTTCAGCCAATGGACCTTCTGGTTAAACCAGGAGATCCATTGGCTGAAACATAGCTTGTGTCTTTTGTCGATATGTAGAGAATTTGAAAGTTATAGCTTGGGTGATAACTCCACTCCGCGGGTGATTTAATTACAATCCACTCTCCACGTACTGTAGATGATTGAGATATGACGAAATTACCCACGACAAAATCAACCCCGACAAAATCCCTTTACAAGTATCAAGTATGACAAAATCACTTTCGCCGATTTATACACACAAAATATATCGTGCGATGTAAGTGCTGTATAACGCTATTGTGTTGTTTTGTCTTTAACCGGTTCCACAACATAGTTAACCCTCAGACACTGATGGCGAAAATATAAAATTCCACAATGCAACTAAAATTTAGCCGATTTAGTTGTTTGACAAAGCAACGTTCCCATCATGCAAGTCAATCAACCTTTGTCAAACATGATTGAAATCGAAATATTCGTAGCTGCATGATGGGAAAAAATTGTGACTTGAAAATTTGATTTTTAGACATAAAAGAGTTAAAGATTTATATTTTTAACTTGACTAATTTGTAAATATATATATACTTTTCAACTCATTTGTCCATTAATTGAAAATGTGCTGGTGTCTATCGTCCCAGGCAAAGTGTCTATCAGCAGATGTGTATCAGAGAAAGGATTGTCCCAGGGAGGGGTTTTGCCGGGGAGGAATTGTGAGGAGGGATTTTGTCGAGGCATTATTATTAGTCAAACGGGATTATAATTAAAAATCCCAGACTTTTTAGAAATTTACTTGTAGATAAATATCATACCTATATATAGTTGTCGTAGATACGCGGAGGTACTAAATTCTTGTTCCAGTAAAAGTTACCGTACTCCAAACTGATGATACTGGGCCCCCCATAGCCCGAATCGGATGACGTTGTCCTCCATTTGTATGAGCGACTGTGTGTGTGACTAAAGTCGAACGATCAAATCTGGAGCCAATACTATAAAAACTAGTATTTTTTGCCTATTAATATAACTGACTGAATTGAATGATTAGTATTTTAAAAGATATGGCAATTTGCCAACGATTTGAAAATGCTAATGATTCAATTTAACCCATTTACGGTCATAACTAGATGTTTTATAGTATTCACTCCCGGTGTCATCAGAAAGTACATAATTACTAGCAAGAGCGAATTGATATCTAAGTCTCCAAACAAGAAGAACATGTCACTGTTGAAATGATCAAATGGAGAGGTGACACCTCCACTTCCTTATTTGTACTTTCTGATATTCTAGTATTATTTACTGCTTTGATAAAAACACCGATTACAAATGAAACCTTCAAATACTTTTAGTAACTGTATGAAAATTGTTGATAATATTGATTCCACCCAATTTTACGAAATGTCACAGAAACGTTTAAATTCTCCATATCTTGTAATGGAAGATATACCATGGAAACGAAGCACCGGTCTCAATTTGTTCTCCCGTCGGCTCGATCGTCCCGTAATACCCGAATACGAAATATTTTGACTACAAGGTTCACAGTTAACATTCTTTCATCTGATGCTTAATTTGGTTATCGGACACTAATCTTGTAATGCTACTTTTATGATATTCGGAATTTATTTTCTACTGACACTGTGTGATTTCTAATTAAAACTTTCCTCCTTAAAGAAAATCCTTTCCTGAATCTCGATGAGAGTCTGTGTTTCATTTCTCTGATACTTTTTGTTGACGCTCTCGTTGCCGATCTTCTGAAAGATGATGGAGGAGAAGATTTGTTGGTGGGAACTGCTTTTGTATTCGAATCTGTTGTTTGTACCATTTGCTCTTGCTGTTTTAATACAGTGTGTTGTGGTTTGTTCTGACCTGAGAATGACTCCAACATTTCTTTTCAATTTTCGTGCAGTCGCCGTGGACCTTGTCTCATATTGTTTGTGTTTATATTCTTTTTGTGAAGTATTGGCTGACGAAATACTTTTACTGTGGGAAGAACAGCTTGACAAATTGACAACAGCAGTCTGTTTTTTCAATTTATTGCAAACAAATCGCGTTACTTTTATCGCCGCAATCATTACTATGCGTGCCATTATTACTGTTTGAATCTGCAAATATTAAAAATGAAATATTGTACGACCTCTTTTCAATGGGATTCATTAAACATCATAGAGATGAGCAAAAACGCAGAAAGAAATACAAATAAATTCCGATTGAAGACGGGTATAAACCCTAGAATTTCTCCACAAGACAGATCTCGTCTCTATAGTGTTCCAATAATTCTATGCTTTATATTTGCCTTTTGTGGCTTTGAACAATATTTCAACATTTTTGTTACTCCGATCTGCAAAAGGTATAGAGAAAGGCAACATGACATCGCGGTATATTTTGTAACTGGATATATCAGCAGACTATAGGCTTAAATAAGATGCTTCTACTGAGAAATTACGCATTAGATGCAATGGGCAGGAAGTTGGAAAATGCTCCTGGATACCCGACTCCAGGACGTGAATAAATTTAGTGATTCCGGGTAAAAAGGAAATGACCAGAAGGAAACAATCAGGAAAAATAGGAAGTAATCCTCATCGTTTTATGGACATTACAAATTCTTCCATCTCATAGGTATCACTCTCCAATTTACTACAAACATGTGAGAATAATGACTAGAAACTGGAATACACGAAGAGCGTAGGCCGTGTAGGTAATTTCTACAGAGATGTACTTAGTTCTTGTAAATCTACATCGTGGATAAATATTTTATATGCAAAATACGGTAATCATTTGGAATAATAAGTACAGTTTAGGAATACTTACAGCAACTAAGGAAAATTCTTTGCTCACTAGCAAATTGTCAGCTCTCGTGTCTTGGATGTACAATTTCAAATGGAATGTGACCAGATGAATGAAAGGATGAATGGAATGTTTGTGTGGCCAGATCGGAGAAAACTTGTCATTTATAACTAATAGATTTGTTTGTACAACGCGACAGTGTTTTTATTGTTGGGACCAATTGTCTTTGTGTGAGAGTTTTATAAGTCTGGTAACGAATACTTAAACCAGTGTTAGGTATGTTCAGCATCAAAGTAATCAGGCTCAACTGATTTTCAATCACTACACAATCATTGTTGTGTGTTTATAATTGGCTAACTTTATCAAAAGGAAAAGTAAAATAAAGTTAAATTCGCCATCGCACAACATTATATTCTGGCTCGCGACCATGGTGGGACTCAAACCTGTACCATCGCCAAGCTGGAACCGAATAGAGCCCACTCTCTAATAGTCTTAATGGCGTTGAGGGATTGATTTTTTACAATCTATCACTCCAACGTAAACTGCCTAGAATTCTAACCGCGTGCATACCCCCTCAGACCCCATTTGAGGAAATAGGAAAGCTAGGCCTGTGTGATCCAAGCGAAATAAAATAAGGTTAACCGGGTCGCAAGTGATTTATTCATTCAATAAAGTTATTTGGGTTGCAAGAGATTTCAATTCCACATCGTCCCTGTGCGCCTTTGGCGCGCTGAAACTTTTCGTTCATTTAGGAAACGATCACATCTCAGAACTAGATAGGTTTGAAATTCAGAAACTTCGCAATGCTCACACAACTTTAACTAGTTATCATACTTAAAACTGTTTTTCATTTTTTTTTTATTCAGAAGAAATAATGTAATGTACAAATATAAATATGTAATTACATACAGGAACACAAGTGGTACAAAAATATATAATTACATGTGTGCAAAATTCTACATGCGTACAGCTGCAGTTTATCGCATTTCCATGATCTGGCCACGCTTATCAGTTTTAGTTTAAGCAATATTTATTTCCAGTTGTAGTGCAAATATATTAATACATAACTACTATTTGTGGATCCGACTGTAAGCTTTAAGATTATTTGATGTCGTTTCCACATACAAAGAGGTCTTTGGGTGGTCTGCTTATATTTTTTAGATGTTTAGGAAACAGAAGTGGAAAGCTATTGAAAGCTACTGGAGGTAACATATTGAAAGAATATTGTAGCAAAAGAAGTCTTACTTGGGTGGAGGGGGGGGGGGGGGGGTACAAAAATTAAAGGAAAAAGGAAAGTGTTTTGAGAAGTTCCCATCTTGTGTGAATTAATCGGGAATTTTTTTCTGAATACATGTGAAGGAAGTATATAATAACACGCTCTCCGGCGGTTGATTTCTTTCGGTTCTCAGGTGAGAAGGCCTTGGTAACCCCTGTGCTCCTAACTGTCTCTCTATTCCCGCGCTTCTTCTCTGCCCCATCACTCGGAGACGAACTGCCTGATGACATCCCGTGCCCTATTCTTCCCAATCTCACCGATTAGCATAGTAACCCTCTTCTTTGTATCACTCACTAACCACATGTCCTCTATTCTCCCATCCCACTTCCCCAGTATAATAGTAATAATAATAATGACACTTTGGCCGACCGCGGATTTGGCGCGGTTCTCATGTGAGAAGGCCTTGGTTACCCCTGTTCTCCCTGCTGCCTCCCTATTCCCACGCTCCTCTCCTCCCAACACTCGGAGACGAACTGCTTGATGGCATCCCGTGCCCCCATTCTTCTGAATCTCTCCGATAATCATATTAACCTCCCCTTTGCATCACTCTCTAACCACATGTCCTTCATTCTTCCACCCAATTTCCCCATTATACTCCTTGTGAATCTTATTATGTTAGACTGCTATTTTGGGCATTCCAGTAGAAAGTGTTCCAGGGCCTCCATTACGTCTAAATTACAATCTGGCGCTCCTCTTCACTGTTTTTCCCAATTTCCCCCTTCAGCTCCAGGGACCGCGATCTCACCTTGAATAGCAGTGTTCCTCAAGGGTGCCATCAAGGTACTCTTCAAAGAATGGCTTCTCTTTATCACGCAGACCACCCAAAGACCTCTTTGATTTGACCCCCTGCGGTTACCAACGTCCATGACTCTTTCTCTGACGATTCGTTTACCCCAGGTTGTCCCTACTTCTAAGTCTGAGATTTTAGTGAGGTGCTGTCTATTCACACTCCCACTTGAACCATCCATTCTGTCTTTGTATTTGAATTCCAAATATTCTGGAACATTACTTACACCATCGGCTGACGGGAGATGTACCAAATAGTTAAGATAACATAGTTTTCAATAAGTCTATCCTGTCCTTGATCCTCATCCACCGAAGCTCCCACTCCCATGATTGCATCTAGTGCTGCGGCATTACTCGACCCCATTATCCATCGGCCTGTATTTTTTTTTGCAGAATTTCCATGCTCTCTGAAGCCGTTTGCTTTAGAGGTACCACTTCCGTACCAAATGTTATACTTGGTAGACCCACCATTTCCCAAATGGTTTACCCACGAAAACCTTGTCGAAACTGTTCCTCCTTGGCGAGCGATCCTTTCCTCCGAATCCCCCCCCCCCCCACCAGCTCCAGCCTTACTTTGGGTTGGGGGGGGGGGGGGTGGTTATAAAAATTAAAGGAAAAATATGTACTTCTAATTCACAGTATCGAAGAGGGTGGGGGATAAGAAAGTGATGGATAATTACAGAGGCACGGACGTAACTAACAAAAATGTTTTAGGTGTGGGTTGTCGGTACCGTCCGACTGTAATTGCAGCTTCTGTTAGGGTGACATAATCCTTATGTTGAGCATCCTTAGTATGTATTGGGGACAAACAAATCCTGTACAGGCCCACGTGTGTGTAACCGTGGTCCCTTGATGAAGAATTTGTTTCCGTAGAGGGTCCATTGAAGGAACTCGAGAGGTCGAAAGAAAGCTGCGAGCATGATGTTGGAAACTTATGATTCGGGTTCGGATTATCTCTAGGTCGGTGTGAGTGAAGTAGGTGGACCTAATAGAATCCGACGATGCATCGATGGACTGGCGTTTGGTATGCAGTCCGGAAGGAGGTACAAACACCGGTTAATGTCGGTCCACGAACCATAATGTGCATAAGGTTTAGAACCCATGTGGGGTGTATCGTCAATTGTATTTGCAGCTGACTAGGTGTATTGTAAATTCGTGATATCTAGCCTGATTTCAGCAGTACTGATGTAAGGGGGCTTGTGACCAATGTAATTAGACTGTCATCGGGTTATTGTTATTTGTGACCGCTCAAATATTACGTAGGCCTGGGATCACACCTGTATTTAGAGCCCTTGTAGTTGGCAAGAAGGAACCCATAAAGTTGTTACAAATCGCTACTGTAAGTATAGGTGTGCAGACAGAGGTCACTGGGGGTGTCGGTCAGAGCCGGGTTGGTGGGGCCACCGATATTGGGCTTGAAGTTTGTAAACAGTGTTCTATGATGTATGGGGACTGTCGCTCGATGGGATATGGAGAGGTATGTGCAAACTGTCAGGAAATCCTCCGCCTACTTGAGACAAGTGTTAAGTTTGAGGGGGAGATTGCTGAGCTGAAGGAAAAACTTGATAGGGCGGGGCTGTCTGGAGTTACGCCTGTGAAAGTAGCTTTCCGAGAAGGATGGAAGGTTGTCGGTGGTTCCAAGAGGAAACATGGGGGTAGAACCTTTGATGTGAATGAGGTAGGTGATGAGGTGGGGGCTGCTAGAATAGTACGTAGGACAGATGAGGGGGGCCCAGGCCGGAGCAATGCTGTAAAGCGTTTGGCGTGGACTATCAAAAGTGGTAGGAAAGGGGGGGCAGAGAAGCAGGTAGATAGGGGTGTAAAGTCCAAAGGCAGTGGGGAGTGCAGCACCAGAAACAGATTTGATGTGCTCGATTCGGAAGAGACAGAGGAGGAGATGGAGGTAGTTGCAACAGATAGTAGCTTGGGGTCTAGGCCAGGAAAAAGGAGGAGGGATCCGGGAGAAGATCAGGGGAGTAGTCCAGGTAGTTCAGGGCCTGGAAAGAGACGGAGGGACAAGGATAGGAGTAATCCTAGGTCAAAGATACCGATACCGATATTGATTCCGAGTGGGGCTGTTGGAGAGGAAGAGGACGCTGTAAACAATAGGAGACTAGAGGAGATAAATAGGGCGAGGGCCAAAAGTAAGTTGGTGGTTGCGGGAAGTAGCATAGTTCGGGGGATCGACAAGGTTGTCTGTGGTCCGGACAGTAAAAATAGAACAGTTCTGTGCTTTCCGGGGGCTAAAGTGGAGGACCTGAGGGATAGAGTGGACGGTATTGTAGCTGGGTCGGGGCTTGATCCGGTAGTGGTATTACATGTGGGGTCCAATAACATCAGGGAGAGGAAATCAGTTCGTTTGGTGGACACATACAAGGACCTAATTAGTAAGCTACTTAGCAGGAATGCTCGGATCATCGTTTCAGGGGTGCTCCCCGTTATGGGTGGTGGGAATGAGAGGAACTCGCGGATTATGGCACTAAACGAGGAGCTGGAAGAGCACTGCAAAGACTTGGGAATACATTTCATTGACCACTGGGATTCATTCTGGGGACAAGGAGAGTTGTATGGGCGAGACGGATTGCATTTAAGTAGGATGGGTACAGACCTGTTGGGCCAAAAAATTTTACAGGTGGCTGGGCCTTTTTTGGAGAAAAGGGGAGTAGGGGACCACAGCCGATAAGCCAGAGGGGCACAAATTCTGGGAACATAGGAAGAACAACAAACATGCACAATACAGGGACATACCAGGGTTATAATAATGTGCCAGTGATGACAAAAAAACAAAGATTCATTAAGTTTGGGTACTGCAACATCCAGGGTCTGCACAAGAAAGTAAGCGAACTATCAACAATGATGGACGAAGGAGACTTCGATATAATGGGTCTAAGTGAGACGTGGATACGACGGGATGAGCGGGTTGATCAGATGAAGGGTTGCGTGTGGATAGGAGCTGGGCGAACTGAGGGTTAGAAACGGGGTGGGGGTGTTGGCATCTACGCTAAAGAGGAATTACAGCCCTCATTGATTACAGATCTCACAGAAGCAAGGACTCAGATTCCAGTATCCAACGAAATAGTCTGGGCAAAACTCAAGTTAGGAAGCAGGAGTGTTGCCGTTGGTGTTGTATACTTAGCAGTGGAGGGAAGTAAGCCCGAGTGGAATGATTCAATATATACAACTCTTAGATCAAATATCACAGAGCTTGGAAGCAGAGGGTTCAGTATTGTCCTAATGGGGGACTTCAATGGGCACATCGGGGATAAGGAGGAGGGCATACAGGGAGGTGATAGGAAAATTAACACGAATGGGGGGAAGATGTTGGACCTATCAAAAGAACTTGGTTTAAAGATCCTGAACAGGGATGCGAAATGTAAGGGTAAAAGGACCTGGGAGAGGAACGATAAGAAAACAATAATTGATTATATACTCACTGACATTGGCGTATGGAGGGAGGTTATAGATGTAGAAATAGATGACGAGGGAAAAAATGACTTGGGTAGTGATCACAACCTGATAACAGTAAAGATTATGGGCAAAAAGACGAATAGAGACAGAAATACCTTCAAGGAAGTTTGGGGACTAAAACAAGGAGCCGACTGGAAGCAGTTTCGGAAAAAAACTAAAACCAAATCTTGAATGTATACCTAGGGATGCAAATGTCCAGAGTATTTCAGATGGCATAGTAAATAGACTAACAGAGGCAGGGAAGGATTGTATAGGAAGGGTGAGGGTGCTAACGAGAGAGCTTGGATACAGGCTTAACGAGGGACTGAAAAAGGCTATAAAAGAAAGGAAGGTAAAATGCGCTGCTTACAGAAGACGTAGGAAGCTTAAAGGGGTGGATAACAATGACACGAAACTAATGAAAGGAGAATATGAACTGGCACGGAGAAAGGTGAATGAGATAAAGAATAATAATAGGAAGGAGCGCAATTGCAGTCTTGCCAGAACAATAAAGAAAACGGGGGGTTCGAGCTCAAACGTATTTTGGAACTGGGTAAATAAACGGGGGAAAAGTAGTGTGCAGAGTATCAAAGTGGATGGGGAAAGTACAGAAGATAAAGGCCGTATCGCTTCAGAGTTAGTAAAGCACTGGGAAAAGATAAACGATAGGCGATGGGGCAGTGGGTCCCCACCAAAAAGAAATACACTGGTGGAGGAGAACCTATCCAGTCGTGTATGTAGCGAAATAACGACAGAAGAAGTGCGGAACGTGGTCTCGAAATTAAAAAATGGTAAAGCGGGAGGGACTGATGAAATTCCGAACGAATTCCTCAAAAATGGAGGGGAGACACTTATTGAGGTCCTGACAAACCTTTTCAACCTGCCTCTGCGAAAGCAAGAGGTCCCCAGAGAGTGGAGGGAAAGTAAGGTGTCGTTCATACACAAAAAGGGGGATAAGGAAGTTCTAGATAACTATAGGGGGATATCAGTTAGTAGTAGCATCGGAAAAGTATTCTGTAAGGTCATATACGGTAGACTAGAGGAAGTTATTGAAGAGAAAGGTTTTTTAGGAGAAATTCAAAATGGTTTCAGGAAAGGATGAAGAGTCACTGATCACCTATTTACACTCACCCAGCTGATAGAATCAACAAAGGCTGAAAAGAAAAAGATGTTTCTGGCATTTCTAGATGTGAAAAAAGCGTACGACCGAGTGTGGAGGGAAGGTATGTGGCGAAAGCTCGAGGGCATCGGACTGGGGGTGACTTTGTGGGAATCATGAAAGCACTGTATACAGATGTGCAAAGCCAACTCAGTCTAGAGAGTATCACTACAAAACGAGCCCCTATGGATATAGGCCTCAAGCAGGGGTGTATCTTTTCACCGATTTTGTTTGCATTGCATGTTAAAGATTTAGGGGACGAACCAATTCAGAGTGCGGAGGGGGTAAATGTTGGAGACATAAAGACACCAGGCTTATTCTTTGCGGACGAAATGGTGTTAATGTCTAGAACTGAACAGGGGCTAGAGAAACTGCTGGAAATTGTTGGTAGATATGGGAAGACTTGGCGGCTCGAACTAAATGAAAATAAAAGCAAGGTAATACCCGTTGGACGCAAGGTAGATATGACGAAGAGATGGAGAGTGGGGGAGTTCTCAATCCCCGAAGGGGAAAGCAAACAAATCACTGTAGGAGAAACGGGAGAGTATGAGTATCTAGGGGTAAGCATAAATATAACGGGAAGAGGGGTGTACAGAAATTACTCAGCCAAACTGATTCTGAAGGGGAAAAGAATTCTGAACCAACTAAAACTTTTAGGGAAAAATAGTTTCAATAAGGTCTTTGTAGGGAAAACACTGTGGGAGAGGGTGGGTTTACCAAGTATAACGTATGGCACGGACGTGATTCCATTAAACCAAACCGTTATTAAAAAGTTGGAAAGTACTCAGAATGATGCCGGCAGATGGATAACAGGGTCGAGTAATGCTGCAGCTTTGGAAGCAGTAAGGGGGGAGCTTGGGTGGATGAAAATCAAGGACAGGGTAGATTTGGGAAAACTGTGTTACTTTAACTACTTGAGAAACCTGCCTGACAACCGGTGGTGCAAATTGATGCTCGATACCATTTGGAATTCTAATATAGAAACGGGGTGGTCAAAACATGTGAGGGAACTAATGGACAATTACTCTATAGAGGTCACAAACATAGAAGTAGGAATGAAAGAAGGCAAAAGGTTTGTCAAAGAGAGAGTCATGGAAGATTGCAATCGAAACTGGCGAGTAGGGGTTAGCGTGAAAAGATCACTGCAGGGGTTACAATATCAAGAAAAGCCAGCTTTTAAGAAGTACCTAGATGGCACCTTTGGAGGGTCACTGTTGTTCAAACTGAGATCAAGATCACTGGAGCTTCGGGGAGATGGGGAAAAGGGATGCCAAATGTGCCACTCTGGAGTAGTGGAGACCCTGGAACATTTTCTCTTGGAATGCCCACAGTATATACCTCATAGAATAAAATTTACTGGAAGAATAATGCAGAAGTGGGGTGAAGAAACAAAGGATAGATGGCTGAAGGGGGGCACGAGGGAGAGGGTAGGAATGCTTATTGAAGAAATTGAAAAAGAGGAAGTGAGGGACACTATTAAGCAGTTTATATCTGAATGCTGGGAGGAGAGGAGGGGAAGAGGGGGTGGGGTGCAGGGGGAATGATGGCCTTCTCTTATGAGGACCGCGACAAATCAGCGGCTGGCCAAAGAGTTATTATTATTATTATTATTATTATTATTACTGACTATAGTCATCAGCTCGGTCAGGGCGGGAAGGCTATATAGAAATAGCAGACATATTTGTGTGCCCTGTTTATGGAGAGTTGGGAAGTAGAAGGCTGAGTCGGATCTCAGCTGGTGAAGACCGATTCGCGTGGAGAATGTTTACTGCACATCCCTAATTTGTTTTGGGGGGCTTGGGAATGCATCAGGATATTTGTATTGAGTAAGCCCTGGACAGACAGCGTGGTTGTTGCTTTTGTCTTGAGGTTTCTCTTTGGGACATTTGGGATGATGTCAGGCGAGAGGATTAGTATAGGCCACAATCAAGTTGATCGTATAGTTTTAACCACAATCTCTTGGTGTCGTTTATTGTTAGCTTGTATCTAGCGA
This sequence comes from Pictodentalium vernedei, assembly GCA_031216915.1. NCBI lineage: Eukaryota > Metazoa > Mollusca > Scaphopoda > Dentaliida > Dentaliidae > Pictodentalium > Pictodentalium vernedei. The sequence continues at coordinate 131,577,890 of CM062297.1, forward strand.
GATCAGCTGAGGAAAGTTGCTTTTTGATATAAGCTGGGTTGTTCCCTGGTGTATTGTGAAGGAGTGTTGCGCGTGGTGTGGAAAGGCATGCTAGATCATCGGCATGACTGTGAATATCGTCTTTACATTTAAGCAGGCGTTTGTGGTGCGATATGCATCTGATTGAGTGATTTTTATTTGTTCTTCGAGGAAGATATCTTGTATGTTGCACTGTTGGTAAATGCGACCCTCGTGGTATACATCTGTCTCCCGACACATGGCAGCAAGCTTGGAAATAAACAATCTGACATTTGCAGAATGAGGCCCACAGAGGATGAATGTACTGATGCTATCCCATACAGTGGTCTAGAGTCCCCCAATTTATCCTCTGTGTACCTCTTTCTGTTTAAGCCCGAGATCTTGATCCAGATTGAGGTTCACGGGGGTAAATTGGGTAATGCTACCCTTCAAATGCAGGGTAGCATCACAAAATCACCCTCTGGGGACCTCATTTAGCAGATGACAGTCTGCTTATTTCAGGCTTGCGTGAGTATTTAGCAGTCTGAGTCTGAAGTGCGTCCGTGTGTGCAGCATTTCCATTGTGGAGTTGGGATACATATAGTCTGTGGCTGTGGTCATTTTTGTAATCCCTAATTCACGGACTGGGATAATTTACAAGATGGGACTCTAAAACTGGAATCTGAAAAGTTGATAGGTCGACTTATTTTCGATTACGAGCTTATTCCTGGGCCAGTACAGTAAGGCTACAAGATTTTCTGTTTGTTTAACTGAATTCTACTCATGCGTGACAGAACCAACTGTGTTCAACTTTAGTTAGATGTAGGCGTGGGTGCTTAAGACTAGCATTTGTTCTAATGGCCATACAAGGCCACTTTAGGAACCCCAAACATTCATTTGCACAATGCAACTTTTCCATAACATAGAGCCCCAAAATTGTCTCTAATATAGGACTACACATGCTATAAAGTCTGAGATTAGCTCATGGAACATGGAATGTTAATTTGGGGTATGTGGGGTTCAGCCATAAATGCAATGTATATTTCCTCAAGGGAAGCGGGTAAAGCGGATAATGACCACAGGGTCCTAGATAAGATTAAACAAGAACCCAAACCCCCCACAACAGCCTTCCAAGTACCTTGTTCGCCTCGCCCCCCCCCCCGCCCCACCCCCACACACTTTCTAAAAGAAACTGCTAGGGCCATTATTGAATTTATATACAGTATGTTGATCATAAAAGTTGTTTTTTGCGATTGAATCACTATTTGATAATGAGACAGGTACACTTACAGACACTTACAGCAGTGGGTGATTTTCTTGAATAAAATACTGCTATTTAAAGCTCATATCATGAAACACACAAATGAGAGTAGCATCTCACTGGTTCTCGCATTTTCTCTTTGACGGCTGAGATTCTACAGTATTGTGGCTGAAAGACGGACAGAGTATTTCGACTCTGTGGCGATAAAGTTCAAATACTCAGTCGGCTCTCTCATCATAGTAAGTGTATTGACCAAGAGGGTTGATGATCCGAAGAGCTCCTGATAAACCAAGAGATTAGCTCTTGGAACACGGAATGTTAATTTGGGGTATGTGGGGTTTAGGCATAACTACAATGTATATTTCCTCAAGGGAAGCGGGTGAAGGGGATAATGATCACAGGGTCCTAGTTAAGACTAAACAAGATCCCAAAGACCCCACAACAGCCTCCCAGGTACCTTGTTCGCCTAGCCCCCCTCCCAACCCCACACACTTCCTCAAAGAAATTACTAGGGCATCCCCATTATAGAATTTATATACACTACGGTGATCATAAAAGTTGTTTTTGCGATTGAATCACTATTTGTTAATGAGACAGGTACACTTACAGCAGTGGGTGATTTTCTTGAATAATATGCTGCTATGTAAAGCACATATCAAGAAAATTCAAATGAGAGTAGCATCTCTCTGGTTCTCGCATTTTCTCTTTGACGGTTGAGATTCTACAGTATTGTGGCTGAAAGACGGACAGAGTATTTCGACTCTGTTGCGATAAAGTTCAAATACTCAGTCGACTTCTCTCATCATGCCTTAGAGGTCACAGAAGGCCATACCCTCCCGTCAGGGTCCATTTGTTTTCGAGGCCACCATTCCACCCTGGAGAGAGACCGATTGCGAGATATCGAGGCTCCCATTCCTGACTACGAACGACAGGAAGCCGCAAATCCTGAGGTCTTTTCTGGATTTGGTATATAGAAAGACAGACACATATAAAAAACAATAATATTTGATTTATTATATATGCAATTCTACCACAACAAGAAAAAATATAATACTATAAACAATGAAGCACTAATTAATTTAGAATAACAAAACACAACAAAACTACTCATAAATTGTATAAGATGTTGTTCGCATTGAACACACATTTACTTTTTTTCTCTGAAACATTTGTTCCGCAAAGAGGATTACATATTTCGGTTACAATACAGCGATTTAAGAATGAGCTGACAGAAATCTCATTTTCGCAGGCAATACGGAAACTCAATTGCTTCAGTCAGTTGCGTTCACAACAACCTCGGTCTGATACTCTGCATATTTGATTTATTTGTCGCCACGTCTCCAACCCCATCATGTAATAAAAAACGAAGATATTTTCAAAGGCGCCGCGAAGATTACTGGGTGTGATGGGGGAGCGTACTCAGAGGCGGCGGAGCCAGGGGTACCGGGTACCGGGAACAGATATGTTTCGCATTTGCATAATGAGTTAAAATTGTCGCACACAAACGTGTCAAAAATCAGGCATTTCTGTAATATTATTTGCAAATCCAAACAACATTTAGCCAAAGAATCCTACTTTCGGTCGCTTAGGTCCGTTTCTTGTAATTCAATTATCTTCCGGCCCGAAGGTTGGCCTTCTACCGATTTGTACACACAAACTATATCGTACGATGTAAGTGCTGTATAACTTTATTGTTTTGTGTTGTCTTTAACCGAATCCTCAACATAGTTAACCCTCAGAGAACGAAGGAGAAAACATAAAATTCCACAATGCAGCTAAGAATTAAGCCAATTTAGTTCTTTGACAAGCATCTTTCTCATCATGCAACTCAATCAACCCTTGTCAAACATGATTGAATTAGATATATTCCTAGCCAAAAAATGGGAAAACTTTGTGACTTGAAAATTTCATTTTTAGACATAAAAGAGCTAAAGCTTTATATTTTTAAGTTGAATAATTTGAATTTTTTTTTTTTCAGTTCACATGTCCATTAAATGAAAATGTGCTGCTAGTGTTCGTCCCATGCAAAGTGTTTATCGGCAGATTTGTATTAGAAAAAAAGATTGTCCCAGGGAGGGGTTTTGCCAGGGGGGGATTGTGAGGAGGGATTTAGTCGAGGCATTATGTCGTGGGGAATTTTGATGGTATCCCTGATGATGTAATTGGAAAACTAGTCAATCGGGATGATAGTTAAAAAACCCAGACTTTTTAGAAATTTACTTGTGGATAAATATCATAACTATATATAGTTGTAGATACACGGACTTACTAATTTCTTGTTCAAATAAAAGGTACCGTATTCCAAACTGGCTATACTGGGCCTTCAACAACCTCAATCGGATGTTGTAAACCTCCATGAGTGAGAGTCTGTGTGACTAAAGTCTCAGTGTCATGTCTGGAGCCATTACCATAAAAGTTTTACAATTATATTTTCTAGAATTCTCCCTAATAATATTTGCCAACCATTTGAAAATGCTACTGGCTTGTTTTAACCCTTTTAAAGTCATAACTACAAAAATTTAATTCTAGAAAATACAATTGTAAACGTTTTATTGTATTCACAACAGTCTTCAAAACCTTCAAATGCTTTTAGTAACTGTGTGAAAATCGTTGATAATATTGATTCCACCAAATTTTACGAAATGTCACACAAACGTTTAAATTCTCCATATCAGGTAATGGAAGATATACCATGGAAACGAACAACAAGCAAAATATTATTTCAGTGAAGCACCGGTCTCAATTTGTTCTCGCGTCAGCTCGATCGTCCCCTAATACCCGAATACGAAATAGTTTGACTACAATGTTCACTGTTAACATTCTTTCATCTGATGCTTAATTTGATTTTCGGACACTAATCTTGTAAAGTTACTTTTATGATGTTTGGAACTTCCTTTCTACTGACACTGTGTGATTTCTAATTAAAACTTTCCTCCTTAAAGAAAATCCTTTCCTGAATCTCGACGAGAGTCTGTGTTTCATTTCTCTTATACTTTTTGTTGATGCTCTCGTTGCTGATCTTCTGAAAGAAGGTGGAGGAGAAGATTTGTTGGTGGGAACTGCTTTTGTACTCGAATCTCTTAATTGTACCATATGCTCGTGCTGTTTTAATACAGTCTGTTGCGGTTTGTTCTGACCTGAGAATGACCCACATGTCGTCATTAAGTTTGATACTCCAACATTTCTTTTCAATTTTCGTGCTGTCGCCGTGGACCTTGTCTCATCTTGTTTGTGTTTACATTCTTTTTGTGAGGTATTGGCTGACGAAATACTTTTACTGTGGGAAGAACAGCTTGACAAATTGACAACAGCAGTCTGTTTTTTCAATTTATTGCAAACAAATCGCTTTAATTTTACCGCCGCAATCTTTACTATGCGTACCATTATTACTGTTTGAATCTGCAAATATAAAAAATGAAATATTTTACGACTCGTTTCAATAGGATTCATGAAACATCACAGAGATGAGCAAAAACGCAGAAAAAAATCCAAATAAACTCCTATTGAAGGCGGGTATAAACACTAGAATTTGTCCACAATACAGATCTCATCTCTATACTGTTCCATTAATATATTTATATATGCCTTTTGTGGCTTTGAACAATATTTCAACAATTTTGTTACTCCGATCAGTAAAATGTATAGAGAAAGGCAACATGACATCGCGGTATTTTTTGTAACTGGATATAGCAGCAGACTATAGGCTTCAATAAGATGCTTCTACTGAGAAATTACGCATCAGATGCAATGGACAGGAAGTTGGATACCCGACTCCATTACGTGAACAAATTTAGTGATTCCGGGTAAAAAGGAAATGTCCAGAAGGAAGCAATCAGGAAAAATGGGAATTAATCCTCATCGTTTTGTGGACATTACAAATTCTTCCATCTCATAGGTATCACTCTCCAATTTACTACAAACATGTGAGAATAATTACTAGAAACCGGAATACACGAAAAGCGTAGACCGTGTAGGTAATTTCTACAGAGATGTACTTAGTTCTTGTAAATCTGCATCGTGGATAAATATTTTATATGCGAAATACGGTAACCATTTGGAATAATAAGTACAGTTTAGGAATACTTACAGCAATTAAGAAAATTTCTCTGCTTACTAGCAAATTTTCAGCTCTCGCGTCTTGGATGTACAATTTCAAATGGAATGTGACCAGATGAATGAAAGGATGAATGGAATGTTTGTGTGGCCAGATCGGAGAAAATTTGTCATTTATAACTAATAGATTTGTTTGTACAACGCGACAGTGTTTTTATAGTTGGGACCAATTGTCTTTGTGTAGGAGTTTTATAAATCTAGTAAAGAATACTTAAATCAGTGTTAGATATGTTCAGCATCAAAGTAATCAGGCGCAACTGATTTTCAATCACCACACAATCATTGTTGTGTTTTTATATTTGGCTAACTTTATCAAAAGGAAAAGTAAAACAAAGTTAAATTTGCCATCTCACAACATTATATTCTGGCTCGCCATATTGGTGGGACTCAAACCTATACCATCGCCAAGCTGGAACCGAATAGAGCCCAGTCTCTAATAGTCTTAATGGCGCTGAGTGTTTGATTATAAACTGCCAGGAATTCTAACCGCGTGCATACCCCCTCAGACCCCATTTGAGGAAATAGGAAAGCTAGGCCTGTTTGATCCAATTGAAATAAAATAAGGTTAACTGGGTCGCAAGGGAATTGTAAATTCCACATCGTCCCTGCGCGCCTTGTGTGCGCTAAAACCTTTCATTCTTTCAATAAAGTTATTTGGGTTGCATGAGGCACTCGCGGTATGCATCTCTCTCCCGACACATGGCAGCACGCCTGGAAATAAACAATCTGACATTTGCAGAATGAGGCTCACAGACGATGAATTTACTGATGCTATCCCATACAGAGGTCTAGAGTCCCCCAAATGTATCCCCTGGGTACCTCTTTCTGTGTAAGCCTGAGACCTTGATCTAGATTGAGGTTCACGGGGGTAAATTTGGTAATGCTACCCTTCTATGTAGGGTAGCATCACAAAATCACCCTCTAGGGGCCTCATTCAGCAGACGACAGTCTGCTTATTTTCAGGCTTGCGTGAGAGTCGGGGTTGTATTTAGCAGTCTGAGTCAGAAGTGCGTCCGTATGCGCAGCATCCCCATTGTGGAGTTGGGATATATATAGTCATCAGTAGTGATGGCTTTTTCTAAGGGTTAATTATCTGTCTTTTATTGACTGGAGTTTAACGACACTTTCAACAACCAGGATTACCCTGTGTCGGACAGTGTTAGGGGCGAGGGTTCCTGGTTAGAAACACCGAGCAACGGGGAGCAACTATCAGATTCTGCAACGTACTAACTCCACAGATACAGGTTTAGCATTGGGTGAAGACAGGAGCACTATCGACGTAAGTACGCCTTAGTACACAGGGCCATCGCGACCCCACGTGGGCAATAGGGATGAAGTGTCTTGCTCAAGGAGACAAGGACACAAGGCAGTTAAGAGTTAATTATCATTAAAACATTAAAATAATTAATATAGTGGCGTTTCTACTTGCAAAAATAGTCTAAGAAACTCTCAATTTGAATTCAAGCAGTCCATTGTCTGAAATCTGCGATGCACGAAGCCTTAACAAATCAGCTGCATGTGCATCCGTAACTTACAGACCGGACAGTTGAAAAAATAAAAACAATTTCAACAATATCATATCACGCGTCCCCCTCCATCGTCCCCTATACCCCCCCCCCCCCCCCCCTGGAACGAGCTCGTTCCAATGAGAGGTCACATGATATGGTTTTGTTAAAATGTTTTGACGCATTTGAAAAAAAAGTTATTAAAATAAAAAAAAGTTATATCATGTGCGCTGGGTAAGGGATTCTTTTTCGTTGTAACAACTTATCAGCTTGGCTGTGGTAATTTTTGTAATCCCTAAGTCACGGACTGTGCTAATCTAGAAGGATAGGGCTCTAAAACTGGAATCTGAAAAGTTGGTAGGTCAACTTATTTTCGATTACGAGCTTATTCCTGGGCCAGTACAGTCAGGCTACAAGATTTTCTGTTTGTTTAACTGAATTCTACTCATGCGTGACAAAAACCAACTGTGTTCAACTTTAGTTAGATGTAGGCGTGGGAGCTTAAGACTAGCATTTGTTCTAATGGCCATACAAGGCCACTTGAGGAACCCCAAACATTCATTTGCACAATGCAACTTTTACATAACATAGAGCCCCAAAATTGTCTCTAATATAGGACTACACATGCTATAAAGTCTGAGATTAGCTCTTCGAACACGGAATGTTAATTTGGGGTATGTGGGGTTTAGGCATAACTACAATGTATATTTCCTCAAGGGAAGCGGGTGAAGGGGATAATGACCACAGGGTGCTAGTTAAGACTAAACAAGATCCCAAAGACCCCACAACAGCCTCCCAGATACCTTGTTCGCCTAGCCCCCCTCCCAATCCCACACACTTTCTCAAAGAAATTACTAGGGCACCCCCATTATAGAATTTATATACAGTACGGTGATCATAAAAGTTGTTTTTGCGATTGAATCACTATTTGTTAATGAGACAGGTACACTTACAGCAGTGGGTGATTTTCTTAAATAATATGCTGCTATGTAAAGCACATATCAAGAAAATTCAAATGAGAGTAGCATCTCTCTGGTTCTCGCATTTTCTCTTTGACGGTTGAGATTCTATAGTATTGTGGCTGAAAGACGGACAGAGTATTTGGACTCTGTTGCGATAAAGTTCAAATACTCAGTCGACTTCTCTCATCATAGTAGGTGTATTGAACAAGAGGGTTGATGATCTGAAGAGCTCCTGATAAACCTTACAACGGTTGGGGTCCAAAAGACACGTTTTTGTCAATATCCTGCATCAAATGATCCCTTTATTCCTAGTACTGTTCATTGTTATTTTCACCGGTTTTCCACGCAGTGCAAATGGCAATGGTAACAACCAAGTTTTTTTTTATTTTTATTTTAATCACTTAATGAGCCCATCAACAGCCTCACTCGACCAGTATATATATATAATTCATTAAAAGTTGAAGGACTTACTATATGTAAGTCCATCAATTCTTAATGAATTACATATAATAAATAAAATAAAATAAAACTCTTTGGCCAGCCGCTGAATTGTCGCGGTCCTCATAAGAGAAGGCCATCATTCCCCCTGCACCCCACCCCCTCTTCCCCTCCTCTCCTCCCAGCATTCAGATATAAACTGCTTAATAGTGTCCCTCACTTCCTCTTTTTCAATTTCTTCAATAAGCATTCCTACCCTCTCCCTCGTGTCCCCCTTCAGCCATCTATCCTTTGTTTCTTCACCCCACTTCTGCATTATTCTTCCAGTAAATTTTATTCTATGAGGTATATACTGTGGGCATTCCAAGAGAAAATGTTCCAGGGTCTCCACTACTCCAGAGTGGCACATTTGGCATCCCTTTTCCCCATCTCTCCCATTTTTTCCCCGAAGCTCCAGTGATCTTGATCTCAGTTTGAACAGCAGTGACCCTCCAAAGGTGCCATCTAGGTACTTCTCAAAAGCTGGCTTTTCTTTATATTGTAACCCCTGCAGTGATCTTTTCACGCTAACCCCTGCTCGCCAGTTTCGATTGCAATCTTCCATGACTCTCCCTTTGACAAACCTTTTGCCTTCTTTCATTCCTACTTCTATGTTTGTGACCTCTATAGAGTAATTGTCCATTAGTTCCCTCACATGTTTTGACCACCCCGTTTCTATATTAGAATTCCAAATGGTATCGAGCATCAATTTGCACCACCGGTTGTCAGGCAGGTTTCTCAAGTAGTTAAAGTAACACAGTTTTCCCAAATCTACCCTGTCCTTGATTTTCATCCACCCAACTTCCCCCCTTACTGCTTCCAAAGCTGCAGCATTACTCGACCCTGTTATCCATCTGCCGGCATCATTCTGAGTACTTTCCAACTTCTTAATAACGGTTTGGTTTAATGGAATCATGTCCGTGCCGTACGTTATACTTGGTAAACCTACCCTCTCCCACAGTGTTTTCCCCACAAAGACCTTGTTGAAACTATTTTTCCCTAAAAGTTTTAGTTGGTTCAGAATTCTTTTCCCCTTCAGAATAAGTTTGGCTGAGTAATTTCTGTACACCCCTCTTCCCGTTACATTTATTCTTACCCCTAGATACTCATACTCTCCCGTTTCTCCTACAGTGATTTGTTTGCTTTCCCCTTCGGGGATTGAGAACTCCCCCACTCTCCATCTCTTCGTCATATCTACCTTGCGTCCAACGGGTATTACCTTGCTTTTATTTTCATTTAGTTCGAGCGCCCAAGTGTTCCCATATCTACCAACAATTTCCAGAAATTTCTCTAGCCCCTGTTCAGTTCTAGACATTAACACCATGTCGTCCGCAAAGAATAAGCCTGGTATCTTTATGTCTCCAACATTTACCCCCTCCGCACTCTGAATTAGTTCGTCCCCTAAATCTTTAACATACAATGCAAACAAAATCGGTGAAAAGATACACCCCTGCTTGAGGCCTATATCCATAGGGACACGTTTTGTAGTTATACTCCCTAGACTGAGTTGGCTTTGCACATCTGTATACAGTGCTTTCGTGATTCCCACAAAGTCACCCCCAGTCCGATCCCCTCGAGCTTTCGCCACATACCTTACCTCCACACTCGGTCGTACGTTTTTTTCACATCTAGAAATGCCAGAAACATCTTTTTCTTTTCAGCCTTTGTTGATTCTATCAGTTGGGTGAGTGTAAATAGGTGATCAGTGACTCTTCGTCCTTTCCTGAAACCATTTTGAATTACTCCTAAAAAACCTTTCTCTTTAATAACTTCCTCTAGTCTACCGTATATGACCTTACAGAATACTTTTCCGATGTTACTACTAACTGATATCCCCCTATAGTTATCTAGAACTTCCTTATCCCCCTTTTTGTGTATGAACGACACCTTACTTTCCCTCCACTCTCTGGGGACCTCTTGCTTTCGCAGAGCCAGGTTGAAAAGGTTTGTCAGGACTTCAATAAGTGCCTCCCCTCCATTTTTGAGGAATTCGTTCGGAATTTCATCAGTCCCACCCGCTTTACCATTTTTTAATTTCGAGACCACGTTCCGCACTTCTTCTGCCGTTATTTCGCTACATACACGATTGGATAGGTTCTCCTCCACCAGTGTATTTCTTTTTCTTTTTGGTGGGGACCCACTGCCCCATCGCCTATCGTTTATCTTTTCCCAGTGCTTGACTAACTCTGAAGCGATACGGTCGTTATCTTCTGTACTTTCCCCATCCACTTTGATACTCTGCACACTACTTTTCCCCCGTTTATTTACCCAGTTCCAAAATACGTTTGAGATCGAACCCCCCGTTTTCTTTATTGTTCTGGCAAGACTGCAATTGCGCTCCTTCCTATTATTATTCTTTATCTCATTCACCTTTCTCCGTGCCAGTTCATATTCTCCTTTCATTAGTCTCGTGTCATTGTTATCCACCCCTTTAAGCTTCCTACTTCTTCTGTAAGCAGCGCATTTTACCTTCCTTTCTTTTATAGCCTTTTTCAGTCCCTCGTTAACCCTGTATCCAAGCTCTCTCGTTGGGACCCTCACCCTTCCTATACAATCCTTCCCTGCCTCTGTTAGGCTATTTACTATGCCATCTGAAATACTCTGGACATTTGCATCCCTAGGTATACATTCAAGATTTGGTTTTAGTTTTTTCCGAAACTGCTTCCAGTCGGCTCCTTGTTTTAGTCCCCAAACTTCCTTGAAGGTATTTCTGTCTCTATTCGTCTTTTTGCCCATAATCTTAACTGTTATCAGGTTGTGATCACTACCCAAGTCATTTTTTCCCTCGTCATCTATTTCTACATCTATAACCTCCCTCCATACGGTAATGTCAGTGAGTATATAATCAATTATTGTTTTCTTATCGTTCCTCTCCCAGGTCCATTTACCCTTACATTTCGCATCCCTGTTCAGGATCTTTAAACCAAGTTCTTTTGATAGGTCCAACATCTTCCTGCCATTCGTGTTAATTTTCCTATCACCTCCCTGTATGCCCTCCTCCTTATCCCCGATGTGCCCATTGAAGTCCCCAATTAGGACAATACTGAACCCTCTGCTTTCAAGCACTGTGATATTCGATCTAAGAGTTGTATATATTGAATCATTCCACTCGGGCTTACTGCCCTCCACAGCTAAGTATACAACACCAACGGCAACACTCCTGCTTCCTAACTTGATTTTTGCCCAGACTATTTCGTTGGATACTGGAATCTGAGTCCTTCCTTCTGTGAGATCTGTAATCAATGAGGGCTGTAATTCCTCTTTAGCGTAGATGCCAACACCCCCACCCCGTTTCTAACCCTCAGTTCGCCCAGCTCCTATCCACACGCAACCCTTCATCTGATCAACCCGCTCATCCCGTCGTATCCACGTCTCACTTAGACCCGTTATATCGAAGTCTCCTTCGTCCATCATTGATGATATTTCGCTTACTTTCTTGTGCAGACCCTGGATGTTGCAGTACCCAAACTTAATGAATCTTTGTTTTTTTTGTCATCACTGGCACATTATTATAACCCTGGTATGTCCCTGTGTTGTGCATGTTTGTTGTTCTTCCTATGTTCCCAGCATTTGTGCCCCTCTGGGTTATCGGCTGTGGTCCCCTACCCCCCTTTTCTCCAAAAAAGGCCCAGCCACCTGTACATTTTTATGGCCCAACAGGTCTGTACCCATCCTACTTAAATGCAATCCGTCTCGCCCATACAACTCTCCTTGTCCCCAGAATGAATCCCAGTGGTCAATGAAATGTATTCCCAAGTCTTTGCAGTGCTCTTCCAGCTCCTCGTTTAGTGCCATAATCCGCGAGTTCCTCTCATTCCCACCACCCATAACGGGGAGCACCCCTGAAACGATGATCCGAGCATTCCTGCTAAGTAGCTTACTAATTAGGTCCTTGTATGTGTCCACCAAACGAACTGATTTCCTCTCCCTGATCTTATTGGACCCCACATGTAATACCACTACCGGATCAGGCCCAGACCCAGCTACAATACCGTCCACTCTAAACCTCAGGTCCTCCACCTTAGCCCCCGGAAAGCACAGAACTGTTCTATTTTTCCTGTCCGGACCACAGACAACCTTGTCGATCCCCCGAACTATGCTACTTCCCGCAACCACCAACTTACTTTTGGCCCTCGCCCTATTTATCTCCTCTAGTCTCCTATTGTTTACAGCGTCCTCTTCCTCTCCAACAGCCCCACTCGGAATCAATATCGGTATCGGTATCTTTGACCTAGGATTACTCCTATCCTTGTCCCTCCGTCTCTTTCCAGGCCCTGAACTACCTGGACTACTCCCCTGATCTTCTCCCGGATCCCTCCTCCTTTTTCCTGGCCTAGACCCCAAGCTACTATCTGTTGCAACTACCTCCATCTCCTCCTCTGTCTCTTCCGAATCGAGCACATCAAATCTGTTTCTGGTGCTGCACTCCCCACTGCCTTTGGACTTTACACCCCTATCTACCTGCTTCTCTGGCCCCCCTTTCCAGCCACTTTTGATAGTCCACGCCAAACGCTTTACAGCATTGCTCCGGCCTGGGCCCCCCTCATCTGTCCTACGTACTTTTCTAGCAGCCCCCACCTCATCACCTACCTCATTCACATCAAAGGTTCTACCCCCATGTTTCCTCTTGGAACCACCGACAACCACCCATCCTTCTCGGAAAGCTACTTTCACAGGCGTAACTCCAGACAGCCCCGCCCTACCAAGTTTTCCCTTCAGCTCAGCAATCTCCCCCTCAAACTTAACAATTGTCTCAAGTAGGCGGAGGATTTCCTGACAGTTTGCACATACCTCTCCATATCCCATCGAACGACAGTCCCCATACATCATAGAACACTTTTTACAAACTTCAAGCCCAATATCGCCATCGGTGGCCCCACTAATCCGGCTCTGACCGACACCCCCAGTGACCTCTGTCTGCACACCAATACTTACCCCATGCATATAGTGGTTTTATAGTAATAGGGTGCTTATGGGTATAAGTGGCATTTTCCAACCAGCTTGGTTGGTCCAGATCTCTTCGTCTCGTGACAAATCGAGACTCGATCTGTTGCATTGGTGGTATTGACAAGCCCTCAGTAGTTTGTGGCATTGTGAATGCTGTGGCAAAACACATGGCCCTTGTCTACCCATGCTCTCTTTTTATTGCCAACGCAAACTTTAAAAAATAAAAATGAACTGTTTATTTTACCAAAGTTATTAAAATTTATAAATTTGTCCCTTGAGTGCAAAAGGCTTTGCATTGCTTTAGCATTACAATCCCTTCTTGCACTCCATGGACTAAATACAGCACCAGCCATGCTATTCTAAAGATTATGAGGCCTAAATCATAAAACAGACCACGAACGTGAATTTTTGATGGCCAAGAAATAAAAAGAAAAAGAAAAAAAATCACCTGCCCATGAGCAATTTTATAAAAATGGCCAAAGAAACAGAAGATCGACTTTTTTCGGGCATAAACGTAATACTATAGGATATGGAGAGAGGAAATAGAAAACTATTAGCTACATGGCCAAGGCAAGAGCTAGCGTCAAGCGACGCTAATCTGTTTTTGTTGATGAATGATGACATGAGACGGGAGAATATTTGCTTTAGCGATAATGGAAGCCCACCACTCTTCGTGTTGTGAAGAAAACAAAACCACTAACGTGAACTTTTGATGGCCAAGAAATAATCAGACAAATGAAAAAATAAAATAAAAAAACACCTGCCCACATGCAATTTTACAAAAATGGCCTAAGAAACAGAAGATCGACTTTTTTCGGGCATAAACGTAATACTATAGGATATGGGGAGAGGAAATGGAAAACTATTAGCTATAAGGCAGGGGCTAATCTGTTTTTGTTGATGAATGATCACATGAGAAGGGAGAATATTTGCTTTAGCGGAAATGGAAGCCCACCACTCTTCCTGTTGGGAGCTATTTGTTTTTGGGACACGCACTCCACCAGAGATGCCTTAGAGGTCACGGAAGGCCATACCCTCCCGTCAGGGTCCATTTGTTTTCGAGGCCACCATTCCACCCAGGAGAGAGACCGATTGCGAGATATCGAGGCTCCCATTCCTGACTACGAACGACAGGAAGCCGCAAATCCTGAGGTCTTTTCTGGATTTGGTTTATAGAAAGACAGACACATATAAAAAACAATAATATTTGATTTATTATATATACAATTCTACCACAACAAAAAAATATAATAACATAAACAATGAAGCACTAATTGATTTAGAATAACAATACACAACAAAACTAATCATAAATTGTATAAGATGTTGTTCGCATTGAACGCACATTTACTTTTTTCTCTGAAACATTTGTTCCGCAAAGAGGATTACATATTTCGGTTACAATAAAGCGATTTAAGAATGAGCTGACAGAAATCTCATTTTCGCAGGCAATACGGAAACTCAATTGCTTCAGTCAGTTGCGTTCACAACAACCTCGGTCTGATACTCTGCCTATTTGATTCATTTGTCGCCACGTCTCCAGCCCCACCATGTAATAAAAAACGAAGATATTTTCAAAGGCGCCGCGAAGATTACTGGGTGTGATGGGGGAGTGTACTCAGAGGCGGCAGAGCCAGGGTACCGGGTACCGGGAACAGATATGTTTCGCACTTGCATAATGAGTTAAAATGGTCGCGCACAAACGTGTCAAACATCAGGCATTTCTGTAATATTATTTGCAAATCCAAACAACATTTAGCCAAAGAATCCTACTTTCGGTCGCTTAGGTCCGTTTCTTGTAATTCAATTATCTTCCGGCCCGAAGGTTGGCCTTCTACCGATTTGTACTCACAAACTATATCGTACGATGTAAGTGCTGTATAACTTTATTGTTTTGTGTTGCCTTTAACCGAATCCTCAACATAGTTAACCCTCAGAGAACGAAGGAGAAAACATAAATTTCCACAATGCAGCTAAGAATTTAGCCAATTTAGTTCTTTGACAAGCATCTTTCTCATCATGCAACTCAATCAACTCTTGTCAAACATGATTGAATTAGATATATTCCTAGCTAAAAAATGGGAAAACTTTGTGACTTGAAAATTTCATTTTTAGACATAAAAGAGCTAAAGCTTTATATTTTTAAGTTGAATAATTTGAATTTTTTTTTTTTTTTCAGTTCGCATGTGCATTAAATGAAATGTGCTGCTAGTGTTCGTCCCATGCAAAGTGTTTATCGGCAGATTTGTATTAGAAAAAAGGATTGTCCCAGGGAGGGGTTTTGCCAGGGAGGGATTGTGAGGAGGGATTTAGTCGAGGCATTATGTCGTGGGGAATTTTGATGGTATCCCTGATGATGTAATTGGAAAATTAGTCAATCCGGATGATAGTTAAAAAGCCCAGACTTTTTAGAAATTTACTTGTGGATAAATATCATAACTATATATAGTTGTAGATACACGGACTTACTAATTTCTTGTTCAAATAAAAGGTACCGTATTCCAAACTGGCTATACTGGGCCTTCAACAACCTCAATCGGATGTCGTAAACCTCCATGATTGAGAGTCTGTGTGACTAAAGTCTCAGTATCATGTCTGAAGCCATTACCATAAAAATTTTACAATTATATTTTCTAGAATTCTCCCTAACAATATTTGCCAACCATTTGAAAATGCTACTGGCTCGTTTTAACCCTTTAAAAGTCATAACTAGAAAAATTTAATTCTAGAAAATACAATTGTAAACGTTTTATTGTATTGACAACAGTCTTCAAAACCTTCAAATGCTTTTAGTAACTGTGTGAAAATCGTTGATAATATTGATTCCACCAAATTTTAAGAAATGTCACACAAACGTTTAAATTCTCCATATCAGGTAATGGAAGATATACCATGGAAACGAACAACAAGCAAAATATTATTTCAGTGAAGCATCAGTCTCAATTTGTTCTCGCGTCAGCTCGATCGTCCCCTAATACCCGAATACGAAATAGTCTGACTACAATGTTCACTGTTAACATTCTTTCATCTGATGCTTAATTTGATTTTCGGACAATAATCTTGTAAAGTTACTTTTATGATGTTTGGAACTTCCTTTCTACTGACACTGTGTGATTTCTAATTAAAACTTTCCTCCTTAAAGAAAATCCTTTCCTGAATCTCGACGAGAGTCTGTGTTTCATTTCTCTTATACTTTTTGTTGATGCTCTCGTTGCCGATCTTCTGAAAGAAGGTGGAGGAGAAGATTTGTTGGTAGGAACTGCTTTTGTACTCGAATCTCTTAATTGTACCATATGCTCCTGCTGTTTTAATACAGTCTGTTGCGGTTTGTTCTGACCTGAGAATGACCCACATGTCGTCATTAAGTTTGATACTCCAACATTTCTTTTCAATTTTCGTGCTGTCGCCGTGGACCTTGTCTCATCTTGTTTGTGTTTACATTCTTTTTGTGAGGTATTGGCTGACGAAATACTTTTACTGTGGGAAGAACAGCTTGACAAATTGACAACAGCAGTCTGTTTTTTCAATTTATTGCAAACAAATCGCTTTAATTTTATCGCCGCAATCTTTACTATGCGTACCATTATTACTGTTTGAATCTGCAAATATAAAAAATGAAATATTTTACGACTCGTATCAATAGGATTCATGAAACATCACAGAGATGAGCAAAAACGCAGAAAAAAAATCCAAATAAACTCCGATAGAAGACGGGTATAAACCCTAGAATTTGTCCACAATACAGATCTCATCTGTATACTGTTCCATTATTATATTTATATATGCCTTTTGTGGCTTTGAACAATATTTCAACAATTTTGTTACTCCGATCTGTAAAATGTATAGAGAACGGCAACATGACATCGCGGTACTTTTTGTAACAGGATATAACAGCAGACTATAGGCTTCAATAAGATGCTTCTACTGAGAAATTACGCATCAGATGCAATGGACAGGAAGTTGGATACCCGACTCCATTACGTGAACAAATTTAGTGATTCAGGGTAAAAAGGAAATGTCCAGAAGGAAACAATCAGGAAAAATGGGAATTAATCCTCATCGTTTTGTGGACATTACAAATTCTTCCATCTCATAGGTATCACTCTCCAATAATCCAATTTACTACAAACATGTGGGAATAATTACTAGAAACTGGAATACACGAAAAGCGTAGACCGTGTAGGTAATTTCTACAGAGATGTAATTAGTTCTTGTAAATCTGCATCGTGGATAAATATTTTATATGCGAAATACGGTAACCATTTGGAATAATAAGTACAGTTTAGGAATACTTACAGCAACTAAGAAAAATTCTCTGCTCACTAGCAAATTTTCAGCTCTCGCGTCTTGGATGTACAATTTCAAATGGAATGTGACCAGACGAATGAAAGGATGAATGGAATGTTTGTGTGGCCAGATCGGAGAAAATTTGTCATTTATAACTAATAGATTTGTTTGTACAACGCGACAGTGTTTTTATAGTTGGGACCAATTGTCTTAGTGTAGGAGTTTTATAAATCTAGTAAAGAATACTTAAATCAGTGTAAGATATGTTCAGCATCAAAATAATCAGGCGCAACTGATTTTCAATCACCACACAATCATTGTTGTGGTTTTATATTTGGCTAACTTTATCAAAAGGAAAAGTAAAACAAAGTTAAATTTGCCATCTCACAACATTATATTCTGGCTCGCCATAATGGTGGGACTCAAACCTGTACCATCGCCAAGCTGGAACCGAAAAGAGCCCACTCTCTAATAGTCTTAATGGCGTTGAGTGTTTGATTATTTACAATCTACCACTCCAACGTAAACTGCCTGGAATTCTAACCGCGTGCATACCCCCTCAGACCCCATTTCGGGAAATAGGAAAGCTAGGCCCATGTGATCCAATTGAAATAAAATAAGGTTAACTGGGTCGCAAGGGAATTGTTAATTCCACATCGTCCCTGCGCGCCTTGGGTGCGCTAAAACCTTTCATTCTTTCAATAAAGTTATTTGGGTTGCATGAGGCACTCGTGGTATGCATCTCTCTCCCGACACATGGCAACACGCCTGGAAATAAACAATCTGACATTTCAGAATGAGGCTCACAGAGGATGAATTTACTGATGCTATCCCATACAGAGGTCTAGAGTCCCCCAAATTTATCCCCTGGGTACTTCTTTCTGTGTAAGCCTGAGACCTTGATCTAGATTGAGGTTCACGGGGGTAAATTTGGTAATGCTACCCTTCTATGCAGGGTAGCATAACAAAATCACCCTCTAGGGGCCTCATTCAGCAGACGACAGTCTGCTTATTTTCAGGCTTGCGTGAGAGTCGGGGTTGTATTTAGCAGTCTGAGTCGGAAGTGCGTCCGTATGTGCAGCATCCCCATTGTGAAGTTGGGATATATATAGTCATCAGTAGTGATGGCTTTTTCTAAGGGTTAATTATCTGTCTTTTATTGACTGGAGTTTAACGACACTTTCAACAACCAGGATTACCCTGTGTCGGACAGTGTTAGGGGCGAGGGTTCCTGGAGAGAAACACCGAGGAACGGGGAGCAACTATCAGATTCTGCAACGTACTAACTCCACAGATACAGGTTTAGCATTGGGTGAAGACAGGAGCACTATCGACGTAAGTACGCCTTAGTACACAGGGCCATCGCGCCCCCACGTGGGCAATAGGGATGAAGTGTCTTGCTCAAGGAGACAAGGACACAACGCAGTTAAGAGTTAATTATCATTAAAACATTAAAATAATTAATATAGTGGCGTTTCTACTTGCAAAAATAGTCTAAGAAACTCTCAATTTGAATTCAAGCAGTCCATTGTCTGAAACTTGCGATGCACGAAGCCTTAATTAACAAATCAGCTGCATGTGCATCCGTAACTTACAGACCGGACAGTTGAAAAAATAAAAACAATTTCAACAATATCATATCACGCGACCCCCTCCATCGTCCCCTATACCCCCCCCCCCCCCCCCCCCTGGAACGAGCTCGTTCCAATAGGAGTTCACATGATATGGTTTTCTTAAAATGTTTTGACGCATTTGAAAAAAAGTTATTAAAATAAAAAAAAAGTTATAATAATAATAATAATAACTCTTTGGCCAGCCGCTGATTTGTCGCGGTCCTCATAAGAGAAGGCCATCATTCCCCCTGCACCCCACCCCCTCTTCCCCTCCTCTCCTCCCAGCATTCAGACATAAACTGCTTAATAGTGTCCCTCACTTCCTCTTTTTCAATTTCTTCAATAAGCTTTCCTACCCTCTCCCTCGTGTCCCCCTTCAGCCATCTATCCTTTGTTTCTTCACCCCACTTCTGCATTATTCTTCCAGTAAATTTTATTCTATGAGGTATATACTGTGGGCATTCCAAGAGAAAATGTTCCAGGGTCTCCACTACTCCAGAGTGGCACATTTGGCATCCCTTTTCCCCATCTCTCCCAATTTTTCCCCGAAGCTCCAGTGATCTTGATCTCAGTTTGAACAGCAGTGACCCTCCAAAGGTGCCATCTAGGTACTTCTCAAAAGCTGGCTTTTCTTTATATTGTAACCCCTGCAGTGATCTTTTCACGCTAACCCCTGCTCGCCAGTTTCGATTGCAATCTTCCATGACTCTCTCTTTGACAAACCTTTTGCCTTCTTTCATTCCTACTTCTATGTTTGTGACCTCTATAGAGTAATTGTCCATTAGTTCCCTCACATGTTTTGACTACTCCGTTTCTATATTAGAATTCCAAATGGTATCGAGCATCAATTTGCACCACCGGTTGTCAGGCAGGTTTCTCAAGTAGTTAAAGTAACACAGTTTTCCCAAATCTACCCTGTCCTTGATTTTCATCCACCCAAGCTCCCCCCTTACTGCTTCCAAAGCTGCAGCATTACTCGACCCTGTTATCCATCTGCCGGCATCATTCTGAGTACTTTCCAACTTCTTAATAACGGTTTGGTTTAATGGAATCACGTCCGTGCCATACGTTATACTTGGTAAACACACCCTCTCCCACAGTGTTTTCCCCACAAAGACCTTGTTGAAACTATTTTCCCCTAAAAGTTTTAGTTGGTTCAGAATTCTTTTCCCCTTCAGAATCAGTTTGGCTGAGTAATTTCTGTACACCCCTCTTCCCGTTATTTTTATGCTTACCCCTAGATACTCATACTCTCCCGTTTCTCCTACAGTGATTTGTTTGCTTTCCCCTTCGGGGATTGAGAACTCCCCCACTCTCCATCTCTTCGTCATATCTACCTTGCGTCCAACGGGTATTACCTTGCTTTTATTTCCATTTAGTTCGAGCCGCCAAGTGTTCCCATATCTACCAACAATTTCCAGCAGTTTCTCTAGCCCCTGTTCAGTTCTAGACATTAACACCATGTCGTCCGCAAAGAATAAACCTGGTATCTTTATGTCTCCAACATTTACCCCCTCCGCACTCTGAATTAGTTCGTCCCCTAAATCTTTAACATACAATGCAAACAAAATCGGTGAAAAGATACACCCCTGCTTGAGGCCTATATCCATAGGGACTCGTTTTGTAGTAATACTCCCTAGACTGAGTTGGCTTTGCACATCTGTATACAGTGCTTTCATGATTCCCACAAAGTCACCCCCCAGTCCGATGCCCTCGAGCTTTCGCCACATACCTTCCCTCCACACTCGGTCGTACGCTTTTTTCACATCTAGAAATGCCAGAAACATCTTTTTCTTTTCAGCCTTTGTTGATTCTATCAATTGGGTGAGTGTAAATAGGTGATCAGTGACTCTTCGTCCTTTCCTGAAACCATTTTGAATTTCTCCTAAAAAACCTTTCTCTTCAATAACTTCCTCTAGTCTACCGTATATGACCTTACAGAATGCTTTTCCGATGTTACTACTAACTGATATCCCCCTATAGTTATCTAGAACTTCCTTATCCCCCTTTTTGTGTATGAACGACACCTTACTTTCCCTCCACTCTCTGGGGACCTCTTGCTTTCGCAGAGCCAGGTTGAAAAGGTTTGCCAGGACTTCAATAAGTGCCTCCCCTCCATTTTTGAGGAATTCGTTCGGAATTTCATCAGTCCCTCCCGCTTTACCATTTTTTAATTTCGAGACCACGTTCCGCATTTCTTCTGCCGTTATTTCGCTACATACACGATTGGATAGGTTCTCCTCCACCAGTGTATTTCTTTTTGGTGGGGACCCACTGCCCCATCGCCTATCGTTTATCTTTTCCCAGTGCTTGACTAACTCTAAAGCGATACGGCCTTTATCTTCTGTACTTTCCCCATCCACTTTGATACTCTGTACACTATTTTTCCCCCGTTTATTTACCCAGTTCCAAAATACGTTTGAGCTCGAACCCCCCGTTTTCTTTATTGTTCTGGCAAGACTGCAATTGCGCTCCTTCCTATTATTATTCTTTATCTCATTCACCTTTTTCCGTGCCAGTTCATATTCTCCTTTCATTAGTCTCGTGTCATTGTTATCCACCCCTTTAAGCTTCCTACTTCTTCTGTAAGCAGCGCATTTTACCTTCCTTTCTTTTATAGCCTTTTTCAGTCCCTCGTTAACCCTGTATCCAAGCTCTCTCGTTGGGACCCTCACCCTTCCTATACACTCCTTCCCTGCCTCTGTTAGGCTATTTACTATGCCATCTGAAATACTCTGGACATTTGCATCCCTAGGTATACAATCAAGATTTGGTTTTAGTTTTTCCCGTAACTGCTTCCAGTCGGCTCCTTGTTTTAGTCCCCAAACTTCCTTGAAGGTATTTCTGTCTCTATTCGTCTTTTTGCCCATAATCTTAACTGTTATCAGGTTGTGATCACTACCCAAGTCATTTTTTCCCTCGTCATCTATTTCTACATCTATAACCTCCCTCCATACGCCAATGTCAGTGAGTATATAATCAATTATTGTTTTCTTATCGTTCCTCTCCCAGGTCCATTTACCCTTACATTTCGCATCCCTGTTCAGGATCTTTAAACCAAGCTCTTTTGATAGGTCCAACATCTTCCTCCCATTCGTGTTAATTTTCCTATCACCTCCCTGTATGCCCTCCTCCTTATCCCCGATGTGCCCATTGAAGTCTCCCATTAGGACAATACTGAACCCTCTGCTACCAAGCTCTGTGATATTCGATCTAAGAGTTGTATATATTGAATCATTCCACTCGGGCTTACTTCCCTCCACTGCTAAGTATACAACACCAACGGCAACACTCCTGCTTCCTAACTTGATTTTTGCCCAGACTATTTCGTTGGATACTGGAATCTGAGTCCTTGCTTCTGTGAGATCTGTAATCAATGAGGGCTGTAATTCCTCTTTAGCGTAGATGCCAACACCCCCACCCCGTTTCTGACCCTCAGTTCGCCCAGCTCCTATCCACACGCAACCCTTTATCTGATCAACCCGCTCATCCCGTCGTATCCACGTCTCACTTAGACCCATTATATCGAAGTCTCCTTCGTCCATCATTGTTGATATTTCGCTTACTTTCTTGTGCAGACCCTGGATGTTGCAGTACCCAAACTTAATGAATCTTTGTTTTTTTTGTCATCACTGGCACATTATTATAACCCTGGTATGTCCCTGTATTGTGCATGTTTGTTGTTCTTCCTATGTTCCCAGCATTTGTGCCCCTCTGGGTTATCGGCTGTGGTCCCCTACCCCCCTTTTCTCCAAAAAGGCCCAGCCACCTGTAGAATTTTTTGGCCCAACAGGTCTGTACCCATCCTACTTAAATGCAATCCGTCTCGCCCATACAAATCACCTTGTCCCCAGAATGAATCCCAGTGGTCAATGAAATGTACTCCCAAGTCTTTGCAGTGCTCTTCCAGCTCCTCGTTTAGTGCCATAATCCGTGAGTTCCTCTCATTCCCACCACCCATAACGGGGAGCACCCCTGAAACGATGATCCGAGCATTCCTGCTAAGTAGCTTACTAATTAGGTCCTTGTATGTGTCCACCAAACGAACTGATTTCCTCTCCCTGATGTTATTGGACCCCACATGTAATACCACTACCGGATCAGGCCCCGACCCAGCTACAATACCGTCCACTCTATCCCTCAGGTCCTCCACTTTAGCCCCCGGAAAGCACAGAACTGTTCTATTTTTACTGTCCGGACCACAGACAACCTTGTCGATTCCCCGAACTATGCTACTTCCCGCAACCACCAACTTACTTTTGGCCCTCGGCCTATTTATCTCCTCTAGTCTCCTATTGTTTACAGCGTCCTCTTCCTCTCCAACAGCCCCACTCGGAATCAATATCGGTATCGGTATCTTTGACCTAGGATTACTCCTATCCTTGTCCCTCCGTCTCTTTCCAGGCCCTGAACTACCTGGACTACTCCCCTGGTCTTCCCCCGGATCCCTCCTCCTTTTTCCTGGCCTAGACCCCAAGCTACTATCTGTTGCAACTACCTCCATCTCGTCCTCTGTCTCTTCCGAATCGAGCACATCAAATCTGTTTCTGGTGCTGCACTCCCCACTGCCTTTGGACTTTACACCCCTATCTACCTGCTTCTCCGGCCCCCCTTTCCTACCACTTTTGGTAGTCCATGCCAAACGCTTTACAGCATTGCTCCGGCCTCGGCCCCCCTCATCTGTCCTACGTACTTTTCTAGCAGCCCCCACCTCATCACCTACCTCATTCACATCAAAGGTTCTACCCCCATGTTTCCTCTTGGAACCACCGACAACCTTCCATCCTTCTCGGAAAGCCACTTTCACAGGCGTAACTCCAGACAGCCCCGCCCTACCAAGTTTTCCCTTCAGCTCAGCAATCTCCCCCTCAAACTTAACAATTGTCTCAAGTAGGCGGAGGATTTCCTGACAGTTTGCACATACCTCTCCATATCCCATCGAGCGACAGTCCCCATACATCATAGAACACTGTTTACAAACTTCAAGCCCAATATCGCCATCGGTGGCCCCACCAACCCGGCTCTGACCGACACCCCCAGTGACCCCAGTGACCTCTGTCTGCACATCAATACTTACCCCGTTGACCTTGGCCGCGATATTACACGTATTTACCTCCATACTTACCTCCGTCTGAACAGACTTGCTCGCCATCATGAAGACAAAATTACGCGATCGGACAGCGAAAATTGTAAACACGCGACAAAAGGCAACACGACGAACCGTTCGACAACTTAGCGCTCACAGTTTTTATTAAGAGCTCCTAACTTTGTCTCAGTTACTATACTAAACTAACTCCCCACAAAGTTGAACAAAATAACCTGAAAATGAAATATATATGATTAGTAAACAATAAAAATACTTAATTTCGATTCGTAACCAAGGAGACTTCTTCTGTATACTTGCGGATCGAGCCTTAAAACATCAAAAAAGTTATTAAAATAAAAAAAAAGTTATATCATGTGCGCTGGGTAAGGGATTCTTTTTCGTTGTAACAACTTATCAGCTTGGCTGTGGTAATTTTTGTAATCCCTATGTCACGGACTGGGCTAATCTAGAAGGATAGGGCTCTAAAACTGGAATCTGAAAAGTTGGTAGATCAACTTATTTTCGATTCCGAGCTTATTCCTGGGCCAGTACAGTCAGGCTACAAGATTTTCTGTTTGTTTAACTGAATTCTACTCATACGTGACAGAACCAACTGTGTTCAACTTTAGTTAGATGTAGGCGTGGGTGCTTAAGACTAGCATTTGTTCTAATGGCCATACAAGGCCACCTGAGGAACCCCAAACATTCATTTGCACAATGCAACTTTTACATAACATAGAGCCCCAAAATTGTCTCTAATATAGGACTACACATGCTATAAAGTCTGAGATTAGCTCTTGGAACACGGAATGTTAATTTGGGGTATGTGGGGTTTAGGCATAACTACAATGTATATATCCTCAAGGGAAGCGGGTGAAGGGGATAATGACCACAGGGTCCTAGTTAAGACTAAACAAGATCCCAAAGACCCCACAACAGCCTCCCAGGTACCTTGTTCGCCTAGCCCCCCTCCCAACCCCACACACTTTCTCAAAGAAATTACTGTCAGGGGACACCTAAGGCCCCGTAAGGCCTGGGCTGACGTGGGGTTATTTAGTCCCGCTGATGAAGTTGCGGGAAAATTAGACCAACGTGGAGGGTCGGAATCCAAGTGTCGCGAACTCGGCGCAGAGAGCTGAGTTAGACCGACGCCGTGATTCCTTCTCTGCCAAATTGTCCTGAAATAGGTTCGATTTCCGTTAGGTGTGATTCCTAATCACTTCAGGCTGTATAATGGAAAGAATGATTTAAAGTAACAACGATTCTTTTATTTACACATAAAAATAAATCCGTTTCAATATTTCAACAATCAACAATTCAATTCTTTTCACAGAAAATGGGTCACTACGGTTAAATAATTCTAAAAAATCATATAGTCATTCTATAGCCCTGTACTGGCACTATAGTATACACACTGGAAATGTTACTACCGTGAGCTCGCCATAAGAGCTTCACAAATCTGAAATGTTATTACTGTGAGCTCGCCATAAGAGCTTCACCCGCTTAGGCTCAAATGTCAACGTCTGCGCGTAACTGTGCCTCTGGCTGTCGGAGGGTTCCGACCAGCAATGTTTGTCATCTATAAACCACCGTACTTCTGATTTGGGTCAGATATTGTCTACTCATACCTTATGTGCCTTTTGAAAGTCCTCCGTGAAAGTCCTATTGAAATATCCACCGTTCCTGGTTGAATTCACGATTCACAGATGCCCCTTTTTGTGCTAGGGCGAAATTGTCACTCACACCGATCTCCAGTCGGTATTACGATGTTCCGACAGCAAAATAAACTACTCAGAACGCAATCAGGCTGACGCTTCAAAGGGTTAATACGCACAATACAATTAACCTACACTTCTGACTATTGCAGGACGATACCTGCTACTCGACAATCTAAACTTTAACGTTCCACCTGGGGTGTTCCTTCTCACGAATTCGGCCCCGTAGCCGCCTATCAACTTTAAGCTAAATCAATCATGGAATGCCCTCTCTGGCGATTCCAGCCGTTTCAGGGCCCTGTGATCGAAGGTACCCTTATGCCAGGAAACAGAGTCCGCCTGTCCTGGACTTCACCAACGCGTGTGTGACCCCAAGTGTGTGTCTAATGCTCTGCTCTTCCAGGTATATATACTTTTTACCCTAAACTGTCAGGTGGACCGACGCTCATCTGTCCACCTGTCAAAACGGTGGGAGATGACGTATATCGAGGCAGAATCAATACAAGTCATCTCACGCGTGACTTCACTTGTCGAGAAAACCGATTCGTTCTTGCCATGATTGTTATAACTTATGATGACACGACATTTCTATCTTTTAGAATCTCGTTTCTCAATTTACCGTGACGACATCTTGACATCAACCGATTACGTCTCGTAAGACTCCGACTACTGTATAAATTAAACGAGATGATTAGACCTTATCTAACATACCGTTTCTCCCCTGGGTCCCTGCGCTAAAGCTGGATATACACCACGTGTGTTTTTTCTATGTCCAGCTTTACAGAGAAGTGAAATTCACGTGGGTTTTTCGCCTTGATGCGGAATATATTTTGAACTTACAATATCTTTAAATATGAGGCCCCTTGCCCCTATATTTAGGCTGGCTTTGCCCTGACAACTCCCTTCCCGAGAGAAACACCCTGTGTATCTCTTAAAACGCAAGGGGCAAAGCCACGCACGCTCGCCTCTCGCACCCTTTTACAATCTACCATCATGTTCAAGACTACAAAACTGTACCCTAGTGGTCGTGGGGGGTCATGACCGGGCTCATGCGTCGGCCATGTCGATTCCCACGACACACACGCTACCACATGCTCCCGTCTTGCGGGTTTACATATGATATGGGGAGTAGCCTTATCCTCAGATTTGCAGCACTCTCTCTCTCTGTAATACTATATATTTACACCTAAACATACACATTTTTATACACGTTCGCCCATTTTGCAAACAGTTCACTTGGCACTCACTCCGACGAGTAACACCGTCCGCGCCTTTGCGTCAGATGGGTTAATTCCAACGGAGTGTAACTTCGCCTCCCATTCCCCTATGTCTTGTGAAGGGGCAAACGACCCCTGCATTATGTTGAGCCTCACCCTCGCAAAGCTCAACCAGGGGATTAAAATTGTGCCTCACACACTCACACATTCAACACGCAGATTTCCCGACCGCGCCTTTGCGACAGACGGGGTTAGTGTGCCTCACACTCACAACAAACTCTCGTCAATAAAAACAAGCGCGGTTTCCCCGGGCCTTAACACCGGGTTTGTGCATCCCATACTTACAAAACTCGACACACAGGCTCCCCGTCCACGCACACGCGACAGACAGGGCAGTGTATCTCACATTCGCACTCACAACCAACTCTAGACAGCAGTCAGAGCAATAATAATACTAAAATAAGAAAGTTCCTCCGGGCCTTAACACCGAGTTTACGAAGCCCATCACCTCACCAACAAAAATATTTGCGACTGGAGCCCCCGTCCCAGACACCAGGCCCACAGCCACCCAACTATTGCTTCTTCATAACCACCGACCATTGGTAGGGGCCCGGTTCCCAGTATCCCCTTGGGTAACCCTTGACACACCTCTACTTCTCGCCCCGCCATTTCTACGGGTATTCCACCAGGGTCCCCATACCATGTCGTTGTCGCATTCCCAAGAGCTTCCCTTGGCGCTATATCCCCCAGGCTCACTCGTCCCGGCGATTACCGTCGTTCGAACGACACGGGCCGTCCTTGGCCCTTGTGCCGTCGACCCCCCGGTCCATTGCGACGACTTCTTGCGCACATTGGGCGCTGTGCGCCCCCGGCACTCTCTACGTGGTCTCCGCCACCTAGGATGCTTCTCCTTTGATTTGTGGACCCTTTTCTCGGTCACCTGGGCGCCCACCTTAGCGGTCCCATCCACTTTGACACACTCAACTTGTGTTGACCCGTGCCCTCTCAATTCTGGAGGAGTTTGCCCAGCCATTTGCGTGGGTCTGGCCTCCCCTCTCCACACAGGTGACACCGACTTCTGGGGGAGCTCAACTCCCCCACATAAATTTGCTTGAGGGTCTTTCCCCAATGATCCCATTGGGTTCCCTCGCCGTTTGGCGTTTAGCCTGGACCGCCTGCGGCCCCTTCTCCCTAATTGGACAGGAGTCGTCTCCCTTGAAACTTTGCGACATTTCGTCGTGTAGGGGCCATCCCCTGGACCATCGGACTGGTTCCCCCTGGGAACCTTCCCTTCCTTACTCGGTACGTTACCGAGTGCAACCGCCGGGGGTCCTTGCCCACCGACTTGAACTTCCTTTGCCCTCGTTGGGCCATAACTTGGCCCCCTACCCCTGGACCATAACTCATCAGGGCTTGCCCTCACCCCTGGGATATTACCTATGACCAAGTCATACACAGGTGATTCAATGCACATGGCTTCCACTTCGCCACGATAAAATGGGGTATCCACCGTTATCCTCGCGATGGGGAACCTTCTAACGGTCCCATCTATCAAAATACACAAATGGTCACGACCCAACAATTGCTTGTCGTCAACCAGTTGCCTTCTAACCGCTGCAGAGGAGCACCCAGAATCCCGGAGCAGACGGATCTCCCTTTGTCCCACATACCCTGGGTACACTGGCATATCAACCTTCTCCTGCGAAGTTGTGAGCCTCTCACACATGCCACTTATTATCGGGACAACCTTCCCGCCTTCCAGCCTTAATTCTCCCTCTTGTATACATTCCCGGAGGGGACTGTGTTCTGGACCGATAGTTTGACAGAACGCTGCCGTCTGCCTACTGGGCCCTGGATCTACGCGGTCACCTTGCTTCCAACCCCTTGGCGCTGCGTTCCCGGCCCCCTGCTGAGGTGGTCTAATGTTCCCAGTGGTCCTTACCTGCTTCTGCCAGCAGTCCCTGGCAATATGACCCCGCTTGTTGCAGATAAAACAAGTGGTGTCCTTGGGAGCGCCCCCCTTCCGGCTGGTCTGCGACGCAGGAGGATCGGGGTGGTGTTGCCTTACGGGTGCCATTGCCAACCCGTTTGCCCCACCCCTAGCCGATTTGGGTGCGTTTACACTCCCACCGTGGGCCTCGATGTAGCGTTCTGCCACAGTTGCCATCTCATCATAGGTGGGCGGACCCCTTTCCTTGATGAACAGGCCCAACTCCTTGGAGCATGTAGTTAGAAACTGCTCTCGGAGAAATAGATCTCGCAGGGCTCCATACGACTCATTCACTTCTGCGAGATCAGTCCAGCGGTCAAAGTACCGCCTAGCTCGGGCAAAATACTGAGGTACTGTTTCTCCCTTCTCCTGCTTAATTTCTCGGAACTTGGTCCGGAATCCTTCTTCAGTGAGCTGGTATCTCCGAAGGATGGCATTCTTCAGCTCACTGTAGTCGTTAAGAAGTGCAGGAGGCATACTGGTATAAGCCTCGAGGGCTTTACCTGACAACAAAGGGCTCAAGCACATAGCCCATGTGTCTTCTGGCCACATTTGACTGGAGGCAAAACGCTCGAACCTCTCCAAGTACGAGTCCAAGTCATCTGTGTTTTCATTGAAATGAGCGAGATGGGGGCGTGGGGCATGAATTGCTACCCCTGCACTCCCATCCCCTGAGCGCCGACTTTCATTCTCCACATCGGCCCTTGCTCTGAGGAGCTCTAATTTTCTCTCGTGCCTCTGTTGTTCGAGCTCTCGCTCTGCCTCCCTTGCCTCCCTTGCTAATTGGGCTTCCCTCTCTCTCGCCTCATTTGCTAATTGAATCTCTCTCTCTTTCGCCTCTCTTGCGTCTTTCTCACGCTCTCGTTCTAATTGGGCTTCTCTCTCCCTCGCCTCTCTTGCGTCTTTCTCGCGCTCTCGTTCTAATTGGGCTTCTCTCTCCCTCGCCTCTCTTGCGTCTTTCTCACGCTCTCGTTCTAATTGAATCTCTCGCTCTTTTGCGTCATTACGTAAGGCAATCTCCTTGGCCTCACGTTTCTGCTCATCTTTAACGAACTTCTGAAGTTCGGCTCCCTCAAGGCCCATTTCCTTGCCTAATGATACCAGTTGGGCGAGGGGTGTAACAACATCCATTTTGATTTTTTCTTTCTATCTTCAACACTCGTCAGAAAGAATGAAGAAGGAAAAGAAAGAAAGAAAAAAAAATATGGCAATTAATCCTAATTTACCTCTGTAATTTAACGTAGTTAAACGCCCCAATACTCTGAAACCTACCGCAGTTATAATGGCTATTAAGTATCCTCTTGGGGACTACTGTATTGCGATATTAAACCCTTGAACGGCATCAACTGACCGAACGCGTCAAAACCTAAACAGAACCGCCGTTAAAATAAAACAAAATTTCCATATAGCCATTTTTTACCTTTTAGAAATATCCTGGTAGCGCTCGCCAATCAATGTCAGGGGACACCTAAGGCCCCGTAAGGCCTGGGCTGACGTGGGGTTATTTAGTCCCGCTGATGAAGTTGCGGGAAAATTAGACCAACGTGGAGGGTCGGAATCCAAGTGTCGCGAACTCGGCGCAGAGAGCTGAGTTAGACCGACGCCGTGATTCCTTCTCTGCCAAATTGTCCTGAAATAGGTTCGATTTCCGTTAGGTGTGATTCCTAATCACTTCAGGCTGTATAATGGAAAGAATGATTTAAAGTAACAACGATTCTTTTATTTACACATAAAAATAAATCCGTTTCAATATTTCAACAATCAACAATTCAATTCTTTTCACAGAAAATGGGTCACTACGGTTAAATAATTCTAAAAAATCATATAGTCATTCTATAGCCCTGTACTGGCACTATAGTATACACACTGGAAATGTTACTACCGTGAGCTCGCCATAAGAGCTTCACAAATCTGAAATGTTATTACTGTGAGCTCGCCATAAGAGCTTCACCCGCTTAGGCTCAAATGTCAACGTCTGCGCGTAACTGTGCCTCTGGCTGTCGGAGGGTTCCGACCAGCAATGTTTGTCATCTATAAACCACCGTACTTCTGATTTGGGTCAGATATTGTCTACTCATACCTTATGTGCCTTTTGAAAGTCCTCCGTGAAAGTCCTATTGAAATATCCACCGTTCCTGGTTGAATTCACGATTCACAGATGCCCCTTTTTGTGCTAGGGCGAAATTGTCACTCACACCGATCTCCAGTCGGTATTACGATGTTCCGACAGCAAAATAAACTACTCAGAACGCAATCAGGCTGACGCTTCAAAGGGTTAATACGCACAATACAATTAACCTACACTTCTGACTATTGCAGGACGATACCTGCTACTCGACAATCTAAACTTTAACGTTCCACCTGGGGTGTTCCTTCTCACGAATTCGGCCCCGTAGCCGCCTATCAACTTTAAGCTAAATCAATCATGGAATGCCCTCTCTGGCGATTCCAGCCGTTTCAGGGCCCTGTGATCGAAGGTACCCTTATGCCAGGAAACAGAGTCCGCCTGTCCTGGACTTCACCAACGCGTGTGTGACCCCAAGTGTGTGTCTAATGCTCTGCTCTTCCAGGTATATATACTTTTTACCCTAAACTGTCAGGTGGACCGACGCTCATCTGTCCACCTGTCAAAACGGTGGGAGATGACGTATATCGAGGCAGAATCAATACAAGTCATCTCACGCGTGACTTCACTTGTCGAGAAAACCGATTCGTTCTTGCCATGATTGTTATAACTTATGATGACACGACATTTCTATCTTTTAGAATCTCGTTTCTCAATTTACCGTGACGACATCTTGACATCAACCGATTACGTCTCGTAAGACTCCGACTACTGTATAAATTAAACGAGATGATTAGACCTTATCTAACATACCGTTTCTCCCCTGGGTCCCTGCGCTAAAGCTGGATATACACCACGTGTGTTTTTTCTATGTCCAGCTTTACAGAGAAGTGAAATTCACGTGGGTTTTTCGCCTTGATGCGGAATATATTTTGAACTTACAATATCTTTAAATATGAGGCCCCTTGCCCCTATATTTAGGCTGGCTTTGCCCTGACAATTACTAGGGCACCCCCATTATAGAATTTATATACAGTACGGTGATCATAAAAGTTGTTTTTGCGATTGAATCACTATTTGTTAATGAGACAGGTACACTTACAGCAATGGGTGATTTTCTTGAATAATATGCTGCTATGTAAACCACATATCAAGAAAATTCAAATGAGAGTAGCATCTCTCTGGTTCTCGCATTTTCTCTTTGACGGTTGAGATTCTACAGTATTGTGGCTGAAAGACGGACAGAGTATTTCGACTCTGTTGCGATAAAGTTCAAATACTCAGTCGACTTCTCTCATCATAGTAGGTGTATTGAACAAGAGGGTTGATGATCTGAAGAGCTCCTGATAAACCTTACAACGGTTGGGGTCCAAAAGACCCGTTTTTGTCAATATCCTGCATCAAATGATCTCTTTATTCCTAGTACTGTTCATTGTTATTTACACCGGTTTCCCACGCACTGCAAATGGCAATGGTAACAACCAAGTTTTTTTATTTTTATTTTAATCACTTAATGAGCCCCTCAACAGCCTCACTCGACCAGTATATATATATAATTCATTAAAAATTGAAGGACTTACTATATGTAAGTCCATCTGTTCTTAATGAATTACATACATATAGTGGTTTTATAGTAATAGGGTGCTTATGGGTATAAGGGGCATTTTCCAACCAGCTTAGTTGGTCCAGATCTCTTCGTCTCGTGCCAAATCGAGACTCGATCTGTTGCATTGGTGGCATTGACAAGCCCTCAGTAGTTTGTGGCATTGTGAATGCTGTGGCAAAACACATGGCCCTTGTCTACCCATGCTCTCTTTTTATTACCAACGCAAACTTTAAAAAATAAAAATGAACTGTTTATTTTACCA
Source organism: Pictodentalium vernedei (assembly GCA_031216915.1). Taxonomy (NCBI): domain Eukaryota; kingdom Metazoa; phylum Mollusca; class Scaphopoda; order Dentaliida; family Dentaliidae; genus Pictodentalium; species Pictodentalium vernedei. The sequence continues at coordinate 131,610,993 of CM062297.1, forward strand.
AAGTTATTAAAATTTATAAATTTGTCCCTTGAGTGCAAAAGGCTTTGCATTGCCTTAGCATTACAATCCCTTCTTGCACTCCATGGACTAAATACAGCACCAGCCATGCTATTCTAAAGATTATGAGGCCTAAATCATAAAACAGACCACGAACGTGAATTTTTGATGGCCAAGAAATAAAAAGAAAAAGAAAAAAAATCACCTGCCCACATGCAATTTTATAAAAATGGCCAAAGAAACAGAAGATCGACTTTTTTCGGGCATAAACGTAATACTATAGGATATGGAGAGAGGAAATAGAAAACTATTAGCTACATGGCCAAGGCAAGAGCTAGCGTCAAGCGTCGCTAATCTGTTTTTGTTGATGAATGATGACATGAGACGGGAGAATATTTGCTTTAGGGATAATGGAATCCCACCACTCTTCGTGTTGGGAAGGAAACAAAACCACGAACGTGAACTTTTGATGGCCAAGAAATAATCAGACTAATGAAAAAATAAAATAAAAAAACACCTGCCCACATGCAATTTTACAAAAATGGCCTAAGAAACAGAAGATCGACTTTTTTCGGGCATGAACGTAATACTATAGGATATGGAGAGAGGAAATGGAAAACTATTAGCTACAAGGCAGGGGCTAATCTGTTTTTGTTGATGAATGATCACATGAGACGGGAGAATATTTGCTTTAGCGGAAATAGAAGCCCACCACTCTTCCTGTTGGGAGCTATTTGTTTTTGGGACAAGCACTCCACCAGAGATGCCTTAGAGGTCACGGAAGGCCATACCCTCCCGTCAGGGTCCATTTGTTTTCGAGGCCACCATTCCACCCTGGAGAGAGACCGATTGCGAGATATCGAGGCTCCCATTCCTGACTACGAACGACAGGAAGCCGCAAACCCTGAGGTCTTTTCTGGATTTGGTTTATAGAAAGGCAGACACATATAAAAAACAAACAATAATATCTGATTTATTATATATACAATTCTACCACAACAAAAAAAATATAATAATATAAACAATGAAGCACTAATTGATTTAGAATAACAAAACACAACAAAACTAATCATAAATTGTATAAGATGTTGTTCGCATTGAACACACATTTACTTTTTTCTCTGAAACATTTGTTCCGCAAAGAGGATTACATATTTCGGTTACAATAAAGCGATTTAAGAATGAGCTGACAGAAATCTCATTTTCGCAGGCAATACGGAAACTCAATTGCTTCAGTCAGTTGCGTTCACAACAACCTCGGTCTGATACTCTGCATATTTGATTCATTTGTCGCCACGTCTCCAACCCCACCATGTAATAAAAAACGAAGATATTTTCAAAGGCGCCGCGAAGATTACTGGGTGTGATGGGGGAGTGTACTCAGAGGCGGCAGAGCCAGGGTACCGGGTACCGGGAACAGATATGTTTCGCACTTGCATAATGAGTTAAAATGGTCGCACACAAACGTGTCAAAAATCGGGCATTTCTGTAATATTATTTGCAAATCCAAACAACATTTAGCCAAAGAATCCTACTTTCGGTCGCTTAGGTCCGTTTCTTCTAATTCAATTATCTTTCGGCCCGAAGGTTGGCCTTCTACCGATTTGTACACACAAACTATATCGTACGATGTAAGTGCTGTATAACTTTATTGTTTTGTGTTGTCTTTAACCGAATCCTCAACATAGTTAACCCTCAGAGAACGAAGGAGAAAACATAAAATTCCACAATGCAGCTAAGAATTTAGCCAATTTAGTTCTTTGACAAGCATCCTTCTCATCATGCAACTCAATCAACCCTTGTCAAACATGATTGAATTAGATATATTCCTAGCTAAAAAATGGGAAAACTTTGTTACTTGAAAATTTCATTTTTAGACATAAAAGAGCTAAAGCTTTATATTTTTAAGTTGAATAATTTGAAATTTTTTTTTTTCAGTTCGCATGTGCATTAAATGAAATGTGCTGCTAGTGTTCGTCCCATGCAAAGTGTTTATCGGCAGATTTGTATTAGAAAAAAGGATTGTCCCAGGGAGGGGTTTTGCCAGGGAGGGATTGTGAGGAGGGATTTAGTCGAGGCATTATGTCGTGGGGAATTTTGATGGTATCCCTGATGATGTAATTGGAAAATTAGTCAATCGGGATGATAGTTAAAAAACGCAGACTTATTAGAAATTTACTTGTGGATAAATATCATAATTATATATAGTTGTAGATACACGGAGTTACTAATTTCTTGTTCAAATAAAAGGTACCGTATTCCAAACTGGCTATACTGGGCCTTCAACAACCTCAATGACTGAGAGTCTGTGTGACTAATGTCTCAGTATCATGTCTGGAGCCATTACCATAAAAGTTTTACAATTATATTTTCTAGAATTCTCCCTAATAATATTTCCAAACCATTTGAAAATGCTACTGGCTCGTTTTAACCCTTTTAAAGTTATAACTAGAAAAATTTAATTCTAGAAAATACAATTGTAAACGTTTTATTGTATTGACAACAGTCTTCAAAACCTTCAAATGTTTTTAGTAACTGTGTGAAAATCGTTGATAATATTGATTCCACCAAATTTTACGAAATGTCACACAAACGTTTAAATTCTCCATATCAGGTAATGGAAGATATACCATGGAAACGAACAACAAGCAAACTATTATTTCAGTGAAGCACCGGTCTCAATTTGTTCTCGCGTCAGCTCGATCGTCCCCTAATACCCGAATACGAAATAGTTTGACTACAATGTTCACTGTTAACATTCTTTCATCTGATGCTTAATTTGATTTTCGGACAATAATCTTGTAAAGTTACTTTTATGATGTTTGGAACTTCCTTTCTACTGACACTGTGTGATTTCTAATTAAAACTTTCCTCCTTAAAGAAAATCCTTTCCTGAATCTCGACGAGAGTCTGTGTTTCATTTCTCTTATACTTTTTGTTGATGCTCTCGTTGCCGATCTTCTGAAAGAAGGTGGAGGAGAAGATTTGTTGGTGGGAACTGCTTTTGTACTCGAATCTCTTAATTGTACCATATGCTCGTGCTGTTTTAATACAGTCTGTTGCGGTTTGTGCTGACCTGAGAATGACCCACATGTCGTCATTAAGTTTGATACTCCAACATTTCTTTTCAATTTTCGTGCTGTCGCCGTGGACCTTGTCTCATCTTGTTTGTGTTTACATTCTTTTTGTGAGGTATTGGCTGACGAAATACTTTTACTGTGGGGAGAACAGCTTGACAAATTGACAACAGCAGTCTCTTTTTTCAATTTATTGCAAACAAATCGCTTTAATTTTATCGCCGCAATCTTTACTATGCGTACCATTATTACTGTTTGAATCTGCAAATATAAAAAATGAAATATTTTACGACTCGTTTCAATAGGATTCATGAAACATCACAGAGATGAGCAAAAACGCAGAAAAAAATCCAAATAAACTCCGATAGAAGACGGGTATAAACCCTAGAATTTGTCCACAATACAGATCTCATCTGTATACTGTTCCATTATTATATTTATATATGCCTTTTGTGGCTTTGAACAATATTTCAACAATTTTGTTACTCCGATCTGTAAAATGTATAGAGAAAGGCAACATGACATCGCGGTACTTTTTGTAACTGGATACAACAGCAGACTATAGGCTTCAATAAGATGCTTCTACTGAGAAATTACGCATCAGATGCAATGGACAGGAAGTTGGATACCCGACTCCATTACGTGAACAAATTTAGTGATTCCGGGTAAAAAGGAAATGTCCAGAAGGAAACAATCAGGAAAAATGGGAATTAATCCTCATCGTTTTGTGGACATTACAAATTCTTCCATCTCATAGGTATCACTCTCCAATAATCCAATTTACTACAAACATGTGGGAATAATTACTAGAAACTGGAATACACGAAAAGCGTAGACCGTGTAGGTAATTTCTACAGAGATGTACTTAGTTCTTGTAAATCTACATCGTGGATAAATATTTTATATGCGAAATACGGTAACCATTTGGAATAATAAGTACAGTTTAGGAATACTTACAGCAATTAAGAAAAATTCTCTGCTCACTAGCAAATTTTCAGCTCTCGCGTCTTGGATGTACAATTTCAAATGGAATGTGCCAGATGAATGAAAGGATGAATGGAATGTTTGTGTGGCCAGATCGAATGAATGAATGAATGAAAGGTTTTAGCGCGCCGAAGGCGCGCAGGGACGATGTGGGATTTACAAATCCCTTGCGACCCGGTTAACCTTATTTTTTTTTTTCCTTGGATCACACAGCCTAGCTTTCCTATTGCCCAAAATGGAGTCTGAGGGGGTTATGCACGCGGTTAGAATACCCGGCAGTTTAAGCTGGAGTGTTAGGAGGTCAATACTCAATCCCCCAACGCCTTTAAAACTATTAGAGAGCGAGCTCTGTTCGGTTCCAGTTCGGCGATGGTAGAGGTTTGAGTCCCACCATGGTGGCGAGCCAGAATGGCCTGTGTGGCCAGATCTGAGAAAATTTGTCATTTATAACTAATAGATTTGTTTGTACAACGCGACAGTGTTTTTATAGTTGGGACCAATTGTCTTTGTGTAGGAGTTTTGTAAATCTAGTAAAGAATACTTAAATCAGTGTTAGATATGTTCAGCATCAAAGTAATCAGGCGCAACTGATTTTCAATCACCACACAATCATTGTTGTGATTTTATATTTGGCTAACTTTATCAAAAGGAAAAGTAAAACAAAGTTAAATTTGCCATCTCACAACATTATATTCTGGCTCGCCATAATGGTGGGACTCAAACCTGTACCATCACCAAGCTGGAACCGAATAGAGCCCACTCTCTAATATTCTTAATGGCGTTGAGTGTTTGATTATTTACAATCAACCACTCCAACGTAAACTGCCTGGAATTCTGACCGCGTGCATACCCCCTCAGACCCTATTTCAGGAAATAGGAAAGCTAGGCCTGTGTGATCCAATTGAAATAAAATAAGGTTAACTGGGTCGCAAGGGAATTGTTAATCCCACATCGTCCCTGCGCGCCTTGGGTGCACTAAAACCTTTCATTCTTTCAATAAAGTTATTTGGGTTGCATGAGGCACTCGCGGTATGCATCTCTCTCCCGACACATGGCAGCACGCCTGGAAATAAACAATCTGACATTTCAGAATGAGGCTCACAGAGGATGAATTTACTGATGCTATCCCATACAGAGGTCTAGAGTCCCCCAAATTTATCCCCTGGGTACCTCTTTCTGTGTAAGCCTGAGACCTTGATCTAGATTGAGGTTCACGGGGGTAAATTTGGTAATGCTACCCTTCTATGCAGGGTAGCATCACAAAATCACCCTCTAGGGGCCTCATTCAGCAGACGACAGTCTGCTTATTTTCGGGCTTGCGTGAGAGTCGGGGCTGTATTTAGCAGTCTGAGTCGGAAGTGCGTCCGTATGTGCAGCATCCCCATTGTGAAGTTCGGATATATATAGTCATCAGTAGTGATGGCTTTTTCTAAGGGTTAATTATCTGTCTTTTATTGACTGGAGTTTAACGACACTTTCAACAACCAGGATTACCCTGTGTCGGACAGTGTTAGGGGCGAGGGTTCCTGGAGAGAAACACCGAGGAACGGGGAGCAACTATCAGATTCTGCAACGTACTAACTCCACAGATACAGGTTTAGCATTGGGTGAAGAAAGGAGGACTATCGACGTAAGTACGCCTTAGTACACAGGGCCATCGCGCCCACACGTGGGCAATAGGGATGAAGTGTCTTGCTCAAGGAGACAAGGACACAACGCAGTTAAGAGTTAATTATCATTAAAACATTGAAATAATTAATATAGTGGCGTTTCTACTTGCAAAAATAGTCTAAGAAACTCTCAATTTGAATTCAAGCAGTCCATTGTCTGAAACTTGCGATGCACGAAGCCTTAATTAACAAATCAGCTGCATGTGCATCCGTAACTTACAGACCGGACAGTTGAAAAAATAAAAACAATTTCAACAATATCATATCACGCGACCCCCTCCATCGTCCCCTATCCCCCCCCCCCCCCCCCCCCTGGAACGAGCTCGGTCCAATGAGAGTTCACATGATATGGTTTTGTTAAAATGTTTTGACGCATTTGAAAAAAAGGTTATTAAAATAAAAAAAAGTTATATCATGTGCGCTGGGTAAGGGATTCTTTTTCGTTGTAACAACTTATCAGCTTGGCTGTGGTAATTTTTGTAATCCCTAAGTCACGGACTGGGCTAATCTAGAAGGATAGGGCTCTAAAACTGGAATCTGAAAAGTTGGTAGGTCAACGTATTTTCGATTACGAGCTTATTCCTGGGCCAGAACAGTAAGGCTACAAGATTTTCTGTTTGTTTAACTGAATTGTACTCATGCGTGACAGAACCAACTGTGTTCAACTTTAGTTAGATGTAGGCGTTGGTGCTTAAGACTAGCATTTGTTCTAATGGCCATACAAGGCCACTTGAGGAACCCCAAACATTCATTTGCACAATGCAACTTTTACATAACATAGAGCCCCAAAATTGTCTCTAATATAGGACTACACATGCTATAAAGTCTGAGATTAGCTCTTGGAACACGGAATGTTAATTTGGGGTATGTGGGGTTTAGGCATAACTACAATGCATATTTCCTCAAGGGAAGCGGGTGAAGGGGATAATGACCACAGGGTCCTAGATAAGACTAAACAAGATCCCAAAGACCCCACAACAGCCTCCCAGGTACCTTGTTCGCCTAGCCCCCCTCCCAACCCCACACACTTTCTCAAAGAAATTACTAGGGCACCCCCATTATAGAATTTATATACTGTACGGTGATCATAAAAGTTGTTTTTGCGATTGAATCACTATTTGTTAATGAGACAGGTACACTTACAGCAGTGGGTGATTTTCTTGAATAATATGCTGCTATGTAAAGCACATATGAAGAAAATTCAAATGAGAGTAGCATCTCTCTGGTTCTCGCATTTTCTCTTTGACGGTTGAGATTCTACAGTATTGTGGCTGAAAGGCGGACAGAGTATTTCGACTCTGTTGCGATAAAGTTCAAATACTCAGTCGACTTCTCTCATCACAGTAGGTGTATTGAACAAGAGGGTTGAAGATCTGAAGAGCTCCTGATAAACCTTACAACGGTTGGGGTCCAAAAGACACGTTTTTGTCAATATCCTGCATCAAAAGATCCCTTTATTCCTAGTACTGTTCATTGTTATTTACACCGGTTTCCCACGCACTGCAAATGGCAATGGTAACAACCAAGTTTTTTTATTTTTATTTTAATCACTTAATGAGCCCATCAACAGCCTCACTCGACCAGTATATATATATAATTCATTAAAAATTGAAGGACTTACTATATGTAAGTCCATCAATTCTTAATGAATTACATACATATAGTGGTTTTATAGTAATAGGGTGCTTATGGGTATAAGGGGTATTTTCCAACCAGCTTGGTTGGTCCAGATCTCTTCGTCTCGTGACAAATCGAGACTCGATATGTTGCATTGGTGGCATTGACAAGCCCTCAGTAGTTTGTGGCATTGTGAATGCTGTGGCAAAACACATGGCCCTTGTCTACCCATGCTCTTTTTTTATTACCAACGCAAACTTTAAAAAATAAAAATGAACTGTTTATTTTACCAAAGTTATTAAAATTTATAAATTTGTCCCTTGAGTGCAAAAGGCTTTGCATTGCCTTAGCATTACAATCCCTTCTTGCACTCCATGGACTAAATACAGCACCAGCCATGCTATTCTAAAGATTATGAGGCCTAAATCATAAAACAGACCACGAACGTGAATTTTTGATGGCCAAGAAATAAAAAGAAAAAGAAAGAAAATCACCTGCCCACAGGCAATTTTATAAAAATGGCCAAAGAAACAGAAGATCGACTTTTTTCGGGAATAAACGTAATACTATAGGATATGGAGAGAGGAAATAGAAAACTAATAGCTACATGGCCAAGGCAAGCGCTAGCGTCAAGCGTCGCTAATCTGTTTTTGTTGATGAATGATGACATGAGACGGGAGAATATTTGCTTTAGCGATAATGGAAGCCCACCACTCTTCGTGTTGGGAAGAAAACAAAACCACGAACGTGAACTTTTGATGGCCAAGAAATAATCAGACAAATGAAAAAATGAAATAAAAAAACACCTGCCCACATGCAATTTTACAAAAATGGCCTAAGAAACAGAAGATCGACTTTTTTCGGGCATGAACGTAATACTATAGGATATGGAGAGAGGAAATGGAAAACTATTAGCTACAAGGCAGGGGCTAATCTGCTTTTGTTGATGAATGATCACATGAGACGGGAGAATATTTGCTTTAGCGGAAATAGAGGCCCAACACTCTTCCTGTTGGGAGCTATTTGTTTTTGGGACAAGCACTCCACCAGAGATGCCTTAGAGGTCACGGAAGGCCATACCCTCCCGTCAGGGTCCATTTGTTTTCGAGGCCACCATTCCACCCTGGAGAGAGACCGATTGCGAGATATCGAGGCTCCCATTCCGGACTACGAACGACAGGAAGCCGCAAACCCTGAGGTCTTTTCTGGAATAGGTTTATAGAAAGACAGACACATATAAAAAACAATAATATTTGATTTATTATATATACAATTCTACCACAACAAAAAAAATATAATAATATAAACAATGAAGCACTAATTGATTTAGAATAACAAAACACAACAAAACTAATCATAAATTGTATAAGATGTTGTTCGCATTGAACACACATTTACTTTTTTCTCTGAAACATTTGTTCCGCAAAGAGGATTACATATTTCGGTTACAATAAAGCGATTTAAGAATGAGCTGACAGAAATCTCATTTTCGCAGGCAATACGGAAACTCAATTGCTTCAGTCAGTTGCGTTCACAACAACCTCGGTCTGATACTCTGCATATTTGATTCATTTGTCGCCACGTCTCCAATCCCACCATGTAATAAAAAACGAAGATATTTTCAAAGGCGCCGCGAAGATTACTGGGTGTGATGGGGGAGTGTACTCAGAGGCGGCAGAGCCAGGGTACCGGGTACCGGGAACAGATATGTTTCGCACTTGCATAATGAGTTAAAATGGTCGCACACAAACGTGTCAAAAATCAGGCATTTCTGTAATATTATTTGCAAATCCAAACAACATTTAGCCAAAGAATCCTACTTTCGGTCGCTTAGGTCCGTTTCTTCTAATTCAATTATCTTCCGGCCCGAAGGTTGGCCTTCTACCGATTTGTACACACAAACTATATCGTACGATGTAAGTGCTGTATAACTTTATTGTTTTGTGTTGTCTTTAACCGAATCCTCAACATAGTTAACCCTCAGAGAACGAAGGAGAAAACATAAAATTCCACAATGCAGCTAAGAATTTAGCCAATTTAGTTCTTTGACAAGCATCTTTCTCATCATGCAACTCAATCAACCCTTGTCAAACATGATTGAATTAGATATATTCCTAGCTCAAAAATGGGAAAACTTTGTTACTTGAAAATTTCATTTTTAGACATAAAAGAGATAAAGCTTTATATTTTTAAGTTGAATAATTTGAAATTTTTTTTTTCAGTTCGCATGTGCATTAAATGAAATGTGCTGCTAGTGTTCGTCCCATGCAAAGTGTTTATCGGCAGATTTGTATTAGAAAAAAGGATTGTCCCAGGGAGGGGTTTTGCCAGGGAGGGATTGTGAGGAGGGATTTAGTCGAGGCATTATGTCGTGGGGAATTTTGATGGTATCCCTGATGATGTAATTGGAAAATTAGTCAATCGGGATGATAGTTAAAAAAACGCAGACTTTTTAGAAATTTACTTGTGGATAAATATCATAACTATATATAGTTGTAGATACACGGAGTTACTAATTTCTTGTTCAAATAAAAGGCACCGGTATTCCAAACTGGCTATACTGGGGCCTTCAACAACCTCAATCGGATGTCGTAAACATCCATGAGTGAGAGTCTGTGTGACTAAAGTCTCAGTATCATGTCTGGAGCCATTACCATAAAAGTTTTACAATTATATTTTCTAGAATTCTCCCTAATAATATTTCCAAACCATTTGAAAATGCTACTGGCTCCTTTTAACCCTTTTAAAGTCATAACTAGAAAAATTTTATTCTAGAAAATACAATTGTAAACGTTTTATTGTATTGACAACAGTCTTCAAAACCTTCAAATGCTTTTAGTAACTGTGTGAAAATCGTTGATAATATTGATTCCACCAAATTTTAAGAAATGTCACACAAACGTTTAAATTCTCCATATCAGGTAATGGAAGATATACCATGGAAACGAACAACAAGCAAAATATTATTTCAGTGAAGCACCAGTCTCAATTTGTTCTCGCGTAGCTCGATCGTCCCCTAATACCCGAATACGAAATAGTTTGACTACAATGTTCACTGTTAACATTCTTTCATCTGATGCTTAATTTGATTTTCGGACACTAATCTTGTAAAGTTACTTTTATGATGTTTGGAACTTCCTTTCTACTGACACTGTGTGATTTCTAATTAAAACTTTCCTCCTTAAAGAAAATCCTTTCCTGAATCTCGACGAGAGTCTGTGTTTCATTTCTCTTATACTTTTTGTTGATGCTCTCGTTGCCGATCTTCTGAAAGAAGGTGGAGGAGAAGATTTGTTGGTGGGAACTGCTTTTGTACTCGAATCTCTTAATTGTACCATATGCTCCTGCTGTTTTAATACACTCTGTTGCGGTTTGTGCTGACCTGAGAATGACCCACATGTCGTCATTAAGTTTGATACTCCAACATTTCTTTTCAATTTTCGTGCTGTCGCCGTGGACCTTGTCTCATCTTGTTTGTGTTTACATTCTTTTTGTGAGGTATTGGCTGACGAAATACTTTTACTGTGGGAAGAACAGCTTGACAAATTGACAACAGCAGTCTCTTTTTTCAATTTATTGCAAACAAATCGCTTTAATTTTATCGCAGCAATCTTTACTATGCGTACCATTATTACTGTTTGAATCTGCAAATATAAAAAATGAAATATTTTACGACTCGTTTCAATAGGATTCATGAAACATCACAGAGATGAGCAAAAACGCAGAAAAAAATCCAAATAAACTCCGATACAAGACGGGTATAAACCCTAGAATTTGTCCACAATACAGATCTCATCTGTATACTGTTCCATTATTATATTTATATATGCCTTTTGTGGCTTTGAACAATATTTCAACAATTTTGTTACTCCGATCTGTAAAATGTATAGAGAAAGGCAACATGACATCGCGGTACTTTTTGTAACAGGATATAACAGCAGACTATAGGCTTCAATAAGATGCTTCTACTGAGAAATTACGCATCAGATGCAATGGACAGGAAGTTGGATACCCGACTCCATTACGTGAACAAATTTATTGATTCCGGGTAAAAAGGAAATGTCCAGAAGGAAACAATCAGGAAAAATGGGAATTAATCCTCATCGTTTTGTGGACATTACAAATTCTTCCATCTGATAGGTATCACTCTCCAATTTACTACAAACATGTGGGAATAATTACTAGAAACTGGAATACACGAAAAGCGTAGACCGTGTAGGTAATTTCTACAGAGATGTATTTAGTTCTTGTAAATCTGCATCGTGGATAAATATTTTATATGCGAAATACGGTAACCATTTGGAATAATAAGTACAGTTTAGGAATACTTACAGCAATTAAGAAAATTTCTCTGCTAACTAGCAAATTTTCAGCTCTCGCGTCTTGGATGTACAATTTCAAATGGAATGTGACCAGATGAATGAAAGGATGAATGGAATGTTTGTGTGGCCAGATCGGAGAAAATTTGTCATTCATAACTAATAGATTTGTTTGTACAACGCGACAGTGTTTTTATAGTTGGGATCAATTGTCTTTGTGTAGGAGTTTTATAAATCTAGTAAAGAATACTTAAATCAGTGTTAGATATGTTCAGCATCAAAGTAATCAGGCGCAACTTATATTCAATCACCACACAATCATTGTTGTGATTTTATATTTGGCTAACATTATCAAAAGGAAAAGTAAAACAAAGTTAAATTTGCCATCTCACAACATTATATTCTGGCTCGCCATAATGGTGGGACTCAAACCTGTACCATCACCAAGCTGGAACCGAATAGAGCCCACTCTCTAATAGTCTTAATGGCGTTGAGTGTTTGATTATTTACAATCTACCACTCCAACGTAAACTGCCTGGAATTCTAACCGCGTGCATACCCCCTCAGACCCCATTTCTGGAAATAGGAAAGCTAGGCCTGTGTGATCCAATTGAAATAAAATAAGGTTAACTGGGTCGCAAGGGAATTGTTAATTCCACATCGTCCCTGCGCGCCTTGGGTGCGCTAAAACCTTTCATTCTTTCAATAAAGTTATTTGGGTTGCATGAGGCACTCGTGGTATGCATCTCTCTCCCGACACATGACAGCACGCCTGGAAATAAACAATCTGACATTTCAGAATGAGGCTCACAGAGGATGAATTTACTGATGCTATCCCATACAGAGGTCTAGAGTCCCCCAAATTTATCCCCTGGGTACCTCTTTCTGTGTAACCTGAGACCTTGATCTAGATTGAGGTTCACGGGGGTAAATTTGGTAATGCTACCCTTCTATGCAGGGTATCATCACAAAATCACCCTCTAGGGGCCTCATTCAGCAGACGACAGTCTGCTTATTTTCAGGCTTGCGTGAGAGTCGGGGTTGTATTTAGCAGTCTGAGTCGGAAGTGCGTCCGTATGTGCAGCATCCCCATTGTGAAGTTGGGATATATATAGTCATCAGTAGTGATGGCTTTTTCTAAGGGTTAATTATCTGTCTTTTATTGACTGGAGTTTAACGACACTTTCAACAACCAGGATTACCCTGTGTCGGACAGTGTTAGGGGCGAGGGTTCCTGGAGAGAAACACCGAGGAACGGGGAGCAACTATCAGATTCTGCAACGTACTAACTCCACAGATACAGGTTTAGCGTTGGGTGAAGACAGGAGCACTATCGACGTAAGTACGCCTTAGTACACAGGGCCATCGCGCCCCCACGTGGGCAATAGGGATGAAGTGTCTTGCTCAAGGAGACAAGGACACAACGCAGTTAAGAGTTAATTATCATTAAAACATTAAAATAATTAATATAGTGGCGTTTCTACTTGCAAAAATAATCTAAGAAACTCTCAATTTGAATTCAAGCAGTCCATTGTCTGAAACTTGCGATGCACGAAGCCTTAATTAACAAATCAGCTGCATGTGCATCCGTAACTTACAGACCGGACAGTTGAAAAAATAAAAACAATTTCAACAATATCATATCACGCGACCCCCTCCATCGTCCCCTATACCCCCCATCCCCCCCCCCCCCTGGAACGAGCTCGTTCCAATGAGAGTTCACATGATATGGTTTTGTTAAAATGTTTTGACGCATGTGAAAAAAAGTTATTAAAATAAAAAAAAGTTATATCATGTGCGCTGGGTAAGGGATTCTTTTTCGTTGTAACAACTTATCAGCTTGGCTGTGGTAATTTTTGTAATCCCTAAGTCGCGGACTGGGCTAATCTAGAAGGATAGGGCTCTAAAACTGGAATCTGAAAATTTGGTAGGTCAACTTATTTTCGATTACGAGCTTATTCCTGGGCCAGTACAGTAAGGCTACAAGATTTTCTGTTTGTTTAACTAAATTCTACTCATGCGTGACAGACCCAACTGTGTTCAACTTTAGTTAGATGTAGGCGTGGGTGCTTAAGACTAGCATTTGTTCTAATGGCCATACAAGGCCACTTGAGGAACCCCAAACATTCATTTGCACAATGCAACTTTTACATAACATAGAGCCCCAAAATTGTCTCTAATATAGGACTACACATGCTATAAAGTCTGAGATTAGCTCTTGGAACACGGAATGTTAATTTGGGGTATGTGGGGTTTAGGCATAACTACAATGTATATTTCCTCAAGGGAAGCGGGTGAAGGGGATAATGGCCACAGGGTCCTAGTTAAGACTAAACAAGATCCCAAAGACCCCACAACAGCCTCCCAGGTACCTTGTTCGCCTAGCCCCCCTCCCAACCCCACACACTTTCTCAAAGAAATTACTAGGGCACCCCCATTATAGAATTTATATACAGTACGGTGATCATAAAAGTTGTTTTTGCGATTGAATCACTATTTGTTAATGAGACAGGTACACTTACAGCAGTGGGTGATTTTCTTGAATAATATGCTGCTTTGTAAAGCACATATCAAGAAAATTCAAATGAGAGTAGCATCTCTCTGGTTCTCGCATTTTCTCTTTGACGGTTGAGATTCTACAGTATTGTGGCTGAAAGACGGACAGAGTATTTCGACTCTGTTGCGATAAAGTTCAAATATTCAGTCGACTTCTCTCATCATAGTAGGTGTATTGAACAAGAGGGTTGATGATCTGAAGAGCTCCTGATAAACCTTACAACGGTTGGGGTCCAAAAGACACGTTTTTTTCAATATCCTGCATCAAATGATCCCTTTATTCCTAGTACTTTTCATTGTTATTTACACCGGATTCCCACGCACTGCAAATGGCAATGGTAACAACCAAGTTTTTTTATTTTTATTTTAATCACTTAATGAGCCCATCAACAGACTCACTCGACCAGTAATATATATATAATTCATTAAAAATTGAAGGACTTACTATATGTAAGTCCGTCAATTCTTAATGAATTACATACATATAGTGGTTTTATAGTAATAGGGTGCTTATGGGTGTAAGGGGCATTTTCCAACCAGCTTGGTTGGTCCAGATCTCTTCGTCTCGTGACAAATCGAGACTCGATCTGTTGCATTGGTGGCATTGACAAGCCCTCAGTAGTTTGTGGCATTGTGAATGCTGTGGCAAAACACATGGCTCTTGTCTACCCATGCTCTCTTTTCATTACCAACGCAAACTTTAAAACATAAAAATGAACTGTTTATTTTACCAAAGTTATTAAAATTTATAAATTTGTCCCTTGAGTGCAAAAGGCTTTGCATTGCCTTAGCATTACAATCCCTTCTTGCACTCCATGGACTAAATATAGCACCAGCCATGCTATTCTAAAGATTATGAGGCCTAAATCATAAAACAGACCACGAACGTGAATTTTTGATGGCCAAGAAATAAAAAGAAAAAGAAAAAAAATCACCTGCCCACATGCAATTTTATAAAAGTGGCCAAAGAAACAGAAGATGGACTTTTTTCGGGCATAAACGTAATACTATAGGATATGGAGAGAGGAAATAGAAAACTATTAGCTACATGGCCAAGGCAAGAGCTAGCGTCAAGCGTCGCTAATGTGTTTTTTTTTTTTGATGAATGATGACATGAGACGGGAGAATATTTGCTTTAGCGATAATTGAAGCCCACCACTCTTCGTGTTGGGAAGAAAACAAAACCACGAACGTGAACTTTTGATGGCCAAGAAATAATCAGACAAATGAAAAAATAAAATAAAAAAACACCTGCCCACATGCAATTTTACAAAAATGGCCTAAGAAACAGAAGATCGACTTTTTTCGGGCATGAACGTAATACCATAGGATATGGAGAGAGGAAATGGAAAACTATTAGCTACAAGGCGGGGCTAATCTGTTTTTGTTGATGAATGATCACATGAGACGGGAGAACATTTGCTTTAGCGGAAATAGAAGCCCACCACTCTTCCTGTTGGGAGCTATTTGTTTTTGGGACAAGCACTCCACCAGAGATGCCTTAGAGGTCACGGAAGGCCATACCCTCCCGCCAGGGTCCATTTGTTTTCGAGGCCACCATTCCACCCTGGAGAGAGACCGATTGCGAGATATCGAGGCTCCCATTCCTGACTACGAACGACAGGAAGCCTCAAATCCTGAGGTCTTTTCTGGATATATACAATTCTACCACAACAAAAAAAATATAATAATATAAACAATGAAGCACTAATAGATTTAGAATAACAAAACACAACAAAACTAATCATAAATTGTATAAGATGTTGTTCGCATTGAACACACATTTACTTTTTTCTCTGAAACATTTGTTCCTCAAAGAGGATTACATATTTCGGTTACAATAAAGCGATTTAAGAATGAGCTGACAGAAATCTCAATTTCGCAGGCAATACGGAAACTCAATTGCTTCAGTCAGTTGCGCTCACAACAACCTCGGTCTGATACTCTGCATATTTGATTCATTTGTCGCCACGTCTCCAACCCCACCATGTAATAAAAAACGAAGATATTTTCAAAGGCGCCGCGAAGATTACTGGGTGTGATGGGGGAGTGTACTCAGAGGCGGCAGAGCCAGGGGTACCGGGTACCGGGAACAGATATGTTTCGCACTTGCATAATGAGTTAAAATGGTCGCACACAAACGTGTCAAAAATCAGGCATTTCTGTAATATTATTTGCAAATCCAAACAACATTTAGCCAAAGAATCCTACTTTCGGTCGCTTAGGTCCGTTTCTTCTAATTCAATTATCTTCCGGCCCGAAGGTTGTCCCTCTACCGATTTGTACACACAAACTATATCGTACGATGTAAGTGCTGTATAACTTTATTGTTTTGTGTTGTCTTTAACCGAATCCTCAACATAGTTAACCCTCAGAGAACGAAGGAGAAAACATAAAATTCCAAATGCAGCTAAGAATTTAGCCAATTTATTTCTTTGACAAGCATCTTTCTCATCATGCAACTCAATCAACCCTTGTCAAACATGATTGAATTAGATATATTCCTAGCTAAAAAATGGGAAAACTTTGTGACTTGAAAATTTCATTTTTAGACATAAAAGAGCTAAAGCTTTATATTTTTAAGTTGAATAATTTGAAATTTTTTTTTTTTTTTTCAGTTCGCATGTGCATTAAATGAAATGTGCTGCTGGTGTTCGTCCCATGCAAATTGTTTATCGACAGATTTGTATTAGAAAAAAGGATTGTCCCAGGGAGGGGTTTTGCCAGGGAGGGATTGTGAGGAGGGATTTAGTCGAGGCATTATGTCGTGGGGAATTTTGATGGTATCCCTGATGATGTAATTGGAAAATTAGTCAATCGGGATGATAGTTAAAAAACCCAGACTTTTTAGAAATTTACTTGTGGATAAATATCATAACTATATATAGTTGTAGATACACGGACTTACTAATTTCTTGTTCAAATAAAAGGTACCGTATTCCAAACTGGCTATACTGGGCCTTCAACAACCTCAATCGGATGTCGTAAACCTCCATGAATGAGAGTCTGTATGACTAAAGTCTCAGTATCATGTCTGGAGCCATTACCATAAAAGTTTTACAATTATATTTTCTAGAATTCTCCCTAATAATATTTGCCAACCATTTGAAAATGCTACTGGCTCGTTTTAACCCTTTTAAAGTCATAACTAGAAAAAACTTAATTCTAGAAAATACAATTGTAAACGTTTTATTGTATTGACAACAGTCTTCAAAACCTTCAAATGCTTTTAATAACTGTGTGAAAATCGTTGATAATATTGATTCCACCAAATTTTAAGAAATGTCACACAAACGTTTAAATTCTCCATATCAGGTAATGGAAGATATACCATGGAAACGAACAACAAGCAAAATATTATTTCAGTGAAACACCGGTCTCAATTTGTTCTCGCGTCAGCTCGATCGTCCCCTAATACCCGAATACGAAATAGTTTGACTACAATGTTCACTGTTAACATTCTTTCATCTGATGCTTAATTTGATTTTCGGACACTAATCTTGTAAAGTTACTTTTATGATGTTTGGAACTTCCTTTCTACTGACACTGTGTGATTTCTAATTAAAACTTTGCTCCTTAAAGAAAATCCTTTCCTGAATCTCGACGAGAGTCTGTGTTTCATTTCTCTTATACTTTTTGTTGATGCTCTCGTTGCTGACCTTCTGAAAGAAGGTGGAGGAGAAGATTTGTTGGTGGGAACTGCTTTTGTACTCGAATCTCTTAATTGTACCATATGCTCGTGCTGTTTTAATACAGTCTGTTGCGGTTTGTTCTGACCTGAGAATGACCCACATGTCGTCATTAAGTTTGATACTCCAACATTTCTTTTCAATTTTCGTGCTGTCGCCGTGGACCTTGTCTCATCTTGTTTGTGTTTACATTCTTTTTGTGAGGTATTGGCTGACGAAATACTTTTACTGTGGGAAGAACAGCTTGACAAATTGACAACAGCAGTCTGTTTTTTCAATTTATTGCAAACAAATCCCTTTAATTTTATCGCCGCAATCTTTACTATGCGTACCATTATTACTGTTTGAATCTGCAAATATAAAAAATGAAATATTTTCAATTTGAATTCAAGCAATCCATTGTCTGAAACTTGCGATGCACGAAGCCTTAATTAACAAATCAGCTGCACGTGCATCCGTAACTTACAGACCGGATAGTTGAAAAAATAAAAACAATTTCAACAATATCATATCACGCGACCCCCTCCATCGTCCCCTATACCCCCCCCCCCCCCCCCTGGAACGAGCTCGTTCCAATGAGACTTCACATGATACGGTTTTGTTAAAATGTTTTGACGCATTTGAAAAAAAGTTATTAAAATAAAAAAAAGTTATATCATGTGCGCTGGGTAAGGGATTCTTTTTCGTTGTAACAACTTATCAGCTTGGCTGTGGTAATTTTTGTATCCCCGAGTCACGGACTGGGCTAATCTAGAAGGATAGGGCTCTAAAACTGGAATCTGAAAAGTTGGTAGGTCAACTTATTTTCGATTACGAGCTTATTCCTGGGCCAGTACAGTAAGGCTACAAGATTTTCTGTTTGTTTAACTGAATTCTACTCATGCGTGACAGAACCAACTGTGTTCAACTTTAGTTAG
Source organism: Pictodentalium vernedei (assembly GCA_031216915.1). Classification (NCBI taxonomy): domain Eukaryota; kingdom Metazoa; phylum Mollusca; class Scaphopoda; order Dentaliida; family Dentaliidae; genus Pictodentalium; species Pictodentalium vernedei. Next base: position 131,629,819 of record CM062297.1, read on the forward strand.
ATGTAGGGGTGGGTGCTTAAGACTAGCAATTGTTCTAATGGCCATAGAAGGCCACTTGAGGAACCACAAACATTCATTTGCACAATGCAACTTTTACATAACATAGAGCCCCAAAATTGTCTCTAATATAGGACTACAAATGCTATAAAGTCTGAGATTAGCTCCTATACCCCCCCCCCCCCCTGAAACGAGCTCGTTCCAATGAGAGGTCACATGATATGGTTTTGTTAAAATGTTTTGACGCATTTGAAAAAAAAGTTATTAAAATAAAAAAAAGTTATATCATGTGCGCTGGGTAAGGGATTCTTTTTCGTTGTAACAACTTATCAGCTTGGCTGTGGTAATTTTTGTAATCCCTAAGTCACGGACTGGGCTAATCTAGAAGGATAGGGCTCTAAAACTGGAATCTGAAAAGTTGGTAGATCAACTTATTTTCGATTCCGAGCTTATTCCTGGGCCAGTACAGTCAGGCTACAAGATTTTCTGTTTGTTTAACTGAATTCTACTCATGCGTGACAGAACCAACTGTGTTCAACTTTAGTTAGATGTAGGCGTGGGTGCTTAAGACTAGCATTTGTTCTAATGGCCATACAAGGCCACCTGAGGAACCCCAAACATTCATTTGCACAATGCAACTTTTACATAACATAGAGCCCCAAAATTGTCTCTAATATAGGACTACACATGCTATAAAGTCTGGGATTAGCTCTTGGAACACGGAATGTTAATTTGGGGTATGTGGGGTTTAGGCATAACTACAATGTATATATCCTCAAGGGAAGCGGGTGAAGGGGATAATGACCACAGGGTCCTAGTTAAGACTAAACAAGATCCCAAAGACCCCACAACAGCCTCCCAGGTACCTTGTTCGCCTAGCCCCCCTCCCAACCCCACACACTTTCTCAAAGAAATTACTAGGGCACCCCCATTATAGAATTTATATACAGTACGGTGATCATAAAAGTTGTTTTTGCGATTGAATCACTATTTGTTAATGAGACAGGTACACTTACAGCAATGGGTGATTTTCTTGAATAATATGCTGCTATGTAAACCACATATCAAGAAAATTCAAATGAGAGTAGCATCTCTCTGGTTCTCGCATTTTCTCTTTGACGGTTGAGATTCTACAGTATTGTGGCTGAAAGACGGACAGAGTATTTCGACTCTGTTGCGATAAAGTTCAAATACTCAGTCGACTTCTCTCATCATAGTAGGTGTATTGAACAAGAGGGTTGATGATCTGAAGAGCTCCTGATAAACCTTACAACGGTTGGGGTCCAAAAGACCCGTTTTTGTCAATATCCTGCATCAAATGATCTCTTTATTCCTAGTACTGTTCATTGTTATTTACACCGGTTTCCCACGCACTGCAAATGGCAATGGTAACAACCAAGTTTTTTTATTTTTATTTTAATCACTTAATGAGCCCCTCAACAGCCTCACTCGACCAGTATATATATATAATTCATTAAAAATTGAAGGACTTACTATATGTAAGTCCATCTGTTCTTAATGAATTACATACATATAGTGGTTTTATAGTAATAGGGTGCTTATGGGTATAAGGGGCATTTTCCAACCAGCTTAGTTGATCCAGATCTCTTCGTCTCGTGCCAAATCGAGACTCGATCTGTTGCATTGGTGGCATTGACAAGCCTTCAGTAGTTTGTGGCATTGTGAATGCTGTGGCAAAACACATGGCCCTTGTCTACCCATGCTCTCTTTTTATTACCAACGCAAACTTTAAAAAATAAAAATGAACTGTTTATTTTACCAAAGTTATTAAAATTTATAAATTTGTCCCTTGAGTGCAAAAGGCTTTGCATTGCCTTAGCATTACAATCCCTTCTTGCACTCCATGGACTAAATACAGCACCAGCCATGCTATTCTAAAGATTATGAGGCCTAAATCATAAAACAGACCACGAACGTGAATTTTTGATGGCCAAGAAATAAAAAGAAAAAGAAAAAAAATCACCTGCCCACATGCAATTTTATAAAAATGGCCAAAGAAACAGAAGATCGACTTTTTTCGGGCATAAACGTAATACTATAGGATATGGAGAGAGGAAATAGAAAACTATTAGCTACATGGCCAAGGCAAGAGCTAGCGTCAAGCGTCGCTAATCTGTTTTTGTTGATGAATGATGACATGAGACGGGAGAATATTTGCTTTAGGGATAATGGAATCCCACCACTCTTCGTGTTGGGAAGAAAACAAAACCACGAACGTGAACTTTCGATGGCCAAGAAATAATCAGACTAATGAAAAAATAAAATAAAAAAACACCTGCCCACATGCAATTTTACAAAAATGGCCTAAGAAACAGAAGATCGACTTTTTTCGGGCATGAACGTAATACTATAGGATATGGAGAGAGGAAATGGAAAACTATTAGCTACAAGGCAGGGGCTAATCTGTTTTTGTTGATGAATGATCACATGAGACGGGAGAATATTTGCTTTAGCGGAAATAGAAGCCCACCACTCTTCCTGTTGGGAGCTATTTGTTTTTGGGACAAGCACTCCACCAGAGATGCCTTAGAGGTCACGGAAGGCCATACCCTCCCGTCAGGGTCCATTTGTTTTCGAGGCCACCATTCCACCCTGGAGAGAGACCGATTGCGAGATATCGAGGCTCCCATTCCTGACTACGAACGACAGGAAGCCGCAAACCCTGAGGTCTTTTCTGGATTTGGTTTATAGAAAGACAGACACATATAAAAAACAAACAATAATATCTGATTTATTATATATACAATTCTACCACAACAAAAAAAATATAATAATATAAACAATGAAGCACTAATTGATTTAGAATAACAAAACACAACAAAACTAATCATAAATTGTATAAGATGTTGTTCGCATTGAACACACATTTACTTTTTTCTCTGAAACATTTGTTCCGCAAAGAGGATTACATATTTCGGTTACAATAAAGCGATTTAAGAATGAGCTGACAGAAATCTCATTTTCGCAGGCAATACGGAAACTCAATTGCTTCAGTCAGTTGCGTTCACGACAACCTCGGTCTGATACTCTGCATATTTGATTCATTTGTCGCCACGTCTCCAACCCCACCATGTAATAAAAAACGAAGATATTTTCAAAGGCGCCGCGAAGATTACTGGGTGTGATGGGGGAGTGTACTCAGAGGCGGCAGAGCCAGGGTACCGGGTACCGGGAACAGATATGTTTCGCACTTGCATAATGAGTTAAAATGGTCGCACACAAACGTGTCAAAAATCGGGCATTTCTGTAATATTATTTGCAAATCCAAACAACATTTAGCCAAAGAATCCTACTTTCGGTCGCTTAGGTCCGTTTCTTCTAATTCAATTATCTTTCGGCCCGAAGGTTGGCCTTCTACCGATTTGTACACACAAACTATATCGTACGATGTAAGTGCTGTATAACTTTATTGTTTTGTGTTGTCTTTAACCGAATCCTCAACATAGTTAACCCTCAGAGAACGAAGGAGAAAACATAAAATTCCACAATGCAGCTAAGAATTTAGCCAATTTAGTTCTTTGACAAGCATCCTTCTCATCATGCAACTCAATCAACCCTTGTCAAACATGATTGAATTAGATATATTCCTAGCTAAAAAATGGGAAAACTTTGTTACTTGAAAATTTCATTTTTAGACATAAAAGAGCTAAAGCTTTATATTTTTAAGTTGAATAATTTGAAATTTTTTTTTTTCAGTTCGCATGTGCATTAAATGAAATGTGCTGCTAGTGTTCGTCCCATGCAAAGTGTTTATCGGCAGATTTGTATTAGAAAAAAGGATTGTCCCAGGGAGGGGTTTTGCCAGGGAGGGATTGTGAGGAGGGATTTAGTCGAGGCATTATGTCGTGGGGAATTTTGATGGTATCCCTGATGATGTAATTGGAAAATTAGTCAATCGGGATGATAGTTAAAAAACGCAGACTTATTAGAAATTTACTTGTGGATAAATATCATAATTATATATAGTTGTAGATACACGGAGTTACTAATTTCTTGTTCAAATAAAAGGTACCGTATTCCAAACTGGCTATACTGGGCCTTCAACAACCTCAATGAGTGAGAGTCTGTGTGACTAATGTCTCAGTATCATGTCTGGAGCCATTACCATAAAAGTTTTACAATTATATTTTCTAGAATTCTCCCTAATAATATTTCCAAACCATTTGAAAATGCTACTGGCTCGTTTTAACCCTTTTAAAGTTATAACTAGAAAAATTTAATTCTAGAAAATACAATTGTAAACGTTTTATTGTATTGACAACAGTCTTCAAAACCTTCAAATGTTTTTAATAACTGTGTGAAAATCGTTGATAATATTGATTCCACCAAATTTTAAGAAATGTCACACAAACGTTTAAATTCTCCATATCAGGTAATGGAAGATATACCATGGAAACGAACAACAAGCAAACTATTATTTCAGTGAAGCACCGGTCTCAATTTGTTCTCGCGTCAGCTCGATCGTCCCCTAATACCCGAATACGAAATAGTTTGACTACAATGTTCACTGTTAACATTCTTTCATCTGATGCTTAATTTGATTTTCGGACAATAATCTTGTAAAGTTACTTTTATGATGTTTGGAACTTCCTTTCTACTGACACTGTGTGATTTCTAATTAAAACTTTCCTCCTTAAAGAAAATCCTTTCCTGAATCTCGACGAGAGTCTGTGTTTCATTTCTCTTATACTTTTTGTTGATGCTCTCGTTGCCGATCTTCTGAAAGAAGGTGGAGGAGAAGATTTGTTGGTGGGAACTGCTTTTGTACTCGAATCTCTTAATTGTACCATATGCTCGTGCTGTTTTAATACAGTCTGTTGCGGTTTGTGCTGACCTGAGAATGACCCACATGTCGTCATTAAGTTTGATACTCCAACATTTCTTTTCAATTTTCGTGCTGTCGCCGTGGACCTTGTCTCATCTTGTTTGTGTTTACATTCTTTTTGTGAGGTATTGGCTGACGAAATACTTTTACTGTGGGGAGAACAGCTTGACAAATTGACAACAGCAGTCTCTTTTTTCAATTTATTGCAAACAAATCGCTTTAATTTTATCGCCGCAATCTTTACTATGCGTACCATTATTACTGTTTGAATCTGCAAATATAAAAAATGAAATATTTTACGACTCGTTTCAATAGGATTCATGAAACATCACAGAGATGAGCAAAAACGCAGAAAAAAATCCAAATAAACTCCGATAGAAGACGGGTATAAACCCTAGAATTTGTCCACAATACAGATCTCATCTGTATACTGTTCCATTATTATATTTATATATGCCTTTTGTGGCTTTGAACAATATTTCAACAATTTTGTTACTCCGATCTGTAAAATGTATAGAGAAAGGCAACATGACATCGCGGTACTTTTTGTAACTGGATACAACAGCAGACTATAGGCTTCAATAAGATGCTTCTACTGAGAAGTTACGCATCAGATGCAATGGACAGGAAGTTGGATACCCGACTCCATTACGTGAACAAATTTAGTGATTCCGGGTAAAAAGGAAATGTCCAGAAGGAAACAATCAGGAAAAATGGGAATTAATCCTCATCGTTTTGTGGACATTACAAATTCTTCCATCTCATAGGTATCACTCTCCAATAATCCAATTTACTACAAACATGTGGGAATAATTACTAGAAACTGGAATACACGAAAAGCGTAGACCGTGTAGGTAATTTGTACAGAGATGTACTTAGTTCTTGTAAATCTGCATCGTGGATAAATATTTTATATGCGAAATACGGTAACCATTTGGAATAATAAGTACAGTTTAGGAATACTTACAGCAATTAAGAAAAATTCTCTGCTCACTAGCAAATTTTCAGCTCTCGCGTCTTGGATGTACAATTTCAAATGGAATGTGACCAGATGAATGAAAGGATGAATGGAATGTTTGTGTGGCCAGATCGGAGAAAATTTGTCATTTATAACTAATAGATTTGTTTGTACAACGCGACAGTGTTTTTATAGTTGGGACCAATTGTCTTTGTGTAGGAGTTTTGTAAATCTAGTAAAGAATACTTAAATCAGTGTTAGATATGTTCAGCATCAAAGTAATCAGGCGCAACTGATTTTCAATCACCACACAATCATTGTTGTGATTTTATATTTGGCTAACTTTATCAAAAGGAAAAGTAAAACAAAGTTAAATTTGCCATCTCACAACATTATATTCTGGCTCGCCATAATGGTGGGACTCAAACCTGTACCATCACCAAGCTGGAACCGAATAGAGCCCACTCTCTAATATTCTTAATGGCGTTGAGTGTTTGATTATTTACAATCAACCACTCCAACGTAAACTGCCTGGAATTCTGACCGCGTGCATACCCCCTCAGACCCTATTTCAGGAAATAGGAAAGCTAGGCCTGTGTGATCCAATTGAAATAAAATAAGGTTAACTGGGTCGCAAGGGAATTGTTAATCCCACATCGTCCCTGCGCGCCTTGGGTGCACTAAAACCTTTCATTCTTTCAATAAAGTTATTTGGGTTGCATGAGGCACTCGCGGTATGCATCTCTCTCCCGACACATGGCAGCACGCCTGGAAATAAACAATCTGACATTTCAGAATGAGGCTCACAGAGGATGAATTTACTGATGCTATCCCATACAGAGGTCTAGAGTCCCCCAAATTTATCCCCTGGGTACCTCTTTCTGTGTAAGCCTGAGACCTTGATCTAGATTGAGGTTCACGGGGGTAAATTTGGTAATGCTACCCTTCTATGCAGGGTAGCATCACAAAATCACCCTCTAGGGGCCTCATTCAGCAGACGACAGTCTGCTTATTTTCGGGCTTGCGTGAGAGTCGGGGCTGTATTTAGCAGTCTGAGTCGGAAGTGCGTCCGTATGTGCAGCATCCCCATTGTGAAGTTGGGATATATATAGTCATCAGTAGTGATGGCTTTTTCTAAGGCTTAATTATCTGTCTTTTATTGACTGGAGTTTAACGACACTTTCAACAACCAGGATTACCCTGTGTCGGACAGTGTTAGGGGCGAGGGTTCCTGGAGAGAAACACCGAGGAACGGGGAGCAACTATCAGATTCTGCAACGTACTAACTCCACAGATACAGGTTTAGCATTGGGTGAAGAAAGGAGGACTATCGACGTAAGTACGCCTTAGTACACAGGGCCATCGCGCCCACACGTGGGCAATAGGGATGAAGTGTCTTGCTCAAGGAGACAAGGACACAACGCAGTTAAGAGTTAATTATCATTAAAACATTGAAATAATTAATATAGTGGCGTTTCTACTTGCAAAAATAGTCTAAGAAACTCTCAATTTGAATTCAAGCAGTCCATTGTCTGAAACTTGCGATGCACGAAGCCTTAATTAACAAATCAGCTGCATGTGCATCCGTAACTTACAGACCGGACAGTTGAAAAAATAAAAACAATTTCAACAATATCATATCACGCGACCCCCTCCATCGTCCCCTATCCCCCCCCCCCCCCCCCCGGAACGAGCTCGGTCCAATGAGAGTTCACATGATATGGTTTTGTTAAAATGTTTTGACGCATTTGAAAAAAAGGTTATTAAAATAAAAAAAAGTTATATCATGTGCGCTGGGTAAGGGATTCTTTTTCGTTGTAACAACTTATCAGCTTGGCTGTGGTAATTTTTGTAATCCCTAAGTCACGGACTGGGCTAATCTAGAAGGATAGGGCTCTAAAACTGGAATCTGAAAAGTTGGTAGGTCAACGTATTTTCGATTACGAGCTTATTCCTGGGCCAGTACAGTAAGGCTACAAGATTTTCTGTTTGTTTAACTGAATTGTACTCATGCGTGACAGAACCAACTGTGTTCAACTTTAGTTAGATGTAGGCGTTGGTGCTTAAGACTAGCATTTGTTCTAATGGCCATACAAGGCCACTTGAGGAACCCCAAACATTCATTTGCACAATGCAACTTTTACATAACATAGAGCCCCAAAATTGTCTCTAATATAGGACTACACATGCTATAAAGTCTGAGATTAGCTCTTGGAACACGGAATGTTAATTTGGGGTATGTGGGGTTTAGGCATAACTACAATGCATATTTCCTCAAGGGAAGCGGGTGAAGGGGATAATGACCACAGGGTCCTAGATAAGACTAAACAAGATCCCAAAGACCCCACAACAGCCTCCCAGGTACCTTGTTCGCCTAGCCCCCCTCCCAACCCCACACACTTTCTCAAAGAAATTACTAGGGCACCCCCATTATAGAATTTATATACTGTACGGTGATCATAAAAGTTGTTTTTGCGATTGAATCACTATTTGTTAATGAGACAGGTACACTTACAGCAGTGGGTGATTTTCTTGAATAATATGCTGCTATGTAAAGCACATATCAAGAAAATTCAAATGAGAGTAGCATCTCTCTGGTTCTCGCATTTTCTCTTTGACGGTTGAGATTCTACAGTATTGTGTCTGAAAGGCGGACAGAGTATTTCGACTCTGTTGCGATAAAGTTCAAATACTCAGTCGACTTCTCTCATCACAGTAGGTGTATTGAACAAGAGGGTTGATGATCTGAAGAGCTCCTGATAAACCTTACAACGGTTGGGGTCCAAAAGACACGTTTTTGTCAATATCCTGCATCAAATGATCCCTTTATTCCTAGTACTGTTCATTGTTATTTACACCGGTTTCCCACGCACTGCAAATGGCAATGGTAACAACCAAGTTTTTTTATTTTTATTTTAATCACTTAATGAGCCCATCAACAGCCTCACTCGACCAGTATATATATATAATTCATTAAAAATTGAAGGACTTACTATATGTAAGTCCATCAATTCTTAATGAATTACATACATATAGTGGTTTTATAGTAATAGGGTGCTTATGGGTATAAGGGGTATTTTCCAACCAGCTTGGTTGGTCCAGATCTCTTCGTCTCGTGACAAATCGAGACTCGATATGTTGCATTGGTGGCATTGACAAGCCCTCAGTAGTTTGTGGCATTGTGAATGCTGTGGCAAAACACATGGCCCTTGTCTACCCATGCTCTTTTTTTATTACCAACGCAAACTTTAAAAAATAAAAATGAACTGTTTATTTTACCAAAGTTATTAAAATTTATAAATTTGTCCCTCGAGTGCAAAAGGCTTTGCATTGCCTTAGCATTACAATCCCTTCTTGCACTCCATGGACTAAATACAGCACCAGCCATGCTATTCTAAAGATTATGAGGCCTAAATCATAAAACAGACCACGAACGTGAATTTTTGATGGCCAAGAAATAAAAAGAAAAAGAAAAAAAATCACCTGCCCACAGGCAATTTTATAAAAATGGCCAAAGAAACAGAAGATCGACTTTTTTCGGGAATAAACGTAATACTATAGGATATGGAGAGAGGAAATAGAAAACTAATAGCTACATGGCCAAGGCAAGCGCTAGCGTGAAGCGTCGCTAATCTGTTTTTGTTGATGAATGATGACATGAGACGGGAGAATATTTGCTTTAGCGATAATGGAAGCCCACCACTCTTCGTGTTGGGAAGAAAACAAAACCACGAACGTGAACTTTTGATGGCCAAGAAATAATCAGACAAATGAAAAAATGAAATAAAAAAACACCTGCCCACATGCAATTTTACAAAAATGGCCTAAGAAACAGAAGATCGACTTTTTTCGGGCATGAACGTAATACTATAGGATATGGAGAGAGGAAATGGAAAACTATTAGCTACAAGGCAGGGGCTAATCTGCTTTTGTTGATGAATGATCACATGAGACGGGAGAATATTTGCTTTAGCGGAAATAGAGGCCCAACACTCTTCCTGTTGGGAGCTATTTGTTTTTGGGACAAGCACTCCACCAGAGATGCCTTAGAGGTCACGGAAGGCCATACCCTCCCGTCAGGGTCCATTTGTTTTCGAGGCCACCATTCCACCCTGGAGAGAGACCGATTGCGAGATATCGAGGCTCCCATTCCGGACTACGAACGACAGGAAGCCGCAAACCCTGAGGTCTTTTCTGGAATAGGTTTATAGAAAGACAGACACATATAAAAAACAATAATATTTGATTTATTATATATACAATTCTACCACAACAAAAAAAATATAATAATATAAACAATGAAGCACTAATTGATTTAGAATAACAAAACACAACAAAACTAATCATAAATTGTATAAGATGTTGTTCGCATTGAACACACATTTACTTTTTTCTCTGAAACATTTGTTCCGCAAAGAGGATTACATATTTCGGTTACAATAAAGCGATTTAAGAATGAGCTGACAGAAATCTCATTTTCGCAGGCAATACGGAAACTCAATTGCTTCAGTCAGTTGCGTTCACAACAACCTCGGTCTGATACTCTGCATATTTGATTCATTTGTCGCCACGTCTCCAATCCCACCATGTAATAAAAAACGAAGATATTTTCAAAGGCGCCGCGAAGATTACTGGGTGTGATGGGGGAGTGTACTCAGAGGCGGCAGAGCCAGGGTACCGGGTACCGGGAACAGATATGTTTCGCACTTGCATAATGAGTTAAAATGGTCGCACACAAACGTGTCAAAAATCAGGCATTTCTGTAATATTATTTGCAAATCCAAACAACATTTAGCCAAAGAATCCTACTTTCGGTCGCTTAGGTCCGTTTCTTCTAATTCAATTATCTTCCGGCCCGAAGGTTGGCCTTCTACCGATTTGTACACACAAACTATATCGTACGATGTAAGTGCTGTATAACTTTATTGTTTTGTGTTGTCTTTAACCGAATCCTCAACATAGTTAACCCTCAGAGAACGAAGGAGAAAACATAAAATTCCACAATGCAGCTAAGAATTTAGCCAATTTAGTTCTTTGACAAGCATCTTTCTCATCATGCAACTCAATCAACCCTTGTCAAACATGATTGAATTAGATATATTCCTAGCTAAAAAATGGGAAAACTTTGTTACTTGAAAATTTCATTTTTAGACATAAAAGAGATAAAGCTTTATATTTTTAAGTTGAATAATTTGAAATTTTTTTTTTCAGTTCGCATGTGCATTAAATGAAATGTGCTGCTAGTGTTCGTCCCATGCAAAGTGTTTATCGGCAGATTTGTATTAGAAAAAAGGATTGTCCCAGGGAGGGGTTTTGCCAGGGAGGGATTGTGAGGAGGGATTTAGTCGAGGCATTATGTCGTGGGGAATTTTGATGGTATCCCTGATGATGTAATTGGAAAATTAGTCAATCGGGATGATAGTTAAAAAAACGCAGACTTTTTAGAAATTTACTTGTGGATAAATATCATAACTATATATAGTTGTAGATACACGGAGTTACTAATTTCTTGTTCAAATAAAAGGCACCGGTATTCCAAACTGGCTATACTGGGGCCTTCAACAACCTCAATCGGATGTCGTAAACCTCCATGAGTGAGAGTCTGTGTGACTAAAGTCTCAGTATCATGTCTGGAGCCATTACCATAAAAGTTTTACAATTATATTTTCTAGAATTCTCCCTAATAATATTTCCAAACCATTTGAAAATGCTACTGGCTCCTTTTAACCCTTTTAAAGTCATAACTAGAAAAATTTTATTCTAGAAAATACAATTGTAAACGTTTTATTGTATTGACAACAGTCTTCAAAACCTTCAAATGCTTTTAGTAACTGTGTGAAAATCGTTGATAATATTGATTCCACCAAATTTTAAGAAATGTCACACAAACGTTTAAATTCTCCATATCAGGTAATGGAAGATATACCATGGAAACGAACAACAAGCAAAATATTATTTCAGTGAAGCACCAGTCTCAATTTGTTCTCGCGTAGCTCGATCGTCCCCTAATACCCGAATACGAAATAGTTTGACTACAATGTTCACTGTTAACATTCTTTCATCTGATGCTTAATTTGATTTTCGTACACTAATCTTGTAAAGTTACTTTTATGATGTTTGGAACTTCCTTTCTACTGACACTGTGTGATTTCTAATTAAAACTTTCCTCCTTAAAGAAAACCCTTTCCTGAATCTCGACGAGAGTCTGTGTTTCATTTCTCTTATACTTTTTGTTGATGCTCTCGTTGCCGATCTTCTGAAAGAAGGTGGAGGAGAAGATTTGTTGGTGGGAACTGCTTTTGTACTCGAATCTCTTAATTGTACCATATGCTCCTGCTGTTTTAATACACTCTGTTGCGGTTTGTGCTGACCTGAGAATGACCCACATGTCGTCATTAAGTTTGATACTCCAACATTTCTTTTCAATTTTCGTGCTGTCGCCGTGGACCTTGTCTCATCTTGTTTGTGTTTACATTCTTTTTGTGAGGTATTGGCTGACGAAATACTTTTACTGTGGGAAGAACAGCTTGACAAATTGACAACAGCAGTCTCTTTTTTCAATTTATTGCAAACAAATCGCTTTAATTTTATCGCAGCAATCTTTACTATGCGTACCATTATTACTGTTTGAATCTGCAAATATAAAAAATGAAATATTTTACGACTCGTTTCAATAGGATTCATGAAACATCACAGAGATGAGCAAAAACGCAGAAAAAAATCCAAATAAACTCCGATACAAGACGGGTATAAACCCTAGAATTTGTCCACAATACAGATCTCATCTGTATACTGTTCCATTATTATATTTATATATGCCTTTTGTGGCTTTGAACAATATTTCAACAATTTTGTTACTCCGATCTGTAAAATGTATAGAGAAAGGCAACATGACATCGCGGTACTTTTTGTAACAGGATATAACAGCAGACTATAGGCTTCAATAAGATGCTTCTACTGAGAAATTACGCATCAGATGCAATGGACAGGAAGTTGGATACCCGACTCCATTACGTGAACAAATTTATTGATTCCGGGTAAAAAGGAAATGTCCAGAAGGAAACAATCAGGAAAAATGGGAATTAATCCTCATCGTTTTGTGGACATTACAAATTCTTCCATCTGATAGGTATCACTCTCCAATTTACTACAAACATGTGGGAATAATTACTAGAAACTGGAATACACGAAAAGCGTAGACCGTGTAGGTAATTTCTACAGAGATGTATTTAGTTCTTGTAAATCTGCATCGTGGATAAATATTTTATATGCGAAATACGGTAACCATTTGGAATAATAAGTACAGTTTAGGAATACTTACAGCAATTAAGAAAATTTCTCTGCTAACTAGCAAATTTTCAGCTCTCGCGTCTTGGATGTATAATTTCAAATGGAATGTGACCAGATGAATGAAAGGATGAATGGAATGTTTGTGTGGCCAGATCGGAGAAAATTTGTCATTCATAACTAATAGATTTGTTTGTACAACGCGACAGTGTTTTTATAGTTGGGATCAATTGTCTTTGTGTAGGAGTTTTATAAATCTAGTAAAGAATACTTAAATCAGTGTTAGATATGTTCAGCATCAAAGTAATCAGGCGCAACTTATATTCAATCACCACACAATCATTGTTGTGATTTTATATTTGGCTAACATTATCAAAAGGAAAAGTAAAACAAAGTTAAATTTGCCATCTCACAACATTATATTCTGGCTCGCCATAATGGTGGGACTCAAACCTGTACCATCACCAAGCTGGAACCGAATAGAGCCCACTCTCTAATAGTCTTAATGGCGTTGAGTGTTTGATTATTTACAATCTACCACTCCAACGTAAACTGCCTGGAATTCTAACCGCGTGCATACCCCCTCAGACCCCATTTCTGGAAATAGGAAAGCTAGGCCTGTGTGATCCAATTGAAATAAAATAAGATTAACTGGGTCGCAAGGGAATTGTTAATTCCACATCGTCCCTGCGCGCCTTGGGTGCGCTAAAACCTTTCATTCTTTCAATAAAGTTATTTGGGTTGCATGAGGCACTCGTGGTATGCATCTCTCTCCCGACACATGACAGCACGCCTGGAAATAAACAATCTGACATTTCAGAATGAGGCTCACAGAGGATGAATTTACTGATGCTATCCCATACAGAGGTCTAGAGTCCCCCAAATTTATCCCCTGGGTACCTCTTTCTGTGTAACCTGAGACCTTGATCTAGATTGAGGTTCACGGGGGTAAATTTGGTAATGCTACCCTTCTATGCAGGGTAGCATCACAAAATCACCCTCTAGGGGCCTCATTCAGCAGACGACAGTCTGCTTATTTTCAAGCTTGCGTGAGAGTCGGGGTTGTATTTAGCAGTCTGAGTCGGAAGTGCGTCCGTATGTGCAGCATCCCCATTGTGAAGTTGGGATATATATAGTCATCAGTAGTGATGGCTTTTTCTAAGGGTTAATTATCTGTCTTTTATTGACTGGAGTTTAACGACACTTTCAACAACCAGGATTACCCTGTGTCGGACAGTGTTAGGGGCGAGGGTTCCTGGAGAGAAACACCGAGGAACGGGGAGCAACTATCAGATTCTGCAACGTACTAACTCCACAGATACAGGTTTAGCGTTGGGTGAAGACAGGAGCACTATCGACGTAAGTACGCCTTAGTACACAGGGCCATCGCGCCCCCACGTGGGCAATAGGGATGAAGTGTCTTGCTCAAGGAGACAAGGACACAACGCAGTTAAGAGTTAATTATCATTAAAACATTAAAATAATTAATATAGTGGCGTTTCTACTTGCAAAAATAATCTAAGAAACTCTCAATTTGAATTCAAGCAGTCCATTGTCTGAAACTTGCGATGCACGAAGCCTTAATTAACAAATCAGCTGCATGTGCATCCGTAACTTACAGACCGGACAGTTGAAAAAATAAAAACAATTTCAACAATATCATATCACGCGACCCCCTCCATCGTCCCCTATACCCCCCACCCCCCCCCCCCCCCCCCCCCCATGGAACGAGCTCGTTCCAATGAGAGTTCACATGATATGGTTTTGTTAAAATGTTTTGACGCATGTGAAAAAAAGTTATTAAAATAAAAAAAAGTTATATCATGTGCGCTGGGTAAGGGATTCTTTTTCGTTGTAACAACTTATCAGCTTGGCTGTGGTAATTTTTGTAATCCCTAAGTCGCGGACTGGGCTAATCTAGAAGGATAGGGCTCTAAAACTGGAATCTGAAAATTTGGTAGGTCAACTTATTTTCGATTACGAGCTTATTCCTGGGCCAGTACAGTAAGGCTACAAGATTTTCTGTTTGTTTAACTAAATTCTACTCATGCGTGACAGACCCAACTGTGTTCAACTTTAGTTAGATGTAGGCGTGGGTGCTTAAGACTAGCATTTGTTCTAATGGCCATACAAGGCCACTTGAGGAACCCCAAACATTCATTTGCACAATGCAACTTTTACATAACATAGAGCCCCAAAATTGTCTCTAATATAGGACTACACATGCTATAAAGTCTGAGATTAGCTCTTGGAACACGGAATGTTAATTTGGGGTATGTGGGGTTTAGGCATAACTACAATGTATATTTCCTCAAGGGAAGCGGGTGAAGGGGATAATGGCCACAGGGTCCTAGTTAAGACTAAACAAGATCCCAAAGACCCCACAACAGCCTCCCCGGTACCTTGTTCGCCTAGCCCCCCTCCCAACCCCACACACTTTCTCAAAGAAATTACTAGGGCACCCCCATTATAGAATTTATATACAGTACGGTGATCATAAAAGTTGTTTTTGCGATTGAATCACTATTTGTTAATGAGACAGGTACACTTACAGCAGTGGGTGATTTTCTTGAATAATATGCTGCTTTGTAAAGCACATATCAAGAAAATTCAAATGAGAGTAGCATCTCTCTGGTTCTCGCATTTTCTCTTTGACGGTTGAGATTCTACAGTATTGTGGCTGAAAGACGGACAGAGTATTTCGACTCTGTTGCGATAAAGTTCAAATATTCAGTCGACTTCTCTCATCATAGTAGGTGTATTGAACAAGAGGGTTGATGATCTGAAGAGCTCCTGATAAACCTTACAACGGTTGGGGTCCAAAAGACACGTTTTTTCAATATCCTGCATCAAATGATCCCTTTATTCCTAGTACTTTTCATTGTTATTTACACCGGATTCCCACGCACTGCAAATGGCAATGGTAACAACCAAGTTTTTTTATTTTTATTTTAATCACTTAATGATCCCATCAACAGACTCACTCGACCAGTAATATATATATAATTCATTAAAAATTGAAGGACTTACTATATGTAAGTCCGTCAATTCTTAATGAATTACATACATATAGTGGTTTTATAGTAATAGGGTGCTTATGGGTGTAAGGGGCATTTTCCAACCAGCTTGGTTGGTCCAGATCTCTTCGTCTCGTGACAAATCGAGACTCGATCTGTTGCATTGGTGGCATTGACAAGCCCTCAGTAGTTTGTGGCATTGTGAATGCTGTGGCAAAACACATGGCTCTTGTCTACCCATGCTCTCTTTTTATTACCAACGCAAACTTTAAAAAATAAAAATGAACTGTTTATTTTACCAAAGTTATTAAAATTTATAAATTTGTCCCTTGAGTGCAAAAGGCTTTGCATTGCCTTAGCATTACAATCCCTTCTTGCACTCCATGGACTAAATATAGCACCAGCCATGCTATTCTAAAGATTATGAGGCCTAAATCATAAAACAGACCACGAACGTGAATTTTTGATGGCCAAGAAATAAAAAGAAAAAGAAAAAAAATCACCTGCCCACATGCAATTTTATAAAAGTGGCCAAAGAAACAGAAGATGGACTTTTTTCGGGCATAAACGTAATACTATAGGATATGGAGAGAGGAAATAGAAAACTATTAGCTACATGGCCAAGGCAAGAGCTAGCGTCAAGCGTCGCTAATGTGTTTTTTTTTTTTTGATGAATGATGACATGAGACGGGAGAATATTTGCTTTAGCGATAATTGAAGCCCACCACTCTTCGTGTTGGGAAGAAAACAAAACCACGAACGTGAACTTTTGATGGCCAAGAAATAATCAGACAAATGAAAAAATAAAATAAAAAAACACCTGCCCACATGCAATTTTACAAAAATGGCCTAAGAAACAGAAGATCGACTTTTTTCGGGCATGAACGTAATACCATAGGATATGGAGAGAGGAAATGGAAAACTATTAGCTACAAGGCGGGGCTAATCTGTTTTTGTTGATGAATGATCACATGAGACGGGAGAACATTTGCTTTAGCGGAAATAGAAGCCCACCACTCTTCCTGTTGGGAGCTATTTGTTTTTGGGACAAGCACTCCACCAGAGATGCCTTAGAGGTCACGGAAGGCCATACCTTCCCGCCAGGGTCCATTTGTTTTCGAGGCCACCATTCCACCCTGGAGAGAGACCGATTGCGAGATATCGAGGCTCCCATTCCTGACTACGAACGACAGGAAGCCTCAAATCCTGAGGTCTTTTCTGGATATATACAATTCTACCACAACAAAAAAAATATAATAATATAAACAATGAAGCACTAATAGATTTAGAATAACAAAACACAACAAACCTAATCATAAATTGTATAAGATGTTGTTCGCATTGAACACACATTTACTTTTTTCTCTGAAACATTTGTTCCTCAAAGAGGATTACATATTTCGGTTACAATAAAGCGATTTAAGAATGAGCTGACAGAAATCTCAATTTCGCAGGCAATACGGAAACTCAATTGCTTCAGTCAGTTGCGCTCACAACAACCTCGGTCTGATACTCTGCATATTTGATTCATTTGTCGCCACGTCTCCAACCCCACCATGTAATAAAAAACGAAGATATTTTCAAAGGCGCCGCGAAGATTACTGGGTGTGATGGGGGAGTGTACTCAGAGGCGGCAGAGCCAGGGGTACCGGGTACCGGGAACAGATATGTTTCGCAGTTGCATAATGAGTTAAAATGGTCGCACACAAACGTGTCAAAAATCAGGCATTTCTGTAATATTATTTGCAAATCCAAACAACATTTAGCCAAAGAATCCTACTTTCGGTCGCTTAGGTCCGTTTCTTCTAATTCAATTATCTTCCGGCCCGAAGGTTGTCCCTCTACCGATTTGTACACACAAACTATATCGTACGATGTAAGTGCTGTATAACTTTATTGTTTTGTGTTGTCTTTAACCGAATCCTCAACATAGTTAACCCTCAGAGAACGAAGGAGAAAACATAAAATTCCAAATGCAGCTAAGAATTTAGCCAATTTATTTCTTTGACAAGCATCTTTCTCATCATGCAACTCAATCAACCCTTGTCAAACATGATTGAATTAGATATATTCCTAGCTAAAAAATGTGAAAACTTTGTGACTTGAAAATTTCATTTTTAGACATAAAAGAGCTAAAGCTTTATATTTTTAAGTTGAATAATTTGAATTTTTTTTTTTTTTTCAGTTCGCATGTCCATTAAATGAAATGTGCTGCTAGTGTTCGTCCCATGCAAAGTGTTTATCGGCAGATTTGTATTAGAAAAAAGGATTGTCCCAGGGAGGGGTTTTGCCAGGGAGGTATTGTGAGGAGGGATTTAGTGGAGGCATTATGTCGTGGGGAATTTTGATGGTATCCCTGATGATGTAATTGGAAAATTAGTCAATCGGGATGATAGTTAAAAAACCCAGATTTTTTAGAAATTTACTTGTGGATAAATATCATAACTATATATAGTTGTAGATACACGGAGTTACTAGTGTCTTGTTCAAATAAAAGGTACCGTATTCCAAACTGATTATACTGGGCCTTCAACAACCTCAATCGGATGTCGTAAACCTCCATGAGTGAGAGTCTGTGTGACTAAAGTCTCAGTATCATGTCTGGAGCCATTACCATAAAGGTTTTACAATTATATTTTCTAGAATTCTCCCTAATAATATTTGCCAACCATTTGAAAATGCTACTGGCTCGTTTTAACCCTTTTAAAGTCATAACTAGAAAAATTTAATTGTAGAAAATACAATTGTAAACGTTTTATTGTATTCACAACAGTCTTCAAAACCTTCAAATGCTTTTAGTAACTGTGTGAAAATGGATGATAATATTGAGTCCACCAAATTTTACGAAATGTCACACAAACATTTAAATTCTCCATATCAGGTAATGGAAGATATACCATGGAAACGAATAATAATCAAAATATTATTTCAGTGAAGCACCGGTCTCAATTTGTTCTCGCGTCAGCTCGATCGTCCCCTTATACCCGAATACGAAATAGTTTGACTACAATGTTCACTGTTAACATTCTTTCATCTGATGCTTAATTTGATTTTCGGACAATAATCTTGTAAAGTTACTTTTATGATGTTTGGAACTTCCTTTCTACTGACACTGTGTGATTTCTAATTAAAACTTTCCTCCTTAAAGAAAATCCTTTCCTGAATCTCGACGAGAGTCTGTGTTTCATTTCTCTTATACTTTTTGTTGATGCTCTCATTGCCGATCTTCTGAAAGAAGGTGGAGGAGAAGATTTTTTGGTGGGAACTGCTTTTGTACTCGAAACTCTTAATTGTACCATATGCTCGTGCTGTTTTAGTACAGTCTGTTGCGGTTTGTTCTGAGATGAGAATGACCCACATGTCGTCATTAAGTTTGATACTCCAACATTTCTTTTCAAATTTCGTGCTGTCGCCGTGGACCTTGTCTCATCTTGTTTGTGTTTATATTCTTTTTGTGAAGTATTGGCTGACGAAATACTTTTACTGTGGGAAGAACAGATTGACAAATTGACAACAGCAGTCTGTTTTTTCAATTTATTGCAAACAAATCGCTTTAATTTTATCGCCGCAATCTTTACTATGCGTACCATTATTACTGTTTGAATCTGCAAATATAAAAAATGAAATATTTTACGACTCGTTTCAAAAGGATTCATGAAACATCACAGAGATGAGCAAAAACGCAGAAAAAAATCCAAATAAACTCCGATAGAAGACGGGTATAAACCCTAGAATTTGTCCACAATACAGATCTCATCTGTATACTGTTCCATTATTATATTTATATATGCCTTTTGTGGCTTTGAACAATATTTCAACAATTTTGTTACTCCGATCTGTAAAATGTATAGAGAAAGGCAACATGACATCGCGGTATTTTTTGTAACTGGATATAACAGCAGACTATAGGCTTCAATAAGATGCTTCTACTGAGAAATTACGCATCAGATGCAATGGACAGGAAGTTGGATACCCGACTCCATTACGTGAACAAATTTAGTGATTCCGGGTAAAAAGGAAATGTCCAGAAGGAAACAATCAGGAAAAATGGGAATTAATCCTCATCGTTTTGTGGACATTACAAATTCTTCCATCTCATAGGTATCACTCTCCAATTTACTACAAACATGTGGGAATAATTACTAGAAACTGGAATACACGAAAAGCGTAGACCGTGTAGGTAATTTGTACAGAGATGTACTTAGTTCTTGTAAATCTGCATCGTGGATAAATATTTTATATGCGAAATACGGTAACCATTTGGAATAATAAGTACAGTTTAGGAATACTTACAGCAACTAAGAAAAATTCTCTGCTCACTAGCAAATTTCAGCTCTCGCGTCTTGGATGTACAATGTCAAATGGAATGTGACGAGATGAATGAAAGGATGAATGGAATGTTTGTGTGGCCAGATCGGAGAAAATTTGTCATTTATAACTAATAGATTTGTTTGTACAACGCGACAGTGTTTTTATAGTTGGGACCAATTGTCTTTGTGTAGGAGTTTTATAAATCTAGTAAAGAATACTTAAATCAGTGTTAGCTATGTTCAGCATCAAAGAAATCAGGCGCAACTGATTTTCAATTACCACACAATCATTGTTGTGTTTTTATATTTGGCTAACTTTCTCAAAAGGAAAAGTAAAACAAAGTTAAATTTGCCATCTCACAACATTATATTCTGGCTCGCCATAATGGTGGGACTCAAACCTGTTCCATCGCCAAGCTGGAACCGAATAGAGCCCACTCTCTAATAGTCTTAATGGCGTTGATTGTTTGATTATTTACAATCTACCACTCCAACGTAAACTGCCTGGAATTCTAACCGCGTGCATACCCCCTCAGACCCCATTTCAGGAAATAGGAAAGCTAGGCCCGTGTGATCCAATTGAAATAAAATAAGGTTAACTGGGTCGCAAGGGCATTGTTAATTCCACATCGTCCCTGCGCGCCTTGGGTGCGCTAAAACCTTTCATTCTTTCAATAAAGTTATTTGGGTTGCATGAGGCACTCGTGGTATGCATCTCTCTCCCGACACATGGCAGCACGCCTGGAAATAAACAATATCACATTTCAGAATGAGGCTCACAGAGGATGAATTTACTGATGCTATCCCATACAGAGGTCTAGAGTTCCCCAAATTTATCCCCTGAGTACCTCTTTCTGTGTAAGCCTGAGACCTTGATCTAGATTGAGGTTCATGGGGGTAAATTTGGTAATGCTACCCTTCTATGCAGGGTAGCATCACAAAATCACCCTCTAGGGGCCTCATTCAGCAGACGAAAGTTCGGAAGTGCGTCCGTATGTGCAGCATCCCCATTGTGGAGTTGGGATATATATAGTCATCAGTAGTGATGGCATTTTCTAAGGGTTAATTATCTGTCTTTTATTGACTGGAGTTTAACGACACTTTCAACAACCAGGATTACCCTGTGTCGGACAGTGTTAGGGGCGAGGGTTCCTGGAGAGAAACACCGAGGAACGGGGAGCAACTATCAGATTCTGCAACGTACTAACTCCACAGATACAGGTTTAGCATTGGGTGAAGACAGGAGCACTATCGACGTAAGTACGCCTTAGTACACAGGGCCATCGCGCCCCCACGTGGGCAATAGGGATGAAGTGTCTTGCTCAAGGAGACAAGGACACAACGCAGTTAAGAGTTAATTATCATTAAAACATTAAAATAATTAATATAGTGGCGTTTCTACTTGCAAAAATAGTCTAAGAAACTCTCAATTTGAATTCAAGCAGTCCATTGTCTGAAACTTGCGATGCACGAAGCCTTAATTAACAAATCAGCTGCATGTGCATCCGTAACTTACAGACCGGACAGTTGAAAAAATAAAAACAATTTCAACAATATCATATCACGCGACCCCCTCCATCGTCCCCTATACCCCCATCCCCCCCCCTGGAACGAGCTCATTCCAATGAGAGTTCACATGATATGGTTTTGTTAAAATGTTTTGACGCAGGTGAAAAAAAGTTATTAAAATAAAAAAAAGTTATATCATGTGCGCTGGGTAAGGGATTCTTTTTCGTTGTAACAACTTATCAGCTTGGCTGTGGTAATTTTTGTAATCCCTAAGTCGCGGACTGTGCTAATCTAGAAGGATAGGGCTCTAAAACTGGAATCTGAAAGTTTGGTAGGTCAACTTATTTTCGATTACGAGCTTATTCCTGGGCCAGTACAGTAAGGCTACAAGATTTTCTGTTTGTTTAACTAAATTCTACTCATGCGTGACAGACCCAACTGTGTTCAACTTTAGTTAGATGTAGGCGTGGGTGCTTAAGACTAGCATTTGTTCTAATGGCCATACAAGGCCACTTGAGGAACCCCAAACATTCATTTGCACAATGCAACTTTTACATAACATAGAGCCCCAAAATTGTCTCTAATATAGGACTACACATGCTATAAAGTCTGAGATTAGCTCTTGGAACACGGAATGTTAATTTGGGGTATGTGGGGTTTAGGCATAACTACAATGTATATTTCCTCAAGGGAAGCGGGTGAAGGGGATAATGGCCACAGGGTCCTAGTTAAGACTAAACAAGATCCCAAAGACCCCACAACAGCCTCCCAGGTACCTTGTTCGCCTAGCCCCCCTCCCAACCCCACACACTTTCTCAAAGAAATTACTAGGGCACCCCCATTATAGAATTTATATACAGTACGGTGATCATAAAAGTTGTTTTTGCGATTGAATCACTATTTGTTAATGAGACAGGTACACTTACAGCAGTGGGTGATTTTCTTGAATAATATGCTGCTTTGTAAAGCACATATCAAGAAAATTCAAATGAGAGTAGCATCTCTCTGGTTCTCGCATTTTCTCTTTGACGGTTGAGATTCTACAGTATTGTGGCTGAAAGACGGACAGAGTATTTCGACTCTGTTGCGATAAAGTTCAAATACTCAGTCGACTTCTCTCATCATAGTAGGTGTATTGAACAAGAGGGTTGATGATCTGAAGAGCTCCTGATAAACCTTACAACGGTTGGGGTCCAAAAGACACGTTTTTTTCAATATCCTGCATCAAATGATCCCTTTATTCCTAGTACTTTTCATTGTTATTTACACCGGATTCCCACGCACTGCAAATGGCAATGGTAACAACCAAGTTTTTTTATTTTTATTTTAATCACTTAATGAGCCCATCAACAGCCTCACTCGACCAGTAATATATATATAATTCATTAAAAATTGAAGGACTTACTATATGTAAGTCCGTCAATTCTTAATGAATTACATACATATAGTGGTTTTATAGTAATAGGGTGCTTATGGGTATAAGGGGCATTTTCCAACCAGCTTGGTTGGTCCAGATCTCTTCGTCTCGTGACAAATCGAGACTCGATCTGTTGCATTGGTGGCATTGACAAGCCCTCAGTAGTTTGTGGCATTGTGAATGCTGGGGCAAAACACATGGCTCTTGTCTACCCATGCTCTCTTTTTATTACCAACGCAAACTTTAAAAAATAAAAATGAACTGTTTATTTTACCAAAGTTATTAAAATTTATAAATTTGTCCCTTGAGTGCAAAAGGCTTTGCATTGCCTTAGCATTACAATCCCTTCTTGCACTCCATGGACTAAATACAGCACCAGCCATGCTATTCTAAAGATTATGAGGCCTAAATCATAAAACAGACCACGAACGTTAATTTTTGATGGCCAAGAAATAAAAAGAAAAAGAAAAAAAATCACCTGCCCACATGCAATTTTATAAAAATGGCCAAAGAAACAGAAGATCGACTTTTTTCGGGCATAAACGTAATACTATAGGATATGGAGAGAGGAAATAGAAAACTATTAGCTACATGGCCAAGGCAAGAGCTAGCGTCAAGCGTCGCTAATGTGTTTTTTTTGTTGATGAATGATGACATGAGACGGGAGAATATTTGCTTTAGCGATAATGGAAGCCCACCACTCTTCGTGTTGGGAAGAAAACAAAACCACGAACGTGAACTTTTGATGGCCAAGAAATAATCAGACAAATGAAAAAATAAAATAAAAAAACACCTGCCCACATGCAATTTTACAAAAATGGCCTAAGAAACAGAAGATCGACTTTTTTCGGGCATGAACGTAATACTATAGGATATGGAGAGAGGAAATGGAAAACTATTAGCTACAAGGCAGGGGCTAATCTGTTTTTGTTGATGAATGATCACATGAGACGGGAGAATATTTGCTTTAGCGGAAATAGAAGCCCACCACTCTTCCTGTTGGGAGCTATTTGTTTTTGGGACAAGCACTCCACCAGAGATGCCTTAGAGGTCACGGAAGGCCATACCCTCCCGTCAGGGTCCATTTGTTTTCGAGGCCACCATTCCACCCTGGAGAGAGACCGATTGCGAGATATCGAGGCTCCCATTCCTGACTACGAACGACAGGAAGCCGCAAATCCTGAGGTCTTTTCTGGATTTGGTTTATAGAAAGACAGACACATATAAAAAACAATAATATTTGATTTATTATATATACAATTCTACCACAACAAAAAAAATATAATAATATAAACAATGAAGCACTAATAGATTTAGAATATCAAAACACAACAAAACTAATCATAAATTGTATAAGATTTTGTTCGCATTGAACACACATTTACTTTTTTCTCTGAAACATTTGTTCCGCAAAGAGGATTACATATTTCGGTTACAATAAAGCGATTTAAGAATGAGCTGACAGAAATCTCATTTTCGCAGGCAATACGGAAACTCAATTGCTTCAGTCAGTTGCGTTCACAACAACCTCGGTCTGATACTCTGCATATTTGATTCATTTGTCGCCACGTCTCCAACCCCACCATGTAATAAAAAACGAAGATATTTTCAAAGGCGCCGCGAAGAATACTGGGTGTGATGGGGGAGTGTACTCAGAGGCGGCAGAGCCAGGGGTACCGGGTACCGGGAACAGATATGTTTCGCAGTTGCAAAATGAGTTAAAATGGTCGCACACAAACGTGTCAAAAATCAGGCATTTCTGTAATATTATTTGCAAATCCAAACAACATTTAGGCAAAGAATCCTACTTTCGGTCGCTTAGGTCCGTTTCTTCTAATTCAATTATCTTCCGGCCCGAAGGTTGTCCTTCTACCGATTTGTACACACAAACTATATCGTACGATGTAAGTGCTGTATAACTTTATTGTTTTGTGTTGTCTTTAACCGAATCCTCAACATAGTTAACCCTCAGAGAACGAAGGAGAAAACATAAAATTCCACAATGCAGCTAAGAATTTAGCCAATTTAGTTCTTTGACAAGCATCTTTCTCATCATGCAACTCAATCAACCCTTGTCAAACATGATTGAATTAGATATATTCCTAGCTAAAAAATGGGAAAACTTTGTGACTTGAAAATGTCATTTTTAGACATAAAAGAGCTAAAGCTTTATATTTTTAAGTTGAATAATTTGAAATTTTTTTTTTTTTTCAGTTCGCATGTGCATTAAATGAAATGTGCTGCTAGTGTTCGTCCCATGCAAAGTGTTTATCGGAAGATTTGTATTAGAAAAAAGGATTGACCCAGGGAGGGGTTTTACCAGGGAGGGATTGTGAGGAGGGATTTAGTCGAGGCATTATGTCGTGGTGAATTTTGATGGTATCCCTGATGATGTAATTGGAAAATTAGTCAATCGGGACGATAGTTAAAAAACCAGACTTTTTAGAAATTTACTTGTGGATAAATATCATAACTATATATAGTTGTTGATACACGGTGTTACTAATTTCTTGTTCAAATAAAAGGTACCGTATTCCAAACTGGCTATACTGGACCTTCAACAACCTCAATCGGATGTCGTAAACCTCCATGAGTGAGAGTCTGTGTGACTAAAGTCTCAGTATCATGTCTGGAGCCATTACCATAAAAGTTTTACAATTATATTTTCTAGACTTCTCCCTAATAACATTTGACAACAATTTGAAAATGCTACTGGCTCGTTTTAACCCTTTTAAAGTCATAACTAGAAAAATTTAATTCTAGAAAATACAATTGTAAACGTTTTATTGTATTCACAACAGTCTTCAAAACCTTCAAATGCTTTTAGTAACTGTGTGAAAATCGTTGATAATATTGATTCCACCAAATTTTAAGAAATGTCACACAAACGTTTAAATTCTCCATATCAGGTAATGGAAGATATACCATGGAAACGAACAACAAGCAAAGTATTATTTCAGAGAAGCACCGGTCTCAATTTGTTCTCGCGTCAGCTCGATCGTCCCCTAATACCCGAATACGAAATAGTTTGACTACAATGTTCACTGTTAACATTCTTTCATCTGATGCTTAATTTGATTTTCGGACAATAATCTTGTAAAGTTACTTTTATGATGTTTGGAACTTCCTTTCTACTGACACTGTGTGATTTCTAATTAAAACTTTCCTCCTTAAAGAAAATCCTTTCCTGAATCTCGACGAGAGTCTGTGTTTCATTTCTCTGATACTTTTTGTTGATGCTCTCGTTGCCGATCTTCTGAAAGAAGGTGGAGGAGAAGATTTGTTGGTGGGAACTGCTTTTGTACTCGAATCTCTTAATTGTACCATATGCTCGTTCTGTTTTAATACAGTCTGTTGCGGTTTGTTCTGAGATGAGAATGACCCACATGTCGTCATTAAGTTTGATACTCCAACATTTCTTTTCAATTTTCGTGCTGTCGCCGTGGACCTTGTCTCATCTTGTTTGTGTTTATATTCTTTTTGTGAGGTATTGGTTGACGAAATACTTTTGCTGTGGGAAGAACAGCTTGACAAATTGACAACAGCAGTCTGTTTTTTCAATTTATTGCAAACAAATCCCTTTAATTTTATCGCCGCAATCTTTACTATGCGTACCATTATTACTGCTTGAATCTGCAAATATAAAAAATGAAATATTTTACGACTCGTTTCAATAGGATTCATGAAACATTCCAGAGATGAGCAAAAACGCAGAAAATAATCCAAATAAACTCCGATAGAAGACGGGTATAAACCCTAGAATTTGTCCACAATACAGATCTCATCTGTATACTGTTCCATTAATATATTTATATATGCCTTTTGTGACTTTGAACAATATTTCAACAATTTTGTTACTCCGATCTGTAAAATGTATAGAGAAAGGCAACATGACATCGCGGTATTTTTTGTAACTGGATATAACAGTAAACTATAGGCTTCAATAAGATGCTTCTACTGAGAAATTACGCATCAGATGCAATGGACAGGAAGTTGGATACCCGACTCCATTACGTGAACAAATTTAGTGATTCCGGGTAAAAAGGAAATGTCCAGAAGGAAACAATCAGGATAAATGGGAATTAATCCTCATCGTTTTATGGACATTACAAATTCTTCCATCTCATAGGTATCACTCTCCAATTTACTACAAACATGTGAGAATAATTACTAGAAACTGGAATACACGAAAAGCGTAGACCGTGTAGGTAATTTCTACAGAGATGTACTTAGTTCTTGTAAATCTACATCGTGGATAAATATTTTATATGCGAAATACGGTAACCATTTGGAATAATAAGTACAGTTTAGGAATACTTACAGCAACTAAGAAAAATTCTCTGCTCACTAGCAAATTTTCAGCTCTCGCGTCTTGGATGTACAATGTCAAATGGAATGTGATCAGATGAATGAATGGAATGTTTGTGTGGCCAGATCGGAGAAAATTTGTCATTTATAACTAATAGATTTGTTTGTACAACGCGACAGTGTTTTTATAGTTGGGACCAATTGTCTTTGTGTAGGAGTTTTATAAATCTAGTAAAGAATACTTAAATCAGTGTTAGATATCTTCAGCATCAAAGTAATCAGGCGAAACTGATTTTCAATCACCACACAATCATTGTTGTGTTTTTATATTTGGCTAACTTTATCAAAAGGAAAAGTAAAACAAAGTTAAATTTAACATCTCACAACATTATATTCTGGCTCGCCATAATGGTGGGACTCAAAACTGTACCATCACCAAGCTGGAACCGAATAGAGCCCACTCTCTAATAGTCTTAATGGCGTTGAGTGTTTGATTATTTACAATCTACCACTCCAACGTAAACTGCCGGGAATTCTAACCGCGTGCATACCCCCTCAGACCCCATTTGAGGAAATAGGAAAGGTAGGCCTGTGTGATCCAATTGAAATAAAACAAGGTTAACTGGGTCGCAAGGAATTTGTAAATTCCACATCGTCCCTGCGCGCCCTGGGTGCGCTAAAACCTTTCATTCTTTCAATAAAGTTATTTGGGTTGCATGAGGCACTCGTGGTATTCATCTCTCTCCCGACACATGGCAGCACGCCTGGAAATAAACAATATGACATTTGCAGAATGAGGCTCACAGAGGATGAATTTACTGATGCTATCCCATACAGAGGTCTAGAGTCCCCCAAATTTATCCCCTGGGTACCTCTTTCTGTGTAAGCCTGAGACCTTGATCTAGATTGAGGTTCACGGGGGTAAATTTGGTAATGCTACCCTTCTAGGCAGGGTAGCATCACAAAATCACCCTCTAGGGACCTCATTCAGCATACGACAGTCTGCTTATTTTCAGGCTTGCGTGAGAGTCGGGGTTGTATTTAGCAGCCTGAGTCGGAAGTGCGTCCGTATGTGCAGCATCCCCATTGTGGAGTTGGGATATATATAGTCATCAGTAGTGATGGCATTTTCTAAGGGTTAATTATCTGTCTTTTATTGACTGGAGTTTAACGACAATTTCAACAACCAGGATTACCCTGTGTCGGACAGTGTTAGGGGCGAGGGTTCCTAGAGAGAAACACCGAGCAACGGGGAGCAACTATCAGATTCTGCAACGTACTAACTCCACAGATACAGGTTTAGCATTGGGTGAAGACAGGAGCACTATCGACGTAAGTACGCCTGACTACACAGGGCCATCGCGCCCCCACCCCGTGGGCAATAGGGATGAAGTGTCTTGCTCAAGGAAACAAGGACACAACGCAGTTAAGAGTTAATTATCATTAAAACATTAAAATAATTAATATAGTGGCGTTTATACTTGCAAAAATAGTCTAAGAAACTCTCAATTTGAATTCAAGCAGTCCATTGTCTGAAACTTGCGATGCACGAAGCCTTAATTAACTAATCAGCTGCATGTGCATCCGTAACTTACAGACCGCACAGTTGAAAAAATAAAAAGAATTTCAACAATATCATATCACGCGACCCCCTCCATCGTCCCCTATACCCCCCCCCCCCCTCCCACTGGAACGAGCTCGTTCCAATGAGAGGTCACATGATATGGTTTTGTTAAAATGTTTTTACGCATTTGAAAAAAAAGTTATTGAGATAAAAAAAAGTTATATCATGTGCGCTGGGTAAGGGATTCTTTTTCGTTGTAACAACTTATCAGCTTGGCTGCGGTAATTTTTGTAATCCCAAATTCACGGACTGGGCTAATCTAGAAGGATAGGGTTCTAAAACTGGAATCTGAAAAGTTGTTAGGTTAACTTATTTTCGATTACGAGCTTATTCCTGGGCCAGTACAGTAAGGCTACAAGATTTTCTGTTTGTTTAACTGAACTCTACTCATGCGTGACAGAACCAACTGTGTTCAACTTTAGTTAGATGTAGGCGTGGGTGCTTAAGACTAGCATTTGTTCTAATGGCCATACAAGGCCACTTGAGGAACCCCAAACATTCATTTGCACAATGCAACTTTTACATAACATAGAGCCCCAAAATTGTCTCTAATATAGGACTACACATGCTATAAAGTCTGAGATTAGCTCTTGGAACACGGAATGTTAATTTGGGGTATGTGGGGTTTAGGCATAACTACAATGTATATTTCCTCAAGGGAAGCGGGTGAAGGGGATAATGACCACAGGGTCCTAGTTAAAACTAAACAAGATCCCAAAGACCCCACAACAGCCTCCCAGGTACCTTGTTCGCCTAGCCCCCCTCCCAACCCCACACACTTTCTCAAAGAAATTACTAGGGCACCCCCATTATAGAATTTATATACAGTACGGTGATCATAAAAGTTGTTTTTGCGATTGAATCACTATTTGTTAATGAGACAGGTACACTTACAGCAGTGGGTGATTTTCTTGAATAATATGCTGCTATGTAAAGCACATATCAAGAAAATTCAAATGAGAATAGCATCTCTCTGGTTCTCGCATTTTCTCTTTGACGGTTGAGATTCTACAGTATTGTGGCTGAAAGACGGACAGAGTATTTCGACTCTGTTGCGATAAAGTTCAAATACTCAGTCGACTTCTCTCATCATAGTAGGTGTATTGAACAAGAGGGTTGATGATCCGAAGAGCTCCTGATAAACCTTACAACGGTTGGGGTCCAAAAGACACGTTTTTTTCAATATCCTGCATCAAATGATCCCTTTATTCCTAGTACTGTTCATTGTTATTTACACCGGTTTCCCACGCACTGCAAACGGCAATGATAACAACCAAGTTTTTTTATTTTTATTTTAATCACTTAATGAGCCCATCAACAGCCTGACTCGACCAGTATATATATATAATTCATTAAAAATTGAAGGACTTACTATAAGAAAGTCCATCAATTCTTAATGAATTACATACATATAGTGGTTTTATAGTAATAGGGTGCTTATGGGTGTAAGGGGCATTTTCCAACCAGCTTGGTTGGTCCAGATCTCTTCGTCTCGTGACAAATCGAGACTCGATCTGTTGCATTGGTGGCATTGACAAGCCCTCAGTAGTTTGTGGCATTGTGAATGCTGTGGCAAAACACATGACCCTTGTCTACCCATGCTCTCTTTTTATTACCAACGCAAACTTTAAAAAATAAAAATGAACTGTTTATTTTACCAAAGTTATTAAAATTTATAAATTTGTCCCTTGAGTGCAAAAGGCTTTGCATTGCCTTAGCATTACAATCCCTTCTTGCACTCCATGGACTAAATATAGCACCAGCCATGCTATGCTAAAGATTATGAGGCCTAAATCATAAAACAGACCACGAACGTGAATTTTTGATGGCCAAGAAATAGAAAGAAAAAGAAACAAAATCACCTGCCCACATGCAATTTTATAAAAGTGGCCAAAGAAACAGAAGATCGACTTTTTTCGGGCATAAACGTAATACTATAGGATATGGAGAGAGGAAATAGAAAACTATTATCTACATGGCCAAGGCAAGAGCTAGCGTCAAGCGTCGCTAATCTGTTTTTGTTGATGAATGATGACAAGAGACGGGAGAATATTTGCTTTAGCGATAATGGAAGCCCACCACTCTTCGTGTTGGGAAGAAAACAAAACCACGAACGTGAACTTTTGATGGCCAAGAAATAATCAGACAAATGAAAAAATAAAATAAAAAAACACCTGCCCACATGCAATTTTACAAAAATGGCCTAAGAAACAGAAGATCGACTTTTTTCGGGCATGAACGTAATACTATAGGATATGGAGAGAGGAAATGGAAAACTATTAGCTACAAGGCAGGGGCTAATCTGTTTTTGTTGATGAATGATCACATGAGACGGGAGAATATTTGCTTTAGCGGAAATAGAAGCCCACCACTCTTCCTGATGGGAGCTATTTGTTTTTGGGACAAGCACTCCACCAGAGATGCCTATGAGGTCACGGAAGGCCATACACTCCCGTCAGGGTCCATTTGTTTTCGAGGCCACCATTCCACCCTGGAGAGAGACCGATTGCGAGATATCGAGGCTCCCATTCCTGACTACGAACGACAGGAAGCCGCAAATCCTGAGGACTTTTCGGGATTTGGTTTATAGAAAGACAGACACATATAAAAACAATAATATTTGATTTATTATATATACAATTCTACCACAACAAAAAAATATAATAATATAAACAATGAAGCACTAATTGATTTAGAATAACAAAACACAACAAAACTAATCATAAATTGTATAAGATGCTGTTCGCATTGAACACACATTTACTTTTTTCTCTGAAACATTTGTTCCGCAAAAAGGATTACATATTTCGGTTACAATATAGCGATTTAAGAATGAGCTGACAGAAATCTCATTTTCGCAGGCGATACGGGAACTCAATTGCTTCAGTCAGTTGCGTTCACAACAACCTCGGTCTGATACTCTGCATATTTGATTTATTTGTCGCCACGTCTCCAACCCCACCATGTAATAAAAAACGAAGATATTTTCAAAAGCGCCGCGAAGATTACTGGGTGTGATGGGGGAGCGTACTCAGAGGCGGCGGAGCCAGGGGTACCGGGTACCGGGAACAGATATGTTTCGCAATTGCATAATGAGTTAAAATGGTCGCACACAAACGTGTCAAAAATCAGGCATTTCTGTAATATTATTTGCAAATCCAAACAACATTTAGCCAAAGAATCCTACTTTCGGTCGCTTAGGTCCGTTTCTTCTAATTCAATTATCTTCCGGCCCGAAGGTTGTCCCTCTACCAATTTGTACACACAAACTATATCGTAGGATGTAAGTGCTGTATAACTTTATTGTTTTGTGTTGTCTTTAACCGAATCCTCAACATAGTTAACCCTCAGAGAACGAAGGAGAAAACATAAAATTCCAAATGCAGCTAAGAATTTAGCCAATTTATTTCTTTGACAAGCATCTTTCTCATCATGCAACTCAATCAACCCTTGTCAAACATGATTGAATTAGATATATTCCTAGCTAAAAAATGTGAAAACTTTGTGACTTGAAAATTTCATTTTTAGACATAAAAGAGCTAAAGCTTTATATTTTTAAGTTGAATAATTTGAATTTTTTTTTTTCAGTTCACATGTCCATTAAATGGAAATGTGCTGCTTGTGTTCGTCCCATGCAAAGTGTTTATCGGCAGATTTGTATTAGAAAAAAGGATTGTCCCAGGGAGGGGTTTTGCCAGGGAGGGATTGTGAGGAGGGATTTATTCGAGGCATTATGTCGTATCCCTGATGATGTAATTGGAAAATTAGTCAATCGGGATGATAGTTAAAAAACCCAGACTTTTTAGAAATTTACTTGTGGATAAATATCATAACTATATATAGTTGTAGATACACGGAGTTACTAATTTCTTGTTCAAATAAAAGGTACCGTATTCCAAACTGATTATACTGGGCCTTCAACAACCTCAATCGGATGTCGTAAACCTCCATGAGTGAGAGTCTGTGTGACTAAAGTCTCAGTATCATGTCTGGAGCCATTACCATAAAAGTTTTACAATTATATTTTCTAGAATTCTCCCTAATAATATTTGCCAACCATTTGAAAATGCTACTGGCTCGTTTTAACCCTTTTAAAGTCATAACTAGAAAAATTTAATTGTAGAAAATACAATTGTAAACGTTTTATTGTATTCACAACAGTCTTCAAAACCTTCAAATGCTTTTAGTAACTGTGTGAAAATCGATGATAATATTGAGTCCACCAAATTTTACGAAATGTCACACAAACATTTAAGTTCTCCATATCAGGTAATGGAAGATATACCATGGAAACGAATAACAATCAAAATATTATTTCAGTGAAGCACCGGTCTCAATTTGTTCTCGCGTCGGCTCGATCGTCCCCTAATACCCGAATACGAAATAGTTTGACTACAATGTTCACTGTTAACATTCTTTCATCTGATGCTTAATTTGATTTTCGGACAATAATCTTGTAAAGTTACTTTTATGATGTTTGGAACTTCCTTTCTACTGACACTGTGTGATTTCTAATTAAAACTTTCCTCCTTAAAGAAAATCCTTTCCTGAATCTCGACGAGAGTCTGTGTTTCATTTCTCTTATACTTTTTGATGATGCTCTCATTGCCGATCTTCTGAAAGAAGGTGGAGGAGAAGATTTTTTGGTGGGAACTGCCTTTGTACTCGAATCTCTTAATTGTACCATATGCTCGTGCTGTTTTAATACAGTCTGTTGCGGTTTGTTCTGAGATGAGAATGACCCACATGTCGTCATTAAGTTTGATACTCCAACATTTCTTTTCAATTTTCGTGCTGTCGCCGTGGACCTTGTCTCATCTTGTTTGTGTTTATATTCTTTTTGTGAGGTATTGGCTGACGAAATACTTTTACTGTGGGAAGAACAGCTTGACAAATTGACAACAGCAGTCTGTTTTTTCAATTTATTGCAAACAAATCGCTTTAATTTTATCGCCGCAATCTTTACTATGCGTACCATTATTACTGTTTGAATCTGCAAATATAAAAAATGAAATATTTTACGACTCGTTTCAATAGGATTCATGAAACATCACAGAGATGAGCAAAAACGCAGAAAAGAATCCAAATAAACTCCGATAGAAGTCGGGTATAAACCCTAGAATTTGTCCACAATACAGATCTCATCTGTATACTGTTCCATTATTATATTTATATATGCCTTTTGTGGCTTTGAACAATATTTCAACAATTTTGTTTCTCCGATCTGTAAAATGTATAGAGAAAGGCAACATGACATCGCGGTATTTTTTGTAACTGGATATAACAGCAGACTATAGGCTTCAATAAGATGCTTCTACTGAGAAATTACGCATCAGATGCAATGGACAGGAAGTTGGATACCCGACTCCATTACGTGAACAAATTTAGTGATTCCGGGTAAAAAGGAAATGTCCAGAAGGAAACAATCAGGAAAAATGGGAATTAATCCTCATCGTTTTGTGGACATTACAAATTCTTCCATCTCATAGGTATCACTCTCCAATTTACTACAAACATGTGAGAATAATTACTAGAAACTGGAATGCACGAAAAGCGTAGACCGTGTAGGTAATTTGTACAGAGATGTACTTAGTTCTTGTAAATCTGCATCGTGGATAAATATTTTATATGCGAAATACGGTAACCATTTGGAATAATAAGTACAGTTTAGGAATACTTACAGCAACTAAGAAAAATTCTCTGCTCACTAGCAAATTTCAGCTCTCGCGTCTTGGATGTACAATTTCAAATGGAATGTGATCAGATGAATGAATGGAATGTTTGTGTGGCCAGATCGGAGAACATTTGTCATTTATAACTAATAGATTTGTTTGTACAACGCGACAGTGTTTTTATAGTTGGGACCAATTGTCTTTGTGTGGGAGTTTTATAAATCTAGTAAAGAATACTTAAATCAGTGTTAGATATGTTCAGCATCAAAGTAATCAGGCGCAACTGATTTTCAATCACCACACAATCATTGTTGTGTTTTTATATTTGGCTAACTTTATCAAAAGGAAAAGTAAAACAAAGTTAAATTTGCCATCTCACAACATTATATTCTGGCTCGCCATTCAGATCTAATTACCCCCAGCCAGGATATTCAGATCTAATTACCCCCAACCAGGATAACTGGCTGCGTTCCATAGTAGAAGAAGCTACCAACACGGTTGCAGTTTCCCCGGCCGTGGCGGTTGAAATTCAATTGGATAAAAAATTCAGCTAAAGTCCCCAAATCGCAGCGACAGAAAAAATCACCAAACCAAAATCGATCGAAAAGGAAACTCTCCAATGAGTTCCGTGAAAATGATGAAACCGTGGACGTCGAAGACGAAAATGGTTTCTGTATGACTATTGATCGGCATGTCAAGAAGACAAAAATCATCAAGAAAAATTCACAGAGCACCGCTACTGAAAAGGACTCGGTGGTCACACCAAGAAATGGGGACTCTGTTAACGCAACAGAGTCTACATCACCGGAAATAGTGAATGCGACAGCTAGCCCAACCGATCGAGCGACGTACGCCGATAAAGTAGAAGCCAAAACGCCCCCTAAGGTGACCAATAAAACCAACAAGACACAGGGCCACCCGCAACCAAACCCCTGTGTCGTAATCACACGCGTCCACCCCAAAACGGAAAAAAACTCGATTGATAAAGCCCTTCCAGGATGCTCGTGGGAGAGACTAATCTCCAAAGCCACGGGTAACCATACTTGGAAAATAAAAGTGAAATGCCCTAATAGAGCAACGAAATTAAATCTGATAAGCAAAGGGGTAATTATTAATGGCAAAAAATACGAAACCGAGGAATATCGTGTTCTTCCCCAACCCGTTCAGTGTCACAAGTGTCAGAAATTTGGGCACTTGTCACACAAATGCAACGGGGAGCAACGATGTATGAAATGCGGTGACAAACACATCTCGAAGGCATGTAGTGCTAAAACTCTGAAATGTCCGAATTGCGGTGGTCAACACCCCAGCAACTACCGGGGTTGTAGCCACTTCAAAAAAGTTAAAACAAACATCCAGCTTAAAGCTCTAAATGTAAGTAATGTCGAGAACTCATCTTCCCCTTATTCCACGTGTACTCTAATGGCTGGCTCTATTTTCAGCATAATGAAGAAACACTTGGACACCAGTCTTTCGAACGTTTGCAAAGAGATTAGTAAAACAGCCTCTAAGTTATATAATACTCAAATATCTCACACGCTATTAGAAGCGGCCGTCAACAGAATATAATTATGTAACAATATTACAAATAGTAATTAAACTTAAATAAACTTAGTACAGTTATTCCTAAACCATTCATGGATACACTAAAAATAGTCCAGTGGAACGCTCGAAGCGTTAATCAGAAAAATTTGCAAATGTCACATTATTTAAAAAATATGGACGTAATTGGAATTAGCGAAACCTGGCTTAAACCAAACAAAAAATTCTCGTTATGTGGTTTTGATATTATTAGAAGAGATCGCCCCGCCCAAAAAGGCGGCGGTGTCGCTCTGCTAATAAGGCAGGAGATTAAATACAAATCAATACCATGCGACCACCTCAATGCTGAAGTGATTGCAGCTGAAATTGAACTTGACCACAAACACGTGGCCATCATATCATATTATAACAAGCCGCAAGCAACAGTAGACAGTAAAGTATTTGAATTTTTTACCAACAAGTACAAGCACTGCATATTCAGGGGTGATTTCAATTCCAAACACCAGGTATTCGGTTGTCATAAGACTGAGCCTAATGGTGACGCCCTTTTCCACATCATTGAAGAACTCGATCTATTCGTGGTAAATAACGATCAAGACGTAACATACATAAGCAACAACCCACTACATCAATCAGATATCCTAGACTTGATTATCACCAGCAAATCACTAACCAGCCAAATGCAAGACATATGTGTAGGAGATGATGATCTAGGCAGTGATCACCTGCCGGTTCACGCCACTCTGAAATGTAATACTGGTCCCGCAAGGTATCCTCCCGTGAATAGGAGGAACCTATCAAAAAATGACTGGAACCTCTTCAGAAACATTATCGAAGTAAAAATAAAGGCAAATGACCCCTCAAATGTTCATGAACTAGAAAAAGCCTGCACCCACCTTAACGAGGTTATCAACAGTACACTAGATGAAATCTGTCCCAAGCAAACAGTAAAGACGCGGATAAACAGAATAACCCAAACAACTCTTCAAATAATCAAACAAAAAAGAAA
The DNA here is from genome assembly GCA_031216915.1 of Pictodentalium vernedei. Taxonomy (NCBI): domain Eukaryota; kingdom Metazoa; phylum Mollusca; class Scaphopoda; order Dentaliida; family Dentaliidae; genus Pictodentalium; species Pictodentalium vernedei. The sequence goes on from CM062297.1 coordinate 131,667,315, forward strand.
AGCCTTCCTGGCTTACCAATCAGAGAATGATCAAATGAAAAGAGCAGAACTTAAAACCGCGTATAATCGCCTTCATGGGGAAGTAAAAAAGGCCATAGCTAACGACAATCGCGTGAGATGGGAAAAAGCAACCGAAAACCTAAATGGGCTGAGAGAACCTAAGAGGTTCTGGGATACATTTAAAACTCTTACTGGCCAAAAAAGCAAAATTGCCAATAATAATGCGCTAAAGACTAGCGACGGATCTATGGCCATAGACGACAAGGCAAAGGCCAGTGCTTTTGCCGAACTTCTAAAGAAGGCACATCGTCCACAAGAAGGGAACAGATATGACAACGATTTTAAGGTACGAGTAAATAAATTTGTCCAAGATAACAACTCAATCTTCAATGAACCGAACTTCGACCAAAGACATGAAGACGGGGACGACCATGAATTAACCGAACCAATAAGCGTAGAAGAGGTCATGGGTATAATCAGAAAATGCAGGTCATCTTCGTCCCCTGGAGAAGACGAAGTCTCTTACAAAATAATGACACAGTGCCCCAACATCTTCTACAGCAGACTTACCAAACTCTTAAACTGCTGTCTCTCCTGTGGGTACTTCCCAAAATGCTGGAAAGTGGCCACAGGAGTCATGATACCTAAACCCGACAAAGACCTTACCAACCCTTCTAACTACCGCCCAATCAGCTTGCTTAGCTGTGTTGGGAAAATATTTGAGCGGATTCTCACTACGAGACTTCGCAGCTATCTCGAATCAATCAACTTTTTCAACAAATGGCAAAGAGCGTATAGGAGTCAGAAAGAGGGAATCGAACACGTATATAGACTGGTCGATTATATGAAAACAGCATTTAGTCAAAACGAAATCGGAACCGCGCTTTTCTTGGATGTAGAAAAAGCGTTCGACTCGGTATGGCACAATGGCGTGAGATATAAACTAGCGAAAATGGGATTACCCACTAAAATTCTAAGGATCATATCATCATTTCTAACTGACCGAAAAATCAAGGTGAGGGTTAATCGCGAGGTGTCAGAGGAAGTAATACTCGAAGCGGGAACACCACAAGGGTCGGTTCTAAGTCCGCTTCTTTTCATAATATATGTGAATGATATAGAAAAAGTAGGGAAAAACTTTGTTCAGCTATCGCAGTTCTCAGACGACAAAGGCATTTGAACAGCCAGCAAGTCCAGAAACATAATTAAAAATCGTCTACAGGATACCATTCGCGATCTTGAGAGCTGGTGTGCCCTGTGGCGCATCAAACTCATTGCCGCCAAAACTCAAAAAGTTACGTTCTTCAAAAAGCAAAGGAAAAAACCAGTCCCGAGTATCGATCTCCAGTTATACGATCACAAACTAGAAGCAAACAAAGAGGCCAATTTTTTGGGATTTATCCTAGATAGCAATCTCAGTCTAAACAGTCACGTAAACTCCATTACGGTTAGAGCTACTAAACGTATCAATTTTCTGAAGATGATCAGAGGTAGAAATTGGGGTGCAAACAAAGATGTGCTTCTCAAGCTCTACAAAACATTTATACGTCCGGTACTAGAATACGGTGCCATAATAACAAGCGACCTAAGCAAAACCAACATTCAGAAGCTACAGAGGGTTCAAAATTAAGCCCTGCGAGTGGCACTATGCAAACCGAAATGGACACCGATAAAGGAACTTCACGAGCTAGCAAAAATAGAAACTATTGATACGCGATTAAAAGACCTACAAAACAAAACCCTCAACAGACTCCAAGATAGTGAATTAATGGTTGAGCTGAACGAACACCGATCCCTTAACAGAAAAACAAAATAAGTTTCCAGAAAAAAAAAAAAAAAAAAAAAAAATAATAATAAACTAAAATAAAATAAAAATTATACAATATAACTAAATCGCGTGGAGTCAGTGAGGATTGCCTCGCTACTCATTGGGAACTTTAGGATAGAGACTGTGAGGACTGCCTCGCAACTCTGCTGAAGCGCGATTGAAACGCGTTTAATAAGATCTATATAACAAAACCCTCCACATACTCCAGGATAGTGAATCAATGGTGAAGCTGAACGAACACCGAACCCTAAACAGAAAAAAACAAAATAATCCACAGTAAATTAAAATTACTCAATAGAATTAAACTGCGTGGAGTCAGTGAGGATTGCCTCGCTACTCATTGAGATCTTTAAGATTGAGTCTGTGAGGATTGCCTCGCAACTCTGCGTGTGGGGAGTGGGCTCCGAAGAAACACACCCTTACCCCATCCATAGCAACAATCACACAGCAGGCACAATATACAATAGCAGATACCTATCTCTCTCTCTACCTATAACTTTTCTAACTGAACATTCTCAAATTTTCTTGCAACACTGTTATCAAGAAGACGCATGGAAATGGTAGACAAAGCGTAGGAGGAATTGGTGCAACCTACCTTTCTGCAACATATACAAGAAACCACCAAACGCTAGGCAAGGATTGAAACAAGCTTGTCTGGCTGGGAACGAGTGTACATTTGATATAAATAAGCATTTGAATAAAGATTTAACAGCCCTTTTAAGGGCTTGAGGGTGTGTGTCAGTGAGAGTTGTTTTTTTTTTTTTTTTTTTTTGGGGGGGGGGGGGTGGGAGGTGTTACAACCGATAATGTTACAACGCCGCATAATGTTACACTAACGCATAATGTTACAAAAAATGTAGTAAACAACCGATAATGTTATAAACTCCGCATAATGTTATAACTTTTTTCAACCCGTTATGTTATAAAAATCGACGCATAATGTTATAACTTTTTTCAACCCGTTATGTTACAACAAATTAACCGATAATGTTATAACTTTTGTATACTAATTCCAGTTAAAGCTATTGTAGGTGGACTTTACCACTTACCATTTATTGCCGCATAAAGGTATGTAATATTTATACTAAAGGTTTCTGCTCTGGTTAAGGCGAGGAGACACCCCCCCCCCCCCAACTCCCGAGGGGGGGGATTTATCATAGAATGACCTAGTCACGTTACATAGACGCGGATTATCCTGGTAACTCAATCGTATAACGTCATTAGCATGATCACCCAGTGCCCAACATGGTGAAGGCGGGAATGGTGGAGGAGGGGGTGCTATTTTCTCCGGTTGGTACGCTTACCAACATGCGAAGTCTCCGCTTCCACAAATGTAGTGTACCATAGTCCCCTGGCGCCTTTGGGGATGGGAAAATGCCTCTGTTTCTGCTTGTTTGGGCATCTAAAACTCATTTGCCGCACATTTCTTAGTCATAAGAATATCTTCTTGTTCATTAGATTGACATTTTAACAACTAACAGTGAACAAAAATGAGATGGAGTTAAAAGAGGCCAAAAAGTTGGATGGAGCGAGGTACATATGGTGGATGTGGCAGGTTGTTAGTGTCGCACGGAAGCCGAAGAATAAGATGCGAGACTGGGTAGGAAGAGGAATGGTGTTTTGGAGGGTTGAAAGGGGTGGGCAGGGATTAGGCTGAGAAAGAGAGGAGGTCTTGGATTAGTACATCAGGGTGATTGTGCAGAGAAAGATATCTGAGAATACTATAAGAGAGTAGTGCTAGACGGTATGATAATATAGATGGTGGAGATGTTGGAAGAAGTGGAAGTGATGAATTTGGGATTACAGGTTCTGGAAAAGGCGGAATCACTAGAACAGGCAGTATAGGGAGAAGGAGGAGATTGTGGAGGAAGAGTTGTGTTGATGTTGGTGTTGTGGCAGTGTTGGTGATGGTGTTGAGTAGTTATGCATGTTGAAAATGAGCCATTTTGTAGGACCCCGGGGCAGGACCCCGGAAGTGACGTCATGTCAGGTGATTGGGCGATCATGTTGGGTTGTCATGATAGTGCACGTGGGTGGCCATGTTGTGATGTCATTATCATGATAATAGGTGGTAGGAGTGCGTATGCGCAGCGCGTGTTGTTATGGGGACACGTGCTCCGTCTCACCCCTAACAACCCGACAATAGATATCTAATCTAACGTAAACTGCCGGGTATTCTAACCGCGTGCATAACCCCCTCAGACTCCAATTTGGGCAATAGGAAAGCTAGGCCAGTGTGATCCAAGGGAAAAAAAATAAGGTTAACCGGGTCGCAAGGGATTTGTAAATCCCACATCGTCCCTGCGCGCCTTCGGCGCGCAAAAACCTTTCAATCTGAACAGGGATGCGAAATGTAAAGGTAAATGGACCTGGGAGAGGAACGATAAGAAAACAATAATTGATTATATACTCACTGACATTAGCGTATGGAGGGAGGTTATAGATGTAGAAATAGATGACGAGGGAAAAAATGACTTGGGTAGTGATCACAACCTGATAACAGTTAAGATTATGGGCAAAAAGACGAATAGAGACAGAAATACCTTCAAGGAAGTTTGGGGACTAAAACAAGGAGCCGACTGGAAGCAGTTTCGGGAAAAACTAAAACCAAATCTTGAATGTATACCTAGGGATGCAAATGTCCAGAGTATTTCAGATGGCATAGTAAATAGCCTAACAGAGGCAGGGAAGGAGTGTATAGGAAGGGTGAGGGTCCCAACGAGAGAGCTTGGATACAGGGTTAACGAGGGACTGAAAAAGGCTATAAAAGAAAGGAAGGTAAAATGCGCTGCTTACAGAAGAAGTAGGAAGCTTAAAGGGGTGGATAACAATGACACGAGACTAATGAAAGGAGAATATGAACTGGCACGGAAAAAGGTGAATGAGATAAAGAATAATAATAGGAAGGAGCGCAATTGCAGTCTTGCCAGAACAATAAAGAAAACGGGGGGTTCGAGCTCAAACGTATTTTGGAACTGGGTAAATAAACGGGGGAAAAGTAGTGTGCAGAGTATCAAAGTGGATGGGGAAAGTACAGAAGATAAAGGCCGTATCGCTTCAGAGTTAGTCAAGCACTGGGAAAAGATAAACGATAGGCGATGGGGCAGTGGGTCCCCACCAAAAAGAAATACACTGGTGGAGGAGAACCTATCCAATCGTGTATGTAGCGAAATAACGGCAGAAGAAGTGCGGAACGTGGTCTCGAAATTAAAAAATGGTAAAGCGGGAGGGACTGATGAAATTCCGAACGAATTCCTCAAAAATGGAGGGGAGGCACTTATTGAAGTCCTGACAAACCTTTTCAACCTGGCTCTGCGAAAGCAAGAGGTCCCCAGAGAGTGGAGGGAAAGTAAGGTGTCGTTCATACACAAAAAGGGGGATAAGGAAGTTCTAGATAACTATAGGGGGATATCAGTTAGTAGTAACATCGGAAAAGTATTCTGTAAGGTCATATACGGTAGACTAGAGGAAGTTATTGAAGAGAAAGGTTTTTTAGGAGAAATTCAAAATGGTTTCAGGAAAGGACGAAGAGTCACTGATCACCTATTTACACTCACCCAACTGATAGAATCAACAAAGGCTGAAAAGAAAAAGATGTTTCTGGCATTTCTAGATGTGAAAAAAGCGTACGACCGAGTGTGGAGGGAAGGTATGTGGCGAAAGCTCGAGGGCATCGGACTGGGGGGTGACTTTGTGGGAATCATGAAAGCACTGTATACAGATGTGCAAAGCCAACTCAGTCTAGGGAGTATCACTACAAAACGAGTCCCTATGGATATAGGCCTCAAGCAGGGGTGTATCTTTTCACCGATTTTGTTTGCATTGTATGTTAAAGATTTAGGGGACGAACTAATTCAGAGTGCGGAGGGGGTAAATGTTGGAGACATAAAGATACCAGGCTTATTCTTTGCGGACGACATGGTGTTAATGTCTAGAACTGAACAGGGGCTAGAGAAACTGCTGGAAATTGTTGGTAGATATGGGAACACTTGGCGGCTAGAACTAAATGAAAATAAAAGCAAGGTAATACCCGTTGGACGCAAGGTAGATATGACGAAGAGATGGAGAGTGGGGGAGTTCTCAATCCCCGAAGGGGAAAGCAAACAAATCACTGTAGAAGAAACGGGAGAGTATGAGTATCTAGGGGTAAGCATAAATATAACGGGAAGAGGGGTGTACAGAAATTACTCAGCCAAACTGATTCTGAAGGGGAAAAGAATTCTGAACCAACTAAAACTTTTAGGGAAAAATAGTTTCAACAAGGTCTTTGTGGGGAAAACACTGTGGGAGAGGGTGGGTTTACCAAGTATAACGTATGGCACGGACGTGATTCCATTAAACCAAACCGTTATTAAGAAGTTGGAAAATACTCAAAATGATGCCGGCAGATGGATAACAGGGTCGAGTAATGCTGCAGCTTTGGAAGCAGTGAGGGGGGAGCTTGGGTGGATGAAAATCAAGGACAGGGTAGATTTGGGAAAACTGTGTTACTTTAACTACTTGAGAAACCTGCCTGACAACCGGTGGTGCAAATTGATGCTCGATACCATTTGGAATTCTAATATAGAAACGGGGTGGTCAAAACATGTGAGGGAACTAATGGACAATTACTCTATAGAGGTCACAAACATAGAAGTAGGAATGAAAGAAGGCAAAAGGTTTGTCAAAGAGAGAGTCATGGAAGATTGCAATCGAAACTGGCGAGCAGGGGTTAGCGTGAAAAGATCACTGCAGGGGTTACAATATAAAGAAAAGCCAGCTTTTGAGAAGTACCTAGATGGCACCTTTGGAGGGTCACTGCTGTTCAAACTGAGATCAAGATCACTGGAGCTTCGGGGAAAAATTGGGAGAGATGGGGAAAAGGGATGCCAAATGTGCCACTCAGGAGTAGTGGAGACCCTGGAACATTTTCTCTTGGAATGCCCACAGTACATACCTCATAGAATAAAATTTACTGGAAGAATAATGCAGAAGTGGGGTGAAGAAACAAAGGATAGATGGCTGAAGGGGGACACGAGGGAGAGGGTAGGAATGCTTATTGAAGAAATTGAAAAAGAGGAAGTGAGGGACACTATTAAGCAGTTTATATCTGAATGCTGGGAGGAGAGGAGGGGAAGAGGGGATGGGGTGCAGGGGGAATGATGGCCTTCTCTTATGAGGACCGCGACAAATCAGCGGCTGGCCAAAGAGTTATTATTATCATTCATTCATCATCTCACAACATTATATTCTGGCTCGCCATAATGGTGGGACTCAAACCTGTACCATCGCCAAGCTGGAACCGAATAGAGCCCACTCTCTAATAGTCTTAATGGCGTTGAGTGTTTGATTATTTACAATCTACCACTCCAACGTAAACTGCCTGGAATTCTAACCGCGTGCATACCCCCTCAGACCCCATTTCGGGAAATAGGAAAGCTAGGCCCATGTGATCCAATTGAAATAAAATAAGGTTAACTGGGTCGCAAGGGAATTGTTAATTCCACATCGTCCCTGCGCGCCTTGGGTGCGTTAAAACCTTTCATTCTTCCAATAAAGTTATTTGGGTTGCATGAGGCACTCGTGGTATGCATCTCTCTCCCGACACATGGCAGCACGCCTGGAAATAAACAATCTGACATTTCAGAATGAGGCTCACAGAGGATGAATTTACTGACGCTATCCCATACAGAGGTCTAGAGTCCCCCAAATTTATCCCCTGGGTACCTCTTTATGTGTAAGCCTGAGACCTTGATCTAGATTGAGGTTCACGGGGGTAAATTTGGTAATGCTACCCTTCTATGCAAGGTAGCATCACAAAATCACCCTCTAGGGGCCTCATTCAGCAGACGACAGTCTGCTTATTTTCAGGCTTGCGTGAGAGTCGGGGTTGTATTTAGCAGTCTTAGTCGGAAGTGCGTCCGTATGTGCAGCATCCCCATTGTGGAGTTGGGATATATATAGTCATCAGTAGTGATGGCATTTTCTAAGGGTTAATTATCTGTCTTTTATTGACTGGAGTTTAACGACACTTTCAACAACCAGGATTACCCTGTGTCGGACAGTGTTAGGGGCGAGGGTTCCTGGAGAGAAACACCGAGGAACGGGGAGCAACTATCAGATTCTGCAACGTACTAACTCCACAGATACAGGTTTAGCATTGGGTGAAGACAGGAGCACTATCGACGTAAGTACGCCTTAGTACACAGGACCATCGCGCCCCCACGTGGGCAATAGGGATGAAGTGTCTTGCTCAAGGAGACAAGGACACAACGAAGTTAAGAGTTAATTATCATTAAAACATTAAAATAATTAATATAGTGGCGTTTCCACTTGCAAAAATAGTCTAAGAAACTCTCAATTTGAATTCAAGCAGTCCATTGTCTGAAACTTGCGATGCACGAAGCCTTAATTAACAAATCAGCTGCATGTGCATCCGTAACTTACAGACCGGGCAGTTGAAAAAATAAAAACAATTTCAACAATATCATATCACGCGACCCCCTCCATCGTCCCCTATACCCCCCCCCCCCCCCCCCTCCTGGAACGAGCTCGGTCCAATGAGAGTTCACATGATATGGTTTTGTTAAAATATTTTGACGCATTTGAAAAAAAAGTTATTAAAATAAAAAAAAGTTATATCATGTGCGCTGGGTAAGGGATTCTTTTTCGTTGTAACAACTTATCAGCTTGGCTGCGGTAATTTTTGTAATCCCTAAGTCAGGGACTGGGCTAATCTAAAAGGATAGGACTCTAAAACTGGAATCTGAAAAGTTAGTAGGTCAACTTATTTTCGATTACGAGCTTATTCCTGGGCCAGTACAGTAAGGCTACAAGATTTTCTGTTTGTTTAACTGAATTCTACTCATGCGTGACAGAACCAACTGTGTTCAACTTTAGTTAGATGTAGGCGTGGGTGCTTAAGACTAGCATTTGTTCTAATGGCCATACAAGGCCACTTGAGGAACCCCAAACATTCATTTGCACAATGCAACTTTTACATAACATAGAGCCCCAAAATTGTCTCTAATACTATAAAGTCTGAGATTAGCTCTTGGAACACGGAATGTTAATTTGGGGTATGTGGGGTTTAGGCATAACTACAATGTATATTTCCTCAAGGGAAGCGGGTGAAGGGGATAATGACCACAGGGTGCTAGTTAAGACTAAACAAGACCCCAAAGAGCCCACAACAGCCTCCCAGGTACCTTGTTCGCCTAGCCCCCCTCCCAACCCCACACACTTTCTCAAAGAAAGTACTAGGGCACCCCCATTATAGAATTTATATACAGTACGGTGATCATAAAAGTTGTTTTTGCGATTGAATCACTATTTGTTAATGAGACAGGTACACTTACAGCAGTGGGTGATTTTCTTGAATAATATGCTGCTGTGTAAAGCACATATCAAGAAAATTCAAATGAGAGTAGCATCTCTCTGGTTCTCGCATTTTCTCTTTGACGGTTGAGATTCTACAGTATTGTGTCTGAAAGACGGACAGAGTATTTCGACTCTGTTGCGATAAAGTTCAAATACTCAGTCGACTTCTCTCATCATAGTAGGTGTATTGAACAAGAGGGTTGATGATCTGAAGAGCTCCTGATAAACCTTACAGCGGTTGGGGTCCAAAAGACACGTTTTTCTCAATATCCTGCATCAAATGATCCCTTTATTCCTAGTACTGTTCATTGTTATTTACACCGGTTTCCCACGCACTGCAAATGGCAATGGTAACAACCAAGTGTTTTTTAATTTTATTTTAATCACTTAATGAGCCCATCAACAGCCTCACTCGACCAGTATATATATATAATTCATTAAAAATTGAAGGACTTACTATATGTAAGTCCATCAATTCTTAATGAATTACATACATATAGTGGTTTTATAGTAATAGGGTGCTTATGGGTATAAGGGGCATTTTCCAACCAGCTTGGTTGGTCCAAATCTCTTCGTCTCGTGACAAATCGAGACTCGATCTGTTGCATTGGTGGCATTGACAAGCCCTCAGTAGTTTGTGGCATTGTGAATGCTGTGGCAAAACAGATGGCCCTTGTCTACCCATGCTCTCTTTTTATTACCAACGCAAACTTTTAAAAAATAAAAATGAACTGTTTATTTTACCAAAGTTATTAAAATTTATAAATTTGTCCCTTGAGTGCAAAAGGCTTTGCATTGCCTTAGCATTACAATCCCTTCTTGCACTCCACGGACTAAATACAGCCCCAGCCATGCTATTCTAAAGATTACGAGGCCTAAATCATAAAACAGACCACGAACGTGAATTTTTGATGGCCAAGAAATAAAAAGAAAAAGAAAAAAAATCACCTGCCCACATGCAATTTTATAAAAATGGCCAAAGAAACAGAAGGTCGACTTTTTTTCCGGCATAAACGTAATACTATAGGATATGGAGAGAGGAAATAGAAAACTATTAGCTACATGGCCAAGGCAAGAGCTAGCGTCAAGCGTCGCTAATCTGTTTTTGTTGATGAATGATGACATAAGACGGGAGAATATTTGCTTTAGCGATAATGGAAGCCCACCACTCTTCGTGTTGGGAAGAAAACAAAACCACGAACGTGAACTTTTGATGGCCAAGAAATAATCAGACAAATGAAAAAATAAAATAAAAAAACACCTGCCCACATGCAATTTTACAAAAATGGCCTAAGAAACAGAAGATCGACTTTTTTCGGGCATGAACGTAATACTATAGGATATGGAGAGAGGAAATGGAAAACTATTAGCTACAAGGCAGGGGCTAATCTGTTTTTGTTGATGAATGATCACATGAGACGGGAGAATATTTGCTTTAGCGGAAATAGAAGCCCACCACTCTTCCTGTTGGGAGCTATTTGTTTTTGGGACAAGCACTCCACCAGAGATGCCTTAGAGGTCACGGAAGGCCATACCCTCCCGTCAGGGTCCATTTGTTTTCGAGGCCACTATTCCACCCTGGAGAGAGACCGATTGCGAGATATCGAGGCTCCCATTCCTGACTACGAACGACAGGAAGCCGCAAATCCTGAGGTCTTTTCTGGAAGTGGTTTATAGAAAGACAGACACATATAAAAAACAATAATATTTGATTTATTATATATACAATTCTACCACAACAAACAAAATATAAACAATGAAGCACTAATTGATTTAGAATAACAAAACACAACAAAACTAATCATAAATTGTATAAGATGTTGTTCGCATTGAACACACATTTACTTTTTTCTCTGAAACATTTGTTCCGCAAAGAGGATTACATATTTCGGTTACAATAAAGCGATTTAAGAATGAGTTGACAGAAATCTCATTTTCGCAGGCAATACGGAAACTCAATTGCTTCAGTCAGTTGCGTTCACAACAACCTCGGTCTGATACTCTGCATATTTGATTCATTTGTCGCCACGTCTCCAACCCCACCATGTAATAAAAAACGAAGATATTTTCAAAGGCGCCGCGAAGATTACTGGGTGTGATGGGGGAGTGTACTCAGAGGCGGCAGAGCCAGGGGTACCGGGCACCGGGAACAGATATGTTTCGCAGTTGCATAATGAGTTAAAATGGTCGCACACAAACGTGTCAAAAATCAGGCATTTCTGTAATATTATTTGCAAATCCAAACAACATTTAGGCAAAGAATCCTACTTTCGGTTGCTTAGGACCGTTTCTTCTAATTCAATTATCTTCCGGCCCGAAGGTTGGCCTTCTACCGATTTGTACACACAAACTATATCGTACGATGTAAGTGCTGTATAACTTTATTGTTTTGTGTTGTCTTTAACCGAATCCTCAACATAGTTAACCCTCAGAGAACGAAGGAGAAAACATAAAATTCCACAATGCAGCTAAGAATTTAGCCAATTTTGTTCTTTGACAAGCATCTTTCTCATCAGGCAACTCAATCAACCCTTGTCAAACATGATTGAATTGGATATATTCCTAGCTAAATAATGGGAAAACTTTGTGACTTGAAAATTTCATTTTTAGACATAAAAGAGCTAAAGCTTTATATTTTTAAGTTGAATAATTTGAATTTTTTTTTTTTTTTTCAGTTCGCATGTCCGTTAAATGAAATGTGCTGCTAGTGTTCGTCCCATGCAAAGTGTTTATCGGCAGATTTGTATTAGAAAAAAGGATTGTCCCAGGGAGGGGTTTTGCCAGGGAGGGATTGTGAGGAGAGATTTAGTCGAGGCATTATGTCCTGGGGAATTTTGATGGTATCCCTGATGATGTAATTGGAAAATTAGTCAATCGGGATGATAGTTAAAAAACCCAGACTTTTTAGAAATTTACTTGTGGATAAATATCATAACTATATATAGTTGTAGATACACGAACTTACTAATTTCTTGTTCAAAAAAAAGGTGCCGTATTCCAAACTGGCTATACTGGGCCTTCAACAACCTCAATCGGATGTCGTAAACCTCCATGAGTGAGAGTCTGTGTGACTAAAGTCTCAGTATCATGTCTGGAGCCATTACCATAAAAGTTTTACAATTATATTCTCTAGAATTCTCCCTAATAATATTTGCCAACCATTTGAAAATGCTAGCTCGTTTTAACCCTTTTAAAGTAATAACTAGAAAAATTTTATTCTAGAAAATACAATTGTAAACGTTTTATTGTATTAACAACAGTCTTCAAAACCTTCAAATGCTTTTAGTAACTGTGTGAAAATCGTTGATAATATTGATTCCACCAAATTTTACGAAATGTCACACAAACGTTTAAATTCTCCATATCAGGTATTGGAAGATATACCATGGAAACGAACAGCAAGCAAAATATTATTTCAGTGAAGCAGCGGTCTCAATTTGTTCTCGCGTCAGCTCCATCGTCCCCTAATACCCGAATACGAAATAGTTTGACTTCATTGTTCACTGTTTACATTCTTTCATCTGATGCTTAATTTGATTTTCGGACAATAATCTTGTAAAGTTACTTTTATGATGTTTGGAACTTCCTTTCTACTGACACTGTGTGATTTCTAATTAAAACTTTCCTCCTTAAAGAAACTCCTTTCCTGAATCTCGACGAGAGTCTGTGTTTCATTTCTCTTACACTTTTTGTTGATGCTCTCGTTGGCGATCTTCTGAAAGAAGGTGGAGGAGAAGATTTGTTGGTGGGAACTACTTTTGTACTCGAATCTCTTAATTGTACCATATGCTCGTGCTGTTTTAATATAGTCTGTTGCGGTTTGTTCTGACCTGAGAATGACCCACATGTCGTCATTAAGTTTGATACTCCAACATTTCTTTTCAAATTTCGTGCTGTCGCCGTGGACCTTGTCTCATCTTGTTTGTGTTTATATTCTTTTTGTGAGGTATTGGCTGACGAAATACTTTTACTGTGGGAAGAACAGCTTGACAAATTGACAACAGCAGTCTGTTTTTTCAATTTATTGCAAACAAATCGCTTTAATTTTATCGCCGCAATCTTTAATATGCGTACCATTATTACTGTTTGAATCTGCAAATATAAAAAAATGAAATATTTTACGACTCGTTTCAATAGGATTCATGAAACATCACAGAGATGAGCAAAAACGCAGACAAAAATCCAAATAAACTCCGATGAAGGCGGGTATAAACCCTAGAATTTGTCCTCAATACAGATCTCATCTCTATACTGTTCCATTAATATATTTATATATGCCTTTTGTGGCTTTGAACAATATTTCAACAATTTTGTTACTCCGATCTGTAAAATGTATAGAGAAAGGCAACATGGCATCGCGGTATTTTTTGTAACTGGATATAGCAGCAGACTATAGGCTTCATTAAGATGCTTCTACTGAGAAATTACGCATCAGATGCAATGGACAGGAAGTTGGATACCCGACTCCATTACGTGAACAAATTTAGTGATTCCGGGTAAAAAGGAAATGTCCAGAAGGAAACAATCAGGATAAATGGGAATTAATCCTCATCGTTTTATGGACATTACAAATTCTTCCATCTCATAGGTATCACTCTCCAATTTACTACAAACATGTGAGAATAATTACTAGAAACTGGAATACACGAAAAGCGTAGACCGTGTAGGTAATTTGTACAGAGATGTACTTAGTTCTTGTAAATCTGCATCGTGGATAAATATTTTATATGCGAAATACGGTAACCATTTGGAATAATAAGTACAGTTTAGGAATACTTACAGCAACTAAGAAAAATTCTCTGCTCACTAGTAAATTTCAGCTCTCGCGTCTTGGATGTACAATTTCAAATGGAATGTGATCAGATGAATGAATGGAATGTTTGTGTGGCCAGATCTGAATGAAAGGTTTTAGCGCGCCGAAGGCGCGCAGGGACGATGTGGGATTTACAAATCCCTTGCGACCCGGTTAACCTTATTTTTTTTTCCCTTGGATCACACAGGCCTAGCTTTCCTATTGCCCAAAATGGAGTCTGAGGGGGTTATGCACGCGGTTAGAATACCCGGCAGTTTACGCTGGAGTGTTAGATGGTCAATACTCAATCCCTCAACGCCTTTAAAACTATTAGAGAGCGAGCTCTATTCGGTTCCAGTTCGGCGATGGTAGAGGTTTGAGTCCCACCATGGTGGCAAGCCAGAATGTAATGTTGTGCGATGGCAAGTTTAAAGGAAGAAGAGAAAAGAAAACCAAACAGCAACGCCGGTTTGGTAGCGGCCCCGGTATATGACCATAGCGGTTACAAAAAAGAAGTGGAGAAAGCTCCAACAGTTTAGTTTTAGGAAACCGGGAGTCATCCATCAAGCCTTCTGGGAGATAGGATGCCGTATGTGATTTTGAGGTATCTGGTTATCCTTCGGGAATTCCAAATGACCTCCTCCACCCCCCCCCAAAAAAAACACAAAAACAAAAAAAAAAAAAAAAAAAAAAAAACACTCACTGACACACACCCTCAAGCCCTTAAAAGGGCTGTTAAATCTTTATTCAAATGTTTATTTATATCAAATGTACAGTCGTTCCCAGCCAGACAAGCTTGTTTCAATCCTTGCCTAGCGTTTGGTGGTTTCTTGTATATGTTGCAGAAAGGTAGGTTGCACCAATTCCTCCTACGCTTTGTCTACCATTTCCATGCGTCTACCTGATAAGAGTGTTGCAAGAAAATTTGAGAATGTTCAGTTAGAAAAGTAAAAGGTAGAGAGAAAGATAGGTATCCGCTATTGTATATTGTGCCTGCTGTGTGATTGTTGCTATGGATGGGGTAAGGGGTGTGTTTCTTCGGAGCCCACTCCCCACACGCAGAGTTGCGAGGCAATCCTCACAGACTCAATCCTAAAGATCTCCATGAGTAGCGAGGCAATCCTCACTGACTCCACGCAGTTTAATTCTATTGAGTAATTTTAATTTACTGTGGATTATTTTGTTTTTCTGTTTAGGGTTCGGTGTTCGTTCAGCTTCACCATTGATTCACTATCCTGGAGTATGTGGAGGGTTTTGTTATATAGATCTTATTAAACGCGTTTCAATCGCGCTTCAGCAGAGTTGCGAGGCAGTCCTCACAGACTCTATCCTAAAGTTCCCAATGAGTAGCGAGGCAATCCTCACTGACTCCACGCGATTGAGTTATATTGTATATTTTTTTTTTTTTTTTTTTTTTATTTTCTGGAAACTTATTTTGTTTTTCTGTTAAGGGATCGGTGTTCGTTCAGCTCAACCATTAATTCACTATCTTGGAGTCTGTTGAAGGTTTTGGTTTGTAGGTCTTTTAATCGCGTATCAATAGTTTCTATTTTTGCTAGCTCGTGAAGTTCCTTTATCGGTGTCCATTTCGGTTTGCATAGTGCCACTCGCAGGGCATAATTTTGAACCCTCTGTAGCTTCTGAATGTTGGTTTTGCTTAGGTCGCTTGTTATTATGGCACCGTATTCTAGTACCGGACGTATAAATGTTTTGTAGAGCTTGAGAAGCACATCTTTGTTTGCTCCCCAATTTCTACCTCTGATCATCTTCAGAAAATTGATACGTTTAGTAGCTCTAACCGTAATGGAGTTTACGTGACTGTTTAGACTGAGATTACTATCTAGGATAAATCCCAAAAATTTGGCCTCTTTGTTTGCTTCTAGTTTGTGATCGTATAACTGGAGATCGATACTTGGGACTGGTTTTTTCCTTTGCTTTTTGAAGAACGTAACTTTTTGAGTTTTGGCGGCATTAAGTTTGATGCGCCACAGGGCACACCAGCTCTCAAGATCGCGAATGGTATCCTGTAGACGATTTTTAATTATGTTTCTGGACTTGCTGGCTGTCCAAATGCCTTTGTCGTCTGAGAACTGCGATAGTTCAACAAAGTTTTTCCCTACTTTTTCTATATCATTCACATATATTATGAAAAGAAGCGGACTTAGAACCGACCCTTGTGGTGTTCCCGCTTCGAGTATTACTTCCTCGGACACCTCGCGATTAACCCTCACCTTGATTTTTCGGTCAGTTAGAAATGATGATATGATCCTTAGAATTTTAATGGGTAATCCCATTTTCGCTAGTTTATATCTCACGCCATTGTGCCATACCGAGTCGAACGCTTTTTCTACATCCAAGAAAAGCGCGGTTCCGATTTCGTTTTGACTAAATGCTGTTTTCATATAATCGACCAGTCTATATACGTGTTCGATTCCCTCTTTCTGACTCCTATACGCTCTTTGCCATTTGTTGAAAAAGTTGATTGATTCGAGATAGCTGCGAAGTCTCGTAGTGAGAATCCGCTCAAATATTTTCCCAACACAGCTAAGCAAGCTGATTGGGCGGTAGTTAGAAGGGTTGGTAAGGTCTTTGTCGGGTTTAGGTATCATGACTCCCGTGGCCACTTTCCAGCATTTTGGGAAGTACCCACAGGGGAGACAGCAGTTTAAGAGTTTGGTAAGTCTGCAGTAGAAGATGTTGGGGCACTGTTTCATTATTTTGTAAGAGACTTCGTCTTCTCCTGGGGACGAAGATGACCTGCATTTTCTGATTATACCCATGACCTCTTCTACGCTTATTGGTTCGGTTAATTCATGGTCGTCCCCGTCTTCATGCCTTTGGTCGAAGTTCGGTTCATTGAAGATTGAGTTGTTATCTTGGACAAATTTATTTACTCGTACCTTAAAATCGTTGTCATATCTGTTCCCTTCTTGTGGACGATGTGCCTTCTTTAGAAGTTCGGCAAAAGCACTGGCCTTTGCCTTGTCGTCTATGGCCATAGATCCGTCGCTAGTCTTTAGCGCATTATTATTGGCAATTTTGCTCTTTTGGCCAGTAAGAGTTTTAAATGTATCCCAGAACCTCTTAGGTTCTCTCAGCCCATTTAGGTTTTCGGTTGCTTTTTCCCATCTCACGCGATTGTCGTTAGCTATGGCCTTTTTTACTTCCCCATGAAGGCGATTATACGCGGTTTTAAGTTCTGCTCTTTTCATTTGATCATTCTCTGATTGGTAAGCCCGGAAGGCTTTTCTTTTTTGTTTGATTATTTGAAGAGTTGTCAAACAAAAAAGGCCAGATCGGAGAAAATTTGTCATTTATAACTAATAGATTTGTTTGTACAACGCGACAGTGTTTTTATAGTTGGGACCAATTGTCTTTGTGTGGGAGTTTTATAAATCTAGTAAAGAATACTTAAATCAGTGTTAGATATGTTCAGCATCAAAGTAATCAGGCGCAACTGATTTTCAATCACCACACAATCATTGTTGTGTTTTTATATTTGGCTAACTTTATCAAAAGGAAAAGTAAAACAAAGTTAAATTTGCCATCTCACAACATTATATTCTGACTCGCCATAATGGTGGGACTCAAACCTGTACCATCACCAAGCTGGAACCGAATAGAGCCCACTCTATAATAGTCCTAATGGCGTTGAGTGTTTGATTATTTACAATCTACCACTCCAACGTAAACTGCCGGGAATTCTAACCGCGTGCATACCCCCTCAGACCCCATTTGAGGAAATAGGAAAGGTAGGCCTGTGTAATCCAATTGAAATGAAATAAGGTTAACTGGGTCGCAAGGAATTTGTAAATTTCACTTCGTCCCTGCGCGCCTTGGGTGCGCTAAAACCTTTCATTCTTTCAATAAAGTTATTTGGGTTGCATGAGGCACTCGTGGTATGCATCTCTCTCCCGACACATGGCAGCACGCCTGGAAATAAACAATCTGACATTTGCAGAATGAGGCTCACAGAGGATGAATTTACTGATGCTATCCCATACAGAGGTCTAGAGTCCCCCAAATTTATCCCCTGGGTACCTCTTTCTGTGTAAGCCTGAGACCTTGATCTAGATTGAGGTTCACGGGGGTAAATTTGGTAATGCTACCCTTCTATGCAAGGTAGCATCACAAAATCACCCTCTAGGGACCTCATTCAGCAGACGACAGTCTGCTTATTTTCAGGCTTGCGTGAGAGTCGATGTAGTATTTAGCAGTCTGAGTCGGAAGTGCGTCCGTATGTGCAGCATCCCCATTGTGGAGTTGGGATATATATAGTCATCAGTAGTGATGGCATTTTCTAAGGGTTAATTATCTGTCTTTTATTGACTGGAGTTTAACGACACTTTCAACAACCAGGATTACCCTGTGTCGGACAGTGTTAGGGGCGAGGGATCCTAGAGAGAAACACCGAGCAACGGTGAGCAACTATCAGATTCTGCAACGTACTAACTCCACCGATACAGGTTTAGCATTGGGTGAAGACAGGAGCACTATAGAAGTAAGTACGCCGTAGTACACAGGGCCATCGCGCCCCCACGTGGGCAATAGGGATGAAGTGTCTTGCTCAAGGAGACAAGGACACAACGCAGTTAAGAGTTAATTATCATTAAAATAATTAATATAGTGACGTTTCTACTTGCAAAAATAGTCTAAGAAACTCTCAATTTGAATTCAAGCAGTCCATTGTCTGAAACTTGCGATGCACTAAGCCTTTACCTAACAAATCAGCTGCATGTGCATCCGTAACTTACAGACCGGACAGTTGAAAAAATAAAAACAATTTCAACAATATCATATCACGCGACCCCCTCCATCGTCCCCTACCCCCCCCCCCCCCCACCCCCTGGAACGAGCTCGTTCCAATGAGAGGTCACATGATATGGTTTTGTTAAAATGTTTTGACGCTTTTGAAAAAAAGTTATTAAAATAAAAAAAAATTATATCATGTGCGTTGGGTAAGGGATTCTTTTTCGTTGTAACAACTTATCAGCTTGGCTGTGGTAATTTTTGTAATCCCTATGTCACGGACTGGGCTAATCCAGAAGGATGGGGCTCTAAAACTGGAATCTGAAAAGTTGGTAGGTCAACTTGATGAATGAAAGGTTTTAGCGCGCCGAAGGCGCGCAGGGACGATGTGGGATTTACAAATCCCTTGCGACCCGGTTAACCTTATTTTATTTCACTTGGATCACACAGACCCAGCTTTCCTATTGCCCAAAATGGAATCTGAGGGGGGTACGCACACGGTTAGAATACCCGGCAGTTTACGTTGGAGTGTAAGATGGTCAATACTCAATCCCTCAACGTCTTTAAAACTATTAGAGAGTGGGCTCTGTTCGGTTCCAGTTCGGCGATGATAGAGGTTTGAGTCCCACCATGGTGGCGAGCCAGAATGTAATGTTGTGCGATGGCAAGTTTAAGGGAAGAAGAGAAAAGAAAACCAAACAGCAACGCCGGTTTGGTAGCGGCCCCGGTATATGACCATAGCGGTTACAAAAAAGAAGTGGAGAAAGCTCCAACAGTTTAGGTTGAAAAACCGGGAGTCATCCATCAAGCCTTCTGGGAGATAGCTGAGGATGCCGTATGTGATTTTGAGGTATCTGGTTATCCCTCGGGAATTCCAAATGACCTCCTCCCCCCCCCCCCAAAAAAAAAGGTAGGTCAACTTATTTTCGATTACGAGCTTATTCCTAGACCAGTACAGTAAGGCTACAAGAGTTTCTGTTTTTTTTAATGAATTCTACTCATGCGTGACAGAACCAACTGTTTTCAACTTTAGTTAGATGTAGGCGTGGTTGCTTAAGACTAGCATTTGCTCTAATGGCCATACAAGGCCACTGGAGGAACCCCAAACATTCATTTGCGCAATGCAACTTTTACATAACATAGAGCCCCAAAATTGTCTCTAATATAGGACTACACATGCTATAAAGTCTGAGATTAGCTCTTGGAACACGGAATGTTAATTTGGGGTATGTGGGTTTTAGGCATAACTACAATGTATATTTCCTCAAGGGAAGCGGGTGAAGGGGATAATGACCACAGGGTCCTAGTTAAGACTAAACAAGATCCCAAAGACCCCACAACAGCCTCCCGGGTACCTTGTTCGCCTAGCCCCCCCCCCCCCCCCACTCCCCCCTCCCAACCCCACACACTTTCTAAAAGAAATTGCTAGGGCACCCCATTATAGAATTTATATACAGTACGGTGGTCATAAAAGTTGTTTTTGCGATTGAATCACTATTTGTTAATGAGATAGGTACACTTACAGCAGTGGGTGATTTCCTTGAATATTATGCTGCTATGTAAAGCACATATCAGGAATATTCAAATGAGAGTAGCATCTCTCTGGTTCTCGCATTTTCTCTTTGACGGTTGAGATTCTACAGTATTGTGGCTATAAGAAGGACAGAGTATTTCGACTCTGTTGCGATAAAGTTCAAATACTCAGTCGACTTCTCTCATCATTGTAGGTGTATTGAACAAGAGGGTTGATGATCTGAAGAGCTCCTGATAAACCTTACAACGGTTGGGGTCCAAAAGACACGTTTTTGCCAATATCCTGCATCAAATGATCCCTTTATTCCTAGTACTGTTCATTGTTGTTTACACCGGTTTCCCACGCACTGCAAATGGCAATGGTAACAACCAAGTGTTTTTTATTTTAATCACTAAATGAGCACATCAACAGCCTCACTCGACCACTATATATATATAATTCATTAAAAATTGAAGGACTTACTATATGTAAGTCCATCAATTCTTAATGAATTACATACATATAGTGCTTTTATAGTAATAGGGTGCTTATGAGTATAAGGGGCATTTTCCAACCAGCTTGGTTGGTCCAGATCTCTTCGTCTTATGACAAATCGAGACTCGATCTGTTGCATTGGTGGCATTGACAAGCCCTCAGTAGTTTGTGGCATTGTGAATGCTGTGACAAAACACAAGGCCCCTGTCTACCCATGCTCTCTTTTTATTACCAACGCAAACTTTAAAAAATAAAAATGAACTGTTTATTTTACCAAAGTTATTAAAATTTATAAATTTGTCCCTTGAGTGCAAAAGGCTTTGCATTGCCTTAGCATTACAATCCCTTCTTGCACTTCATGGACTAAATACAGCACCAGCCATGCTATTCTAAAGATTATGAGGCCTAAATCATAAAACAGACCACGAACGTGAATTTTTGATGGCCGAGAAAGAAAAAGAAAAAAATCACCTGCCCACATGCAATTTTATAAAAATGGCCAAAGAAACAGAAGATCGACTTTTTTCGGGCATAAACGTAATACTATAGGATATGGAGAGAGGAAATAGAAAACTATTAGCTACATGGCCAAGGCAAGAGCTAGCGTCAAGGATCGCTAATCTGTTTTTGTTGATGAATGATGACATGAGACGGGAGAATATTTGCTTTAGCGATTTTGGAAGCCCACCACTCTTCGTGTTGGAAAGAAAACAAAACCACGAACGTGAACTTTTGATGGCCAAGAAATAATCAGACAAATGAAAAAATAAAATAAAAAAACACCTGCCCACATGCAATTTTACAAAAATGGCCTAAGAAACAGAAGATCGACTTTTTTCGGGCATAAACGTATAGGATATGGAGAGAGGAAATGGAAAACTATTAGCTACAAGGCAGGGGCTAATCTGTTTTTGTTGATGAATGATCACATGAGACGGGAGAATATTTGCTTTAGCGGTAATGGAAGACCACCACTCTTCCTGTTGGGAGCTATTTGTTTTGGGGACAAGCACTCCACCAGAGATGCCTTAGAGGTCACGGAAGGCCATACCCTCCCGTCAGGGTCCATTTGTTTTCGAGGCCACCATTCCACCCTGGAGAGAGACCGATTGCGAGATATCGAGGCTCCCATTCCTGACTACGAACGACAGGAAGCCGCAAATCCTGAGGTCTTTTCTGGATTTGGTTTATAGAAAGACAGACACATATAAAAAACAATGATATTTGATTTATTATATATACAATTCTACCACAACAAAACAAATATAATAATATAAACAATGAAGCACTAATTGATTTAGAATAACAAAACACAACAAAACTAATCATAAATTGTATAAGATGTTGTTCGCATTGAACACACATTTACTTTTTTCTCTGAAACATTTGTTCCGCAAAGAGGATTACATATTTCGGTTACAATAAAGCGACTTAAGAATGAGCTGACAGAAATCTCATTTTCGCAGGCAATACGGAAACTCAATTGCTTCAGTCAGTTGCGTTCACAACAACCTCGGTCTGATACTCTGCATATTTGTTTCATTTGTCGCCACGTCTCCAACCCCACCATGTAATAAAAAACGAAGATATTTTCAAAGGCGCCGCGAAGATTACTGGGTGTGATGGGGGAGCGTACTCAGAGGCTGCGGAGCCAGGGGTACCGGGAACAGATATGTTTCGCAGTTGCATAATGAGTTAAAATGGTCGCACACAAAAGTGTAAAAAATCAGGCATTTCTGTAATATTATTTGCAAATCCAAACAACATTTAGCCAAAGAATCCAACTTTCGGTCGCTGAGGTCCGTTTCTTCTAATTCAATTATCTTCCGGCCCGAAGGTTGGCCTTCTACCGATTTGTACACACAAACTATATCGTACGATGTAAGTGCTGTATAACTTTATTGTTTTGTGTTGTCTTTAACCGAATTAACCGAATCCTCAACATAGTTAACCCTCAGAGAACGAAGGAGAAAACATAAAATTCCACAATGCAGCTAAGAATTTAGCCAATTTAGTTCTTTGACAAGCATCTTTCTCATCAGGCAACCCAATCAACCCTTGTCAAACATGATTGAATTGGATATATTCCTAGCTAAAAAATGGGAAAACTTTGTGACTTGAAAATTTCATTTTTAGACATAAAAGAGCTAAAGCTTTATATTTTTAAGTTGAATAATTTGAATTTTTTTTTTTTTTTTTTCAGTTCGCATGTCCATTAAATGAAATGTGCTGCTAGTGTTCGTCCCATGCAAAGTGTTTATCGGCAGATTTGTATTAGAAAAAAGGATTGTCCCAGGGAGGGGTTTTGCCAGGGAGGGATTGTGAGGAGAGATTTAGTCGAGGCATTATGTCGTGGGGAATTTTGATGGTATCCCTGATGATGTAATTGGAAGATTAGTCAATCGGGATGATAGTTAAAAAACCCAGACTTTTTAGAAATTTACTTGTGGATAAATATCATAACTATATATAGTTGTAGATACACGGACTTACTAATTTCTTGTTCAAATAAAAGGTACCGTATTCCAAACTGGCTATACTGGGCCTTCAACAACCTCAATCGGATGTCGTAAACCTCCATGAGTGAGAGTCTGTGTGACTAAAGTCTCAGTATCATGTCTGGAGCCATTACCATAAAAGTTTTACAATTATATTCTCTAGAATTCTCCCTAATAATATTTGCCAACCATTTGAAAATGCTAGCTCGTTTTAACCCTTTTAAAGTAATAACTAGAAAAATTTTATTCTAGAAAATACAATTGTAAACGTTTTATTGTATTAACAACAGTCTTCAAAACCTTCAAATGCATTTAGTAACTGTGTGAAAATCGTTGATAATATTGATTCCACCAAATTTTACGAAATGTCACACAAACGTTTAAATTCTCCATATCAGGTAATGGAAGATATACCATGGAAACGAACAGCAAGCAAAATATTATTTCAGTGAAGCAGCGGTCTCAATTTGTTCTCGCGTCAGCTCCATCGTCCCCTAATACCCGAATACGAAATAGTTTGACTACAATGTTCACTGTTAACATTCTTTCATCTGATGCTTAATTTGATTTTCGGACAATAATCTTGTAAAGTTACTTTTATGATGTTTGGAACTTCCTTTTAACTGACACTGTGTGATTTCTAATTAAAACTTTCCTCCTTAAAGAAACTCCTTTCCTGAATCTCGACGAGAGTCTGTGTTTTATTTCTCTTACACTTTTTGTTGATGCTCTCGTTGGCGATCTTCTGAAAGAAGGTGGAGGAGAAGATTTGTTGGTGGGAACTACTTTTGTACTCGAATCTCTTAATTGTACCATATGCTCGTGCTGTTTTAATATAGTCTGTTGCGGTTTGTTCTGACCTGAGAATGACCCACATGTCGTCATTAAGTTTGATACTCCAACATTTCTTTTCAAATTTCGTGCTGTCGCCGTGGACCTTATCTCATCTTGTTTGTGTTTATATTCTTTTTGTGAGGTATTGGCTGACGAAATACTTTTACTGTGGGAAGAACAGCTTGACAAATTGACAACAGCAGTCTGTTTTTTCAATTTATTGCAAACAAATCGCTTTAATTTTATCGCCGCAATCTTTACTATGCGTACCATTATTACTGTTTGAATCTGCAAATATAAAAAATGAAATATTTTACGACTCGTTTCAATAGGATTCATGAAACATCACAGAGATGAGCAAAAACGCAGACAAAAATCCAAATAAACTCCGATGAAGGCGGGTATAAACCCTAGAATTTGTCCTCAATACAGATCTCATCTCTATACTGTTCCATTAATATATTTATATATGCCTTTTGTGGCTTTGAACAATATTTCAACAATTTTGTTACTCCGATCTGTAAAATGTATAGAGAAAGGCAACATGACATCGCGGTATTTTTTGTAACTGGATATAGCAGCAGACTATAGGCTTCAATAAGATGCTTCTACTGAGAAATTACACATCAGATGCAATGGACAGGAAGTTGGATACCCGAATCCATTACGTGAACAAATTTAGTGATTCCGGGTAAAAAGGAAATGTCCAGAAGGAAACAATCAGGAAAAATGGGAATTAATCCTCATCGTTTTGTGGACATTACAAATTCTTCCATCTCATAGGTATCACTCTCCAATTTACTACAAACATGTGAGAATAATTACTAGAAACTGGAATACACGAAAAGCGTAGACCGTGTAGGTAATTTGTACAGAGATGTACTTAGTTCTTGTAAATCTACATCGTGGATAAATATTTTATATGCGAAATACGGTAACCATTTGGAATAATAAGTACAGTTTAGGAATACTTACAGCAACTAAGAAAAATTCTCTGCTCACTAGCAAATTTTCAGCTCTCGCGTCTTGGATGTACAATGTCAAATGGAATGTGACCAGATGAATGAAAGGATGAATGGAATGTTTGTGTGGCCAGATCGGGGAAAATTTGTCATTTATAACTAATAGATTTGTTTGTACAACGCGACAGTGTTTTTATAGTTGGGACCAATTGTCTTTGTGTGGGAGTTTTATAAATCTAGTAAAGAATACTTAAATCAGTGTTAGATATGTTCAGCATCAAAGTAATCAGGCGCAACTGATTTTCAATCACCACACAATCATTGTTGTGTTTTTATATTTGGCTAACTTTATCAAAAGGAAAAGTAAAACAAAGTTAAATTTGCCATCTCACAACATTATATTCTGGCTCGCCATATTGGTGGGACTCAAACCTGTAGCATCACCAAGCTGGAACCGAATAGAGCCCACTCTATAATAGTCTTAATGGCGTTGAGTGTTTGATTATTTACAATATACCACTCCAACGTAAACTGCCGGGAATTCTAACCGCGTGCATACCCCCTCAGACCCCATTTGAGGAAATAGAAAAGGTAGGCCCGTGTAATCCAATTGAAATGAAATAAGGTTAACTGGGTCGCAAGGAATTTGTAAATTTCACATCGTCCCTGCGCGCCTTGGGTGCGCTAAAACCTTTCATTCTTTCAATAAAGTTATTTGGGTTGCATGAGGCACTCGTGGTATGCATCTCTCTCCCGACACATGGCAACACGCCTGGAAATAAACAATCTGACATTTCAGAATGAGGCTCACAGAGGATGAATTTACTGATGCTATCCCATACAGAGGTCTAGAGTCCCCCAAATTTATCCCCTGGTACCTCTTTCTGTGTAAGCCTGAGACCTTGATCTAGATTGAGGTTCACGGGGTGTAAATTTGGTATTGCTACCCTTCTATGCAAGGTAGCATCACAAAATCACCCTCTAGGGGCCTCATTCAGCAGACGACAGTCTGCTTATTTTCAGGCTTGCGTGAGAGTCGATGTAGTATTTAGCAGTCTGAGTCGGAAGTGCGTCCGTATGTGCAGCATCCCCATTGTGGAGTTGGGATATATATAGTCATCAGTAGTGATGGCATTTTCTAAGGGTTAATTATCTGTCTTTTATTGACTGGAGTTTAACGACACTTTCAACAACCAGGATTACCCTGTGTCGGACAGTGTTAGGGGCGAGGGATCCTAGAGAGAAACACCGAGCAACGGTGAGCAACTATCAGATTCTGCAACGTACTAACTCCACAGATACAGGTTTAGCATTGGGTGAAGACAGGAGCACTATCGAAGTAAGTACGCCGTAGTACACAGGGCCATCGCGCCCCCACGTGGGCAATAGGGATGAAGTGTCTTGCTCAAGGAGACAAGGACACAACGCAGTTAAGAGTTAATTATCATTAAAATAATTAATATAGTGACGTTTCTACTTGCAAAAATAGTCTAACAAACTCTCAATTTGAATTCAAGCAGTCCATTGTCTGAAACTTGCGATGCACTAAGCCTTTACCTAACAAATCAGCTGCATGTGCATCCGTAACTTACAGACCGGACAGTTGAAAAAATAAAAACAATTTCAACAATATCATATCACGCGACCCCCTCCATCGTCCCCTATCCCCCCCCCCCCCCTGGAACGAGCTCGTTCCAATGAGAGGTCACATGATATGGTTTTGTTAAAATGTTTTGACGCTTTTGAAAAAAAGTTATTAAAATAAAAAAAAATTATATCATGTGCGTTGGGTAAGGGATTCTTTTTCGTTGTAACAACTTATCAGCTTGGCTGTGGTAATTTTTGTAATCCCTATGTCACGGACTGGGCTAATCCAGAAGGATGGGGCTCTAAAACTGGAATCTGAAAAGTTGGTAGGTCAACTTGATGAATGAAAGGTTTTAGAGCGCCGAAGGCGCGCAGGGACGATGTGGGATTTACAAATCCCTTGCGACCCGGTTAACCTTATTTTATTTCACTTGGATCACACAGACCCAGCTTTCCTATTGCCCAAAATGGAATCTGAGGGGGGTATGCACGCGGTTAGAATACCCGGCAGTTTACGTTGGAGTGTAAGATGGTCAATACTCAATCCCTCAACGTCTTTAAAACTATTAGAGAGTGGGCTCCAGTTCGGCGATGGTAGAGGTTTGAGTCCCACTTGCAAAAATAGTCTAAGAAACTCTCAATTTGAATTCAAGCAGTCCATTGTCTGAAACTTGCGATGCACGAAGCCTTAATTAACAAATCAGCTGCATGTGCATCCGTAACTTACAGACCGGGCAGTTGAAAAAATAAAAACAATTTCAACAATATCATATCACGCGACCCCCTCCATCGTCCCCTATACCCCCCCCCCCCCCTCCTGGAACGAGCTCGGTCCAATGAGAGTTCACATGATATGGTTTTGTTAAAATATTTTGACGCATTTGAAAAAAAAGTTATTAAAATAAAAAAAAGTTATATCATGTGCGCTGGGTAAGGGATTCTTTTTCGTTGTAACAACTTATCAGCTTGGCTGCGGTAATTTTTGTAATCCCTAAGTCAGGGACTGGGCTAATCTAAAAGGATAGGACTCTAAAACTGGAATCTGAAAAGTTAGTAGGTCAACTTATTTTCGATTACGAGCTTATTCCTGGGCCAGTACAGTAAGGCTACAAGATTTTCTGTTTGTTTAACTGAATTCTACTCATGCGTGACAGAACCAACTGTGTTCAACTTTAGTTAGATGTAGGCGTGGGTGCTTAAGACTAGCATTTGTTCTAATGGCCATACAAGGCCACTTGAGGAACCCCAAACATTCATTTGCACAATGCAACTTTTACATAACATAGAGCCCCAAAATTGTCTCTAATACTATAAAGTCTGAGATTAGCTCTTGGAACACGGAATGTTAATTTGGGGTATGTGGGGTTTAGGCATAACTACAATGTATATTTCCTCAAGGGAAGCGGGTGAAGGGGATAATGACCACAGGGTGCTAGTTAAGACTAAACAAGACCCCAAAGAGCCCACAACAGCCTCCCAGGTACCTTGTTCGCCTAGCCCCCCTCCCAACCCCACACACTTTCTCAAAGAAAGTACTAGGGCACCCCCATTATAGAATTTATATACAGTACGGTGATCATAAAAGTTGTTTTTGCGATTGAATCACTATTTGTTAATGAGACAGGTACACTTACAGCAGTGGGTGATTTTCTTGAATAATATGCTGCTGTGTAAAGCACATATCAAGAAAATTCAAATGAGAGTAGCATCTCTCTGGTTCTCGCATTTTCTCTTTGACGGTTGAGATTCTACAGTATTGTGGCTGAAAGACGGACAGAGTATTTCGACTCTGTTGCGATAAAGTTCAAATACTCAGTCGACTTCTCTCATCATAGTAGGTGTATTGAACAAGAGGGTTGATGATCTGAAGAGCTCCTGATAAACCTTACAGCGGTTGGGGTCCAAAAGACACGTTTTTCTCAATATCCTGCATCAAATGATCCCTTTATTCCTAGTACTGTTCATTGTTATTTACACCGGTTTCCCACGCACTGCAAATGGCAATGGTAACAACCAAGTGTTTTTTAATTTTATTTTAATCACTTAATGAGCCCATCAACAGCCTCACTCGACCAGTATATATATATAATTCATTAAAAATTGAAGGACTTACTATATGTAAGTCCATCAATTCTTAATGAATTACATACATATAGTGGTTTTATAGTAATAGGGTGCTTATGGGTATAAGGGGCATTTTCCAACCAGCTTGGTTGGTCCAAATCTCTTCGTCTCGTGACAAATCGAGACTCGATCTGTTGCATTGGTGGCATTGACAAGCCCTCAGTAGTTTGTGGCATTGTGAATGCTGTGGCAAAACAGATGGCCCTTGTCTACCCATGCTCTCTTTTTATTACCAACGCAAACTTTTAAAAAATAAAAATGAACTGTTTATTTTACCAAAGTTATTAAAATTTATAAATTTGTCCCTTGAGTGCAAAAGGCTTTGCATTGCCTTAGCATTACAATCCCTTCTTGCACTCCACGGACTAAATACAGCCCCAGCCATGCTATTCTAAAGATTACGAGGCCTAAATCATAAAACAGACCACGAACGTGAATTTTTGATGGCCAAGAAATAAAAAGAAAAAGAAAAAAAATCACCTGCCCACATGCAATTTTATAAAAATGGCCAAAGAAACAGAAGGTCGACTTTTTTTCCGGCATAAACGTAATACTATAGGATATGGAGAGAGGAAATAGAAAACTATTAGCTACATGGCCAAGGCAAGAGCTAGCGTCAAGCGTCGCTAATCTGTTTTTGTTGATGAATGATGACATAAGACGGGAGAATATTTGCTTTAGCGATAATGGAAGCCCACCACTCTTCGTGTTGGGAAGAAAACAAAACCACGAACGTGAACTTTTGATGGCCAAGAAATAATCAGACAAATGAAAAAATAAAATAAAAAAACACCTGCCCACATGCAATTTTACAAAAATGGCCTAAGAAACAGAAGATCGACTTTTTTCGGGCATGAACGTAATACTATAGGATATGGAGAGAGGAAATGGAAAACTATTAGCTACAAGGCAGGGGCTAATCTGTTTTTGTTGATGAATGATCACATGAGACGGGAGAATATTTGCTTTAGCGGAAATAGAAGCCCACCACTCTTCCTGTTGGGAGCTATTTGTTTTTGGGACAAGCACTCCACCAGAGATGCCTTAGAGGTCACGGAAGGCCATACCCTCCCGTCAGGGTCCATTTGTTTTCGAGGCCACTATTCCACCCTGGAGAGAGACCGATTGCGAGATATCGAGGCTCCCATTCCTGACTACGAACGACAGGAAGCCGCAAATCCTGAGGTCTTTTCTGGAAGTGGTTTATAGAAAGACAGACACATATAAAAAACAATAATATTTGATTTATTATATATACAATTCTACCACAACAAACAAAATATAAACAATGAAGCACTAATTGATTTAGAATAACAAAACACAACAAAACTAATCATAAATTGTATAAGATGTTGTTCGCATTGAACACACATTTACTTTTTTCTCTGAAACATTTGTTCCGCAAAGAGGATTACATATTTCGGTTACAATAAAGCGATTTAAGAATGAGTTGACAGAAATCTCATTTTCGCAGGCAATACGGAAACTCAATTGCTTCAGTCAGTTGCGTTCACAACAACCTCGGTCTGATACTCTGCATATTTGATTCATTTGTCGCCACGTCTCCAACCCCACCATGTAATAAAAAACGAAGATATTTTCAAAGGCGCCGCGAAGATTACTGGGTGTGATGGGGGAGTGTACTCAGAGGCGGCAGAGCCAGGGGTACCGGGCACCGGGAACAGATATGTTTCGCAGTTGCATAATGAGTTAAAATGGTCGCACACAAACGTGTCAAAAATCAGGCATTTCTGTAATATTATTTGCAAATCCAAACAACATTTAGGCAAAGAATCCTACTTTCGGTTGCTTAGGACCGTTTCTTCTAATTCAATTATCTTCCGGCCCGAAGGTTGGCCTTCTACCGATTTGTACACACAAACTATATCGTACGATGTAAGTGCTGTATAACTTTATTGTTTTGTGTTGTCTTTAACCGAATCCTCAACATAGTTAACCCTCAGAGAACGAAGGAGAAAACATAAAATTCCACAATGCAGCTAAGAATTTAGCCAATTTTGTTCTTTGACAAGCATCTTTCTCATCAGGCAACTCAATCAACCCTTGTCAAACATGATTGAATTGGATATATTCCTAGCTAAATAATGGGAAAACTTTGTGACTTGAAAATTTCATTTTTAGACATAAAAGAGCTAAAGCTTTATATTTTTAAGTTGAATAATTTGAATTTTTTTTTTTTTTTTCAGTTCGCATGTCCGTTAAATGAAATGTGCTGCTAGTGTTCGTCCCATGCAAAGTGTTTATCGGCAGATTTGTATTAGAAAAAAGGATTGTCCCAGGGAGGGGTTTTGCCAGGGAGGGATTGTGAGGAGAGATTTAGTCGAGGCATTATGTCCTGGGGAATTTTGATGGTATCCCTGATGATGTAATTGGAAAATTAGTCAATCGGGATGATAGTTAAAAAACCCAGACTTTTTAGAAATTTACTTGTGGATAAATATCATAACTATATATAGTTGTAGATACACGAACTTACTAATTTCTTGTTCAAAAAAAAGGTGCCGTATTCCAAACTGGCTATACTGGGCCTTCAACAACCTCAATCGGATGTCGTAAACCTCCATGAGTGAGAGTCTGTGTGACTAAAGTCTCAGTATCATGTCTGGAGCCATTACCATAAAAGTTTTACAATTATATTCTCTAGAATTCTCCCTAATAATATTTGCCAACCATTTGAAAATGCTAGCTCGTTTTAACCCTTTTAAAGTAATAACTAGAAAAATTTTATTCTAGAAAATACAATTGTAAACGTTTTATTGTATTAACAACAGTCTTCAAAACCTTCAAATGCTTTTAGTAACTGTGTGAAAATCGTTGATAATATTGATTCCACCAAATTTTACGAAATGTCACACAAACGTTTAAATTCTCCATATCAGGTATTGGAAGATATACCATGGAAACGAACAGCAAGCAAAATATTATTTCAGTGAAGCAGCGGTCTCAATTTGTTCTCGCGTCAGCTCCATCGTCCCCTAATACCCGAATACGAAATAGTTTGACTTCATTGTTCACTGTTTACATTCTTTCATCTGATGCTTAATTTGATTTTCGGACAATAATCTTGTAAAGTTACTTTTATGATGTTTGGAACTTCCTTTCTACTGACACTGTGTGATTTCTAATTAAAACTTTCCTCCTTAAAGAAACTCCTTTCCTGAATCTCGACGAGAGTCTGTGTTTCATTTCTCTTACACTTTTTGTTGATGCTCTCGTTGGCGATCTTCTGAAAGAAGGTGGAGGAGAAGATTTGTTGGTGGGAACTACTTTTGTACTCGAATCTCTTAATTGTACCATATGCTCGTGCTGTTTTAATATAGTCTGTTGCGGTTTGTTCTGACCTGAGAATGACCCACATGTCGTCATTAAGTTTGATACTCCAACATTTCTTTTCAAATTTCGTGCTGTCGCCGTGGACCTTGTCTCATCTTGTTTGTGTTTATATTCTTTTTGTGAGGTATTGGCTGACGAAATACTTTTACTGTGGGAAGAACAGCTTGACAAATTGACAACAGCAGTCTGTTTTTTCAATTTATTGCAAACAAATCGCTTTAATTTTATCGCCGCAATCTTTAATATGCGTACCATTATTACTGTTTGAATCTGCAAATATAAAAAAATGAAATATTTTACGACTCGTTTCAATAGGATTCATGAAACATCACAGAGATGAGCAAAAACGCAGACAAAAATCCAAATAAACTCCGATGAAGGCGGGTATAAACCCTAGAATTTGTCCTCAATACAGATCTCATCTCTATACTGTTCCATTAATATATTTATATATGCCTTTTGTGGCTTTGAACAATATTTCAACAATTTTGTTACTCCGATCTGTAAAATGTATAGAGAAAGGCAACATGGCATCGCGGTATTTTTTGTAACTGGATATAGCAGCAGACTATAGGCTTCATTAATAATAATAATAATAACTCTTTGGCCAGCCGCTGATTCGTCGCGGTCCTCATAAGAGAAGGCCATCATTCCCCCTGCACCCCACCCCCTCTTCCCCTCCTCTCCTCCCAGCATTCAGATATAAACTGCTTAATAGTGTCCCTCACTTCCTCTTTTTCAATTTCTTCAATAAGCATTCTAACCCTCTCCCTCGTGTCCCCCTTCAGCCATCTATCCTTTGTTTCTTCACCCCACTTCTGCATTATTCTTCCAGTAAATTTTATTCTATGAGGTATATACTGTGGGCATTCCAAGAGAAAATGTTCCAGGGTCTCCACTACTCCAGAGTGGCACATTTGGCATCCCTTTTCCCCATCTCTCCCAATTTTTCCCCGAAGCTCCAGTGATCTTGATCTCAGTTTGAACAGCAGTGACCCTCCAAAGGTGCCATCTAGGTACTTCTCAAAAGCTGGCTTTTCTTTATATTGTAACCCCTGCAGTGATCTTTTCACGCTAACCCCTGCTCGCCAGTTTCGATTGCAGTCTTCCATGACTCTCTCTTTGACAAACCTTTTGCCTTCTTTCATTCCTACTTCTATGTTTGTGACCTCTATAGAGTAATTGTCCATTAGTTCCCTCACATGTTTTGACCACCCCGTTTCTATATTAGAATTCCAAATGGTATCGAGCATCAATTTACACCACCGGTTGTCAGGCAGGTTTCTCAAGTAGTTAAAGTAACACAGTTTTCCCAAATCTACCCTGTCCTTGATTTTCATCCACCCAAGCTCCCCCCTTACTGCTTCCAAAGCTGCAGCATTACTCGACCCTGTTATCCATCTGCCGGCATCATTCTGAGTACTTTCCAACTTCTTAATAACGGTTTGGTTTAATGGAATCACGTCCGTGCCATACGTTATACTTGGTAAACCCACCCTCTCCCACAGTGTTTTCCCCACAAAGACCTTATTGAAACTATTTTTCCCTAAAAGTTTTAGTTGGTTCAGAATTCTTTTCCCCTTCAGAATCAGTTTGGCTGAGTAATTTCTGTACACCCCTCTTCCCGTTATATTTATGCTTACCCCTAGATACTCATACTCTCCCGTTTCTCCTACAGTGATTTGTTTGCTTTCCCCTTCGGGGATTGAGAACTCCCCCACTCTCCATCTCTTCGTCATATCTACCTTGCGTCCAACGGGTATTACCTTGCTTTTATTTTCATTTAGTTCGAGCCGCCAAGTGTTCCCATATCTACCAACAATTTCCAGCAGTTTCTCTAGCCCCTGTTCAGTTCTAGACATTAACACCATGTCGTCCGCAAAGAATAAGCCTGGTATCTTTATGTCTCCAACATTTACCCCCTCCGCACTCTGAAATAGTTCGTCCCCTAAATCTTTAACATACAATGCAAACAAAATCGGTGAAAAGATACACCCCTGCTTGAGGCCTATATCCATAGGGACTCGTTTTGTAGTGATACTCCCTAGACTGAGTTGGCTTTGCACATCTGTATACAGTGCTTTCATGATTCCCACAAAGTCACCCCCCAGTCCGATGCCCTCGAGCTTTCGCCACATACCTTCCCTCCACACTCGGTCGTACGCTTTTTTCACATCTAGAAATGCCAGAAACATCTTTTTCTTTTCAGCCTTTGTTGATTCTATCAGTTGGGTGAGTGTAAATAGGTGATCAGTGACTCTTCGTCCTTTCCTGAAACCATTTTGAATTTCTCCTAAAAAACCTTTCTCTTCTATAACTTCCTCTAGTCTACCGTATATGACCTTACAGAATACTTTTCCGATGTTACTACTAACTGATATCCCCCTATAGTTATCTAGAACTTCCTTATCCCCCTTTTTGTGTATGAACGACACCTTACTTTCCCTCCACTCTCTGGGGACCTCTTGCTTTCGCAGAGCCAGGTTGAAAAGGTTTGTCAGGACTTCAATAAGTGCCTCCCCTCCATTTTTGAGGAATTCGTTCGGAATTTCATCAGTCCCTCCCGCTTTACCATTTTTTAATTTCGAGACCACGTTCCGCACTTCTTCTGCCGTTATTTCGCTACATACACGATTGGATAGGTTCTCCTCCACCAGTGTATTTCTTTTTGGTGGGGACCCACTGCCCCATCGCCTATCGTTTATCTTTTCCCAGTGCTTGACTAACTCTGAAGCGATACGGCCTTTATCTTCTGTACTTTCCCCATCCACTTTGATACTCTGCACACTACTTTTCCCCCGTTTATTTACCCAGTTCCAAAATACGTTTGAGCTCGAACCCCCCGTTTTCTTTATTGTTCTGGCAAGACTGCAATTGCGCTCCTTCCTATTATTATCCTTTATCTCATTCACCTTTTTCCGTGCCAGTTCATATTCTCCTTTCATTAGTCTCGTGTCATTGTTATCCACCCCTTTAAGCTTCCTACTTCTTCTGTAAGCAGCGCATTTTACCTTCCTTTCTTTTATAGCCTTTTTCAGTCCCTCGTTAACCCTGTATCCAAGCTCTCTCGTTGGGACCCTCACCCTTCCTATACACTCCTTCCCTGCCTCTGTTAGGCTATTTACTATGCCATCTGAAATACTCTGGACATTTGCATCCCTAGGTATACATTCAAGATTTGGTTTTAGTTTTTCCCGAAACTGCTTCCAGTCGACTCCTTGTTTTAGTCCCCAAACTTCCTTGAAGGTATTTCTGTCTCTATTCGTCTTTTTGCCCATAATCTTAACTGTTATCAGGTTGTGATCACTACCCAAGTCATTTTTTCCCTCGTCATCTATTTCTACATCTATAACCTCCCTCCATATGCTAATGTCAGTGAGTATATAATCAATTATTGTTTTCTTATCGTTCCTCTCCCAGGTCCATTTACCCTTACATTTCGCATCCCTGTTCAGGATCTTTAAACCAAGCTCTTTTGATAGGTCCAACATCTTCCTCCCATTCGTGTTAATTTTCCCATCACCTCCCTGTATGCCCTCCTCCTTATCCCCGATGTGCCCATTGAAGTCCCCCATTAGGACAATACTGAACCCTCTGCTCCCAAGCTCTGTGATATTCGATCTAAGAGTTGTATATATTGAATCATTCCACTCGGGCTTACTTCCCTCCACTGCTAAGTATACAACACCAACGGCAACACTCCTGCTTCCTAACTTGATTTTTGCCCAGACTATTTCGTTGGATACTGGAATCTGAGTCCTTGCTTCTGTGAGATCTGTAATCAATGAGGGCTGTAATTCCTCTTTAGCGTAGATGCCAACACCCCCACCCCGTTTCTGACCCTCAGTTCGCCCAGCTCCTATCCACACGCAACCCTTCATCTGATCAACCCGCTCATCCCGTCGTATCCACGTCTCACTTAGACCCATTATATCAAAGTCTCCTTCGTCCATCATTGTTGATATTTCGCTTACTTTCTTGTGCAGACCCTGGATGTTGCAGTACCCAAACTTAATGAATCTTTGTTTTTTTGTCATCACTGGCACATTATTATAATCCTGGTATGTCCCTGTATTGTGCATGTTTGTTGTTCTTCCTATGTTCCCAGCATTTGTGCCACTCTGGGTTACCGGCTGTGGTCCCCTACCCCCCTTTTCTCCAAAAAAGGCCCAGCCACCTGTAAGATTTTTTGGCCCAACAGGTCTGTACCCATCCTACTTAAATGCAATCCGTCTCGCCCATACAACTCTCCTTGTCCCCAGAATGAATCCCAGTGGTCAATGAAATGTACTCCCAAGTCTTTGCAGTGCTCTCCCAGCTCCTCGTTTAGTGCCATAATCCGCGAGTTCCTCTCATTCCCACCACCCATAACGGGGAGCACCCCTGAAACGATGATCCGAGCATTCCTGCTAAGTAGCTTACTAATTAGGTCCTTGTATGTGTCCACCAAACGAACTGATTTCCTCTCCCTGATGTTATTGGACCCCACATGTAATACCACTACCGGATCAGGCCCCGACCCAGCTACAATACCGTCCACTCTATCCCTCAGGTCCTCCACTTTAGCCCCCGGAAAGCACAGAACTGTTCTATTTTTACTGTCCGGACCACAGACAACCTTGTCGATCCCCCGAACTATGCTACTTCCCGCAACCACCAACTTACTTTTGGACCTCGCCCTATTTATCTCCTCTAGTCTCCTATTGTTTACAGCGTCCTCTTCCTCTCCAACAGCCCCACTCGGAATCAATATCGGTATCGGTATCTTTGACCTAGGATTACTCCTATCCTTGTCCCTCCGTCTCTTTCCAGGCCCTGAGCTACCTGGACTACTCCCCTGGTCTTCCCCCGGATCCCTCCTCCTTTTTCCTGGCCTAGACCCCAAGCTACTATCTGTTGCAACTACCTCCATCTCCCCCTCTGTCTCTTCCGAATCGAGCACATCAAATCTGTTTCTGGTGCTGCACTCCCCACTGCCTTTGGACTTTACACCCCTATCTACCTGCTTCTCTGGCCCCCCTTTCCTACCACTTTTGATAGTCCACGCCAAACGCTTTACAGCATTGCTCCGGCCTGGGCCCCCCTCATCTGTCCTACGTACTTTTCTAGCAGCCCCCACCTCATCACCTACCTCATTCACATCAAAGGTTCTACCCCCATGTTTCCTCTTGGAACCACCGACAACCTTCCATCCTTCTCGGAAAGCCACTTTCACAGGCGTAACTCCAGACAGCCCCGCCCTACCAAGTTTTCCCTTCAGCTCAGCAATCTCCCCCTCAAACTTAACAATTGTCTCAAGTAGGCGGAGGATTTCCTGACAGTTTGCACATACCTCTCCACATCCCACCGAGCGACAGTCCCCATACATCATAGAACACTGTTTACAAACTTCAAGCCCAATATCGCCATCGGTGGCCCCACCAACCCGGCTCCGACCGACACCCCCAGTGACCTCTGTCTGCACACCAATACTTACCCCGTTGGCACCGTTGACCTGGACCGCGATATTACACGAATTAACCTCCATACTTACCTCCGTCTGAACAGACTTGCTCGCCATCATCAAGACAAAATTACGCGATCGGACAGGGAAAACTGTACACACGCGACAAAAGGCAACACGACGAACCGTTCGACAACTTAGCGCTCACGGTTTTATTTAAGACCTCCTAACTTTGTCCCAGTTACTATACTAAACTGACTCCCCACAAATTTGAATAAAATAACCTGAAAATGAAATATATATGATTAGTAAACAATAAAAATACTTAATTTCGATTCGTAACCAAGGAGACTTCTTCTGTGTACTTGCGGATCGAGCTGTGTTAAGATGCTTCTACTGAGAAATTACGCATCAGATGCAATGGACAGGAAGTTGGATACCCGACTCCATTACGTGAACAAATTTAGTGATTCCGGGTAAAAAGGAAATGTCCAGAAGGAAACAATCAGGATAAATGGGAATTAATCCTCATCGTTTTATGGACATTACAAATTCTTCCATCTCATAGGTATCACTCTCCAATTTACTACAAACATGTGAGAATAATTACTAGAAACTGGAATACACGAAAAGCGTAGACCGTGTAGGTAATTTGTACAGAGATGTACTTAGTTCTTGTAAATCTGCATCGTGGATAAATATTTTATATGCGGAATACGGTAACCATTTGGAATAATAAGTACAGTTTAGGAATACTTACAGCAACTAAGAAAAATTCTCTGCTCACTAGTAAATTTCAGCTCTCGCGTCTTGGATGTACAATTTCAAATGGAATGTGATCAGATGAATGAATGGAATGTTTGTGTGGCCAGATCTGAATGAAAGGTTTTAGCGCGCCGAAGGCGCGCAGGGACGATGTGGGATTTACAAATCCCTTGCGACCCGGTTAACCTTATTTTTTTTTCCCTTGGATCACACAGGCCTAGCTTTCCTATTGCCCAAAATGGAGTCTGAGGGGGTTATGCACGCGGTTAGAATACCCGGCAGTTTACGCTGGAGTGTTAGATGGTCAATACTCAATCCCTCAACGCCTTTAAAACTATTAGAGAGCGAGCTCTATTCGGTTCCAGTTCGGCGATGGTAGAGGTTTGAGTCCCACCATGGTGGCAAGCCAGAATGTAATGTTGTGCGATGGCAAGTTTAAAGGAAGAAGAGAAAAGAAAACCAAACAGCAACGCCGGTTTGGTAGCGGCCCCGGTATATGACCATAGCGGTTACAAAAAAGAAGTGGAGAAAGCTCCAACAGTTTAGTTTTAGGAAACCGGGAGTCATCCATCAAGCCTTCTGGGAGATAGGATGCCGTATGTGATTTTGAGGTATCTGGTTATCCTTCGGGAATTCCAAATGACCTCCTCCACCCCCCCAAAAAAAAACACAAAAACAAAAAAAAAAAAAAAAAAAAAAAAACACTCACTGACACACACCCTCAAGCCCTTAAAAGGGCTGTTAAATCTTTATTCAAATGTTTATTTATATCAAATGTACACTCGTTCCCAGCCAGACAAGCTTGTTTCAATCCTTGCCTAGCGTTTGGTGGTTTCTTGTATATGTTGCAGAAAGGTAGGTTGCACCAATTCCTCCTACGCTTTGTCTACCATTTCCATGCGTCTACCTGATAAGAGTGTTGCAAGAAAATTTGAGAATGTTCAGTTAGAAAAGTAAAAGGTAGAGAGAAAGATAGGTATCCGCTATTGTATATTGTGCCTGCTGTGTGATTGTTGCTATGGATGGGGTAAGGGGTGTGTTTCTTCGGAGCCCACTCCCCACACGCAGAGTTGCGAGGCAATCCTCACAGACTCAATCCTAAAGATCTCCATGAGTAGCGAGGCAATCCTCACTGACTCCACGCAGTTTAATTCTATTGAGTAATTTTAATTTACTGTGGATTATTTTGTTTTTCTGTTTAGGGTTCGGTGTTCGTTCAGCTTCACCATTGATTCACTATCCTGGAGTATGTGGAGGGTTTTGTTATATAGATCTTATTAAACGCGTTTCAATCGCGCTTCAGCAGAGTTGCGAGGCAGTCCTCACAGACTCTATCCTAAAGTTCCCAATGAGTAGCGAGGCAATCCTCACTGACTCCACGCGATTGAGTTATATTGTATATTTTTTTTTTTTTTTTTTTTTTATTTTCTGGAAACTTATTTTGTTTTTCTGTTAAGGGATCGGTGTTCGTTCAGCTCAACCATTAATTCACTATCTTGGAGTCTGTTGAAGGTTTTGGTTTGTAGGTCTTTTAATCGCGTATCA
Source organism: Pictodentalium vernedei (assembly GCA_031216915.1). Taxonomy (NCBI): domain Eukaryota; kingdom Metazoa; phylum Mollusca; class Scaphopoda; order Dentaliida; family Dentaliidae; genus Pictodentalium; species Pictodentalium vernedei. The sequence goes on from CM062297.1 coordinate 131,707,163, forward strand.
ATAGTTTCTATTTTTGCTAGCTCGTGAAGTTCCTTTATCGGTGTCCATTTCGGTTTGCACAGTGCCACTCGCAGGGCATAATTTTGAACCCTCTGTAGCTTCTGAATGTTGGTTTTGCTTAGGTCGCTTGTTATTATGGCACCGTATTCTAGTACCGGACGTATAAATGTTTTGTAGAGCTTGAGAAGCACATCTTTGTTTGCTCCCCAATTTCTACCTCTGATCATCTTCAGAAAATTGATACGTTTAGTAGCTCTAACCGTAATGGAGTTTACGTGACTGTTTAGACTGAGATTACTATCTAGGATAAATCCCAAAAATTTGGCCTCTTTGTTTGCTTCTAGTTTGTGATCGTATAACTGGAGATCGATACTTGGGACTGGTTTTTTCCTTTGCTTTTTGAAGAACGTAACTTTTTGAGTTTTGGCGGCATTAAGTTTGATGCGCCACAGGGCACACCAGCTCTCAAGATCGCGAATGGTATCCTGTAGACGATTTTTAATTATGTTTCTGGACTTGCTGGCTGTCCAAATGCCTTTGTCGTCTGAGAACTGCGATAGTTCAACAAAGTTTTTCCCTACTTTTTCTATATCATTCACATATATTATGAAAAGAAGCGGACTTAGAACCGACCCTTGTGGTGTTCCCGCTTCGAGTATTACTTCCTCGGACACCTCGCGATTAACCCTCACCTTGATTTTTCGGTCAGTTAGAAATGATGATATGATCCTTAGAATTTTAATGGGTAATCCCATTTTCGCTAGTTTATATCTCACGCCATTGTGCCATACCGAGTCGAACGCTTTTTCTACATCCAAGAAAAGCGCGGTTCCGATTTCGTTTTGACTAAATGCTGTTTTCATATAATCGACCAGTCTATATACGTGTTCGATTCCCTCTTTCTGACTCCTATACGCTCTTTGCCATTTGTTGAAAAAGTTGATTGATTCGAGATAGCTGCGAAGTCTCGTAGTGAGAATCCGCTCAAATATTTTCCCAACACAGCTAAGCAAGCTGATTGGGCGGTAGTTAGAAGGGTTGGTAAGGTCTTTGTCGGGTTTAGGTATCATGACTCCCGTGGCCACTTTCCAGCATTTTGGGAAGTACCCACAGGGGAGACAGCAGTTTAAGAGTTTGGTAAGTCTGCAGTAGAAGATGTTGGGGCACTGTTTCATTATTTTGTAAGAGACTTCGTCTTCTCCTGGGGACGAAGATGACCTGCATTTTCTGATTATACCCATGACCTCTTCTACGCTTATTGGTTCGGTTAATTCATGGTCGTCCCCGTCTTCATGCCTTTGGTCGAAGTTCGGTTCATTGAAGATTGAGTTGTTATCTTGGACAAATTTATTTACTCGTACCTTAAAATCGTTGTCATATCTGTTCCCTTCTTGTGGACGATGTGCCTTCTTTAGAAGTTCGGCAAAAGCACTGGCCTTTGCCTTGTCGTCTATGGCCATAGATCCGTCGCTAGTCTTTAGCGCATTATTATTGGCAATTTTGCTCTTTTGGCCAGTAAGAGTTTTAAATGTATCCCAGAACCTCTTAGGTTCTCTCAGCCCATTTAGGTTTTCGGTTGCTTTTTCCCATCTCACGCGATTGTCGTTAGCTATGGCCTTTTTTACTTCCCCATGAAGGCGATTATACGCGGTTTTAAGTTCTGCTCTTTTCATTTGATCATTCTCTGATTGGTAAGCCCGGAAGGCTTTTCTTTTTTGTTTGATTATTTGAAGAGTTGTCAAACAAAAAAGGCCAGATCGCAGAAAATTTGTCATTTATAACTAATAGATTTGTTTGTACAACGCGACAGTGTTTTTATAGTTGGGACCAATTGTCTTTGTGTGGGAGTTTTATAAATCTAGTAAAGAATACTTAAATCAGTGTTAGATATGTTCAGCATCAAAGTAATCAGGCGCAACTGATTTTCAATCACCACACAATCATTGTTGTGTTTTTATATTTGGCTAACTTTATCAAAAGGAAAAGTAAAACAAAGTTAAATTTGCCATCTCACAACATTATATTCTGACTCGCCATAATGGTGGGACTCAAACCTGTACCATCACCAAGCTGGAACCGAATAGAGCCCACTCTATAATAGTCCTAATGGCGTTGAGTGTTTGATTATTTACAATCTACCACTCCAACGTAAACTGCCGGGAATTCTAACCGCGTGCATACCCCCTCAGACCCCATTTGAGGAAATAGGAAAGGTAGGCCTGTGTAATCCAATTGAAATGAAATAAGGTTAACTGGGTCGCAAGGAATTTGTAAATTTCACTTCGTCCCTGCGCGCCTTGGGTGCGCTAAAACCTTTCATTCTTTCAATAAAGTTATTTGGGTTGCATGAGGCACTCGTGGTATGCATCTCTCTCCCGACACATGGCAGCACGCCTGGAAATAAACAATCTGACATTTGCAGAATGAGGCTCACAGAGGATGAATTTACTGATGCTATCCCATACAGAGGTCTAGAGTCCCCCAAATTTATCCCCTGGGTACCTCTTTCTGTGTAAGCCTGAGACCTTGATCTAGATTGAGGTTCACGGGGGTAAATTTGGTAATGCTACCCTTCTATGCAAGGTAGCATCACAAAATCACCCTCTAGGGACCTCATTCAGCAGACGACAGTCTGCTTATTTTCAGGCTTGCGTGAGAGTCGATGTAGTATTTAGCAGTCTGAGTCGGAAGTGCGTCCGTATGTGCAGCATCCCCATTGTGGAGTTGGGATATATATAGTCATCAGTAGTGATGGCATTTTCTAAGGGTTAATTATCTGTCTTTTATTGACTGGAGTTTAACGACACTTTCAACAACCAGGATTACCCTGTGTCGGACAGTGTTAGGGGCGAGGGATCCTAGAGAGAAACACCGAGCAACGGTGAGCAACTATCAGATTCTGCAACGTACTAACTCCACAGATACAGGTTTAGCATTGGGTGAAGACAGGAGCACTATAGAAGTAAGTACGCCGTAGTACACAGGGCCATCGCGCCCCCACGTGGGCAATAGGGATGAAGTGTCTTGCTCAAGGAGACAAGGACACAACGCAGTTAAGAGTTAATTATCATTAAAATAATTAATATAGTGACGTTTCTACTTGCAAAAATAGTCTAAGAAACTCTCAATTTGAATTCAAGCAGTCCATTGTCTGAAACTTGCGATGCACTAAGCCTTTACCTAACAAATCAGCTGCATGTGCATCCGTAACTTACAGACCGGACAGTTGAAAAAATAAAAACAATTTCAACAATATCATATCACGCGACCCCCTCCATCGTCCCCTACCCCCCCCCCCCCCCCACCCCCTGGAACGAGCTCGTTCCAATGAGAGGTCACATGATATGGTTTTGTTAAAATGTTTTGACGCTTTTGAAAAAAAGTTATTAAAATAAAAAAAAATTATATCATGTGCGTTGGGTAAGGGATTCTTTTTCGTTGTAACAACTTATCAGCTTGGCTGTGGTAATTTTTGTAATCCCTATGTCACGGACTGGGCTAATCCAGAAGGATGGGGCTCTAAAACTGGAATCTGAAAAGTTGGTAGGTCAACTTGATGAATGAAAGGTTTTAGCGCGCCGAAGGCGCGCAGGGACGATGTGGGATTTACAAATCCCTTGCGACCCGGTTAACCTTATTTTATTTCACTTGGATCACACAGACCCAGCTTTCCTATTGCCCAAAATGGAATCTGAGGGGGGTACGCACACGGTTAGAATACCCGGCAGTTTACGTTGGAGTGTAAGATGGTCAATACTCAATCCCTCAACGTCTTTAAAACTATTAGAGAGTGGGCTCTGTTCGGTTCCAGTTCGGCGATGATAGAGGTTTGAGTCCCACCATGGTGGCGAGCCAGAATGTAATGTTGTGCGATGGCAAGTTTAAGGGAAGAAGAGAAAAGAAAACCAAACAGCAACGCCGGTTTGGTAGCGGCCCCGGTATATGACCATAGCGGTTACAAAAAAGAAGTGGAGAAAGCTCCAACAGTTTAGGTTGAAAAACCGGGAGTCATCCATCAAGCCTTCTGGGAGATAGCTGAGGATGCCGTATGTGATTTTGAGGTATCTGGTTATCCCTCGGGAATTCCAAATGACCTCCTCCCCCCCCCCCCCAAAAAAAAAGGTAGGTCAACTTATTTTCGATTACGAGCTTATTCCTAGACCAGTACAGTAAGGCTACAAGAGTTTCTGTTTTTTTTAATGAATTCTACTCATGCGTGACAGAACCAACTGTTTTCAACTTTAGTTAGATGTAGGCGTGGTTGCTTAAGACTAGCATTTGCTCTAATGGCCATACAAGGCCACTGGAGGAACCCCAAACATTCATTTGCGCAATGCAACTTTTACATAACATAGAGCCCCAAAATTGTCTCTAATATAGGACTACACATGCTATAAAGTCTGAGATTAGCTCTTGGAACACGGAATGTTAATTTGGGGTATGTGGGTTTTAGGCATAACTACAATGTATATTTCCTCAAGGGAAGCGGGTGAAGGGGATAATGACCACAGGGTCCTAGTTAAGACTAAACAAGATCCCAAAGACCCCACAACAGCCTCCCGGGTACCTTGTTCGCCTAGCCCCCCCCCCCCCCCCCACTCCCCCCTCCCAACCCCACACACTTTCTAAAAGAAATTGCTAGGGCACCCCATTATAGAATTTATATACAGTACGGTGGTCATAAAAGTTGTTTTTGCGATTGAATCACTATTTGTTAATGAGATAGGTACACTTACAGCAGTGGGTGATTTCCTTGAATATTATGCTGCTATGTAAAGCACATATCAGGAATATTCAAATGAGAGTAGCATCTCTCTGGTTCTCGCATTTTCTCTTTGACGGTTGAGATTCTACAGTATTGTGGCTATAAGAAGGACAGAGTATTTCGACTCTGTTGCGATAAAGTTCAAATACTCAGTCGACTTCTCTCATCATTGTAGGTGTATTGAACAAGAGGGTTGATGATCTGAAGAGCTCCTGATAAACCTTACAACGGTTGGGGTCCAAAAGACACGTTTTTGCCAATATCCTGCATCAAATGATCCCTTTATTCCTAGTACTGTTCATTGTTGTTTACACCGGTTTCCCACGCACTGCAAATGGCAATGGTAACAACCAAGTGTTTTTTATTTTAATCACTAAATGAGCACATCAACAGCCTCACTCGACCACTATATATATATAATTCATTAAAAATTGAAGGACTTACTATATGTAAGTCCATCAATTCTTAATGAATTACATACATATAGTGCTTTTATAGTAATAGGGTGCTTATGAGTATAAGGGGCATTTTCCAACCAGCTTGGTTGGTCCAGATCTCTTCGTCTTATGACAAATCGAGACTCGATCTGTTGCATTGGTGGCATTGACAAGCCCTCAGTAGTTTGTGGCATTGTGAATGCTGTGACAAAACACAAGGCCCCTGTCTACCCATGCTCTCTTTTTATTACCAACGCAAACTTTAAAAAATAAAAATGAACTGTTTATTTTACCAAAGTTATTAAAATTTATAAATTTGTCCCTTGAGTGCAAAAGGCTTTGCATTGCCTTAGCATTACAATCCCTTCTTGCACTTCATGGACTAAATACAGCACCAGCCATGCTATTCTAAAAATTATGAGGCCTAAATCATAAAACAGACCACGAACGTGAATTTTTGATGGCCGAGAAAGAAAAAGAAAAAAATCACCTGCCCACATGCAATTTTATAAAAATGGCCAAAGAAACAGAAGATCGACTTTTTTCGGGCATAAACGTAATACTATAGGATATGGAGAGAGGAAATAGAAAACTATTAGCTACATGGCCAAGGCAAGAGCTAGCGTCAAGGATCGCTAATCTGTTTTTGTTGATGAATGATGACATGAGACGGGAGAATATTTGCTTTAGCGATTTTGGAAGCCCACCACTCTTCGTGTTGGAAAGAAAACAAAACCACGAACGTGAACTTTTGATGGCCAAGAAATAATCAGACAAATGAAAAAATAAAATAAAAAAACACCTGCCCACATGCAATTTTACAAAAATGGCCTAAGAAACAGAAGATCGACTTTTTTCGGGCATAAACGTATAGGATATGGAGAGAGGAAATGGAAAACTATTAGCTACAAGGCAGGGGCTAATCTGTTTTTGTTGATGAATGATCACATGAGACGGGAGAATATTTGCTTTAGCGGTAATGGAAGACCACCACTCTTCCTGTTGGGAGCTATTTGTTTTGGGGACAAGCACTCCACCAGAGATGCCTTAGAGGTCACGGAAGGCCATACCCTCCCGTCAGGGTCCATTTGTTTTCGAGGCCACCATTCCACCCTGGAGAGAGACCGATTGCGAGATATCGAGGCTCCCATTCCTGACTACGAACGACAGGAAGCCGCAAATCCTGAGGTCTTTTCTGGATTTGGTTTATAGAAAGACAGACACATATAAAAAACAATGATATTTGATTTATTATATATACAATTCTACCACAACAAAACAAATATAATAATATAAACAATGAAGCACTAATTGATTTAGAATAACAAAACACAACAAAACTAATCATAAATTGTATAAGATGTTGTTCGCATTGAACACACATTTACTTTTTTCTCTGAAACATTTGTTCCGCAAAGAGGATTACATATTTCGGTTACAATAAAGCGACTTAAGAATGAGCTGACAGAAATCTCATTTTCGCAGGCAATACGGAAACTCAATTGCTTCAGTCAGTTGCGTTCACAACAACCTCGGTCTGATACTCTGCATATTTGTTTCATTTGTCGCCACGTCTCCAACCCCACCATGTAATAAAAAACGAAGATATTTTCAAAGGCGCCGCGAAGATTACTGGGTGTGATGGGGGAGCGTACTCAGAGGCTGCGGAGCCAGGGGTACCGGGAACAGATATGTTTCGCAGTTGCATAATGAGTTAAAATGGTCGCACACAAAAGTGTAAAAAATCAGGCATTTCTGTAATATTATTTGCAAATCCAAACAACATTTAGCCAAAGAATCCAACTTTCGGTCGCTGAGGTCCGTTTCTTCTAATTCAATTATCTTCCGGCCCGAAGGTTGGCCTTCTACCGATTTGTACACACAAACTATATCGTACGATGTAAGTGCTGTATAACTTTATTGTTTTGTGTTGTCTTTAACCGAATTAACCGAATCCTCAACATAGTTAACCCTCAGAGAACGAAGGAGAAAACATAAAATTCCACAATGCAGCTAAGAATTTAGCCAATTTAGTTCTTTGACAAGCATCTTTCTCATCAGGCAACCCAATCAACCCTTGTCAAACATGATTGAATTGGATATATTCCTAGCTAAAAAATGGGAAAACTTTGACTTGAAAATTTCATTTTTAGACATAAAAGAGCTAAAGCTTTATATTTTTAAGTTGAATAATTTGAATTTTTTTTTTTTTTTTTCAGTTCGCATGTCCATTAAATGAAATGTGCTGCTAGTGTTCGTCCCATGCAAAGTGTTTATCGGCAGATTTGTATTAGAAAAAAGGATTGTCCCAGGGAGGGGTTTTGCCAGGGAGGGATTGTGAGGAGAGATTTAGTCGAGGCATTATGTCGTGGGGAATTTTGATGGTATCCCTGATGATGTAATTGGAAGATTAGTCAATCGGGATGATAGTTAAAAAACCCAGACTTTTTAGAAATTTACTTGTGGATAAATATCATAACTATATATAGTTGTAGATACACGGACTTACTAATTTCTTGTTCAAATAAAAGGTACCGTATTCCAAACTGGCTATACTGGGCCTTCAACAACCTCAATCGGATGTCGTAAACCTCCATGAGTGAGAGTCTGTGTGACTAAAGTCTCAGTATCATGTCTGGAGCCATTACCATAAAAGTTTTACAATTATATTCTCTAGAATTCTCCCTAATAATATTTGCCAACCATTTGAAAATGCTAGCTCGTTTTAACCCTTTTAAAGTAATAACTAGAAAAATTTTATTCTAGAAAATACAATTGTAAACGTTTTATTGTATTAACAACAGTCTTCAAAACCTTCAAATGCATTTAGTAACTGTGTGAAAATCGTTGATAATATTGATTCCACCAAATTTTACGAAATGTCACACAAACGTTTAAATTCTCCATATCAGGTAATGGAAGATATACCATGGAAACGAACAGCAAGCAAAATATTATTTCAGTGAAGCAGCGGTCTCAATTTGTTCTCGCGTCAGCTCCATCGTCCCCTAATACCCGAATACGAAATAGTTTGACTACAATGTTCACTGTTAACATTCTTTCATCTGATGCTTAATTTGATTTTCGGACAATAATCTTGTAAAGTTACTTTTATGATGTTTGGAACTTCCTTTTAACTGACACTGTGTGATTTCTAATTAAAACTTTCCTCCTTAAAGAAACTCCTTTCCTGAATCTCGACGAGAGTCTGTGTTTTATTTCTCTTACACTTTTTGTTGATGCTCTCGTTGGCGATCTTCTGAAAGAAGGTGGAGGAGAAGATTTGTTGGTGGGAACTACTTTTGTACTCGAATCTCTTAATTGTACCATATGCTCGTGCTGTTTTAATATAGTCTGTTGCGGTTTGTTCTGACCTGAGAATGACCCACATGTCGTCATTAAGTTTGATACTCCAACATTTCTTTTCAAATTTCGTGCTGTCGCCGTGGACCTTATCTCATCTTGTTTGTGTTTATATTCTTTTTGTGAGGTATTGGCTGACGAAATACTTTTACTGTGGGAAGAACAGCTTGACAAATTGACAACAGCAGTCTGTTTTTTCAATTTATTGCAAACAAATCGCTTTAATTTTATCGCCGCAATCTTTACTATGCGTACCATTATTACTGTTTGAATCTGCAAATATAAAAAATGAAATATTTTACGACTCGTTTCAATAGGATTCATGAAACATCACAGAGATGAGCAAAAACGCAGACAAAAATCCAAATAAACTCCGATGAAGGCGGGTATAAACCCTAGAATTTGTCCTCAATACAGATCTCATCTCTATACTGTTCCATTAATATATTTATATATGCCTTTTGTGGCTTTGAACAATATTTCAACAATTTTGTTACTCCGATCTGTAAAATGTATAGAGAAAGGCAACATGACATCGCGGTATTTTTTGTAACTGGATATAGCAGCAGACTATAGGCTTCAATAAGATGCTTCTACTGAGAAATTACGCATCAGATGCAATGGACAGGAAGTTGGATACCCGAATCCATTACGTGAACAAATTTAGTGATTCCGGGTAAAAAGGAAATGTCCAGAAGGAAACAATCAGGAAAAATGGGAATTAATCCTCATCGTTTTGTGGACATTACAAATTCTTCCATCTCATAGGTATCACTCTCCAATTTACTACAAACATGTGGGAATAATTACTAGAAACTGGAATACACGAAAAGCGTAGACCGTGTAGGTAATTTGTACAGAGATGTACTTAGTTCTTGTAAATCTACATCGTGGATAAATATTTTATATGCGAAATACGGTAACCATTTGGAATAATAAGTACAGTTTAGGAATACTTACAGCAACTAAGAAAAATTCTCTGCTCACTAGCAAATTTTCAGCTCTCGCGTCTTGGATGTACAATGTCAAATGGAATGTGACCAGATGAATGAAAGGATGAATGGAATGTTTGTGTGGCCAGATCGGGGAAAATTTGTCATTTATAACTAATAGATTTGTTTGTACAACGCGACAGTGTTTTTATAGTTGGGACCAATTGTCTTTGTGTGGGAGTTTTATAAATCTAGTAAAGAATACTTAAATCAGTGTTAGATATGTTCAGCATCAAAGTAATCAGGCGCAACTGATTTTCAATCACCACACAATCATTGTTGTGTTTTTATATTTGGCTAACTTTATCAAAAGGAAAAGTAAAACAAAGTTAAATTTGCCATCTCACAACATTATATTCTGGCTCGCCATAATGGTGGGACTCAAACCTGTAGCATCACCAAGCTGGAACCGAATAGAGCCCACTCTATAATAGTCTTAATGGCGTTGAGTGTTTGATTATTTACAATATACCACTCCAACGTAAACTGCCGGGAATTCTAACCGCGTGCATACCCCCTCAGACCCCATTTGAGGAAATAGAAAAGGTAGGCCCGTGTAATCCAATTGAAATGAAATAAGGTTAACTGGGTCGCAAGGAATTTGTAAATTTCACATCGTCCCTGCGCGCCTTGGGTGCGCTAAAACCTTTCATTCTTTCAATAAAGTTATTTGGGTTGCATGAGGCACTCGTGGTATGCATCTCTCTCCCGACACATGGCAACACGCCTGGAAATAAACAATCTGACATTTCAGAATGAGGCTCACAGAGGATGAATTTACTGATGCTATCCCATACAGAGGTCTAGAGTCCCCCAAATTTATCCCCTGGTACCTCTTTCTGTGTAAGCCTGAGACCTTGATCTAGATTGAGGTTCACGGGGTGTAAATTTGGTATTGCTACCCTTCTATGCAAGGTAGCATCACAAAATCACCCTCTAGGGGCCTCATTCAGCAGACGACAGTCTGCTTATTTTCAGGCTTGCGTGAGAGTCGATGTAGTATTTAGCAGTCTGAGTCGGAAGTGCGTCCGTATGTGCAGCATCCCCATTGTGGAGTTGGGATATATATAGTCATCAGTAGTGATGGCATTTTCTAAGGGTTAATTATCTGTCTTTTATTGACTGGAGTTTAACGACACTTTCAACAACCAGGATTACCCTGTGTCGGACAGTGTTAGGGGCGAGGGATCCTAGAGAGAAACACCGAGCAACGGTGAGCAACTATCAGATTCTGCAACGTACTAACTCCACAGATACAGGTTTAGCATTGGGTGAAGACAGGAGCACTATCGAAGTAAGTACGCCGTAGTACACAGGGCCATCGCGCCCCCACGTGGGCAATAGGGATGAAGTGTCTTGCTCAAGGAGACAAGGACACAACGCAGTTAAGAGTTAATTATCATTAAAATAATTAATATAGTGACGTTTCTACTTGCAAAAATAGTCTAACAAACTCTCAATTTGAATTCAAGCAGTCCATTGTCTGAAACTTGCGATGCACTAAGCCTTTACCTAACAAATCAGCTGCATGTGCATCCGTAACTTACAGACCGGACAGTTGAAAAAATAAAAACAATTTCAACAATATCATATCACGCGACCCCCTCCATCGTCCCCTATCCCCCCCCCCCCCCCCCCCTGGAACGAGCTCGTTCCAATGAGAGGTCACATGATATGGTTTTGTTAAAATGTTTTGACGCTTTTGAAAAAAAGTTATTAAAATAAAAAAAAATTATATCATGTGCGTTGGGTAAGGGATTCTTTTTCGTTGTAACAACTTATCAGCTTGGCTGTGGTAATTTTTGTAATCCCTATGTCACGGACTGGGCTAATCCAGAAGGATGGGGCTCTAAAACTGGAATCTGAAAAGTTGGTAGGTCAACTTGATGAATGAAAGGTTTTAGAGCGCCGAAGGCGCGCAGGGACGATGTGGGATTTACAAATCCCTTGCGACCCGGTTAACCTTATTTTATTTCACTTGGATCACACAGACCCAGCTTTCCTATTGCCCAAAATGGAATCTGAGGGGGGTATGCACGCGGTTAGAATACCCGGCAGTTTACGTTGGAGTGTAAGATGGTCAATACTCAATCCCTCAACGTCTTTAAAACTATTAGAGAGTGGGCTCCAGTTCGGCGATGGTAGAGGTTTGAGTCCCACCATGGTGGCGAGCCAGAATGTAATGTTGTGCGATGGCAAGTTTAAGGGAAGAAGAGAAAAGAAAACCAAACAGCAACGCCGGTTTGGTAGCGGCCCCGGTATATGACCATAGCGGTTACTAAAAAGAAGTGGAGAAAGCTCCAACAGTTTAGGTTGAAAAACCGGGAGTCATCCATCAAGCCTTCTGGGAGATAGCTGAGGATGCCGTATGTGATTTTGAGGTATCTGGTTATCCCTCGGGAATTCCAAATGACCTCCTCCCCCCCACCCCCCCCAAAAAAGGTAGGTCAACTTATTTTCGATTACGAGCTTATTCCTAGACCAGTACAGTAAGGCTACAAGAGTTTCTGTTTTTTTTAATGAATTCTACTCATGCGTGACAGAACCAACTGTTTTCAACTTTAGTTAGATGTAGGCGTGGTTGCTTAAGACTAGCATTTGTTCTAATGGCCATACAAGGCCACTGGAGGAACCCCAAACATTCATTTGCACAATGCAACTTTTACATAACATAGAGCCCCAAAATTGTCTCTAATATAGGACTACACATGCTATAAAGTCTGAGATTAGCTCTTGGAACACGGAATGTTAATTTGGGGTATGTGGGTTTTAGGCATAACTACAATGTATATTTCCTCAAGGGAAGCGGGTGAAGGGGATAATGACCACAGGGTCCTAGTTAAAACTAAACAAGATCCCAAAGACCCCACAACAGCCTCCCGGGTACCTTGTTCGCCTAGCCCCCCTCCCAACCCCACACACTTTCTCAAAGAAATTGCTAGGGCACCCCCATTATAGAATTTATATACAGCACGGTGGTCATAAAAGTTGTTTTTGCGATTGAATCACTATTTGTAAATGAGATAGGTACACTTACAGCAGTGGGTGATTTCCTTGAATATTATGCTGCTATGTAAAGCACATATCAGGAATATTCAAATGAGAGTAGCATCTCTCTGGTTCTCGCATTTTCTCTTTGACGGTTGAGATTCTACAGTATTGTGGCTATAAGACGGACAGAGTATTTCGACTCTGTTGCGATAAAGTTCAAATACTCAGTCGACTTCTCTCATCATTGTAGGTGTATTGAACAAGAGGGTTGATGATCTGAAGAGCTCCTGATAAACCTTACAACGGTTGGGGTCCAAAAGACACGTTTTTGCCAATATCCTGCATCAAATGATCCCTTTATTCCTAGTACTGTTCATTGTTATTTACACCGGTTTCCCACGCACTGCAAATGGCAATGGTAACAACCAAGTGTTTTTTATTTTAATCACTAAATGAGCACATCAACAGCCTCACTCGACCACTATATATATATAATTCATTAAAAATTGAAGGACTTACTATATGTAAGTCCATCAATTCTTAATGAATTACATACATATAGTGCTTTTATAGTAATAGGGTGCTTATGAGTATAAGCGGCATTTTCCAACCAGCTTGGTTGGTCCAGATCTCTTCGTCTTATGACAAATCGAGACTCGATCTGTTGCATTGGTGGCATTGACAAGCCCTCAGTAGTTTGTGGCATTGTGAATGCTGTGACAAAACACATGGCCCTTGTCTACCCATGCTCTCTTTTTATTACCAACGCAAACTTTAAAAAATAAAAATGAACTGTTTATTTTACCAAAGTTATTAAAATTTATAAATTTGTCCCTTGAGTGCAAAAGGCTTTGCATTGCCTTAGCATTACAATCCCTTCTTGCACTTCATGGACTAAATACAGCACCAGCCATGCTATTCTAAAGATTATGAGGCCTAAATCATAAAACAGACCACGAACGTGAATTTTTGATGGCCGAGAAAGAAAAAGAAAAAAATCACCTGCCCACATGCAATTTTATAAAAATGGCCAAAGAAACAGAAGATCGACTTTTTTCGGGCATAAACGTAATACTATAGGATATGGAGAGAGGAAATAGAAAACTATTAGCTACATGGCCAAGGCAAGAGCTAGTGTCAAGCGTCGCTAATCTGTTTTTGTTGATGAATTATGACATGAGACGGGAGAATATTTGCTTTAGCGATTTTGGAAGCCCACCACTCTTCATGTTGGAAAGAAAACAAAACCACGAACGTGAACTTTTGATGGCCAAGAAATAATCAGACAAATGAAAAAATAAAATAAAAAAACACCTGCCCACATGCAATTTTACAAAAATGGCCTAAGAAACAGAAGATCGACTTTTTTCGGGCATAAACGTATAGGATATGGAGAGAGGAAATGGAAAACTATTAGCTACAAGGCAGGGGCTAATCTGTTTTTGTTGATGAATGATCACATGAGACGGGAGAATATTTGCTTTAGCGGTAATGGAAGACCACCACTCTTCCTGTTGGGAGCTATTTGTTTTGGGGACAAGCACTCCACCAGAGATGCCTTAGAGGTCACGGAAGGCCATACCCTCCCGTCAGGGTCCATTTGTTTTCGAGGCCACCATTCCACCCTGGAGAGGGACCGATTGCGAGATATCGAGGCTCCCATTCCTGACTACGAACGACAGGAAGCCGCAAATCCTGAGGTCTTTTCTGGATTTGGTTTATAGAAAGACAGACACATATAAAAAACAATGATATTTGATTTATTATATATACAATTCTACCACAACAAAACAAATATAATAATATAAACAATGAAGCACTAATTGATTTAGAATAACAAAACACAACAAAACTAATCATAAATTGTATAAGATGTTGTTCGCATTGAACACACATTTACTTTTTTCTCTGAAACATTTGTTCCGCAAAGAGGATTACATATTTCGGTTACAATAAAGCGACTTAAGAATGAGCTGACAGAAATCCCATTTTCGCAGGCAATACGGAAACGCAATTGCTTCAGTCAGTTGCGTTCACAACAACCTCGGTCTGATACTCTGCATATTTGATTCATTTGTCGCCACGTCTCCAACCCCACCATGTAATAAAAAACGAAGATATTTTCAAAGGCGCCGCGAAGATTACTGGGTGTGATGGGGGAGCGTACTCAGAGGCTGCGGAGCCAGTGGTACCGGGAACAGATATGTTTCGCAGTTGCATAATGAGTTAAAATGGTCGCACACAAAAGTGTCAAAAATCAGGCATTTCTGTAATATTATTTGCAAATCCAAACAACATTTAGCCAAAGAATCCTACTTTCGGTCGCTGAGGTCCGTTTCTTCTAATTCAATTATCTTCCGGCCCGAAGGTTGGCCTTCTACCGATTTGTACACACAAACTATATCGTACGATGTAAGTGCTGTATAACTTTATTGTTTTGTGCTGTCTTTAACCGAATCGTCAACATAGTTAACCCTCAGAGAACGAAGGAGAAAACATAAAATTCCACAATGCAGCTCAGAATTTAGCCAATTTAGTTCTTTGACAAGCATCTTTCTCATCATGCAACTCAATCAACCCTTGTCAAACATGATTGAATTAGATATATTCCTAGCTAAAAAATGGGAAAACTTTGTGACTTGAAAATTTCATTTTTAGACATAAAAGAGCTAAAGCTTTATATTTTTAAGTTGAATAATTTGAATTTTTTTTTTTTTTCAGTTCACATGTCCGTTATATGAAAATGTGCTGCTATTGTTCGTCCCATGCAAAGTGTTTATCGGCAGATTTGTATTAGAAAAAAGGATTGTCCTAGGGAGGGGTTTTGCAAGGAAGGGATTGTGAGGAGGGATTTAGTCGAGGCATTATGTCGTGGGGAATTTTGATGGTATCCCTGATGATGTAATTGGAAAATTAGTCAATCGGGATGATAGTTAAAAAACCCAGACTTTTTAGAAATTTACTTGTGGATAAATATCATAACTATATATAGTTGTAGATACACGGACTTACTAATTTCTTGTTCAAATAAAAGGTACCATATTCCAAACTGATTATACTGGACCTTCAACAACCTCAATCGGATGTCGTAAACCTCCATGAGTGAGAGTCTGTGTGACTAAAGTCTCAGTATCATGTCTGGAGCCATTACCATAAAAGTTTTACAATTATATTTTCTAGAATTCTCCCTAATAATATTTGCCAACCATTTGAAAATGCTACTGGCTCGTTTTAACCCTTTTAAAGTAATAACTAGAGAAATTTAATTCTAGAAAATACAATTGTAAACGTTTTATTGTATTCACAACAGTCTTCAAAACCTTCAAATGCTTTTAGTAACTGTGTGAAAATTGTTGATAATATTGATTCCAACCAATTTTACGAAATGTCACACAAACGTTTAAATTCTCCATATCACGTAATGGAAGATATACCATGGAAACGAACAACAAGCAAAATATTATTTCAGTGAAGCACCGGTCTCAATTTGTTCTCGCGTCGGCTCGGTCGTCCCCTAATACCCGAATACGAAATAGTTTGACTACAATGTTCACTGTTAACATTCTTTCATCTGATGCTTAATTTGATTTTCGGACACTAATCTTGAAAAGTTACTTTTATGATGTTTGGAACTTCCTTTCTACTGACCCTGTGTGATTTCTAATTAAAACTTTCCTCCTTAAGGAAAATGTTTTCCTGAATCTCGACGAGAGTCTGTGTTTCATTTCTCTTATACTTTTTGTTGATGCTCTCGTTGCCGATCGTCTGAAAGAAGGTGGAGGAGAAGATTTGTTGGTGGGAACTGCTTTTGTACTCGAATCTCTTAATTGTACCATATGCTCGTGCTGTTTTAATACAGTCTGTTGCGGTTTGTTCTGAGATGAGAATGACCCACATGTCGTCATTAAGTTTGATACTCCAACATTTCTTTTCAATTTTCGTGCTGTCGCCGTGGACCTTGTCTCATCTTGTTTTTGTTTATATTCTTTTTGTGAGGTATTGGCTGACGAAATACTTTTACTGTTGGAAGAACAGCTTGGTAAATTGACAACAGCAGTCTGTGTTTTCAATTTATTGCAAATAAATCGCTTTAATTTTATCGCCGCAATCTTTACTATGCGTACCATTATTACTGTTTCAATCTGCAAATATAAAAAATGAAATATTTTACGACTCGTTTCAATAGGATTCATGAAACATCACAGAGATGAGCAAAAACGCAGACAAAAATCCAAATAAATTCCGATTGAAGACGGGTATAAACCCTAGAATTTCTCCACAATAACGCTCTCATCTCTATACTGTTCCATTAATATATTTATAAATGCCTTTTGTGGCTTTGAACAATATTTCAACATTTTTGTTACTCCGATCAGTAAAATGTATAGAGAAAGGCAACATGACATCGCGGTATATTTTGTAACTGGATATAGCAGCAGACTATAGGCTTCAATAAGATGCTTCTACTGAGAAACTACGCATCAGAAAAATGCCAGGATCCAGGATCCACAAGTATACAGAAGAAGTCTCCTTGGTTACGAATTGAAATTAAGTATTTTTATTGTTTACTAATCATATATATTTCATTTTCAGGTTATTTTATTCAACTTTGTGGGGAGTTAGTTTAGTATAGTAACTGGGACAAAGTTAGGAGGTCTTAAATAAAACTGTGAGCGCTAAGTTGTCGAACGGTTCGTCGCGTTGCCTTTTGTCGCGTGTTTACAGTTTTCCCTGTCCGATCGCGTAATTTTGTCTTGTTGATGGCGAGCAAGTATGTTCAGACGGAGGTAAGTATGGAGGTAAATACGTGTAATATCGCGGTCCAGGTCAACGGTGCCGACGGGGTAAGTATTGGTGTGCAGACAGAGGTCACTGGGGGTGTCGGTCAGAGCCGGGTTGGTGGGGCCACCGATGGCGATATTGGGTTTGAAGTTTGTAAACAGTGTTCTATGATGTATGGGGACTGTCGTTCGATGGGATATGGAGAGGTATGTGCAAACTGTCAGGAAATCCTCCGCCTACTTGAGACAATTGTTAAGTTTGAGGGGGAGATTGCTGAGCTGAAGGGAAAACTTGGTAGGGCCGGGCTGTCTGGAGTTACACCTGTGAAAGTAGCTTTCCGAGAAAAGTGGGTGGTTGTCGGTGGTTCCAAGAGGAAACATGGGGGTAGAACCTTTGATGTGAATGAGGTAGGTGATGAGGTGGGGGCTGCTAGAAAAGTACGTAGGACAGATGAGGGGGGCCCAGGCCGGAGCAATGCTGTAAAGCGTTTGGCGTGGACTATCAAAAGTGGTAGGAAAGGGGGGCCAGAGAAGCGCAGGTAGATAGGGGTGTAAAGTCCAAAGGCAGTGGGGAGTGCAGCACCAGAAACAGATTTGATGTGCTCGATTCGGAAGAGACAGAGGAGGTGATGGAGGATAGTGCAACAGATAGTAGCTTGGGGTCTAGGCCAGGAAAAAGGAGGAGGGATTCGGGAGAAGACCAGGGGAGTAGTCCAGGTAGTTCAGGGCCTGGAAAGAGACGGAGGGACAAGGATAGGAGTCATCCTAGGTCAAAGATACCGATACCGATATTGATTCCGAGTGGGGCTGTTGGAGAGAAAGAGGACGCTGTAAACAATAGGACACTAGAGGAGATAAATAGGGCGAGGGCCAAAAGTAAGTTGGTGGTTGCGGGAAGTAGCATAGTTCGGGGGATCGACAAGGTTGTCTGTGGTCCGGACAGTAAAAATAGAACAGTTTTGTGCTTTCCGGGGGCTAAAGTGGAGGACCTGAGGGATAGAGTGGACGGTATTGTAGCTGGGTCGGGGCCTGATCCGGTAGTGGTATTACATGTGGGGTCCAATAACATCAGGGAGAGGAAATCAGTTCGTTTGGTGGACACATACAAGGGCCTAATTAGTAAGCTACTTAGCAGGAATGCTCGGATCATCGTTTCAGGGGTGCTCCCCGTTATGGGTGGTGGGAATGAGAGGGACTCGCGGATTATGGCACTAAACGAGGAGCTGGAAGAGCACTGCAAAGACTTGGGAATACATTTCATTGACCACTGGGATTCATTCTGGGGACAAGGAGAGTTGTATGGGCGAGACGGATTGCATTTAAGTAGGATGGGTACAGACCTATTGGGCCAAAACATTTTACAGGTGGCTGGGCCTTTTTTGGGGAAAAGGGGGGTAGGGGACCACAGCCGATAACCCAGAGGGGCTCAAATGCTGGGAACATAGGAAGAACAACAAACATGCACAACACAGGGACATACCAGGGTTATAATAATGTGCCAGTGATGACAAAAAAACAAAGATTCATTAAGTTTGGGTACTGCAACATCCAGGGTCTGCACAAGAAAGTAAGCGAAATATCAACAATGATGGACGAAGGAGACTTCGATATAATGGGTCTAAGTGAGACGTGGATACGACGGGATGAGCGGGTTGATCAGATGAAGGGTTGCGTGTGGATAGGAGCTGGGCGAACTGAGGGTCAGAAACGGGGTGGGGGTGTTGGCATCTACGCTAAAGAGGAATTACAGCCCTCATTGATTACAGATCTCACAGAAGCAAGGACTCAGATTCCAGTATCCAACGAAATAGTCTGGGCAAAAATCAAGTTAGGAAGCAGGAGTGTTGCCGTTGGTGTTGTATACTTAGCAGTGGAGGGAAGTAAGCCCGAGTGGAATGATTCAATATATACAACTCTTAGATCGAATATCACAGAGCTTGAAAGCAGAGGGCTCAGTATTGTCCTAATGGGGGACTTCAATGGGCACATCGGGGATAAGGAGGAGGGCATACAGGGAGGTGATAGGAAAATTAACACGAATGGGAGGAAGATGTTGGACCTATCAAAAGAGCTTGGTTTAAAGATCCTGAACAGGGATGCGAAATGTAAGGGTAAATGGACCTGGGAGAGGAACGATAAGAAAACAATAATTGATTATATACTCACTGACATTAGCGTATGGAGGGAGGTTATAGATGTAGAAATAGATGACGAGGGAAAAAATGACTTGGGTAGTGATCACAACCTGATAACAGTTAAGATTATGGGCAAAAAGACGAATAGAGACAGAAATACCTTCAAGGAAGTTTGGGGACTAAAACAAGGAGCCGACTGGAAGCAGTTTCGTGAAAAACTAAAACCAAATCTTGAATGTATACCTAGGGATGCAAATGTCCAGAGTATTTCAGATGGCATAGTAAATAGCCTAACAGAGGCAGGGAAGGATTGTATAGGAAGGGTGAGGGTCCCAACGAGAGAGCTTGGATACAGGGTTAACGAGGGACTGAAAAAGGCTATAAAAGAAAGGAAGGTAAAATGCGCTGCTTACAGAAGAAGTAGGAAGCTTAAAGGGGTGGATAACAATGACACGAGACTAATGAAAGGAGAATATGAACTGGCACGGAAAAAGGTGAATGAGATAAAGAATAATAATAGGAAGGAGCGCAATTGCAGTCTTGCCAGTCGGGGGGTTCGAGCTCAAACGTATTTTGGAACTGGGTAAATAAACGGGGGAAAAGTAGTGTGCAGAGTATCAAAGTGGATGGGGAAAGTACAGAAGATAAAGGCCGTATCGCTTCAGAGTTAGTCAAGCACTGGGAAAAGATAAACGATAGGCGATGGGGCAGTGGGTCCCCACCAAAAAGAAATACACTGGTGGAGGAGAACCTATCCAATCGTGTATGTAGCGAAATAACGGCAGAAGAAGTGCGGAACGTGGTCTCGAAATTAAAAAATGGTAAAGCGGGAGGGACTGATGAAATTCCGAACGAATTCCTCAAAAATGGAGGCGAGGCACTTTTTGAAGTCCTGACAAACCTTTTCAACCTGGCTCTGCGAAAGCAAGAGGTCCCCAGAGAGTGCAGGGAAAGTAAGGTGTCGTTCATACACAAAAAGGGGGATAAGGAAGTTCTAGATAACTATAGGGGGATATCAGTTAGTAGTAACATCGGAAAAGTATTCTGTAAGGTCATATACGGTAGACTAGAGGAAGTTATTGAAGAGAAAGGTTTTTTAGGAGAAATTCAAAATGGTTTCAGGAAAGGACGAAGAGTCACTGATCACCTATTTACACTCACCCAACTGATAGAATCAACAAAGGCTGAAAAAAAAGATGTTTCTGGCATTTCTAGATGTGAAAAAAGCGTACGACCGAGTGTGGAGGGAAGGTATGTGGCGAAAGCTCGAGGGCATCGGACTGGGGGGTGACTTTGTGGGAATCATGAAAGCACTGTATACAGATGTGCAAAGCCAACTCAGTCTAGGGAGTACCACTACAAAACGAGTCCCTATGGATATAGGCCTCAAGCAGGGGTGTATCTTTTCACCGATTTTGTTTGCATTGTATGTTAAAGATTTAGGGGACGAACTAATTCAGAGTGCGGAGGGGGTAAATGTTGGAGACATAAAGATACCAGGCTTATTCTTTGCGGACGACATGGTGTTAATGTCTAGAACTGAACAGGGGCTAAAGAAATTGCTGGAAATTGTTGGTAGATATGGGAACACTTGGCGGCTCGAACTAAATGAAAATAAAAGCAAGGTAATACCCGTTGGACGCAAGGTAGATATGACGAAGAGATTTAGAGTGGGGGAGTTCTCAATCCCCGAAGGGGAAAGCAAACAAATCACTGTAGGAGAAACGGGAGAGTATGAGTATCTAGGGGTAAGCATAAATATAACGGGAAGAGGGGTGTACAGAAATTACTCAGCCAAACTGATTCTGAAGGGGAAAAGAATTCTGAACCAACTAAAACTTTTAGGGAAAAATAGTTTCAACAAGGTCTTTGTGGGGAAAACACTGTGGGAGAGGGTGGGTTTACCAAGTATAACGTATGGCACGGACGTGATTCCATTAAACCAAACCGTTATTAAGAAGTTGGAAAGTACTCAGAATGATGCCGACAGATGGATAACAGGGTCGAGTAATGCTGCAGCTTTGGAAGCAGTAAGGGGGGAGCTTGGGTGGATGAAAATCAAGGACAGGGTAGATTTGGGAAAACTGTGTTACTTTAACTGCTTGAGAAACCTGCCTGACAACCGGTGGTGCAAATTGATGCTCGATACCATTTGGAATTCTAATATAGAAGCGGGGTGGTCAAAACATGTGAGGGAACTAATGGACAATTACTCTATAGAGGTCACAAACATAGAAGTAGGAATGAAAGAAGGCAAAAGGTTTGTCAAAGAGAGAGTCATGGAAGATTGCAATCGAAACTGGCGAGCAGGGGTTAGCGTGAAAAGATCACTGCAGGGGTTACAATATAAAGAAAAGCCAGCTTTTGAGAAGTACCTAGATGGCACCTTTGGAGGGTCACTGCTGTTCAAACTGAGATCAAGATCACTGGAGCTACGGGAAAAAATTGGGAGAGATGGGGAAAAGGGATGCCAAATGTGCCACTCTGGAGTAGTGGAGACCCTGGAACATTTTCTCTTGGAATGCCCACAGTATATACCTCATAGAATAAAATTTACTGGAAGAATAATGCAGAAGTGGGGCGAAGAAACAAAGGATAGATGGCTGAAGGGGGACACGAGGGAGAGGGTAGGAATGCTTATTGAAGAAATTGAAAAAGAGGAAGTGACGGACACTATTAAGCAGTTTATATCTAAATGCTGGGAGGAGAGGAGAGGAAGAGGGGGTGGGGTGCAGGGGGAATGATGGCCTTCTCTTATGAGGACCGCGACAAATCAGCGGCTGGCCAAAGAGTTATTATTATTATTATGCAATGGACAGGAAGTTGGATATCCGACTCCATTACGTGAACAAATTTAGTGATTCCGGGTTAAAAGGAAATGTCCAGAATGAAACAATCAGGAAAAATGGGAATTAATCCTCATCGTGTTGTGGTCATTACAAATTCTTCCATCTCATAGGTATCATTCTCCAATTTAGTGCAAACATTTGAGAATAATTACTAGAAACTGGAATACACGAAAAGCGTAGACCGTGTAGGTAATTTGTACAGAGATGTACTTAGTTCTTGTAAATCTGCATCGTGGATAAATATTTTATATGCGAAATACGGTAACCATTTGGAATAATAAGTACAGTTTAGGAATACTTACAGCAACTAAGGAAAATTCTTTGCTCACTAGCAAATTTTCAGCTCTCGTGTCTTGAATGTACAATTTCAAATGGAATGTGACCAGATGAATATAAGGATGAATGGAATGTTTGTGTGGCCAGATCGGAGAAAATTTGTCATTTATAACTAATAGATTTGTTTGTACAACGCGACAGTGTTTTTATAGTTGGGACCAATTGTCTTAGTGTAGGAGTTTTATAAATCTAGTAAAGAATACTTAAATCAGTGTTAGATATGTTCAGCATCAAAGTAATCAGGCGCAACTGATTTTCAATCACCACACAATCATTGTTGTGTTTTTATATTTGGCTAACTTTATCAAAAGGAAAAGTAAAACAAAGTTAAATTTGCCATCTCACAGTATATTCTGGCTCGCCATAATGGTGGGACTCAAACCTCTACCATCGTCAAGCTGGAACCGAATAGAGCCCACTCTGTAATAGTCTTAATGGCGTTGAGTGTTTGATTATTTACAATCTATCACTCCAACGTAAACTGCCGGGAATTCTAACCGAGTGCATACCCCCTCAGACCCCATTTGAGGAAATAGGAATGCTAGGCCTGTGTGATCCAACTGAAATGAAATAAGGTTAACTGGGTCGCAACGGATTTGTAATTTCCACATCGTCCCTGTGCGCCTTGGGTGCGCTAAAACCTTTCATTCATTCAATAAAGTTATTTGGGTTGCATGAGGCACTCGTGGTATGCATCTGTCTCCCGACACATGGCAGCACGCCTGGAAATAAACAATCTGACATTTGCAGAATGAGGCTCACAGAGGATGAATTTACTGATGCTATCCCATACAGAGGTCTAGAGTCCCCCAATTTATCCCCTGGGTACCTCTCTCTGTGTAAGCCCGAGACCTTGATCCAGATTGAGGTTCACAATGGTAATTTGGTAATGCTACCCTTCTATGCAGGGTAGCATCACAAAATCACCCTCTAGGGGCCTCATTCAGCAGACGACAGTCTGCTTATTTTCCGGCTTGCGTGAGAGTCGGAGTTGTATTTAGCAGTCTGGGTCGGAAGTGCGTCAGTGTGTGCAGCATCCCCATTGTGGACTTGGGATATATATAGTCATCGTTAGTGATGGCATTTTCTAAGGGTTAATTATCTGTCTTTTATTGATTGGAGTTTAACGACACTTTCAACAACCAGGATTACCCTGTGTCGGACAGTGTTAGGGGCGGGGGAATCTGGAGAGAACCACCGAGCAACGTTGAGCAACTATCATATTCTACAGCGTACTAACTCCACAGATACAGGTTTAGCATTGGGTGAAGACAGGAGCACTATCGACGTAAGTACGCCTTAGTACACTTGGCCATCGCGCCCCCACGTGGGCAATGGGGATGAAGTGTCTTGCTCAAGTAGACAAGGACACAACGCAGTTAAGAGTTAATTATCATTAAAATAATTAATATAGTTGCGTTTCTACTTGCAAAAATAGTCTAACAAACTCTCAATTTGAATTCAAGCAGTGCATTGTCTGAAATTTGCGATGCACTAAGCCTTTACCTAACAAATCAGCTGCATGTGCATCCGTAACTTACAGACCGGACAGTTGAAAAAATTAAAACAATTTCAACAATATCATATCACGCGATCCCCTCCATTGTCCCCTATACCACCCCCCCCCCCCCCCCCGGGACGAGCTCGTTCCAATGAGAGGTCACATGATATGGTTTTGTTAAAATGTTTTGACGCATTTGAAAAAAGAGTTATTAAAATAAAAAAAAATTATATCATGTGCGCTGGGTAAGGGATTCTTATTCGTTGTAACAACTTATCAGCTTGGCTGTCGTAATTTTTGTAATCCCTAAGTCACGGGCTGGGCTAATAAAGAAGGATGGGGCTCTAAAACTGAAAAGTTGGTAGGTCAACTTATTTTCGATTGCGAGCTTATTCCTAGACCAGTACAGTAAGGCTACAAGAGTTTCTGTTTTTTTAAAATGAATTCTACTCATGCGTGACAAAACCAACTGTGTTCAACTTTAGTTAGATGTAGGCGTGGGTGCTTAAGCCTAGCATTTTTTCTAATGGTCATAGAAGGCCACTTGAGGAACCCCAAACATTCATTTGCCCAATACAACTTTTACATAACATAGAGCCCCAAAATTGTCTCTAATATAGGACTACACATGCTATAAAGTCTGAGATTAGCTCTTGGAACACGGAATGTTAATTTGGGGTATGTGGGGTTTAGGCATAACTACAAAGTATATTTCCTCAAGGGAAGCGTGTGAAGGTGATAATGACGACATGGTCCTAGTTAAGACTAAACAAGATCCCAAAGCCCCCGCAGCAGCCTCCCAAGTATCTTGATCGCCTCGCCCATCCCCCCCCCCAATCCCACACCCTTTCTAAAAGAAATTGCTAGGGTACCCCATTATAGAATTTATATACATTACGGTGATCTTAAAAGTTGTTTTTGCGATTGAATCACTATTTGTTAATGAGACAGGTACACTTACAGCAGTGGGTGATTTTCTTGAATAATATGCTGCTATGTAAAGCACATATCAAGAAAATTCAAATGAGAGTAGCATCTCTCTGGTTCTCGCATTTTCTCTTTGAATATTGAGATTCTACAGTATTGTGGGGGAAAGTCGGACAGAGTATTTCGACTCTGTTGCGATAAAGTTGAAATACTCAGTCGACTTCTCTCATCATAGTAGGTGTATTGAACAAGAGGGTTGATGATCTGAAGAGCTCCTTATAAACCTTTCAGCGGTTGGGGTCCAAAAGACACGTTTTTGTCAATATCCTCCATCAAATGATCCCTTTATTCCTAGTACTATTCATTGTTATTTACACCCGTTTCCCACGCACTGCAAATGGCAATGGTAACAACCAAGTTTTTTTATTTTTATTTTAATCACTTAATGAGCCCATCAACAGCCTGACTCGACCACTATATATATATAATTCATTAAAAATTGAAGGACTTACAATATGTAAGTCCATCAATTCTTAATGAATTACATACATATAGTGGTTTTATAGTAATAGGGTGCTTAGGGGTATTAAGGGGCATTTTCCTACCAGCCTGGTTGGTCCAGATCTCTTAGTCTCATGACAAATCGAGCCTCGATCTGTTGCATTGGTGGCATTGACCAGCCCTCAGTAGTTTGTGGCATTGTGAATGCTGTGGCAAAACACATGGCCCGTGTCTACCCATGCTCTCCTTTTATTACCAACGCAAACTTTAAAAAATAAAAATGAACTGGTTATTTTACCCAAGTTGATAAAATTTATAAATTTGTCCCTTGAGTGCAAAAGGCTTTCCATTGCCTTAGCATTACAATCCCTTCTTGCACTCCATGGACTAAATACGGCACCACCCATGCTATTCTAAAGATTATGAGGCCTAAATCATAAAACAGTCCACGAACGTGAACTTTTGATGGCCAAGAAATAAAAAGAAAAAAAAAATCACCTGCCCACATGCAATTTTATAAGAATGGCCTAAGAAACAGAAGATCGACTTTTTTCGGGCGTAAGCGTAATACTATAGGATATAATAATAATAATAATAA
Organism: Pictodentalium vernedei; assembly: GCA_031216915.1. NCBI lineage: Eukaryota > Metazoa > Mollusca > Scaphopoda > Dentaliida > Dentaliidae > Pictodentalium > Pictodentalium vernedei. Next base: position 131,733,339 of record CM062297.1, read on the forward strand.
CACTTTGGCCAGCCGCTGATTTGTCGCGGTTCTCGGACGAGAAGGCCATGGTTACCCCTGTACTCCCAACTACCTCCCTATTCCCACGCTTCACCTCTCATCCCAACACTCAGAGACGAACTGCTTGATGATATCCCTTGTCCCATTCTTCCCAATCTCTCCGATTAGCATATTAACCCTCTCCTTTGAGTCTCCCCTAACCACATGTCCTTCATTCTCCTATCCCACTTCCCCATTATACTCCCAGTGTATCTCTTTCTTTTAGACTGATACTTTGGGCATTCTAGAAGAAAGTGTTCCAGGGTCTCCACCATGTCCAAGTTACACATCTGGCACTCCCTTTCAACGTCTTTCCCAATTTTTCCCCTCAGCTCCAGGGATCGCGACCTCAGCTTGAACAGTGACCCCCCAAAGGTGCCATCAAGGTACTCTTCAAAACCTGGCTTCTCTTTATCACGCAGGCCAACCAAAGACCTCTTTGATTTGACCCCCTCTCGCCAATTACGGTTACAATCCTCCATGACCCTTCCTCTGACGATTACAGAGAAGAAATAGAAAACTATTAGCTACATGGCCAAGGCAGGGGCTAGCGTCAAGCGTCGCTAATCTGTTTTTGTTGAGGAATGATAACATGAGACGGGAGAATATTTGCTATAGCGATAATGGAAGCCCACCACTCTTCGTGTTGGGATGAAAACAAAACCACGAACGTGAACTTTTGATGGCCAAGAAATAATAAGACAAATGAAAAAATAAAATAAAAAACCACCTGCCCACATGCAATTTTACAAAAATGGCCTAAGAAACAGAAGAATGACTTTTTCGGGCATAAACGTCATACTCTAGGATAGGGAGAGAGGAAATGGATAATTATTAGCTACAAAGCAGGGCCTAATCTGTTTTTGTTGATGAATGATCGATCACATGAGACGGGAGAATATTTGCTTTAGCGGTAATGGAAGCCCACCACTCTTCCTGTTGGGGGCTATTTGTTTTGGGGACAAGCACTCCACCAGAGATGCCTTAGAGGGCACGGAAACCATACCCTCCCGTCAAGGACCATTTGTTTTCGAGGCCACCATTCCACCCTGGAGAGAGACCGATTGCGAGATATCGAGGCTCCCATTCCTGACTACGAACGACAGGAAGCCGCAAATCCTGAGGTCTTTCCTGGATTTGGTTTATAGAAAGACAGACACATATAAAAAGCAATAATATTTGATTTATTATATATACAATTCTACCACAACAAACAAAATATAATAATATAAACAATGAAGCACTAATTGATTTGAAATAACAAAACACAACAAAACTAATCATAAATTGTATAAGATGTTGTTTGCATTGAACACACATTTACTTTTTTCTCTGTAACATTTGTTCCGCAGAGAGGATTACAAATTTCGGTTACAATAAAGCGATTTAGGAATGAGCTGTCAGAAATCTCATTTTCGCAGGCAATAAGGAAACTCAATTGCTTCAGTCAGTTGCGTCCACAACAGCCTCGGTCTGATACTCTGCATATTTGATTCATTTGTCGCCACGTCTCCAACCACACCGTGTAATAAAAAACGAAGTATTTTCAAAGGCGCCGCGAAGATTACTGGGTGAGATGGGGGAGTGTACTTAGAGGCGGCGGAGCCATGGTTAGCGGGTACCGGGAACAGATATGTTTCGCAGTTACATAATGAGTTAAAATGGTCGCACACAAACGTGTCAAAAATCAGGCATTTCTGTAATATTATTTGCAAATCCAAACAACATTTAGCCAAAGAATCCTACTTTCGGTCGCTTAGGTCCGTTTCTTCTAATTCAAATTTCTTCCGGCCCGAAGGTTGGCCTTCTACCGATTTGTACACACAAACTATATCGTACGATGTAAGTGCTGTATAACTTTATTGTTTTGTGTTGTCTTTAACCGATTCCACAACATAGTTAACCCTCAGAGAACGAAGGAGAAAACATAAAAGTCCACAATGCAGCTAAGAATTTAGCTAATTTAGTTCTTTGACAAGCATCTTTCTCATCATGCAACTCAATCAACCCTTGTGAAACATGATTGAATTAGATATATTCCTAGCTAAATAATGCGAAAACTTTGTGACTTGAAAATTTCATTTTTAGACATAAAAGAACTAAAGCTTTATATTATCAAGTTGAATAATTTGATTTTTTTTTTTTTCAGTTCACATGTCCATTAAATGAAAATGTGCTGCTAGTGTTCGTCCCATGCAAAGTGTTTATCGGCAGATTTGTATTAGAAAAAAGGATTGTCCCAGGGAGGGGTTTTGCCAAGGAGGGATTTAGTCGAGGCATTATGTCGTGGGGAATTTTGATGGTATCCCTGATGATGTAATTGGAAAATTAGTTAATCGCGATGATAGTTAAAAAAAACCCAGACTTTTTAGAAATTTACTTGTGGATAAATATCATAACTATATATAGTTGTAGATACACGGACTTACTAATTTCTTGTTCAAATAAAAGGTACCGTATTCCAAACTGATTATACTGGGCCTTCAACAACCTCAATCGGATGTCGTAAACCTCCATGAGTGAGAGTCTGTGTGACTAAAGTCTCAGTATCATGTCTGGAGCCATTACCATAAAAGTTTTACAATTATATTTTCTAGAATTCTCCCTAATAATATTTGCCAACCATTTGAAAATGCTAGCTCGTTTTAACCCTTTCAAAGTAATAACTAGAAAAATTTTATTCTAGAAAATACAATTGTAAACGTTTTATTGTATTAACAACAGTCTTCAGAACCTTCAAATGCTTTTAGTAACTGTGTGAGAATTGTTGATAATATTGATTCCACCCAATTTTACGAAATGTCACACAAACGTTTAAATTCTCCATATCAGGAAATGGAAGATATACCATGGAAACGAACAACAAGCAAAATAATATTTCAGTGAAGCACCGGTCTCAATTTGTTCTCGCGTCAGCTCAGTCGTCCCCTAATACCCGAATACGAAATAGTTTGACTACAATGTTCACTGTTAACATTCTTTCATCTGATGATTAATTTGGTTTTCGGACACTAATCTTGTAAAGTTACTTTTATGATGTTTGGACTTCCTTTCTACTGACACTAATTAAAACTTTCCTCCTTAAAGAAAATCCTTTCCTGAATCTCGACGAGAGTCTGTGTTTAATTTCTCTTATACTTTTTGTTGATGCTCTCGTTGCCGATCTTCTGAAAGAAGGTGGAGGAGAAGATTTGTTGGTGACAACTGCTTTTGTACTCGAATCTCTTAATTGTACCATATGCTCGTGCTGTTTTAATACAGTCTGTTGCGGTTTGTTCTGACCTGAGAATGACCCACACGTCGTCATTAAGTTTGATACTCCGATATTTCTTTTCAATTTTCGTGCTGTCGCCGTGGACCTTGTCTCATCTTGTTTGTGTTGATATTCTTTTTGTGAGGTATTGGTTGACGAAATACTTTTACTGTGGGAAGAACAGCTTGACAAATTGACAACAGCAGTCTGTGTTTTCAATTTATTGCAAACAAATCGCTTTAATTTTATCGCCGCAATCTTTACTATGCGTACCATTATTACTGTTTCAATCTGCAAATATAAAAAATAAAATATTTTACGACTCGTTTCAATAGGATTCATGAAACATCATAGAGATGAGCAAAAACGCCGAAAAAAATCCAAATAAATTCCGATTGAAGACGGGTATAAACCCTAGAATTTCTCCAGAATAAAGCTCTCATCTCAAAACTGTTCCATTAATATATTTATATATGCCTTTTGTGGCTTTGAACAATATTTCAACATTTTTGTTACTCCGATCTGTAAAATGTATAGAGAAAGGCAACATGACATCGCGGTATATTTTGTAACTGGATATAGCAGCAGACTATAGGCTTAAATAAGATGCTTCTACTGAGAAATTACGCATCAGATGCAATGGACAGGAAGTTGGATACCCGACTCCATTACGTGAACAAATTTAGTGATTCCGGGTAAAAAGGAAATGTCCAGAATGAAACAATCAGGAAAAATGGGAATTAATCCTCATCGTTTTGTGGTCATTACGAATTCTTCCATCTCATAGGTATCATTCTCCAATTTAGTGCAAACATTTGGGAATAATTACTAGAAACTGGAATACACGAAAAGCGTAGACCGTGTAGGTAATTTGTACAGAGATGTACTTAGTTCGTGTAAATCTGCATCGTGAATAAATATTTTATATGCGAAATACGGTAATCATTTGGAATAATAAGTACAGTTTAGGAATACTTACAGCAACTAAGGAAAATTCTTTGCTCACTAGCAAATTTTCAGCTCTCGTGTCTTGAATGTACAATTTCAAATGGAATGTGACCAGATGAATATAAGGATGAATGGAATGTTTGTGTGGCCAGATCGAATGAATGAATGAAAGGTTTTAGCGCGCCGAAGGCGCGCAGGGACGATGTGGGATTTACAAATCCCTTGCGACCCGGATCTGTGGCCAGATCGGAGAAAATTTGTCATTTATAACTAATAGATTTGTTTGTACAACGCGACAGTGTTTTTATAGTTGGGACCAATTGTCTTTGTGTGGGAGTTCTATAACTCTGGTAAAGAATACTTAAATCAGTGTTAGATATGTTCAGCATCAAAGTAATCAGGCGCAACTGATTTTCAATCACCACACAATCATTGTTGTTTTTTATATTTGGCTAACTTTATCAAAAGGAAAAGTAAAACAAAGTTAAATTTGCCATCTCACAACATTATATTCTGGCTCGCCATAATGGTGGCACTCAAACCTCTACCATCGCCAAGCTAGAACCGAATAGAGCCCACTCTCTAATAGGAATCCCAAGCGGGCCGTAGGCCCGCGAAGGGTTCCGCATACCCAGTCAGATAAATGTGTTCCAGAACAGAATTCTCTATAGCCGTCAATGTGATTTTTGAAGTGGACAGTAAATTTCAGTGAAAAAACCACGTAACTTCCGGTGTCGAATTGCCCATGTAATTGCAATTGGCCTGTCCCCCGCTGGGAATCAAATGTATTTTGTTTCGCCCTTGCTTTGCGTGATACATTGGCCTACATATCTACACTTCAGGGGTAACAAGGCCTTCTCAACCGAGAACCGCGACAAATGAGCGGCCGGCCAAAGTGTTACTATTATTACTCGAGTTCTGTCCTTCTGGAGGTTTGTCAATATGCTCAGCTGATGATCTCGGCATTTCAGATCGAACTCTCTGTCCTGATTTCGTTGCAGCTTGTCTGCCAGTGATAACCTCAATCGAAAAAACGTACATATAACCGATAATATAACTGATAATTGTTGTTATATTGGTGCGATTGTATACAGACATGCATTGACACGTATCTCGTGAAATATTAAGATGAACTCAGTTTTTGAATTATCTGAATGTTAAGGTGTTGTAAAAGTAAGGAAACGTTTGCTTGAAAAAAGGGTACACGGACGTTTCGTCCGCAAGCCGAGTCGTCCTCTTGTCAAGGAAAATATTGTCTGCACATTTTCTACATTTCGAACAAGACACCCACCCCCTACTAACATGTGACATTTTCCCAGATTAAGCCCAATATTCTCACATATAAAGCCTCCTGATGTTGTATTTATGTTAAGAGTGTGATGTACAACATCATCTTTAAGGTTTGAAACACAAATGATGTCATATATTGGCTGATATATTGATATGTTTTTTAAAAATTTCACAAGTTGGAAATGCACATTTTTGGTGCACTCAAGAGACGCACCCACCCCCACATCACGTCTTGCAAATTTTGGTCCCCCCCCCCTGGAATAATTGCAAAATTATAAGATTATGTTACGGAACTTAATATAACAAGTTTTGATGCATTTCTTAATATATTTATGACCCGTTTTGATGCGTTTCTTAATATTATTAATTCCTATAATACATTTGCTAATAATTTTGTGATTATTCATTGTAAAGCGCTGGTGATGCTCTTCCAAGAATAATTGCCAAATTATAAGATTATGTTGCAGAATTTTATAAACCATAAATTTTGATGCGTTTCTTAATGTAATTAAATCTTATAATACATTTGCTTATAATTTTGCAATTATTCACTGTAAGGTACCGGTGGAGCTCTTCAATGAAAAATTGCAAAATTTATTATAAGATTATGTTGTGAAACTTAATATAACGTACATATACTTTAAGAACTTTTACTGTAATAATATAATTATTACAGGTAATCCATTGAATAAACAGTAATTAAAATTTATTAGGTGGCTGGATAGTTTATTTTGTTCTGACATTTTTGTTTTCAGAATTTCGTACACGTATATGAAATTTAATGCAAGGAGGTACATTAAGATATATTACAATGGAGGTACATTAAGATATATTACAATAGGTAATATACAATAAATTATACAATAAAATTATTATATAAATAAAAAATGATTCAAAATACAATACTTGAATACTTTCCCCCAGCGAACGAGTTTCGGACGTGTTGGGAATAATTGTAGAGGGCGACTTGGGTAAAATTGCTGCAGACGATTTGGTTAGCAGACGAAATGGGTGTAATTCGAAAAAGTGATACTGACAGGTTGCTTTCAGTCCCGTTAGAAACCAAAACAAAGTAATAATGTGTTACTTTTTGGCGCATCTGTATTTCTGAACAGTGCTTCGTAGTTTCAAAAACTAAAAAATGGAAAATAATAACCCTTTTGGATATTTACCGCCATTGAAAATGGCATGTCATCTTTTTTCGGGAACTGGGGGAATCTTTGGCCTGGGGAGAACTAGGCCCAGGGAAGAATCAGCCAAAAGAAAAGCAGTACACATCTGTTAGGATATTTTAGATACGCTACGATATTCGTTTTAACTCTTGAAAATAATTCTTTAAAAAAATATTAATAGATTGTTCGATATTTATTGAAAAATATTAATATAATATATTGTCGAGCAATTATCTCTGCAGTAAATTCACATTCAATGTGTTCTGTAATAATTAACATCTCTCATCTGTTAGAATGATATCCAATCACTTCGGCTCCAAGTCATTTCGTCCTCTGGTCAATTCGACCTCAAAGTCATCTCTGTCCTGGTCACTTTGGTCCCTTGGTCATTTCAGCACCATTTTAAGTGTAGAGATCTATAAAGATCAGTGCATAGTTCATGTTTAGAAATAATGGGTAATTACCTTTATTAAGTAATGTTCAGTTATTTGTATTTACACAGTGTACAGAAAAGTTATACATGGCATTAAAAATTATCCATGTGTTCAATTTTACATACATTTAAGATGCTATCTGTATAAGTAAGAGAAATTATTTTACTTTGAAATTTTGCAAAGTACCGGAATATGCAGTCATTTATTCATATTGTTATGCACAATTCCTAGTCACCTTCCAGTTTGAGGTTCACAGGGTTTCTTTTTCTTTTCTTTTTTCTGAAACAACCACCAAACTGCGATTTTGATACTACCATAAATATGTCCACATTTTCTAAAACACAGAGCAGAATCCTTGTAGTTATGCGCAATTCCTAGTCCCCTTCCAGTTCGATGTCCACGGGGGTCTAACCCCAGTATCCCACTTCCAAGGCACACACTCAAACCAAATAACATTACTGACCCTCGCTTCCGACTCTCGTAGATTCATAAGCAAATAAAATTATTCAGGTCGCAAGGGATTTCATATCCCACATAGTCCATGTGCACCTTCGACGTGCTGAAACTTTTCTTTTATTTATTCATCATGAAAGAAAATCTACTAGACATATATCATGTATACCTGAATATCTAATTGAGGTATACCTGAATATCTAATTGAGAGATATAAATGTTGAAAAAAAATTAAATAGAAAAATGTTAAAATTCAAACAATATTTGAAAATATTTAAAGAGGCCGAAATGACCTGGTATATTGGGGCTGAATTGACCTGAGGCTGTAATGACTGGGGCGAAAATGACTGGGGGTCAAACCGCCAAAGTGACTGGAATTCGTGAGAATTGCATCCAAACTGTCCTCCAACAGTTTGATCCAAACTGGATACTAATCTAACCCAAACCATCCTTTGGCAATTTGCCCCAAACTGTTCTCCAGAATAGGGACACATGATTCTTAATGATTTATTTATTGGGGTTTAATGACACTTCGATAGCCAGGGTCACTTCATGTCGGACAGTTTTACAGGTGGGAAAAGCCAGAGAGAACCACCGAGCAATTACAAACATCTAACGTACAAACAGCACACACGCTGGTCGCTGGGTTAGCATTGGTTGAAGACAAGTGTACGATTGACATGCAGTATGCCTTGGTACGCAATGGCACTACGTGGGCAGTGGGAATGAAGTGTATTGCCCAAGGAAACAAAGTGGTTGCCGCAGGTGGGATTTGATAGAGGACCCTTTGGCTTGCAGCCTTCACCTCAAACTACTGAGCCCTTTAATCTTCAAAACTGTATAGCACCAGCTAAAACATGTTGTAGAATGACCATATGAAAATTTCACAAGTACATAGTTTCAGTATTAGTTTGTGATATTTGTTTTTGCTGTACAGTGGAACCCTGTTAACTGAAGAGCCACTTTGCCAATAACATTATTCTATTAGCAAGAGAATTCAATTAGCAGGGATTGTGTCACTTTCCTGTATTCCCGAGATAAACTTAGCATTTATTCTATTATATTTTGTTTGACAGAGCTCCAGGAGCTCTGTCAAACAAGATATAATAGATTAAATGCCTGTATTGAATGTACTGAGGCCAAATTGGTCTATAACCGAAGGAAAACTGGGAAGAGTCAGGGCAATTTCTCAACATGTTAGAAGATTTTTTATTCAATTAACAGGAGATTACTCTATAACCTATATTCAATTACCAGGTCAAATTTGTACTGGGGGTAAATGGTTTTGTGTTGGGAAATTATATCCTATTTACAGGGATATACAATTAAGATATATCCAATTAAGTGGGCACCACTGTATAACCACCCCCCCCCCCCCTCCCCCCACACACACACTCCAATCAAAACCATCATTCAAAGGTCTTGGATTCAGCAAATTTGATTTCTTTATTTATTGGATTTAACAACAATTTTTACAGCAAGGGCCACCCAACAGTTTTACTGGGGGAGGAACCCAGCCAGAGCACCCGCAGAGAACTACCGAGCAACAATGACAAGCAACTGTCAGCTTCTCAACACTGTAACTCCAAGCAAGCAGGGTTAGCATTGGTTGAAGACAAGTGCACCATCGATGTGCAGTACGCCTTATTTCAGTTGCCGCAATAGGGATTCGAGCTGAGAACCTCTCAGCTTGTTTTGGGAAGGTTTTTTTTGTTCCAGCTTCATTAAGGTTTGTTTCATATCGCACTTGTAATTTTGTCATAATTAGTAATCATAAATCCTTAACATAAAACAATAGAAAAAATGCATAGAATATTTAAAAAAAAAATTCTGTGAGGATTTGACCTCAGAGGTGATGACATTCGACCACGACTGAAACCGAATATTGTCAGAAAAAGTATGAGGGCTGAATCTTCCTGTGACTGAATCTTCATGAACCCTTTTTTTTCAAACTAAATTACCATTACTTATAAAGCACCATAACTAAGGCAAAAACAATACTATGAAATTCCCAAGTCTGAAATTCTATAGATTCCAAATAAATTTACACAAATTATATAGCAAAATGAAGGATGTGGTGTATAGAACCCCAAAAGTATGTGTGCACCTCACACACTGACACACAGTCGCCATCAGACATCAGCGGATCCTGAAAGTGTGCTATCGGTACCATATTTGTACCATAACTGATAATAATAAAACAATATTTCATAAGAACAACAAACACAGGAATTCAAAATGCAGCCTCAAGGCAGCATGGTGGTGAATGCCAACGCTGTCCCATTGTCCTTGAAAGGGGGAGTGCTTTACAAATAGGTTTTTGTTTTGTGATACTCTGGATACTCCCCATTTTTAGCTCAGCTTTGACAAAGTCATATTTAAGGTTATGTCATAGCCCGTCGTCTGTCTGTTTGGGAACAACAATTCAATACGACTCGAGCTAGAGGCTGTATTTATGAACCGTTCTTTACGAAACTTCTTGGGTACTTTTGTTATCACCGTGGGACGAGAACGAGTGTTTTTGGGTGCGGTCCAAAATGCAAGATGGCCCCCAGCAGCCATTTTGTACAGAAATTAGTGCAATCAGTTTTTTGTACCGAACTTCTGTATGAAAGTTCTGATTTGAATAAATTTTTGTATGAATGTTTAGTAACATGGACTACATCACATATAATACAGGTTTTTTTTCTCGTGCTGAAATTATGCAAATTAGGTGAACTTTAATTTATTCAGTGCTACTTACATGTATACCCAGTAAGTGCACATGCCAACACGGCTCGGACTAGGCTGTATTTATGAACTGATCTTCATGAAACTTCTTGGGTACCTTTGTTATCACCTTGGGATGAGAATGAGTGTTTTTGGGTGCGGTCCAAAATTCAATATGGCTACCAGTGGCCATTTTGTACCGAAATTAGGTACAATCAGTTTTTTGTACAGAACTTCTATACAACTTGGTCTAGAGGCCGTATTTATGAACCGATCTTTACAAAATTTCTTGGGTACCTTTGTTATCACCATGGGGTTAGAATGAGTGTTTTTGGGGGGAGTCCGAAATTCTGGATGGCCGCCGGCAGCTATTTTGTACTGAAATTACTGCAATCAGTTTTGTTTTACAGAACTTCTGTATGAAAGTTCTGATTTGAATAAATTTGCGTATGGTTGTTTAGTAACATGGAATACATCACATAACATACAGGTTTTTTTCTTGTACAGAAATTATGCAAATTAGATGAACTTTGATTTATTCAGTGCTACTTATACACAGTAAGTACACATGTCAATACGGCTCGGGCTAGGGGCTGTATTTATGAACCGATCTTCACCAAGCTTCTTGGGTAGCTTTGTTATCACCTAGGGACGAGAACGATTGTTTTGGGGTGCGATCCAAAATTCAAGACGGCTGCCACAGGCCATTTTGTACCAAAATTAGATACAATCAGTTTTTTGTACACAACTTCTATACGGCTCAGGCTAGAGGCCGTATTTATGAACCAATCTTTACGAAACGTCTTGAATATCTTTGTTATCACCGTGGGATGAGAGTGGTGCAGTTCGAAATTCAAGATGGCCACTAGCAGCCATTTTGTACCAAACTTAGTGCAATCAGTTTTTTGTACAGAACTTCTGTATGAAAGTTCTGATTTGAATAAATTTTTGTATGAATGTTTAGTAACATGGAATACATCACAAAAAATACTGTATAATACAGGGTTTTTTCTCTTGCAGAAATGCAGAAATTATGCAAATTAGATGACCTTTGATTTATTCAGTGCTACTTATACACTGTAAGTCCACATGTCAATACGCTAAGGCTGGAGGCTGTAATTATGAACCGATCTTCATGAAAGTTCTTGGGTACCTTTGTTATCACCTTGGGACGAGAACAAGTGTTTTTGGGTACGGCGCGATATTAAAGACGGCTGCCGGCTTTCACACTGTTGCTTACTGAGGTGAAGTCACTTTACCATTACCAAGCTACCTACTAAATACCAAAGGGAAGATTTTTCAGCGCACTCTTATTACTTCAGTGCCCATAATTCTCAAATATGGCATTAAAACCAATCACATACTAGTACTGCTTAAATCTATTTACATAATCATAATACACCATCAGGGGTGCATTAGCTCAGTAGGTAGAGGTGCAGACTGCAAGCCGAGAGATCCTCGGTTCGAATCCCACCTGCGGCAACAGCTTTGTGTCTTTGGGCAAGACACTTCACCCCCACTACCCATGTGGGGGCAAGGTATGCTGTGTACTAAGGCATACTGCATGTTCTTGGTGCACCTGTCTTCGAACAAGGCTAACCCAGCTTGTGTATTAAGTTGGGGAGCTCACAGCTGCTTGCCATTGCTCAGTGGTACTCTAGTTTTCTCCATCCATAAAACTGCCATGGTCACAATAAGCTGTTGTGCAGATAAATGTGACCTTAAACACCAATAAATAAATAATAAAAAGAACACACCACCTCATACCCCTTTCTCTCCTGTTTTCATTCACCTTGGTATCCCTCGGTTTGCCTTGGTGTTTAGTATGCCCGCCAGAAAAGGAGTGATTTCTTTTTCTTAAAGAGCAAAACAAGAAACAATAATTTTTAACAGGTAGTAACGAAATAATTTTCATGAAGCGCACAATTTTATCTTAGTTAATAGTTGAAAAAACGCAGGGTGATATTTGCAAATTTTATTTTATTACTGGCACCAGGTACTGGTAAAGAAAATTGCTGTTTGTCATCAATACTTGATCACGTTTCTGACAAAGCACATTATACTATTCCAATATGTTAGCTACTGGACATAAGCACACAATTTGATGTTGGTTTACCACTATATACTGGTGCTTAGCCAGGATATCTAAGTTACATGTAGGGGCAAGAGTAATATCTAGTGGGAGACGGAGTGGGGCCGGGTAATAAAGAATATTATGCACAGAATCACCTGAGCCACATAGTAGTGAGATAGGGACAAGGACAAGAGGGTGTGTGACCCTGTCATCAGTGGAGTAGTCGGGTGCACCTCCCCCACCCCCACTCCCACCCCCCCCCCCCCCCCAAAAAATTGAAATTCAAGACAGTAAAACACAATTACCATGACTCTGTGTCCATTTGTGTCCATAATAAGTTGCGAACAAGCATAAATATCTAGATATTAAAATGTCTTTTGGGATGTTCATTATATGGGTTAACAGGAGAGAGGGGTGGGGGCAGGAATGAAATTGGGGACCGAATATTCTCAGAAAAAGTCAGAGGGCTGAACCTTCCTGTGACTGAATATTCATGAACCCCTTTTTTCAAACTAAATTGCCCATTACTTACAAAGCACCATAACTAAGGCAGAAACAATACTACGAAATTTACAAGTCTGAAATTCTATAAATTCCAAATAAATTTACACAAATTATATAGCAAAATGAAGGATGTGGTGTATAGAACCCCAAAAGTATGTGTGCACCTCACGCACTGACACACAGTCGCCATCAGACATCAGCGGTTCCTGAAAGTGTGCTATCGGTACCATATTTGTACCATAACTGATAATAATAAAATAATATTTCATAAGAACAACAAACACAGGAATTCAAAATGCAGCCTCAAGGAAGCATGGTGGTGAATGCCAACGCTGTCCCATTGTCCTTGAAAGGGGGAGTGCTTTACAAATAGGTTTTTGTTTTGTGATACTCTGGATACTCTCCATTTTTAGCTCAACTTTGACAAAGTCAAATTTAAGGTTATGTCATGGCCCATTGCCCGTCTGTTCGGGAACAGCAATTCAATACGGCTCAGGCTAGAGGCTGTATTTATGAACCGATCTATACGAAACTTCTTGAGTTCCTTTGTTATCACGTAGGACGAGAACGAGTGTTTTTGCGTGCGGTCCAAAATTCAATATGGCCTCCAGCAGCCATTTTGTACAGAAATTAGTGCAATCAGCATTTTTGTACAGAACTTCTTTATGAAAGGTCAGATTTGCATAAATTTTTGTATGAATGTTTAGTAACATGGAGTACATCACATATAATACAGGTTTTTTTCTCGTGCTGGAATTATGCAAATTAGATGAACTTTAATTTATTCAGTGCTACTTACATGTATACCCAGTAAGTGCACATGTCAATACGGCTCAGGCTAGGCTGTATTTATGAACTGATCTTCATGAAACTTCTTGGGTACCTTTGTTATAACCTTGGAATGAGAATGAGTATTTTTGAATGCAGTCCAAAATTCAAGATGGCTACCAGTGGCAATTTTGTACTGAAATTAGGTACAATCAGTTTTTTTTGTACAGAACTTCTATACAACTTGGGCTAGAGGCCGTATTTATGAACCGATCTTTACGAAATTTCTTGGGTACCTTTGTTATCACCATGGGGTAAGAATGAGTGTTTTGGGGGGGAGTCCAAAATTCTAGATGGCCGCCGGCAGCTATTTTGTACTGAAATTACTGCAATCAGTTTTTTGTACAGAACTTCTGTATGAAAGTTCTGATTTGAATAAATTTGTGTATGATTGTTTAGTAACATGGAATACATCACATAAAATACAGGTTTTTTTCTTGTACAGAAATTGTGCAAATTAGATGAACTTTGATTTGTTCAGTGCTACTTATACACAGTAAGTACACGTGTCAATGCGGATCGGGCTAAGGGCTGTATTTATGAACCGGTCTTCACCAAGCTTCTTGGGTACCTTTATTATCACCTAGGGACGAGAACGAGTGTTTTGGGGTACGATCCAAAATTCAAGATGGCTGCCAGTGGCCATTTTGTATCAAAATTAGGTCCAATCAGTTTTTTGTACACAACTTCTATACGGCTCAGGCTGGAGGTCGTATTTATGAACCGATCTTTACGAAACGTCTTGGGTACCGTTGCTATCACCGTGGGGTAAGAATGAGTGTTTTGGGGGGAGTCCAAAATTCTAGATGGCCACCGGCAGCTATTTTGTACTGAAATTACTGCAATCAGTTTTTTGTACAGAACTTCTGTATGAAAGTTCTGATTTGAATAAGTTTGTATATGATTGTTTAGTAACATGGAATACATCACATAAAATACAGGTTTTTTTCTTGTACAGAAATTGTGCAAATTAGATGAACTTTGATTTCTTCAGTGCTACTTATACACGGTAAGTACACGTGTCAATACGGATCGGGCTAGGGGCTGTATTTATGAACCGATCTTCACCAAGCTTCTTGGGTACCTTTGTTATCACCTAGGGACGAGAACGAGTGTTTTGGGGTGCGATCCAAAATTCAAGATGGTTGCCAGTGGCCATTTTGTACCAAAATTAGGTCCAATCAGTTTTTTTGAACACAAGTTCTAAACGGCTCAGGCTAGAGGCCGTATTTATGAACCGATCTTTACGAAACGTCTTGGGTACCTTTGTTATCACCGTGGGATGAGAGCGAATGTTTTTGGGTGCAGTTCTAAATTCAAGATGGCCACTAGCAGCCAATTTGTGCTAAAATTAGTGCGATCAGTTTTTTGTACAGAACTTCTGTATGAAAGTTCTGATTTGAATAAATTTTTGTATGAATGTTTAGTAACATGGCATACATCACAAAAAATACTGTATAATACAGGTTTTATTTTCTTGCAGAAATTATGCAAATAAGATGAACTTTGATTTATTCAGTGTTACTTATACTCTGTAAGTGCTCATGTCAATACTCTAAGGCTGGAGGCTGTATTTATGAAACGATCTTCATGAAACTTCTTGGGTACCTTTGTTATCACCTTGGGATGAGAACGAGTGTTTTGGGGTGCGGGGCCCGATATTAAAGATGGCTGCCAGCTTTCACACTGTTGCTTACTGAGGTGAAGTCACTTTGCCATTACCAAGCTACCTACTAAATACCAAAGGGAAGATTTTTCAGCGCACTCTTATTACTTCAGCACCCATAATTCTCAAATATGGCATTAAAACCAATCACATACTAGTACTGCTTAAATCTATTTACATAATCAGAATATACCACCAGGGTTCATTAGCTCAGTAGGTAGAGGTGCAGACTGCAAGCCGAGAGATCCTCGGTTTGAATCCCACCTGCGGCAACTGCTTTGTGTCCTTGGGCAAGACACTTCACCCCCACTACCCATGTGGGGGCAAGGTATGCTGTGTACTAAGGCATACTGCATGTTCTTGGTGCACCTGTCTTCGAACAAGGCTAACCGTGCTTGTGTAGTATGTTGGGGAGCTCACAGTTGCTTGCCATTGCTCAGTGGTTCTCCTGGGTATTCTAGTTTCCACCATCCATAAAACTGCCATGGTCACAATAAGCTTTTGTGCAGATAAATGTGACCTTAAACACCAATAAATAAATAATAAAAAGAACACACCACCTCATGCCCCTTTCTCTCCTGTTTTCATTCACCTTGATATCCCTCGGTTTGCCTTGGTGTTTAGTATGCCCGCCAGAAAAGGAGTGATTTCTTTTTCTTAAAGAGCAAAACAAGAAACAATAATTTTTAACAGGTAGTAACGAAATAATTTTCATGAAGCGCACAATTTTATCTTAGTTAATAGTTGAAAAAACGCAGGGTGATATTTGCAAATTTTATTTTATTACTGGCACCAGGTACTGGTAAAGAAAATTGCTGTTTGTCGTCAATACTTGATCAAGTTTCTGACAAAGCACATTATACTATTCCAATATGTTAGCTACTGGACATAAGCACACAATTTGATGTTGGTTTACCACTATATACTGGTGCTTAGCCAGGATATCTAAGTTACATGTAGGGGCAAGAGTAATATCTAGTGGGAGACGGAGTGGGGCCGGGTAATAAAGAATATTATGCACAGAATCACCTGAGCCACATAGTAGTGAGATAGGGGCAAGGACAAGAGGGTGTGTGACCCTGTCATCAGTGGAGGGGTCGGGTGCACCTCCCCCACCCCCACTCCCACCCCCCCCCAAAAAATTGAAATTCAAGACAGTAAAACACAATTACCATGACTCTGTATCCATTTGTGTCCATAATAAGTTGCGAACAAGCATAAATATCTAGATATTAAAATGTCTTTTGGGATGTTCATTATATGGGTTAACAGGAGAGAGGGGTGGGGGCATGAATGAAACTGGAGACCGAATATTCTCAGAAAAAGTCAGAGGGCTGAATCGTCCTGTGACTGAATATTCATGAACCCCTTTTTTCAAACTAAATTGCCCATTACTTACAAAGCACCATAACTAAGGCAAAAACAATACTACGAAATTTACAAGTCTGAAATTCTATAAATTCCAAATAAATTTACACAAATTATATAGCAAAATGAAGGATGTGGTGTATAGAACCCCAAAAGTATGTGTGCACCTCACGCACTGACACACAGTCGCCATCAGACATCAGCGGTTCCTGAAAGTGTGCTATCGGTACCATATTTGTACCATAACTGATAATAATAAAATAATATTTCATAAGAACAACAAACACAGGAATTCAAAATGCAGCCTCAAGGAAGCATGGTGGTGAATGCCAACGCTGTCCCATTGTCCTTGAAAGGGGGAGTGCTTTACAAATAGGTTTTTGTTTTGTGATACTCTGGATACTCTCCATTTTTAGCTCAACTTTGACAAAGTCAAATTTAAGGTTATGTCATGGCCCATCGCCCGTCTGTTCGGGAACAGCAATTCAAAACGGCTCAGGCTAGAGGCTGTATTTATGAACCGATCTTTACGAAACTTCTTGAGTTCCTTTGTTATCACGTGGGACGAGAACGAGTGTTTTTGGATGCGGTCCAAAATTCAAGATGGCCTCCAGCAGCCATTTTGTACAGAAATTAGTGCAATCAGCATTTTTGTACAGAACTTCTGTATGAAAGGTCAGATTTGAATAAATTTTTGTATGAATGTTTAGTGACATGGAGTACATCACATACAATACAGGTTTTTTTCTCGTGCTGAAATTATGCAAATTAAATGAACTTTAATTTATTCAGTGCTACTTACATGTATACCCAGTAAGTGCACATGTCAATACGGCTCAGGCTAGGCTGTATTTATGAACTGATCTTCATGAAACTTCTTGGGTACCATTGTTATCACCTTGGAATGAGAATGAGTATTTTTGGATGCAGTCCAAAATTCAAGATGGCTACCAGTGGCCATTTTGTACTAAAATTAGGTACAATCAGTTTTTTGTACAGAACTTCTATACAACTTGGGCTAGAGGCCGTATTTATGAACCTATCTTTACGAAATTTCTTGGGTACCTTTGTTATCACCATGGGGTAAGAATGAGTGTTTTTGGGGGGAGTCCAAAATTCTTGATGGCCGCCGGAAGCTATTTTGTACTGAAATTACTGCAATCAGTTTTTTGTACAGAACTTCTGTATGAAAGTTCTGATTTGAATAAATTTGTGTATGATTGTTTAGTAACATGGAATACATCACATAAAATACAGGTTTTTTTCTTGTACAGAAATTGTGCAAATTAGATGAACTTTGATTTGTTCAGTGCTACTTATACACAGTAAGTACACGTGTCAATACGGATCGGGCTAAGGGCTGTATTTATGAACCGATCTTCACCAAGCTTCTTGGGTACCATTGTTATCACCTAGGGACGAGAACGAGTGTTTTGGGGTACGATCCAAAATTCAAGATGGCTGCCAGTGGCCATTTTGTATCAAAATTAGGTCCAATCAGTTTTTTGTACACAACTTCTATACGGCTCAGGCTGGAGGTCGTATTTATGAACCGATCTTTACGAAACGTCTTGGGTACCGTTGTTATCACCGTGGGGTAAGAATGAGTGTTTTGGGGGGAGTCCAAAATTCTAGATGGCCGCCGGCAGCTATTTTGTACTGAAATTACTGCAATCAGTTTTTTGTACAGAACTTCTGTATGAAAGTTCTGATTTGAATAAATTTGTGTATGATTGTTTAGTAACATGGAATACATCACATAAAATACAGGTTTTTTTCTTGTACAGAAATTGTGCAAATTAGATGAACTTTGATTTGTTCAGTGCTACTTATACACGGTAAGTACACGTGTCAATACGGATCGGGCTAGGGGCTGTATTTATGAACCGATCTTCACCAAGCTTCTTGGGTACCTTTGTTATCACCTAGGGACGAGAACGAGTGTTTTGGGGTGCGATCCAAAATTCAAGATGGCTGCCAATGGCCATTATGTACCAAAATTAGGTCCAATCAGTTTTTTGTACACAACTTCTATACGGCTCAGGCTAGAGGCCGTATTTATGAACCGATCTTTACGAAACGTCTTGGGTACCTTTGTTATCACCGTGGGATGAGAGCGAGTGTTTTTGGGTGCAGTTCTAAATTCAAGATGGCCACTAGCAGCCAATTTGTACTAAAATTAGTGCGATCAGTTTTTTGTACAGAACTTCTGTATGAAAGTTCTGGTTTGAATAAATTTTTGTATGAATGTTTAGTAACATGGAATACATCACAAAAAATACTGTATAATAGCTGAAAAAACGCAGGGTAATATTTGCAAATCTTATTTTATTACTGGCACCAGGTACTGGTAATGAAAATTGTTGTTTGTCATCAATACTTAATCAAGTTTCTGACAAAGCTCATTATACTATTCCAATATGTTAGCTACTGTACACAAGCACACAGTGTGATGTTAGTTTACCATTATACTGGTGCTTAGCCAGGATACCTAAGTTACATGTAGGGGCAAGAGTAATACATGTATCTAGTGGGAGTCATAAAGAATATGATGCACAGAATCACCTGAGCCACATAGCAGTGAGATAGGGGTGAGGACAAGAGGGTGTGTGACCCTCTCATCAGTGGAGGGGTCTGGTGCACCCCCCCCCCCAAAAAAAAAAAAATTTGAAATTCAAGACAGTAAAACACAATTACCTTGACTCTGTGCTGCCGTGTACTGGTCACTTTCCGTGTGTGGGCAATATTTCTGCGGATGCAATGATATTAGTTTTCAAACATTGTTTACAGCAATAATCATCAAAAATTTAATTAAAGAACCACAGGATACAATTCGGTGCTTCATTAATTAAAATTTTATTGATGATGATTTTCTATTACCTGGAAAAAAACATGCATGGACATCATGCCCTGCCCGTGCAAGGATTATGACCAGCAACTGTACTGTATGGTTGTGTCACTGCTATGAGCAGGGACTAATCTAAATGGGTGGGTGTGTTTTCAAATATTCATATTTTTTTAACACCTGATAACAAAGTAATATAAGTTTATAAACAACCACACCATTGACTTTTAATTACAATACTTCTAATTCCTATTGGGGGCGCGGTGGCTCAATTGGTAGAGGTGCAGGCTGCAAGCCGAGAGGTCCTCGGTTCGAATCCCACCTGCGGCAACCGCGTTGTGTCCTTGGGCAAGACACTTCACCCCGATTGCCTACATGGAGGCACGATGACGCTGTGTACTGAGGCGTACTGCACGCCGATGGTGCGCATGTCTTCAACCAATCTAACCCTGCCTGTGCTGCGGTGCAGAGTTCAGAGTTACGATGTTGGAGAGCTGACAGCTGCTCGTCGTTGCTCGGTGGTTCTCTCCGGGTACTCCGGCTTCCTCCACCCGTAAAACTGTCACGGTCACGATTAGCCATTGTGCATAAGTATGTGACCTTAAAACACCAATAAATAAATAAATCCTAATTCCTATTAATCATATATGAATGTTTATTAATTTTGTGGAATGTTTACACTGTGTATGAAGATTATTTGGGCCTGTATGTTTGTTAAAATTGCCCTTCCACTACGGAGGACTTTTTGAAATCAGTCTACACTGGATTGTGTGGTATTCCTTTGTGTAAGAAGTGTATTCCTTGTAATAATATCCATGCATAAGTTCATGTTCTTGGTTTGTTTTAGGCCTCATAGTCTACAGAATAGCATGGGTGGCGGTGTATTCCATCACTTGAGTGCAAGAAGGCTTTGGAATGCTACATGTATAGTATAAACCTTGTTGCACTCCAGGGACAAATTTATCAATTTTAATAACATGGGTAAAATATCGGACATGAATCATTTAATTTTTTTTTTTTTTTAGCTCACTTCGACAAAGTCAAACCGGGCTTATCTAATCACTCTCCGTCCATTGTCCATCCATCTGTCATCCATCAACACCATGTTTTGGTCAATTCAAGTTAAAGTTTGTGTGAGTAATGGTACCAAAGGGGTATTACATTTTTGTTTAACTCAACATGCCCAGCCCCATAGGGAGGGGGTGGAGTAAAATGCTCCCAAAATATTTTTTAAAATCTTATGGTCCGATTTGAATGAAATTCAGTATGTGGTAATATTGGGTCATAAGTACTTGCCTCATGCAGAAAAAACCCTGCATCCCCATGGGAACCCCAGGAGTAAAAATTAGAAATGTTTTCAAACTCCCATGTTTCCCAAACCACTTGGAACAGAGAACTGTTATGTGGTATGAAGCATCCTTAGGACCAGTAGAATTGACTGGTAAAAAAAAATGCCCTCTGGTGTTGTTAGAGAGTTCTGCAGAGGGCATCAGAAGAATGTTGGCGCAGCATTTTTGCAAACATTTTAGAAAATCTTTTCTCAAGAACCAATGTTCAGAATCTTTTGGTATTTGGTATACAGCATCCATAGAGGGGTCAGATACAAGTTTGTTAAAATGAATCCCATTCGTTCATATTTGGACTTAATGCAGGAGCCCGAATTGTATGGGGAATTTTCTTTAAAAATCTTCTTCAGAACCACGAGTCAGAATTTTTTAATGTTTGGTACCCTCATTGTTATGATAGTCAGATTCAAGATTGTTGGGAGCGCGGTGGCTCAGTAGGTAGAGGTGCAGGCTGCAAGCCGAGGGGTCTTCGGTTCGAAACCCCACCAGAGGCAACCGCGTTGTGTCCTTGGGCAAGACACTTCATCTCCATTGCCCGCATGGGGGCACGATGACACCGTGTACTAAGGCGTACTGCACGTCGATGGTACGCATGTCTTCAACCAATCTAACCCTGCCTGTGCTGCAGAGCGGAGTTACGATGTTGGGGAGCTGGCAGCTGCTCGTTGTTGCTCGGTGGTTCTCTCTGGGTACTCCGGCTTCCTCCACCCGTAAAACTGCCACGGTCATGATTAGCCATTGTGCCTGAATATGTGACCTTAAACATCAATAAATAATAAATGAATAAATTCAAGATTGTTCAAACCAAGTCCCTATGTTAATATTTGGGCTTCCTTTGGTAGCCCAAATTTTAACTTAGGGCTGTATGGGTAAGTTTTTTTTAAAAAATCTTCTTCTTCAGATCCACCAGTCAGAATGCTTTCGTATTTGGTATACAACATCTCTAAGGAGGGGAGGGGGTGGGGTGGGGTGAGGGTGAGATTCAAGTTTGTTCAAATTGGGTATGTAGGTTAAAGTTTGGGCTCGCTATGGTAGCCCAAATTTTAACTTAGTGCAATATGAGGAAATTTCTTTAAAATTTTGTTCTTCAGATCCACCAGTCAGAATGCTTTCATATTTGGTATACAGCATCTCTTAGGAGATCAGATTCAACTTTGTTCAAATCGAGTGCCTGGGTTGATATTTGAGCTCCCTATGGGAGCCGGAATTGGCCAAGTAGCTGAAGAATTAGACATTTTTTATTCAGTACCCTCAAGAGATGAAGAGTAATCTACATAGGTTGTATCAAGAGGCTTGAGAGGGGAGCTCCACATTTTACATCATGATCAACTAAAGAAAAGGCATGATGCTTGGACTGTTTTTGTCACACCTGAGGGGCTCAAAGATTTTCAGTGTATCCTATGGAGATGGATTGCTTAATGTAGATTCATTCTTGGACTCTTATATCGTGTTCTGTTCTCTGTTTATATCATGTTCTGTTCAAGGTGAGCGCTTCAGGCCCTGTGGGGCCTCTTGTTTATTTATTTATTTATTGGGTTTTAACAACACTTTCGAAAGCCAGACGCTACAAGTTTCTTCTCTCCTTGAACCAAGCGTCTCGCCCAACTGCAGCACTTATGGTCCACCGAGTTTTTAGCTCACCTGACTTTCAGTCATGGTGAGGTGTAGTGATCACTCGCCATCTGTCGTCCGTCGTCCGTGAACATGGTGTTTGCGTCTTCTCCTCCAAAACTGCTGAACTGGTTAATCATTTAAGTGAAATGTGAGATGCTTGTTTGTTATGACATTGCATTTTGATTTTGCTTAAATCAAGTTGCCCTGCCCCTCAGTAGGGCCATGCCCAAAAATGTTGCCTAAATCTTAAAAAAATCTTCTCGTGAACCAGGAGTAGCAGAGATTTGATATGTGGTGTGCTGCTTCCTTTCGAGGTGTAGACTCAGTTTTGTTCAAGAGAAGTTTGTGGGTGTGGGTCTTTATTTGCCTTCATTATTGGAGGGCAAGTATCTTCGTCCCGCCCAAAATTTCTGTTTTTCGAACCAAGAGGCTGATTTGAACCAAATTTAATTTTTGGTTTTATTTGATCATAAGAATTAATTTATGCCCCAAAATATTTTCCCATCCCCCCATGGGAACCGCAGGAGCTAAAAATAGAACAAAATTCAAAACACACATATCTCCAAAACTACATGGCACTGAGAATTCTTATTTGGTGTGAAGCTTCCATGGGACCAACAGAATGGAATGGTGTAAGCAAGTTTCTGCCAGGTCTATCATGGGGTACTTTTTCGGGACTTTGAAAAAATGCTTAGTCAGCGATCTGTAACACTGTGGGTAATGAAGAAAGCATTTAAGACTCTTCTTCACCCAATTCACTCCTCCAAAACCTTGGATTTTTTTACACGTTTATTGAAATCAAATCCCTGGGTCCATATTTGGCCTCTCTATGGGAGTAGAAATGTTGAAATTAGTGCAGTATGAGGAATATTCTTTAAAAATCTTTTTCTTCAGACCCACCAATCAGAATCTTTTAATATTTGCTATGCACCATCATTAGGCGGGTGAGATTTAAGTTTCTTCAAGCCAAGCCTATATTTTGGCTCACCAGGGTTTCGCAAATTGCAAGAACAGTGATTTCATTCCTGTGATGTTCTTGCAAATGCTTGTTAAGAAGAGCCATATTTACCATTCCCCCAAAAATATAAGCATTTTTTCATCAGATAAAATTTAATAAAATTAAATTAATTTTAGAGCTGAAACGATTAAAGGGTTTTCGTGATTGATTAATTGCATGGGTTAACCTTGGTTAACCGATTAATCACTTGTCCCAATAGGTAGCTGAATAATTGCTGTACCGTTGACCATTTATATAATTAAAACTTTACTCAGCATAATGGACAAAACCGGACAGCGCCATATACAAACATGTCCATTCCAATTTTATTATATTTTTAATTTTTGTCTCAAAACATAGCTTATGACCCCTCATTGGAACCAGCTCATTGAGCTAGTTCTAATGGGGGGGTCATAAGCTTTGTTTATGCCACAAACATTGAAAATCTTTAGTAATTCAAGAATTTCTTGTGCAAGTATCGTCTGCTACCTGCATTTGGTGAAGGGTTGAGAATGACCGTTTTCAGCTACTGATACAGTATAATGATCATGCAAGTGAACAAGTATTTTGGCACGTAACTGGCATGCATTTCTCTGTCTCGTGCAATTGATGTGAGCCAGTGTGACAATGGTGCCTGTTTTGGAGCAAGTTTGTTCCATAGTTAACCCTTTACCCAACAAATCGGCCACATCCACCCGCGTAATATGCAGATTCAGCAGTTGAAAAAATATTATTTTTCAAAAAATTTCAACAAAACCATATCATGTGACCCCTCGTTGGAACGAGCTCGTCGAGCTCGTGCCAATGAGGGGTCACATGATATGGTTTTGTTTAAATTTTTTGAAAAATTTGAAAAAAATGATATTTAAAATAATAAATTTTGATATCGTCTGCATTGGGTAAAGGGTTAACCCATACAGGGTATTTTTTGTTTTTAAAAATTTGATTAACAGTTTCCATCTTGGTTTCAAAAAGTGATGATAAATAGTGAATATACATGTAAGCTTACCCAATATGAAAAAAAAATGGTTAGCGATTGGACATTTGTGTATAGAATTTTGCAATGTGAATCCAGCCATCAAATACCCTGCCATATAGTACCGTACTTCAAAAGTAACGGTTAACCGATCAATTACTTTTATTTATCAATCAAGATATTGATCATTGGTTAGTCGATTAATTGGTGTGAGCCAGTGTGAGATTCAAGTTTGTTTACGCCAAGTCCCTGTGTTCATATTTGGGCTCACTGTGGGAGATTCAAGTTTGTTTACGCCAAGTCCCTGGGTTCATATTTGGGCTCACTGTGGGAGCCGGAATTATAACTTAGTTCAAAATGAGGAATATTCTTCAAAAGTATTCTTCACATTCAGCAGTCAGAATGTTTTGATATATACAGTATCCTTAGGGAGGTGAGATACAAGTTTGTTAAAGCCAAGTCCCTGGGTTCATATTTGGGCTTCCTGTAGGAGCCCGAATTGTACCAAAATTTCTATTTTCCAAATTGAGAGGCTGATTTGAAGCAAATTTGATATGATGGGCTTATTGGGTCGTACATGTAAGTACCTAATTTATGCCAAAACATTTTCTTGCGGCCCTGTGGGAACTGCAGGATCTAAATATAGAAAAAATTTAAAACGCCCATATCTTCAAAACTACATGGCACTGAGAATTTTTATTTTGTGTGACGCTTCCTTACGAACAGCCGAAAAGAATGGTAAAAAAAATTGCCATCAGTTTTATCATAGGGAAGTTTTCCAGGACTTATGCAGAGTCATCCTTTTAGTAATGGGAAAAACATAAAAGAATCTTCTTCTCCCATACCACTGCTCCAAAGGCTTTCATATTTTGCATATAACATCTTTGGAAGATTTATTCACATGTTTGTTGAAATCAAATCCCTGGGTCCATATTGGGGCTCTCTATGATTAGATTAGTGCAAAATGAGGAATATTTTTTAAAAATCTTCTGATCCACTCTTCAGAATATTTTGATATTGGGATGCTGCATCCTTAGAGGGGTGAGATTCAAGTTTGTTCGAGCCAAGTCCCCGGGTTCATATTTGGGCTCCCTGTGGGAATCCAAATTACAACTTAGTTCAATAAGAGGAATATTCTTTAAAATTCAGTAGTCAGAATCTTTTGATATTGGTATATAGAAGCATCCTTAGGGATGTGAGATTCAAATTTGTTGAAGCCAAGTCCTTGGGTTCATATTTGGGCTCTCTGTGGGAGCCTGAATTATAACTTAGTTCAATATGAGGAATATTCTTTAAAAGCCCATTTTTTTTATTAGATCCACCGGTCAGAATCTTTGGATATTTTGTATAAGATTTTCTTATGAGGGGGCAGATGCAACTAAATGTTCAAATAAATTCCCTGGGTTGATATTTAAGCTACCATGTCAGGTGAATGCCATCAGGCCCTCTGAGGGCTCTTGTTTGTTTTCTGTTTGGCAATATTGCCCTGGCTCTTCTATCTATATTTTTCATTTCAAGTTAGTCACTACTTTTATGTAGGCTTCCCAAATTTGTTACTGCTTGTCTGTCTGTCTGTCCTTCACATGAAATGTTTCTTTGCTTTTCATTTGCCTGGGTCAACATTTTAAATAATTTGCAGCTATCTTTCCCCCTCCAACCCCCCCCCCCCCCCCCCCCACACACACACACACACACAAACACACACACACATGCAAAAATCTGGGCTGGCAAGTATTGAGTATTTTATCAAAAAAGTGGTACTTGAGTACTACCAGTACTGAGTACTTTGGACCCAGCCTATCACAAATATATTAAACATCAAAGAGTATATTATATACTTGAAACAAATACAGTACAGTGGCAGTGTACTGCTCACTTTCCATGGATGGGCAATATTTCCACGGATACAATAATAGTTGATGCCAAACACTAATTATAGGTATAATCATCACAAATTTAAATAATGAAGCACCAGGTACAACCCGGTGCTTCATCAATTAAAATTTTGTAGATGATGATTTTTATTGACTGGTAAACGCATGAGTGGACATCACTGCCCACGCGTGTATTACAACCCGTCCACGGCGACTGTACTGAAACTTGTCCTCTTTGTGAACATACTTTCTACAATTTCACTCCTTTTGACAGAATGCATGCCTGTGGGGATTAAAACCAAAATAGTGCAAGTGCACTTGTGGATATTTGCAGCACAAGCACAGCACTAATGAATCAATATTTGATGATTTTAGGAATTTTAACAGTGTCATGAGACACCACAGTAGCAGGTACTGGTCATTCTGTTGGAAAAAATCACTGTTTTATGACTCGAGGTGCCTTAACTGAGAAAACTTAGGCTTTTTCTTACAAAGATTGCAAAATATCAAACACAATGTGAAATGTGTTCAGAAGCAAGAATGTGATTAAAAAATAATGGGAAATTCATGTCACCATCAATTTATTTATAAATTAATATAATTTTTTAGCTCACCTGAGCAAAGCTCAGCGGGAGCTCTACTGATCACAATCTGTCCGCCGTCTGTCCTGCGTTAACTTTACATTATTCAAATGTTGGGTAAATGTTTATTACCTAATGCCAATTCAGATTTGTTCAAATGAAGTTGCCCCCTTCTCCTGGGTGGTGCCATGCCCCCAAGGGGCACCAAAATTTTCTTCTCATCAACCAGCAGTTGCAGAGACTTGATATATGGTATGCAGCTTCCTTTTAAGGTGTAGACTTTGATTTCTTTAAGCGAAGTTTGATGGGCTATATTTGGCGTCGTTATGGGAGGGGCAAAATGTTTGGCCCCGCCCCAAATTTCTATTTTCCGAACCTAGAGGCTGATTTGAATAAAATTTTATGTGAGGGCTTATTGGGTCATAAGTACCTAATTTATGCCAAATTTTCTTTTTCTGCAGCCCCGTGGAAACCGCAGGAGCTAAAAATAGAAAAAGTAAAACGCCATATCTCCAAAACTGCACGACACTGAGAATTTTTATTTGGTGTGAAGCTTCCTTATGACCAACAGAAAGGATTGGCCCAAAAAATTGCCATCGGTTTTATCATAGGGTACAGTTTCGGGACTTTGAAAACACTTTTTAACACTGTAGGCAATGGGAAAAACATTAAAAAATCTTCTTCTCTAGATCCAGCAGGCAGAATCTTTCGATATATGGTATTCAACATTGTAGGGTGGATCTGATTCGAGTTTGTTCAAATCCGCCCCCTGGGTTTATATTTGGGCTCAGTATAGAAGCATTTCAGGCAAATTTCTTTAAAAATCTTCTTCTCCAGATCCAGCAGGCAGAATCTTTTGATATTTGGTATGCGACATTGTGGGGGTGGATCTGATTCAAGTTGTTCAAATCGGCCCCTGGATTCATATTTGGGTTCACTATAGAAGCCCGAATTCGAACTTAGTGCATTTCAGGAAAATTTCTTAAAAAATCCTCTTCTCCAGATCCAGCAGGCAGAATCTTTTGATATTTGATATGCAGCATTGTGGGGTGGCTCTGATTCAAGTTTGTTCAAATCGGCACCCTGGATTCATATTTGGGCTCACTATAGAAGCATTTCAGGCAAATTTCTTTAAAAATCTTCTTCTCCAGATCCAGCAGGCAGAATCTTTTGATATTTGGTATGCGACATTGTGGGGTGGATCTGATTCAAGTTGTTCAAATCGGCCCCTGGATTCATATTTGGGTTCACTATAGAAGCCCGAATTCGAACTTAGTGCATTTCAGGCAAATTTCTTAAAAAAATCCTCTTCTCCAGATCCAGCAGGCAGAATCTTTTGATATTTGATATGCAGCATTGTGGGGTAGCTCTGATTCAAGTTTGTTCAAATCGGCCCCCTAGGTTCATATTTGGGCTCAGTATAGGAGCCCAAATTTGAACTTAGTGCATTTCAGGCAAATTTCTTTGAAAATCTTCTTCTCAAGATCCAGCAGCAGAATCTTTTGATATTGGATATGCAGCTTGCTTAGGGGAGGGGGAGGAGCGGGGGTGAGATTCAAGTTGTTCAAGCCAAGTCCCTGGGTTCATATTTGGGCTCACTGTGGTAACCTGAATTATAGCTTAGTTCAAAATGGAGAATTTTCTTTAAAAATCTTCTTCAGATCCAGCAGTCGGAATGTTTCGATATTTGGTATGCAGCATCCTTAGGGGGGTGAGATTCAAGTTTGTTCAAGCTATGTCCCTAGGTCCATATTTGGGCTCACTGCGGGAGCCCGAATGATAACTTAGTTCAAAATGAGGAATTTTCTTTAAAAATCTTCTTCTTCAGATCCAGCAGTCAGAATGTTTTAATATTTGGTATGCAGCATTCTTAGGGGGTGAGATTCAATTTTGTTCAAGCCATGTCCCTAGGTCCATATTTGGGCTCACTGTGGGAGCTTGAATTGTAACTTAGTTCGAAATGGGGAATTTTCTTTAAAAATCGTCTTCAGATCCAGCAGATGAATGCTTTTGATATTTTTTATGCAGCATCCTTAGGAGGCACGATTCAAGTTTGTTCAAGCCATGTCCCTAGGTCAATGTTTGGGCTCACTGTGGGAGCTAGAATTGTAACTTAGTTCAAAATGAGGAATTTTCTTTAAAAATCTTCTACTTCAGATCCAGCAGTTGGAATGTTTTGATATTTGGTGTGCGGCATCCTTGGGGGGGGGGGGGGGGAGATTCAAGTTTGTTAAAGCCATGTCCCTAGGTCCTTATTTGGGCTCAGCCTCACTGTGGGAGCTTGAATTGTGACTTAGTTCGAAATGAGGAATTTTCTTAAAAAATCTTCTTCAGATCCAGCAGATGAATGCTTTTGATATTTTTATGCAGCATCCTTAGGAGGCAAGATTCAAGTTTGTTCAAGCCATGTCCCTAGGTCCGTGTTTGGGCTCACTGTGGGAGCTCGAATTGTAACTTAGTTCAAAATGAGGAATTTTCTTTAAAAATCTTCTTCTTCAGATCCAGCAGTTGGAATGTTTTGATATTTGGTTTGCGGCATCCTTTGGGGGGGGGGGGGGGGGGTGAGATTCAAGTTTGTTAAAGCCAAGTCCTTGGGTTCACATATGGGCTCACGGTGAGAGCCCGAATTATAACTCAGTTCAATATGAGGTATATTCTTTAAAAATCATTTTTTTTAGATCCACTTGTCAGAATCTTTGGATATTTGGTATAAGCTTTTCTTAGAAGGAGTAGATGCAACTTGTTGAAATCAATTCTCTGGGTTGATATTTAGGCTACCATGTCAGGTGGGCGCCCTCAGGCCCCCTGGGGCCTCTTGTTTTAGGAAAAAATGCATACTGAGAGCTTGTGGGTGGGGGGGGGGACACCCAGGGGCTATAATTTACCCCATCACTAGGTAAAAAAATGTTTGACATCATTTGTGGAGATAAAATGGCACTTTCTATTGATATTGGTGAATTATATAGCCTCAGCCAGGGCTTATAAGAACCCGAGAATCGATTCCCGTAGAGATCCATGCAATAAAACCAGTGAGAAACCATGTAGCTTCTCGTAACATTGCTGCTAGGATTTACATGAAAAGAACTGAGTCAGTTTAACCCTTTACCTAACACAAAGGCAACAAATTAACCAATACAACACTAACATGGCCTGAAATATTGTGACACGGACAATAAAATTTGTACAAATATGGCTGTCATTGGAACCAGCTCTCATCAGTCGGTTCCAGTAACATCCATAATTGTTACGCTTGATGAATATTGTTTATTTTTAGCTCACCTGACTGTAAGTCAGGGGGCGCTTAAATGATGACTTTCTGTCTGTCGACCATCAGTCCATCCTGTCCGGCGTGAACTTTACATTACCAACCTCTCCTCATAAACAACTGAGCCGAATTGAACTAAATTTGATATTCAGGTTTCTTATCATATATGAATTCCAGTTTGTTCAAGTAACGTTGCCACACCCACAGGGGGCCCCAAGCATTTCTCTGATAGCATGCATGAATTGTTTTCCAAAATTAAAAAAAAATCTTCTCCAGAACCATGTATAAGAATCTTTTGATACTTGGTATACAGCATCTCTAGGGGTGGTGGGGGGGATAGGTTCCGGTTTGTTCAAATCAAGTCCCTGGGTTAATATTTGAGCTCCCTATGGGCACCCAAATATCAACAGTGCAACATGAGGAAATTTCTTTGAAAACCTCCTTCAGACCCACCAGTCAGAATGCTTTCATATTTGGAATGCAACCTTTCCAGTGAGAGGGGGGGGGGGGGGCGGGAGTAGATTGAAGTTTGTTTGAATCGGGTCTCTGGGTTAATATTTGGCCTCTTTATTGAAGCCCAAAGTTTAACTTAGTGCAGTATGAGGAAATTTCTTTAAAACTCTATTTTTTCAGATCCACCAGTCAGAATCCTTTCGTATTTGGCTTACAGCATCTCTAAGGGGGTCAGATTCATGTTTGTTCAAGCCAAATCTATGGGTTAATATATGGGCTCATTATGGGAGTGCACATTAACTCAAAGCAACATGAGAAAATTTCTTTAAAAATCTTTTTCTTCAGACCCACTAGTTTAATGCTTTAATATTTGGTGTACAACATCTCTGAGGAGGTCAGATGTAAATTTGTTCCAGTTTGGTTCCTGCCAGTCAGAACCCTTTCATATTTTGTATCGCAGGAGGGGGGGGGGGGCAGATTTGAGTTTGTTCATTTCAGGTCTGTGGCTTAATATTTGGGCAGGGGTGGGTTAGGTTCGAGGTTGTTCATAAATGTTCAAATCCATTCCTTAGAGCTTTTCCATAAAATTTGCCTTTCAAAGTGCAGGGACACAACAACTCTTGGAAGTTTGGCAGTACTTGTCTACAGCTGTCAGAATTGGAAGCAATGAGGAAGACCTATGCTAATAATCATCTGACATGGACAATAGAATTATGAATAATTTCATAACATTATTCCTATGAAGTGTCCATGAACCTTGACTAACTGAATCTGACCCATAATACTTCTCTGAACCACCTCGTCAGGTGAGAGATTAAGGCCCCGGGGGGGGGGGGGGTGGTAAAAATCAGTAGTTGGTGTTGTAAAAATTAAAAAGCTGTATTGGGTAAAGGGTTAACATGTATTATCAGTATGCAATAGGGGTTCAATCATACTGACCTAATAGGATCCTGGCCCACAGCAGGTCTGAATTCTCGGAACGATTTCCGCAAGGATCCAAATGGATTCTCCCAAATTTAGAGGAACTATAAGCCCTGCACAACCCCAATTTTGAAACAAAATTGACATATTGTTTCATGGTGGTGGGGCCCTATTTATCTTGCTGTATGATTAATTAAAACAGATTTTGTGAAAAGGTTTTGTGTGCTGATGCAGATTTTAGTTTTATTTTGGGATTTGGGTAGTTTCAAAGAAAGCTGTGAATTCTTATCTCTCCCAACTTTTTGGGTAACAGAGTAGAAATTCTGTCGGAGGCAATAACAGTTTTTAAGCCTATTTGACACAGATTAGACAGTTCTCTTCAAAAGAACAAATTTCCCATGCTTTGGGCTAGACAGAAGCCAAAAGTTGAATTCTATTGCAGAAATGACTCTTTCATCACATGAAAGAGGTAAATGTAGCTTTGGTAGGGTTGGGTTTGCTCATAGGTATAACTGTTGTAAATATATTAATTAGATTTACCTGCCTCGAAAAGTTGCGCTCGGAAATTATGTAATTCCCAAAACTAAGCAGTCTTGGGAAAATATATTGTTTCAATAAACATTTGAAGAAGTCTACTAACATTTTGCATTACTGTTGAATGTTCCAGATGAATAAAGAGGATGATTTGAGGACTTTTAGAACCTAAAAATTTGTTTGGTTATTGGTGTGTTTTGTTTGGGAATTTCCTGAGAAATAATGTGACCAGCACTTCCCTTTCTGTTAGTTTTTCTTTTATTTGTTGCATGACCCCTGTTTAAAAATCAGAAAAAGGTTGTCTGGAGGGCTATACTTGACAAAAAATATTTGAATGCTAAATTTAAAATGATGCGACCATATATTTTCGCCTGAACGTTATAATGGTCGCCTATGGGAAAATATTTAGTACAGTGAAACGTATTCATGTTTGGCTGAAATTAAACAATTGCAGGAATTCGACTGAATAAACCAAAATGTTTTTGGAGTAATGGTTGCGGAATGAAATATTTCAATATGTTGTATACTTTGGGGTTCCTTCTTACGCCTTGCGTATTGTCATATTAGTCTTAATGTCGTGGAGTGTTTCATTATTTACAATCTATCACTCCAACGTAAACTGCCGGGAATTCTAACCGCGTGCATACCCCCTCAAACCCCATTTGAGGAAATAGGAAAGCTAGGCCTGTGTGATCTAAGTGAAATAAAATAAGGTTAACTGGGTCGCAAGGGATTTGTAAATTCCACATCGTCCCTGCGCGCCTTGTGTGTGATAAAACCTTTCATTCATTCCATAAAGTTATTTGGGTTGCATGAGGCACTCGTGGTATGTATCTGTCTCCCGACACATGGCAGCACGCCTGGAAATAAACAATCTGACATTTGCAGAATGAGGCTCACAGAGGATGAATTTACTGATGCTATCCCATACAGAGGTCTAGAGTCCCTCAATTTATCCCCTGGGTACCTCTCTCTGTGTAAGCCCGAGACCTAGATCCAGATTGAGGTTCACAATGGTAAATTTGGTAATGCTACCCTTCTATGCAGGGTAGCATCACAAAATCACCCTCTAGGGACCTCATTCAGCAGACGACAGTCTGCTTATTTTCAGGCTTGCGTGAGAGTCGGAGTTGTATTTAGCAGTCTGAGTCGGAAGTGCGTCAGTGTGTGCAGCATCCCCATTGTGGACTTGGGATATATATAGTCATCGGTAGTGATGGCATTTTCTAAGGGTTAATTATCTGTCTTTTATTGATTGGAGTTTAACGACACTTTCAACAACCAGGATTACCCTGTGTCGGACAGTGTTAGGGGCGAGGGAACCTGGAGAGAACCACCGACCAACGGTGAGCAACTATCAGATTCTACAACGTACTAACTCCACAGATACAGGTTTAGCATTGGGTGAAGACAGGGGCACTATCGACGTAAAAACGCCTTAGTACACAGGGCCATCGCGCCCCCACGTCGGCAATAGGGATGAAGTGTCTTGCTCAAGGAGACAAGGACACAACGCAGTTAAGAGTTAATTATCATTAAAATAATTAATATAGTGGCGTTTCTACTTGCAAAAATAGTCTAACAAACTCTCAATTTGAATTCAAGCAGTGCATTGTCTGAAACTTGCGATGCACTAAGCCTTTACCTAACAAATCAGCTGCATGTGCATCCGTAACTTACAGACCGGACAGTTGAAAAAATGAAAACAATTTCAACAATATCATATCACGCGATCCCCTCCATCGTCCCCTATACCCCCCCCCCCCCCCCCCGGGACGAGCTCGTTCCAATTAGAGATCACATGATATGGTTTTGTTAAAATGTTTTGACGCATTGGAAAAAAGAGTTATTAAAATAAAAAAAATTATATCATGTGCGTTGGGTAAGGGGTTCTTATTCGTTGTAACAACTTATCAGCTTGGCTGTCGTCATTTTTGTAATCCCTAAGTCACGGACTGGGCTAATATAGAAGGATGGGGCTCTAAAACTGAAAAGTTGGTAGGTCAACTTATTTTCGATTACGAGCTTATTCCTGGACCAGTACAGTAAGGCTACAAGATTTTCTGGGGTTTTTTTTAATGAATTATACTCATGCGTGACAGAACCAACTGTGTTCAACTTTAGTTAGATGTAGGCGTGGGTGTTTAAGACTAGCATTTGTTCTAATGGCCATAGAAGGCCACTTGAGGAACCCCAGACATTCATTTGCCCAATACAACTTTTACTTAACATAGAGCCCCAAAATTGTCTCTAATATAGGACTACACATGCTATAAAGTCTGAGATTAGCTCTTGGAACACGGAATGTTAATTTGGGGTATGTGGGGTTTAGGCATAACTACAAAGTATATTTCCTCAAGGGAAGCGTGTGAAGGGGATAATGACCACAGGGTCCTAGTTAAGACTAAACAAGATCCCAAAGCCCCCGCAACAGCCTCCCAAGTACCTTGTTCGCCTCGCCCACCCCCCCCCCCAACCCCACACACTTTCTAAAAGAAATTGCTAGGGCACCCCCATTATAGAATTTATATACATTACGGTGATCATAAAAGTTGTTTTTGCGATTGAATCACTATTTGATAATGAGACAGGTACACTTACAGCAGTGGGTGATTTTCTTGAATAAATATGCTGCGATGTAAAGCACATATCAAGAAAAACAAATGAGAGTAGCATCTCTCTGGTTCTCGCATTTTCTCTTTGAATATTGAGATTCTACAGTATTGTGGGGGGAAGGTCGGACAGAGTATTTCGACTCTGTTGCGATAAAGCTGAAATACTCAGTCGACTTCTCTCATCATAGTAGGTGTATTGAACAAGAGGGTTGATGATCTGAAGAGCTCCTGATAAACCTTACAACGGTTGGGGTTCAAAAGACACGTTTTTGTCAATATCCTGCATCAAATGATCCCTTTATTCCTAGTACTATTCATTGTTATTTACACCCGTTTCTCACGCACTGCAAATGGCAATGGTAACAACCAAGTTTTTTTTATTTTTATTTTAATCACTTAATGAGGCCATCAATAGCCTGACTCGACCACTATATATATATAATTCATTAAAAATTGAAGGAGTTACTATATGTAAGTCCATCAATTCTTAATGAATTACATACATATAGTGGTTTTATAGAAATAGGGTGCTTAGGGGTATAAGGGGCATTTTCCAACCAGCCTGGTTGGTCCAGATCTCTTAGTCTCATGACAAATCGAGCCTCGATCTGTTGCACTGGTGGCATTGACCAGCCCTCAGTAGTTTGTGGCATTGTGAATGCTGTGGCAAAACACATGGCCCGTGTCTACCCATGCTCTCTTTTTATTACCGACGCAAACTTTAAAAAATAAAAATGAACTGGTTATTTTACCCAAATTGATAAAATTGATAAATTTGTCTCTTGAGTGCAAAAGGCTTTGCATTGCCTTAGCATTACAATCCCTTCTTGCACTCCATG
Source organism: Pictodentalium vernedei (assembly GCA_031216915.1). NCBI lineage: Eukaryota > Metazoa > Mollusca > Scaphopoda > Dentaliida > Dentaliidae > Pictodentalium > Pictodentalium vernedei. Next base: position 131,768,937 of record CM062297.1, read on the forward strand.
GACTAAATACAGCACCACCCATGCTATTCTAAAGATTATGAGGCCTAAATTATAAAACAGACCACGAACGTGAACTTTTGATGGCCAAGAAATAAAAAGAAAAAAGAAAAAAAATCACCTGCCCACATGCAATTTTATAAAAATGGCCTAAGAAACAGAAGATCGACTTTTTTCGGGCGTAAGCGTAATACTATAGGATATAATAATAATAATAACACTTTGGCCAGCCGCTGATTTGTCGCGGTTCTCGGACGAGAAGGCCATGGTTACCCCTGTACTCCCAACTGCCTCCCTATTCCCACGCTTCTCCTCTCCTCCCAACACTCGGAGACGAACTGCTTGATGATATCCCTTGTCCCATTCTTCCCAATCTCTCCGATTAGCATATTAACCCTCTCCTTTGAGTCTCCCCCTAACCACATGTCCTTCATTCTCCCATCCCACTTCCCCATTATACTCCCAGTGTATCTCATTCTTTTAGACTGATACTTTGGGCATTCTAGAAGAAAGTGTTCCAGGGTCTCCACCATGTCCAAGTTACACATCTGGCACTCGCTTTCACCGTCTTTCCCAATTTTCCCCTCAGCTCCAGGGATCGCGACCTCAGCTTGAACAACAGTGACCCCCAAAGGTGCCATCAAGGTACTCTTCAACACCTGGCTTCTCTTTATCACGCAGGCCACCCAAAGACCTCTTTGATTTGACCCCCTCTCGCCAATTACGGTTACAATCCTCCATGACCCTTTCTCTGACGATTGGAGAGAGGAAATAGAAAACTATTAGCTACATGGCCAAGGCAAGGGCTAGCGTCAAGGGTCGCTAATCTGTTTTTGTTGATGAATGATGACATGGGACGGGAGAATATTTGCTTTAGCGATAATGGAAGCCCACCACTCTTCCTGTTGGGAAGAAAACAAAACCACGAACGTGAACTTTTGATGGCCAAGAAATAATAAGACAAATGAAAAAATAAAATAAAAAGCCACCTGCCCACAGGCAATTTTACAAAAATGGCCTAAGAAACAGAAGATCGACTTTTTTCGGGCATAAACGTAATACTATAGGATATGGAGAGAGGAAATGGAAAACTATTAGCTACAAAGCAGGGGCTAATCTGTTTTTGTTGATGAATGATCACATGAGACGGGAGAATATTTGCTTTAGCGGTGGTGGAAGCCCACCACTCTTCCTGTTGGGAGCTATTTGTTTTTGGGACAAGCACTCCACTAGAGATGCCTTAGAGGTCACGGAAGGCCATACCCTCCCGTCAGGGTCCATTTGTTTTCGAGGCCACCATTCCACCTTGGAGAGAGACCGATTGCGAGAAATCGAGGTTCCCATTCCTAACTACGAACGACAGGAAGCCGCAAATCCTGAGGTATTTTCTTGATTTGGTTTATAGAAAGACAGACACATATAAAAAGCAATAATATTTGATTTATTATATATACAATTCTACCACAGCAAAAAAAATATAATAATATAAACAATGGAGCACTAATTGATTTAGAATAACAAAACACAACAAAACTAATCATAAATTGTATAAGATGTTGTTCGCATTGAACACACGTTTACGTTTTTCTCTGAAACAATTGTTCCGCAAAGAGGATTACATATTTCGGTTACAATAAAGCGATTTAGGAATGAGCTGTCAGAAATCTCATTTTCGCAGGCAGTACGGAAACTCAATTGCTTCAATCAGTTGCGTTCACAACAACCTCGGTCTGATACTCTGCATATTTGATTCGTTTGTCGCCACGTCTCCAACCCCACCATGTAATAAAAAACGAAGATATTTTCAAAGGCGCCGCAAAGATTACTGGGTGAGATGGGGAAGTGTACTAAGAGGCGGCGGAGCCAGGGGGTACCGGGTACCGGGAACAGATATGTTTCGCAGTTACATAATGAGTTAAAATGGTCGCACACAAACGTGTCAAAAATCAGGCATTTCTGCAATATTATTTGTAAATCCAAACAACACTTAGCCAAAGAATCCTACTTTCGGTCGCTTAGGTCCCTTTCTTCTAATACAATTATCTTCTAGACCGAAGGCTGACCTTCTACCGATTTGTACACACAAACTATATCGTAGAAAATACAATTGTAAACGTTTTATTGTATTCACAACAGTCTTCAAAACTTTCAAATGCTTTTAGTAACTGTATGAAAATTGTTGATAATATTGATTCCACCCAATTTTACGAAATGTCAAAGAAACGTTTAAATTCTCCATATCAGGTAATGGAAGATATACCATGGAAACGAACAACAAGCAAAATATTATTTCAGCGAAGCACCGGTCTCAATTTATTCTCGCGTCGGCTCGATCGTCCCGTGATACCCGAATACGAAATATTTTGACTACAATGTTCACCGTTAACATTCTTTCATCTGATGCTTAATTTGGTTTTCGGACACTAATCTTGTACAGTTACTTTTATGATGTTCATAACTTCTTTTCTACTGACACTGTGTGATTTCTAATTAAAACTTTCCTCCTTGAAGAAAACCCCTTCCTGAATCTCGATGAGAGTCCGTGTTTCATTTCTCTTATACTTTTTGTTGATGCTCTCGTTGCCGATCTTTTGAAAGAAGTTGGAGGAGAAGATTTGTTGGTGGGAACTGCTTTTGTATTGGAATCTCTTAATTGTACCATATGCTCGTGCTGTTTTAATACAGTCTGTTGCGGTTTGTTCTGGCCTGAGAATGACCCACATGTCGTCATTAAGTTTGATACTCCAACATTTCTCTTCAATTTTCGTGCTGTCGCCGTGGACTGGACCTTGTCTCATCTTGTTCGTGTTTACATTCTTTTTGTGAGGTATTGGCTGACGAAATACTTTTACTGTGGGAAGAACAGCTTGACAAATTGACAACAGCATTCTGTTTTTTTAATTTACTGCAAACACATCGCTTTACTTTTATCGCCGCAAACTTTACTATGCGTACCATTATTACTGTTTGAATCTGCAAATATTAAAAAATGAAATATTACGACCTCTTTTCAATAGGATTCATTAAACATCAAAGAGATGAGCAAGAACTCAGAAAGAAATACAAAAAATTCCGATTGAAGACGGGTATAAACCCTAGAATTTCCCACAAGACAGATCTCGTCTCTACAGTGTTCCAATAATTATTTGCTTTATATATGCCTTTTGTGGCTTTGGACAATATTTCAACATTTTTTTTACTCCGATCTGCAAAATGTATAGAGAAAGGCAACATGACATCACGGTATATTTTGTAACTGGATATACCAGCAGATTATGGGCTTAAATAAGATGCTTCTATTGAGAAATTACGCATCAGATGCAATGGACAGGAAGTGGGAAAATGCTCGTGGATACCCGAATCCATTACGTGAACAAATTTATTGATTCCGGGTAAAATGGAAATTTCTTGAAGGAAACAATCAGGAAATTTGGCAATTAATCCTCATCGTTTTGTGGTCATTACAAATTCTTCCATCTCATAGGTATCACTCTCCAATTTACTACAAACATGTGGGAATAATTACTAGAAACTGGAATACTGCATCGTGAATAAATATTTTATATGCGAAATACGGTAATCATTTGGAATAATAAGTACAGTTTAGGAATACTTACAGCAACTAAGGAAAATTCTTTGTTCACTGGCAAACTTTCAGTTTTCGTCTCTTGGATGTACAATTTCAAATGGATTATGACCAGATGAATGAAAGGATGAATGGAATGTTTGTGTGACCAGATCGAAGGAATGAAAGGTTTTAGCGCGCCGAAGGCGCGCAGGGACGATGTGGGATTTACAAATCCGTTGCGACCCGGTTGGCCTTATTTTATTTCACTAGGATCACACAGCCCTAGCTTCCTTTTGCCTCAAATGGGGTCTGAGGGGGGTATGCACGCGGATAGAATTCTCGACAGTTTGCGTTGGAGTGATAGATTGTCAAAAATCAATCCCTCAACGCCATTAAGACTCTTAGAGAGTGGGCTCTATTCGGTTCCAGCTTGGCGATGGTAGAGGTTTGAGTCCAACTATGGTGGCGAGCCAGAATATAATGTTGTGCGATGGCAAATTTAAGGGAAGAAGAAAAAAGAAAACCAAAAGCAACGCCGGTTTGGTAGTGGCCCCGGTATATGACCATAGCAGTTACAAAAAGGAGTGGAGAAAGCTCCAACAGTTTAGTTTGAGGTATCTGGTTATCCTTCGTGAATTCCAAATGACCTCCCCCACCAATCCCAACCCCCTCCCCCTCCCACCCACCCACCCCCCCCCCCCCAAAATAAAAGCCCTCGAAAGGGCTGTTTGCTGGCAAGATTGTTTCAATCCTTGCCTTGGTCTTGTTAGGTTTTCTGAACATCTTTGCATGAGGATTGTTTCAATCCTTCATAGTTTGTCATTCAGTTTGGTCGTGTGTCTGATGAGATGGAGGAGGTAGAAAACATGGATAGAGAGCTGGAAGTTAGAGCAATTCGGTTTTTAATTTACAACTGTTCCGTCTGTGACGACCATTGACATGTGGATGGGGAAGCCAGCATTTTTTCCCCGAGATTTATATCTCGGGGAGGGGAGACACGGCAGCCGGTGGAGATTTTCCTCGCTGTTTGCAACTCCCCCTGGTAACAGAGGTAAGCTTTCGTGCGTACCGTGTCACCCGCAGTTAGTTCTAAATTTATGTCACAGAATGCCTGGCTCACCCCATCGCAATGATGTAATCTTTAACCCTTTCGATAGACACGCCCCAGATTATTTAGTTTTCCTATTGAGGACGCGATCCGCATTGAATTATATTATTAATTCGCTGTCTTGAAGTCTATTTAGAGTTTTGCTTTGAAGATCTTTTAAGCGCATTGCTATAGTGTCTACTTTTGCTATCTCGTGAAGTTGTTTTATCGATGTCCACGTGGGCTTGCGCAGAGCCACGCGCAAGGCATGATTTTGGACCCGTTGTAGTTTTTCAATGTTGGTTTTATTCAGGTCACTTGTTATTATGGCCCCATACTCTAGTATTGGGCGTACATAATATTTGTAAAGCTTGAGGAGAACTTCTTTATTGGCTCCCCAATTTTTACCTCTAATCATTTTCAGGAAATTGATGCGTTTAGTGGCTTTGACAGTGACGGAGTTTATGTGATTGTTTAGATTGAGATTGCCATCCAGGGTGAATCCCAGAAACTTTGCCTCATTACTAGCTTCAAGTTTATGGTCGTAAAGCTTAAGCTCAATATTAGGGACAGGTTTTTTCCTTTGCTTTTTATAGAATGTGATTTTTTGTGTTTTCGCGGCATTCAGCTTGATGCGCCACATAGCACACCAGTCTTGAAGGTCGCGGATGGTATCCTGCAGGCCGTTTTGTATTATGTTTCGAGACTTACTGACTGTCCACATTCCTTTGTCGTCTGAGAATTGAGATAGTTCAACATGGTTCTTTCCTGCTTTGTCAGTGTCATTCACATATATTATAAATAGAAGCGGGCTAAGGACCAAACCCTGTGGAGTGCCCGCTTCGAGTTTTACCTCGTCTGACACATCGCGGTTGACCCTCACTTTGATTTTTCGATCAGATAAAAATGATGATATGATCCTTAGAATTTTGGTAGGTAGCCCCATTTTAGCTAGTTTGTATCTCGTGCCATTATGCCAGACAGAGTCAAACGCTTTTTCTACGTCGAGTAATAGCGCGGTTCCTATTTCGTTTTGACTGAACGCCGTTTTCATATAATCTACCAGTCTATAAACATGCTCGATTCCCTCTCTTCGGCTTCTGTAGGCCCTTTGCCACTTATTGAAAAAGCTGATTGATTCGAGATAGCTGCGGAGTCTGGTCGTGAGAATCCTTTTGAAAAATTTTTCCAATACAGCTGAGTAGGCTGATTGGGCGATAATTTGCTGGGTTGCTCAAGTCCTTGTCGGGTGTGACCAGATCGGCGAAAATTTGTCATTTATAACTAATAGATTTGTTTGTAAAACACGACAGTGTTTTTATTGTTGGGACAAATTGTCTTTGCGTGGGAGTTTTATAACTCTGGTAACGAATACTTAAATCAGTGTTAGATATATTCAGCATCAAAGTGATCAAGCGCAACTGATTTTCAACCACTACACAGTCATTGTTGTGTTTTTATAATTGGCTAACTTTATCAAAAGGCAAAGTAAAATAAAGTTATTTGGGTTGCGGGAGATTTCAATCCCACATTGTCCCTGTGCGCCTTCAGCGCGCTGAAACTTTTCGTTCATTCAGGAAAAGATCACATCTCAGAACTAGATAGGTTTGAAATTCAGAAACGTCGCAATGCTCACACGACGTTAACTATTTATCATAATTAAAACTGTTTTCCAATTTTTGTTATTCAGAAGAAATAATATAATGTACAAGTATAAATATGCAATTACATACAGGCACACAAGTAGTACAAAAATATATGATTACATATGAGTGCAAAATTCTACATGCGTACAGCTGTAGTTTATCGCATTTCCATGATCAAGCCATGCTGATCATTTTTAGGTGTTTAGGAAACAGAGGTAGCAACTTATTAACAGTTACTGGAGGTAACAAATTGAAAGAATATCGTCGCAAGGGGGGGGGGGGTACAAAATTAAAGGAAAAACGAAAGAAACGTGTTTTGAGAAGTTCCCATCTTGTGTGAATTAATCGGGATTTCTTTTCAGAATACATGTAAAGGAAATATATAATAACACTCTGGCCGGCCGCTGATTTGTCGCGGTTCTCATGTGAGAAGGCCTTGGATACCCCTGTGCTCCTAACTGTCTCTCTATCCCCGCGCTTCTTCTCTCCTCCCAACACTCGTAGACGAACTGCTTGATCACATCCCGTGCCCCATTCTTCCCAATCTCTCCGATTAGCAAAGTTGGTCGACGGTTCTCGGACGAGAAGGCCTTGCATGTACAACTATTTCTATCCCTTAGTTGCGCATGCGTGAAAAACAGAGCTATCTTCATTATTCAATTTACTTAGAGGTCAATGGGAGAAAGCAATAAAACTTCAATTTTCATCCATATTTGATTTTCAATAAAATTCGCGTACATATGGTCAAATAGTTTAGAACATCCTCTTTAAAGTGATGTTTAATACTTATTGATAGACAAACTTCTTCATGTTTCCATTTTTGTTTTAAAAGTCTTATTTTATCTGTGTGCATTTCCTTATGAATTTATGAAAAAAGGCTGACTGAGGTAGCTTTAAAGTTAAAAATATATATTAACCATCAATAGTATGCATTCCGCGTACATCATTCGGAATAAAGTAAACTTTAAATTATTTGATTCTATAAAAATATTTCAATTATGGTTTTGTTTTAATGTTTCCATTTCACTTTGAAAATAGTGATTTTTTATATTTATGCGATTTCAACAGACGGTTCTCCACGGCTAATATTGTCTTCACTGACGTGAATGAAAAAAGGACTTGAAAGCTCCATCATTTCCATTGACTCGTTAATATAAGTGTTTAATTTTGCATTCAACACAATGTATGTGATTTTATCAATTTAGAATTAATCACTTTGCTGACGGTGTACAGGTTTAGAACAATTAGGTTAACTTGAAGTTGACAGCTAATTGGAAAAAGTTTGATGTGGGTGTTGTTTCTTTAACAATTACTCAATGTCAGGTTTCTAATTATTATAAAACCAGTACATCTTCATAGGTGATAGTTGACTGAATTTAGTTTACCTTGGTGGGGAAGAGGGGAGGGGTGGGTCGAGAGAGTATGGGGAAGTTTCAAAATTTTCGACAAAATTTCTGAAAATATTGGGAAAATAACCCCAAACCCTTCATTTTGCTCACAAACTCTAGTGAAAAGAGGCAAAAAACTTCTAAAATTTCAGTAAACAGAGGCATATATTTCCGGCAAATTATCATGGGGGCGGGGGAGGGCGAGGTCGGCTCCTTCGGCCCTCTACTAGTTTGGGTCCTCTTGGGAAAAAGGTTCCCAAGGAAAAATAATGACCATTTCTTTGGTGGGGCTATTGTAATTTCCAACTCCATCCAGATCCCCCCCCCCCCCCCCCCCCAATATATATAACCTATATTTATAAGGTTTGATGTGACAAATGCATTGAAAGGCTTACCAATTTTTGTTATATATTGTAAAATATGAATTATATTAATTTGAATTACAGATAACTCACTGGACCGGTGTTCTACATGCACGAATAAACTCTTAATTTCCTTTTATATATAAAAGGAGTTTAAAAGTTTATCCATAAAAGTATAACAATATTTTAATTTTTTACAATACATACACAGGCTGGTAAGCGTTTTCAGCATATTTGTGTCTCATCAGACCATATATGTATGAGATTTATTTGCTGCTCTACGACCTGGGTGGATGGGGTGGGGATCTACATGGGGTGAGTTGTAAAGGACCATACCCCCCCCCCCCCCACACACACACCCAGATATGGCCATTTGTCGAGAGGAAATCCCTTTAGGCCTATGATACTGTAATCTCTATCTACAATCAAAATATATTCCTTCATTCCCATAGTGCACTGGTTTGCAAATAATGGGCGGAACAGTTTTAAAAAAGAAAAAAAAAATTATTCCGTAAAGGGTGAACAGTTTCAGATTGAATTTCTTGTAGGAGGTGACGTAAAATTTATACAAATTTTGTTGGGAATAAACAACTGTTTAGCTACATATTCATGCCCTTTGTGTAAAATAAATAAAAACGATCGAGATGATTTTTCAAAACCTGCTGACTTTTATCATAAGCCGCCATTAAATAGGAGTATGAGTGCGTGCAAAAGCTATGATGATTAATTAAAGACGAATATAAAGTACCGGAGTGTGGATCCCCCCCCCCCCACCCACCCACCCAAGGAGTTGATTCTCCACTCAGCAAAAATGTACAATTTCTGATTAAAAGCATAAGAAATCTCAGCAAAGTTTCTGTTGATGGAACACCGGGTTAATTAGTATTTTTGATTTCTCAACAAAAATATTAGTAAGCCGCACTTTTGTGGCTTATATAGTATTGGGTAACTGACTCACTCAACATTATAGTAGTGCGCCGTTCAGGTTTACTACAGAGGCGTAGCCATGGGGTCCTTGGAGGGCCAAGGCCCCTTAAAATCCCCCCCCCCCCCCTCAACATGATCCAATGCAAGTTTCACATAATGTAAAGCCCACAAAATAGTGCTACACATGCTACAATGTTTTCGACCTTAGAGCACTGGATTTTGCAAAATGTTCTTGGGGGAGGCCTTGTCATAACAAGGACCCTCGGGTCATTATACTAGCCTCCCACTTCCCGGGAGAAAACTGAAAGGATGGGTAACAACAAGAGAGAGTCCTAGTTAGGACCAGGGGAGGACAAACATCATTGTTTGCCGCCCCCCCCCCCCCCCCCCCAACAAAAAATGATTTGGCTCCCAATTATAGAATCCTGGCTACGCCACTGGTCTATTATGGGCCTCATAGGGACTATCCCATTCCCCCACCAACTCCCACATCAATTCAATATAGTCCAGTATTATTAGCTACAAACACTTGACTTGTGACTTCTTTGATTTCCGACCAAAAGTATTAATAAGTCACGTCGTTGTAGCTAGTATTATTGGTCGATTGACTCCCTACACATACATGTTACAAAAGTGCTCCCTTGCTGCAGTAGTACATCCTTGTATGTTGCAGGTACCCTCAAACATCCCCGCCCCACCACCACACCGCGTACCACTCCATCAGTGTCCAAAAACGTGCTACAACAGTATTTTGTTCTTATGTAAATACGTGTAAAAATATGTATGCTCTTTATAAAGATATATACATAATTTTGTTGTTGATATTGTGCTAAGATATTTGTGCTTTAAATAGTGTGTGAAAAAAGAAAAAGTTGTTTATTTCCTATTTTACTACAACTTGTAGGGGTTTTTTTTCTAAATGATAAATTGATAAATTTCAGTGCAAGGTAACTATCATTCTTGTTGTTACTATATGAAGAGAATACGTAAAAAGGTTGCCGTTCTTACCTCGCATTTGCGGAGGAAATCATTCACTTTTGAGGCCAAATATATTTTTGAGCAAGTTCAGCACCCACACACACTCACATGATTCTAGGGACCCAATTTTTAGGGCAGCCAAAGTTGTAAAGTTGCACTGTGAAAATCGATTTTTTCGGGCGATGTTCATATTTGGGGGGGGGGGGGGAACACAAATTTGCCCGAAAAAAATGAAACTGCCCTAAAAAAATCCTTTTTTCGGGCTCTAAAATTGTTCTCAAATGCATTTTACTCTTCTATTGCAAACCAAGAATTCAAAAATTAAAATATGAAGAACGGCACCCCACCCCCAGTCCTCACATCCCCTTATTTAAGATTTGCGTGCGCTTTTGGAAGATAGTTGTTTGTAAATATTTACTTATTTGTTGTGTTTAAGTTTTTGAATTTTAATAATAAAAACATTTCACATCTAATTTTAGTCTTTGCTTTTCATTTTGTACATTTACAGTTCTGCAGATGACACGACCGACAGCCATCTGTAAAGTTGTGAATTGCATTCAATTCCAAACATACAAGTATACCGAGATATGAATACAATGTGCAGTTAACGAATGGTCGCCGACTATTGGTAATCACATTTCGTTTTCATATTCCAATAACAATAATAACACTTTGGCCAGCCGCTGATTTGTCGCTGTTCTCGGACGAGAAGGCCATGGTTACCCCTGAACTCCCAGCTGCCTCCCTATTCCCACGCTTCTCCTCTCCCCCAACACTCGGAGACGAACTGCTTGATGACATCCCTTGCCCCATTCTTCCCAATCTCACCGATTAGCATATTAACCCTCTCCTTTGAGTCTCCCCCTAACCACATGTCCTTCATTCTCCCATCCCACTTCCCCATTATACTCCCAGTGAATCTCATTCTTTTAGATGTGCTTGTGCGTTCGAGACGACTGTAAATTAATTACTTCATCGATGGTACACAGCGAGGTGCGAAGCTTTTCAATTATGACCCGTGCAGTCAAGTGTGAAAAATAGGGGCGATAACTCGAAATTTAATGTCTGACTCAGGCAATAGAAATAGTTCAGTATGGTTATCCATGTACTCCCAACTGCCTCCCTATTCCCACGGTTCTCTCCTCCCAACACCCAGAGATGAACTGTTTGACGACATCCTGTGCTCCATTCTTCCAAATCTCTCCGATATTCATATTGACCCTCTCCTTTGCATCACTCACTAACCACGAGTCCTTCATTTTTCCATCAAATGTCCCCATTATACTCCCAGTGAATCTTATTCTGTTAGACTGGTATTTTGGGCATTCTAGTAGAGAGTGCTCGTGGGCCTCCACTACGCCTGAATTACAGATCTGGCGCTCCTCTTCACTGTTTTTTCCCAATTTCCACCCTCAGCTCCAGAGACCGTGACCTCACCTTGAATAGCTGTGTTCCCGAAAGGTGCCATCAAGGTACTTTTCAAAACATGGCTTCTCTCTATCTCGTAGACAAACCAAAGACCTCTTTGATTTGACCCCCTGTGGCCAGTTGCGTATACCAACGTCCATGACTCTTTCTCTGACGATTTTTTTTACCCTGGGTTGTCCCTACTTCTAAGTCTGCGATTTCTAATGATGTGTTCTCTATTCACTCTTCCACTTGAACCATCCATTCTGTCTTTGTATTTGAATTCCAAATATTCTGGAACATTACTTTACACCATCGGCTGTCGGAGAGATTTACCAAATAGTTAAGATAACAGAGTTTCAATAAGTCTATCCTGTCCTTGATCCTCATCCACCCAAGCTCCCCCACCCCTGACAGCATATAGTGCTGTGGCATTACTCGACCCCGTTATCCACCGGCCTGCATCGTTTTGCAGAGTTTCCAAGCTCTCTAAAGCCGTTTGGTTTCGAGGTACTACTTCCGTACCAAATGTTATCCTTGGTAGATCAACCATTTCCCAAATGCTTTACCCCACGAAAACCTTATCGAAACTCTTTCTCCCTGGCTGTCCTTTTCACCGATTTTCCCCAATTTCCCCTCTCACCTCCAGCCTTACTTTAGGGGGGGGGGGGGATTACAAAAAGTAAAGAAACAATATATAGTTCTAATTCACAGGATCGAAAAGGGTGGTGGATATGGAAGTGTTGGATAATTAACGAAACAAGGACGTAACTAACACAATTGTTTGAGGTGTAGGATGTTGGTGCCTGACGGCTCAGTCATATCGCCCAACTCTTTGGAATATAACTAGTTGCTTTTATCAGAGATTTATGCGTTGTAAATATTCTTTTCATTGATAAAAATACTGTATTTGAAACATACAACAGGTGAACTAATATGTAAAGTTCCGTACCCTCCTATAATCATTCAGTTTTACAAGATATATCGTCGCCTGAGTGCTAGAATGTTCTATGTCCCCTATGGGACATAGAACATTCTAGCACTCAGCCGACGATATGTCATTTGTCTTTGAAGATAGGATTTCTCCTGGAACTTTGAAATGAAAACCACAATATAGGAGTTTGTCATGTTTTTTCCACAAATATTGATTCGTGCATGTATTGCACTTTCTAATCTGTGTATACTTGCGTCGGGCAAGCAAGAGATTTTGCCCAACTCAGTATTCCAAAGCACGTGTATATTTTCGTCTAGCAAGCAAGGACGTCTACCCAACTTATTATTTCATAATTTGCGACCCAATCTCTACCCGACGACACCCACGATCGGGAGACATTAGTGTTTTTTGGAGGGGGAGTGAAACCCCCACCCCAACATAGTATTTACGCCAATGATCGGGGTGGAATCTTTGTCAGTAACTTTATTGGAAAACCTTTCGTCAGGTCCCGTAAGAGAGATTGGAAGAGGTGATCGAAGAGAACGGATTTATTTAAGAGGCCGAGAATGGTCTCAGGAAGGGACGTAAGCTCTCGGGCCACAATTCGACGATGTTATGGTCTGTTTGTTTCCCACTTTTCGTGAAAATATGCGCGCAGTCTACCGTTGAAGGAATATGATGTCCTTTTACTCACATTTTACTCACAGAGATATACAGATATCTTTTCGTGCCCCAGTTATAGATCAAAGATTCGGTCAACTCTAGTCTCGATTGAGCAAAATGTCTTGCGATGATTCAAAGAAAATGAATCCTAATAGAATAGTTTAGATGTAATCATCTGGAATATGTCTATTGGTTCGCTTTTCCGACCAACTGAAATATTCCAGACGAATGCACAGAGGTGATGGGGCATTTAAGGGATAGCCTGATTGAAGGCCAGGGCTGTTTAACACATGTATTGTGTTTTAAATGATAAAGTAAGTGGACACCTGTATTACCTCAAAAATATGTGCTGACAGTATGTTAAATTTGTCAAATTAATATTGTATACGCCTCATAAATTTGTGAAATAAATGTATTAAAAAATAATGTGAAGGTCACTCCCCCCCCCCCCCCCCCCCCCCCCCCCATTTTTGTTGAAGGGCAGTCTTACAAAAGGGCACACTTCCGAAGGGCAACTTTCTGGAAGAGCACATTTCAGGGATTCGGTAAATGGGACAAAATTAGGAAAATGGTAATCCTCAATGCTTTATGTACATTGCAATTCCTTCAATCAACCCAAATCAACTGGGTTTAGTAAATATGAACCCAATTGGGTTCATATTCACTCAAGCCATTTCATTTTGGTTCATTATTAAGCCAACTGATAAAAGAGTGTATGAAATGCTGAAGTATCATTTGGGAATAATGAATAAGAACGTAGAACACACGAAAAGGCTCGAAATGCAATTTGTACAGATGTACACTTATATCTCAAAGATATGCTTCGTGATTAAACATGAATTGATGGAAATGCACGGCTTGTATTACTGCAATTTGCAAATAAAGCTCACGAAATACAAATAATATAGGTGATTCTAATGGAAAGGATGAAATAAAGTAAACAGTGAAATGTGTTGTATTTTAGAATATTTCTTGGAGGCGATGTATTCGTTGAATCTGTGCATGTTTGTTTTGTTGAATCCCTGGCTGTATTAAATACTCTTCTCCAGAATGGTGTCCAACCCACGACACAGCTTCTAGATCCTCGATCCTCGAGAATGAAGGATATGTGGTTAGAGGGAGACTCAAAAGAGAGGGTTGATATGCTAATCGGTGAGATTGGGAAGAATGGGGCAAGGGATGTCATCAAGCAGTTCGTCTCCGAATGCTGGGAGGAGACGAGAAGCGTGGGAATAGGGGGGCAGTTGGGAGTACGTGGATAGCCAAGGCCTTCTCGTCCGAGAACCGCGACAAATCAGCGGCTGGCCAAAGTGTTATTATTAGTAGTATTATTTAGGAAGCTATGACAGCGACTTTTAACAGGTGACACTAAGTTGTGCGATTTGACATCAACCCGAGTGCCTTTTGTCACAACAAGACTAACTTTATCGCTCAGTTAGACCGAATTCGGCTTTTCAAATGCTTTTAACCTATCCACCATAGATAGGGTGATAAATATCCATCATTATAGCTTATGTTAGAGTGACATAATTTATCTGTTCAGCATCTTCAGTTTGTAAAAGGGACAAACAAATCCTGTACATGCCCACGTGTTTCTAACCGTGGTCCCTTGATGAAGAATTTGTTTCCGTGGACGGTCCATGGAAGAAACTCTAGGTATCGATAATAAGGGGTTCCTTGCAGGGCTCGAATGAAGTTGGGAACATGATGTTGGAAACTTATGGTCCGGGTTTGGATTGTCTCTAGGGTCGATGTGAGTGACGTAGGGAGACCTAATAGAATCCGACGATGTATCGATGGACTGGCGTTTGGTATGCAGTCCAGAGGAAGGTACAAAAGCCAGTTAATGTCCGTCCCAGAACCACATTGTGCATTCGGTGTAGAACCCATGTAGGATGTATCGCCAATTGTATTTGCAGCTGACTAGGTGTATTGCAAATTCGTGATATATTTCCAGATTTCAGTAATCCTGGTATAAGGGGGGCTTGTGACCAATATCACTGGACTTCCATCAGGTTATTGTTATTTGTGACGGGTCAGAGGCCACGTATGTATAGAATCACACCTGCATTTAGAGCCCTTGCAGTTGGGGTGAAAGAGCCCATAACGTTGTTATGGATCGGTACGGTGAATAGCCATCATGTTTGTCAGGGCAGGAAGTCTCCATAGGAATAACAGACATTTTTGTGCCCTGGTTATGGAGAGTTGGGAAGTAGACGGTTGAGTCGGACATCAACTGGTCAAGATCGTTACGCGTGGAGAATGTTACTGCATATCCCTAATTTGTTTTGGGAGGCTTAGGAATGGATCAAGATAATTTTAATGAGTAGGTCCTGGCTAGACGGCGTAGCTGTTGCTTTTGTCTGGAGGCTTCTCGTTGGGACATAGGGGATGATGTCCGGCGAGAGGATTAGTGTCCTGTGGGCCTTAAAGGATGGACAGCAGAGGAAGTCTCTATATGAATAGCAAACATTCGTGTGCCCTAGGTTATGGAGAGTTGGGAAGTAGAAGGCTGAGTCGGACCTCAACTGGTCAAGACCGATACGCGTGGAGAATGTTACTGCACATCCCTAATTTGTTTTGGGAGGTTTAGGAATGGATCAGGATAATTTTAATGAGTAGGTCCGGGCCAGATGGCGTGGTTGTTGTTCTATGTCAGGAGGCTTCTCTTTGGGACGTGGGGGATGATGTCCTGCGAACGGATTAGCGTCCTGTGTGGCTTAAAGGATTTACAACAGAGGTAGTCGCAGTCCAACATCTGTTGCTCGTATTGTTTTAACCACGATCTCTTGGTGTCGTTTATTATTAGCTTGTATCTGGCGAGATCAGCTGAGGAAAGTTGTTTTATGATATAAGCTGGATTGTTGTCTGATGTTTTGTGAAAGAGTGTTACGTGTGGTGTGGAAAGGAATGCTAGATCATCGGCATGACTGTGAACATCGTCTTTACATTTAAGCAGGCGTTTGTGGTGCTATGTGCATCTGATTGAGCGGTTTTATTTGGTCTTCGAGAACGATTTGTTGTATGTTGCGCTGCTGGTTTATTTATTTATTTATTTATTTATTTATTTATTTACTTATTTATTGGTGTTTAAGGTCACATACTTATGCCCAATGGCTAATCGTGACCGTGACAGTTTTACGGGTGAAGGAAGCCAGAGTACTCGGAGAGAACCACCGTTCACCGACGAACAACTGTCAGCTCCTCAACATTCTAACTCTGTCCAAGCTCCGCTCAAGCAGGGTTACAGAGGTTGAAGACGTGCACCATCGACGCACAGTACACCTTAGTACACGGCGTCAACGTTCCCCATGTAGGTAACACGGATAAAGTGCCCTGCTCAAGGACACAACGCGGGTCGTCGAGACGGGGATCGAACTCGGGGCCTCTAGCATAGAAGTCCAACAGTGTACCACTGAGTCACCGCGTTTCCGAACTGCTGGTAAATGCGGCATTGGTGTTATGCATCTGTCTCCCGACACATGAGAGCAATTCTGAAATTACGCAATCTGTCATTTGCAGAATGAGGTCCCAGAGGATACATTTGCTGATGCTATCCCAAACAGTGGTCCAGAATTCCCCACTTTATCCCCTGGGAACCTCTTTCTTTTTACGCATGAGACCTTGATTCAGAATGGGGTTCACAGACGGTACATGTGGTATTGCTACCCAACTGTGCAAAGTAGCATCACAAAATTCACCCTCTGAGGACCTCATTCTGCAGATGATTGTCTGTTTTTTTCAGGCTTGCGAGAGAGACGGGGTTGTATTTAGCAGAAGTCTGAGTCGGAAGTGTGTCCGTGTGTAGAGCATCCCCATTGTGGGGTTGGGATATATATAGTCATCGGTAGTGATGGCATTATTGAGGGATCTTACTGTATTTGTTTGAAAGAAATTCCGAAATGTGTCTGGTGACAGTCTCTAAATTCTGAAAAATGACAAATGTTAAAACTCGAAAAAACATAATTCCATTCAAAAACCGGTTTAAATGAATGCATAGAAGCAACCCAAAGGTGTCCGTTGCCCTAGTTACCTTCCAACTATTGTTTAATACCCTCGTGTAATAACTATAAAAAAAGATACCATGTTAGACAAGATTCACTTCTTCGATTGTCCATAAACCAGTTGATAATCTTTCACTGTAACCAATTTGAATTGTGCACGCCACCTTGAATTATGGTGGCCTTATTGAAACAATAAATAATTTCAATGAGCTTCTTCGTCTCTACTATTTTTGTCCTTTCCCCTGCTTTCTGGTAGCAGTTTGAAACATTCCTGTGTACAAGCATTGTTTAGTTGGTACTTTCGTCTATTTGGAATTTTGGGCGTCATTTTGTAAATCTGCAAATTATAGGCTAAAATCATTAAGTGGATTTGCAGATATATACTGATTTTGAAGCTTTTATCCATCTATTAAATACTCAGGTAACAACAGATTTGTATTATTATCTCTGGTGGGTGAGGGTGTGAGATGGGGAAATCTCACCCGAGGGCAAGATATTTAGGCCAGACACGAGGCGTGTCGCGTTTCTAGACCAAAATATCTTGGCCCGAGGGTGACATTTCTCCATCTCACACCCGCCACCATCAGGGATAATAGTCCCCCAACAAAACTTTCTGACGTCATTAAAAGTAATTCAGGGGCACGTGCAGCTATATCGAACAATTGTGTTGTCCATTTCTGAAAAAAACGGTTTGCTTATCGGAAAGATCACACAAATGTTCTGTATATGCCACAGGTATACACCACACAATTAAATCCCAACGTCGGTAAGGCAGGGATTGAAGATTCGTAGCGAAATGAACATTGACACATTTCGATGACGTCATATTGTGAAATATGCAATGTATTCGCAAAACTCTTCGACCGGAATTTCGTGCAACTCGCTACACTCATAATGGTGTTCGTCCAAAAACTTCATATAAAAGAGTCAAGTGTCCTTTGGTTTTGCGGTCTGTGTTTGTATTTCTATTTCGACAAACGTCCGTCTGCTACACTCTAAAATCGGTTGGGTTAAAAATCAACCCAAATCGACTGGGTTGAGTGAATATGAACCCAAATTGGGTTCATATTCACTCAACCCAGTCGATTTGGGTTGATTTTTAACCCAACCGATTTAGAGTGTAATATTTGCGAAACGTGACACCGTGTTGTTTGTTTGCTGACGAACGTGCGATGATTGAATAATCCTGCGCTCATTAAATATGCTAATAAGCCGGCCACCTGGATTATGTGCGATATATATCTTTATTATGTCTCAAAGTTAGTTTGTCCAATCAAAATGCTGGAATACCTTCTAAAGATAACACCGTATCGGGTTACTCACCTGATATTAATTAATATCAGGTGAGTAGCCGCCATTACTATTTTGATGCAATTCCCCTCACTTCGAATTTTCAAAATCTGAATTAAAACAAAATAAGAGAATTTAGGTTCCGAAAATATTTTCAAGATACCGTATTTTGTGATTTAAAACATTAAATATGTAAAAAGATGGGCAGAAGATAATATTTGTAGTCTGAAAAGTTCAGATGTAAACAAGTACGGCAATCGCCCTTCGCAAAGTGATGATTTGTTTACAATTACCATGGTTACTCGTACCGGTGCCTGTTACTGTTCATGATTCTGCGCGGTGCTATCAATAGTGGTTCCTGAAAAATAAATTCCGGGCCGTTGTTTGTTTATGAAGAAAATTATTAATCGCTTGATTTACATGGACTTTCGACATAATAAATATGTTACATGGCGTGTAGCTGGCTGATGCATTTCCACACATGGCTCTGAGTGTTCATATCAGGTTCGGCTTCGCCTCACCTGATATGAACACTCATCGCCTTGTATGGAAATGTATCAGCCAGCTACACGCCATGTAACTTATAATCCCTCATGTCCATATCATAAGGAACACGCATCTTGTGTAGGAAGAAAGAAGAGCAAGTAGAATAATATTTCAAAGAAACACATGTCTCAGTTTGGTATCATGTCGACTCGATCGTCCAATAATGCCTGAATGTCTGAATGTTATATTTTTTCCACGATGCATATTATAACCACCAAACAAAAATGTTTTTTTAGACTATAAACGTCATATTATAGGGGATGAAGTTTAAAGAAAAACTATTAGCTTTATGGCTAAGGCAATGGCTGACATCAAGCGTCCCTAATATTTTTTTTTGGCTGATGAATGGAATGGGAGGGGTGACTATTTGCTAGACCGCTAAAGAATATTTGCTTTTGGGCGCTATTTGTTTTTGCCACAATCACTCCACCAGAGGTGTCTTAGAGGTCAGCGAAGACGCCAATTCTGAAAACCTTTCGGGTTTTGGTTTATAGAAAGACAAAACATAATAACAATATTCGATTTTATATTTACAATTCTCCCACGACAACAAAAAACAATAAAATTAACAATGAAGCCCTAATTCATTTAGAATAACATAACACACCTCAACTCTAGCCATAAATTATATCAGATGTTGCTTGTATTGAACACATTTTAACTTTTTTTCTCAGAAACATTTGTTCCTCTCTGTATCACATTTTCGCAGGCATTACAGAAACTCAAATTGGTTCTGTCAGTTTCAGACATGACAAACCCGGTCCGATACGCTGCACGCATGATTCATTGACCCTCACGTCCCCACTCAAACGGACCTTCATCATATGCAAATTGCGTACCGAAAGACACATTAATTAAAATGCTTTCTATCATAACATCTTCTTCGTAACTGGTATAATTTAATGAAATCTATTACCTATTGCAATAAAACACCGAAAATATTTTCAGGGACGCCGCAAAGACTAGTGGTTGGACTGGGTGAGTGTACTCCTGATTCCTGTGGTCGCTCTAGTCTCGACTGATTAAATATTCCAACTAGATGATCGAGACATGACAAAATTACTCCACATCCAAATCAACCCCGACAAATTCCCTTTCAAGTGCCAAATATGACAAAAGCCATGTTACTGAAGAAATATTATTCGCCGATTTATACACACAAAATATATCGTGCGATGTATAGCGCTATCGTGTTGTGTTGTCTTTATCATAGTTAACCCTCAGACACTAATGGCGAAAATATAAAATTTCACAATGCAACTAAGAAGTTTGGCAATTTTGTTGTTCTAGAAAGCACCTTTCCCATCATGCAACTCAATCAACCCTTGTCAAACATGATTGAATTTGTTATATTCCTAGCTGCATGATAGGAAACATTTCTGAATTGAAGATTTGATTTTTAGAAATAAACGAGTTGAAGCTTTATATTTTTAACTTGACTAATTTGTAAATATATATATATATATACTTTCCAAGTCAGTTGTCCATTAACTGCAAATGTGCTGTTGTTTTTCGTCCCAGGGAAAGTGTTTATCAGCAGATGTGTATCGGAGAAAGGATAGCCCAGGAAGAGGCTTTGCCGGGGAGGGATTGTGAGGAGGGATTTTGTCGAGGCGTGATGTCGTGGCGGATTTTGACGGTATCCCTGATGATGTACTTGGAAAATTAGTCAATTGGGATTATATTTAAAATTCCCAGACTTTTTATGAATTTACTTGTAGACAAATATCATACCTATATATAGTTATCGTAGATACACGGTGTTCCTACTTTCTTGTTCAAGTAAAAGTTACCGTACTCCCAACTGATTGTACAGGCTCCCAACACCACGAATCGGATGTCGTAGACCTCCATTTTACGAGCGACTAAAGTCCAAGGATCAAATCTGGAGTCTCTACCAAAACACTTGTATTTCCTGGCTATTAATATAACTCACTGAAATGAAGGATTAGCATTTTAAAAGATATGGCAATTTGCCAAAGATTGAAAAAGCTAATGAGTTGTTTTAATCCTTTTAAAGTCATAACAAGAAAAAAGAGTTCTAGAAAATACAATTGTAAAGGTTTTATAGTATTCAGCCCTGGGGCCAATACTATAAAACTTTTACAGCTGTATTTTTAAGAACTGTATTTTCTATTTATGGAAATAACTAATTGAAATTAACATTTAGCATTTTCAAAGATGAGGCAATTTGCCTATTGGCAAATTGCCACAACTTTCAAAATGCTAATGATTCATTTCCGTCATTTATATTCACTTGTAGAAAATAGAATCCAGGGAAATACAATTGTAAAAGTTTTATAGTATTGGTCCCTGGAGTCGTTAGAAAGTACATAATTAGTAGCAAGAGCGAATTGATATCTAAGTCTCCAATTAAGAAGAACATGTCACTACTGGAAGGACATCTCCACTTCCTTATTTACACACTCGGATATTCCAGTATTATTTACTGGTTTGGTCAAAACACAGATTACAAATGAAACCTTCAAATACTTTTAGTAATTGTATGAGAATTGCCGATAATATTGATTTCACCCAATTTTACGAAATTTCACAGAATACTTCAAATTCTCCATATCTAGTAATGGAAGACATTCCCAGGAAACGAACAACAAGCAAAATATTATTTCAGTAAAACACCGGTCTCAATTTGTTCTCGATTCGGCTCGATCGTTCCATATGGCCGAATACGATATATTTTGAACAGATACACGGTTCACAGTTAACATTCTATCATCTGATGCTTAATTTGGTTTCGGACACAAATTTGGAAAGCTATTTTTATGATGTACGGGATTTGAGAGACTCTGTTTCATTTCTCTGATACTTTTTGTTGATGCTCTTGTTGCCGATCTTCTGAAAGAAGATGGAGGAGTAGATTTGTTGGTGGGAACTGCTTTTGTACTGGAATCTTTTATTCGTACCATTTGCTCGTGCTGTTTTAATACAGTCTGTTGCGGTTTGTTCTGACCTGAGAATGAACCACATGCCGTCATTAAGTTTGATACACCAACATTTCTTTTCAGTTTTCGCGCTGTCTCCGTGGACCTTGTCTCATCTTTCTTGTGTTTATATACTTTCTGCGAGGTATTGGCTGACGAAATGCTTTTACTGTGGGACGAACAGCTTGACAAATTCACAACAGAAATCTGTTTTTACAATTTCTTACAAACAAATCGCTTTACTTTTATCGCCGCAATCTTTACTATACCTACCATTATTACTGTTCGCGTCTGCAAATATAAAAAAATAAATATTGTACGATCACTTTTCAATAGGATTCATTCGTTATCATAGAGATTAGCAAAATAGGAGAAAAAAATACAAATAAATTCTGATAGAAGACGGGTATAAACCCTAGAATTTCTCCACAAGACAGATCTCGTCTCTATAGTGTTCCAATAATTCTATGGTTTATATATGCTCTTTGTGGCTTTGAACTATATTTCAACATTTATTACTCAGATCTACAAAATGTATTGAGAAAGGAAACATGACATCGTGGTATATTTGGTAACTGGATAGAGCAGCAGACTAAATAAGATGCTTCCACTGAGAAATTACGCATCAGATACAAGTGACAAGAAGTGGGAAAATGCTTGTGGATACCTGAATCCGTTACGTGAACAAATTTAGTGATTCCAGGGTAAAAAAGAAATTTCTAGAAGGAAACAATCTGGAAAAATGGGAATTAATCCTCATTGTTTTGTGGACATTGCAAATTCTTCCATCTCATACATGTAGGTATCAATCTCCAATTTTCTACAAACGAGTGAATAATTACTAAAAACTGGAATACACGAAAAGCGTAGGTTGTATACGCAATTTGTACAGAGATGTACTTAGTTCTTGTAAATCTGCATCGTGAATAAATATTTTATGTTCGAAATATGGTAAACATTTGGAATAATATGTACTGTTTAGTAATACTTACAGCAAGTGAGGAATAATCTTTATTCACTAGCAAATTTTCAGTTCTCGTGTCTTGAATGTACATTTTCCAACACATGTGACGAGATCAATGAAAGGATGAATGGAATGTTGTGTGACCAGAGATGAATGAATGAAAGGTTTTAGCGCGCCGAAGGCGCGCAGGGACGATGTGGGATTTACAAATCTCTTGCGACTCGGTTAACCTTATTTTATTTCACTTGGATCACACAGACCTAGCTTTCCTATTGCCCAAAATGGAATCTGAGGGGGGTAGGCATGCGGTTAGAATACCCGGCAGTTTACGTTGGAGTGTTAGATGGTCAATACTCAATCCCCCAACGTCTTTAAAACTATTAGAGAGTGGGCTCTATTCGGTTCCAGTTCGGCGATGGTAGAGGTTTGAGTCGCACCATGGTGGCGAGCCAGAATGTAATGTTGTGCGATGGCAAGTTTAAGGGAAGAAGAGAAAAGAAAACCAAACAGCAACGCCGGTTTGGTAGCGGCCCCGGTATATGACCATAGCGATTACAAAAAAGAAGTGGAGAAAGCTCCAACAGTTTAGTTTTGAAAAACCGAGAGTCATCCATCAAGCCTTCTGGGAGATAGGATGCCGTATGTGATTTTGAGGTATCTGGTTATCCTTCGGGAATTCCAAATGACCTCCTCCACCCCCACCCCCCCCCCCCCACCCCCAAAAAACACCCTCTCACTGACACACACCCTCAAGCCCTTAAAAGGGCTGTTACATCTTTATTCAAATGTTTATTTATATAAAAAGTACACTCGTCCCCAGCCAGACAAGCTTGTTTCAATCCTTGCCTAGTGTTTGGTGGTTACTTGTATATGTTGCACCAATTCCTCCTACGCTTTGTCTAACATTTCCATGCGTCTTCTTGATAAGAATGTTGCAAGAAAATTTGAGAATGTTCGATTAGAACAGTTTTATGTAGGGAGAAAGATAGGTATATTGTGACTGTTGTGTGATTGTTGCTATGGATGGAGTGGGGTGGGGTGGGTTTCTTCGGAGCCCACTCCCTACACGCAGTGTTGCGAGACAATCCTCACAGACTCAATCCTAAAGATCTCAATTTTAAGTAATTCAGGGGCAGGTTTCATTGAAATAATATTTGGCTTGTTCGTTTCCATGGAATATCTTCCATTACTAGATATGGAGAATTTAAACGTTTCTGTGACATTTCGTAAAATTGGGTGGAATCAATATTATCAACAATTTTCATACAGTTACTAAAAGTATTTGAAGGTTTCATTTGTAATCTGTGTTTTGACCAAACCAGTAAATAATACTAGAATATCCGAATGTGTAAATAAGAAAGTGGAGTGGTCTCCTTTCCCATTGATGCTTTCAGCAAAGACATGTTCGTCTTGATTGGAGGCTTAGATATCGAGTCGCTCTTGATAGTAATTATGTACTTTCTACCGACTGTTGTGAATACAATAAAACGTTTACAATTGTATTTTCTAGAATTATATTTTTCTAGTTATGACTTTAAAAGGGTTAAAATGAACCAGTAGCATTTTCAAATGGTTGCCAAATATTAATAGGAAGAATTCTAGAAAATATAATTGTAAAGGTTTTATGGTATTGTCTCCAGACTTCATACTTAGGCATTAGAAATACAGACTCACACTCATGGAGGTTTGCGACATCCGATTGAGGTTGTTGAAGGCCCAGTATAATCAGTTTGAAGTACGGTACCTTTTATTTGTACAAGAAATTAGTAACTCCGTGTATCTACGGCAACTATATGTAGTTACGATATTTATCCACAAGTAAATTTCTAAAAAGTCTGGGCTTTTTAACTATCATCCCGATTGACTAATTTTCCAATTACATCATCAGGGATACCATCAAAATTCCCCACGACATAATGCCTCGACTAAATCCCTCCTCACAATCCCTCCCTGGCAAAACCTCTCCCTGGGACAATCCTTTTTTCTAATACAAATCTGCCGATAAAGACTTTGCCTGGGACGAAAACTAGCAGCACATTTTCGTTTAATGGGCAAGTGAAGTGAAAAAAAGGTTTTATTTACAAATTATTCAAGAAAGAGGTTGAGAGGGTTGAAAGAGAAGCCGCGTTAGGGCGAGAAAGGGCTGAAAGAGAAGCTGCCTTAGAGCGAGAAGAAAAGCTGAAAGAGCTGAAAGGGAAGCTGCGTTAGGACGTGAAAGGGCGTCTGAGGTGGGTGAAAGCGTGTGAGGAGGCTGAAAGGCAACATGAGAGGGAAATGAAAATTTTAAGGTCTAGAGAGCTGTTACCCGGAGCTAATGGCAGACAGGGTGGAGAGAGTTCCGTGGGAAAGCTGAGGGCACCATATCCTCAGTTGCCCAAGTTCAATGAACAGACTGGCGATATTGACGCGTACCTTCAGAGGTTCAAAAGGTTTGCTTCAAGTCAGGTTTGGCCGGATGACGCCTGGGGTGTCAGCTTAATCCGCTGCTGGCGGGCAAGTCACTACAAGTATATATGAGCAAGCCCCATAACCAAGCCAATGACTACGGTGATCTGAAAAAGACTATACTCAAGAGGAACCAGCTCACCGAGGAGGGTTTCAGGACAAAAATCCGAGAATGTAAGGATGAGAAGGGTGAAAGTCTGTACCAGTTTGTGCTGAGGGCTACAAGATATTTCGATAGATGGGTCGAACTATTCGGCATAGAAGAGTCATTTCCCTCCCCGAAGGACTTACTTATCAGGGAGCAGCTTATGCCATCATGTGCCCCGGAGATGGCATTGTTTGTAAATGAGAGGAAGCCAAGTAGCGTGGAGGAAATGATTAGGGTGGCCGAGCAGTATTTGGAGGCTCATGGGGAGGCCTGACCCAGGGTAGGTCGGACAGGAATGGGAGTAAGGTGGTTGCAAATGCACTCGTTAGGAACCAAAGCCCCGAATGTCCAGTGGGAATCAGAGAGGGTCAGGGCCCAGGGACACAACTTGCTTGCTTTGTGCGTAATAAAAAGGGCTACCTGGCCAGAGACTGTTGGAGAAGGATGGGAACGTGGAGGCAAAACGGGGTCCCCCAAAGACTTTTAGGGAGGGACCCGTCCCCGATTAGGAATGGAAGGAGGAGTAATTCGATACAGCCTGTGGAGAGGAGGCATACAGCGGCATTCTGCCAAACAATAGGGCCAGAGAGGAGCCCACTGCTCCAAGCACTCGAGGCTGGGCAGCTCAGGCTGCAAGGGGGGGCAAGTATTGCCCATAATTAGTGGACTATACGAGGGATACCCCCCCCCCCTCCCTCCTTGTAAAAAGGAGGAGATGCCGGTTTACCCAGCGTCTATGGGTGACCGAGAAGTCCGTATGCTACGGGACATAGGGTGTAGTAATGCGGTGGTACATAAGGAACTCGTTAGCGGCGGACAGCTAACGGGGCACGATCACACGTTCGTGCTAATGGATGGAACGATTAGGAGGTTCCTCCTTTCGAGGGTGAAGGTGGATACCACTTTCTATAGCGGTGAGGTAGAGGCAATGTGTAATGAGGCCCCATCTATGACCTCGTGCTTGGGAACATACCTGGGGTATGTTCAGATCCCGATAAGACATGGTCGGAGAGGAAAGCACCCAGAAGTGCATCGGGGGCGGTCACTCGAGCCCAAGTCGCATAGACAGAGTGGCCGGTGAAATCACTGGAGGAACCAGTGGAGTTGAGTAAGAAGGCACAGGTAGAGTGCACAATGGAGGCCCCAAAGCTTAACCCTTCGACGACGGAAGTCAAGGGAGTGGCTAAACAGAAGCAGCCAATATATGTGGACGGGAGGGGGCATAGTGAGGATCGGTACGGGAATAGACCATAGTTTGGGGACTTTTGGGTCCGTTAAGAGGTGACCGTGCTCCGAATGGACAAAGTAGACCTCGGTTAGTGGGAGTGGCCATACGCTGTAACAATAGTAATGGGTAACGGTCATTGCCGAGTAGACATAGACGGAAGTGAAGTAAAGTGGTTTACCACGCAAGGTTTTTGAGTAGATACCAGAATATAAAGGACACTGAACACAGGTGATCGGCGAGGGGGGGGGGGGGGTACATTTGGCCCGAGAGACCGCAAGGGGTGGCCACAGTAGCCACACAAATACGGCGTTGCGTCTGAGGCAGCGAGATCTGGTACGGCAGGCATCGCCTGTGGGCCTGTAGGTGTTGGGCGAGAAAACGAATGAAATACACGCCCAACGAATATGTCCCGGTGGAGGGGGTGGGGGGTGGGGGTTCTCTAGGGAATAGTAAGGGTCCCACCGCATATGGGAGTATTTAAAGTTAGTGCCTAACATGGAGGTAATCTGCTGACGGTCATGAGCCGGGCGGGGTACCCTATCCAAGGACGGGGGCACGTTAGCGCGGTAACGAGAGTTGGGGCAAGGGGCCCATCGGCTGGCTTGGGTCGGTGTGGATACCCCCTGCTAATATTGTTCATGAGTGTACACAGATACAGGTATGTGTGTGATATAGTAGTATAGTATTTGCAATAGAGAGAGGGAGAGAGAAAGAGTATGGGGGGGGGGGCTGTTGGCTGCATGTGTATCAACGGACCGCCTCCTATTGTGTGCCAAGGGAAATGCGCGCGCGAAGTTGATGTGATTGATGTGAGATGTGGATAGACTTATAGGTTCCAAAGGGGAATCGAGCCAAATTACTAGGGGTTATCTAAGATGCGCGTCAGTGTGCGCTTGCGTGTGACTGTGTGTGTGAAAATTATAAGTATATTGGTGTAATAGCAGAGCGAGATTGTGAGATAGCTCTAAGAGAGAAGTGTGAAAGTGGATGCACGAGAATGCGATCCACTTGGTTTATTTCGAACAACTGAGAGTATGTTCTTTGGCAGGGGGTTGTCAAGGTGATAGCTTAAAGTTCCGATTTTCTTGTTTAGAAGTGTAAATATTTTCGATAATCTCTCTGACTGGATTAAACATAAAACGTAAAGATAGGTATATGCCGACCCCGAAAACCGATTTGTCATTTAAACAGACCAGCAATAATTCAAGCCCTGCTAATTAAGCATGAAATTTAATGTCCATTATTGGGCATTTGTTGAACGCCACATGGGCGGTCTGGATAAAACATTAAAGATGGTAAACGTCAGTGTCCTCCTGCAGTCATTATCCGTGTAATTATGGCCAGTTAATAGGTAACTGTTGTAAAAACAGTACACCACAGAGGTTCTATCCACACACCCATATTATGAATCTGTTTTGTCGCGAATGTCATGAAATATCGAAATGAGAGTCTTTTAAAGGAACTTTAAAGCGAATAATAAATTAAGATAGAACTAAGCGGCCGAGTTCAAGAGGAGCGATAAAATTGAGAATTAATGTTCTGGCTATCGAAATACAAATCGGTGGGTTTCTGGAAAATTTCATTCCAGTCTTAAGGTTTGTAAGACTGTGGGTCTCGGTGGCGGAGAAATGGGGATGTCCCATGCTATATGTTAGAGTAGATGCAGCATCGGTGCGAACGTATAGGCACGTTGTAGTGTAGGCGGGGGAGGGGGGAGCACAGAGCTCATATTTGGAATAGGGGCAATCTCGGGCCTAGGCAGTGGCCATATCTGAGTGTAGAATCGAACATAGAAAGTACAAGTTCAGGGAGCTATTAGGAAGACGGCATACCTGTTGTAGAAAGCAAGACATACGTAGGCAAAGGATGCTTGCCTGTATGGATATTATACTGAGATAAACGCAGGAGGGGGGGGGGGGAGGGGGGCGTTTAACCTATTGGTGGCGACTGCTTGAGTGAAAAGCGTCAAGTGAAGTGACAATAAGCTAGTGGCCGTGTGACGGAAGAGGTAGAGTGAGATTCCGTCACTTGTTGGAGGGGATTCGATATAGTGAAGTGGCAATACGTTAGTGGCCGTGTGTCGACAGTGGTAGAGTGAGATTCCGTCACTTGTTAGAGCAAAGGCGTCCGGATAAAGTGACAATACGTTAGTGGCCGTGAAAGGGTGAAGTGAAGATGGGACCAAAGAGCAAGAACCAGCGAGAAGGAGGAAAAGCCAGCGACAGCAGAGTATGCGAGCCCGCAAGTGACTCAGAAACTGTGTGGGTAGGGGTTGATTTACGTTTTGTTTTCTTATTCATTTAGATCCCATATAAGTCACAAATTACCATATTTATTTATTTATCTCTATATATGTATTAAAACTGTTGTTATTGTTGAACTCCTGTTGATTCATGCTTTTTGACGAAAAGTCACATACCCCTTCGGTATAAGAACCACCCCATCAAAAGTGAAACGAGCGGGTTCGTCGCGGTGAGACATGCGTTCACGCACGGATTCAGGTGACACTCCTTGAGTTTCGGCTGAATACGCGGCGTGAGTCCATCAAGTGGTACTCTTGATGGGATAACTTCATTTGGTGAATTTTGGCCATTAACTGCAACTACCTGGCTTCGCCCTTTCAGGTAATCCTCAAACCAAGATAGTAAACGGCCCCTTATTCCAATTGCACTAAGCATATAAATAGGGCCGGCGTGTCACACTCTGTTAACCCTTTACCCAACGTAACGGCCAAAACCGGCCAGCGCTATTCTCCAAAATCGCCAATTAATTTTCAATATTTCTTTCATTTTTTGTCTCAAAAACATAGGTTATGACCCCTCTTTGGAACGAGCTCGTCGAGCTCGTTCCAATGAGGGGTCATAACCTATGTTTTTGAGACAAAAATGAAAAACATTAGTTATTCAAGAATTTTGTTTGCAAGTGTCGTCTGCTTTTCATGTTAGGTAAAGGGTTAAAAGCCTAATTTGTATCACAAAAAACAAAGCGGATTTCCCTTCAGTCATTTAACCCTTTACCCAACGCAGACGATATCAAAATTTTTTATTTTAAATATCATGTTTTCAAATTTTTCAAAACATTTCACCAAAACTATATCATGTGACCCCTCGTTGGAACGAGCTCAACATATCACATATATGGTTTTGTTGAATGTTTTTAAATTTTTGGAAAAATAATATTTTCTCAACTGCTGAATTTGTATATTACGCGGGCGGATGCGGGCGATTCGTTAGGTAAAGGGTTAATACAACTCTTATGGTATGATCTAGGTCAATTAACTGACAGACAGTGCTATCACCCGGCATAAAGCCAGACTGCAAATCCGTTAGAAGGCTATTATCCATGAGGAATTGAAAGACACGTTTAAATATTATTTTTTCAAATACTTTACTTAAACTACTGGTCAATGAAACGGGTCGATAATTTCCTTTAAAATGACAGAGGACTTTTTATGAGTTTTGCAATCACATTAGCATGCTTCCAAATGGAGGGAAATTTACCTTGAGGCAACGATAAGCTGAATAACCTACTAAAGGGTGCAGCCAATTGCACTGAGGATTTTTTCAAGATTATGTTACTTATTCTATCTGGACCGGTTGCCTTCTTTGCATGGAGATTAGAAAATAGAGTTTTTGAAAGACGGTTGATTCGTACAAAGTTGGACCATCACACCGTGATGATCACTGCAAAATGGAGGAATATTTTCACATTTTGAAATCAAATTTGGGCATGGTGTTAAGACAAGGCCAATCAAGCCGCTCCGAGGCTCGGTGGTTCGAGTTGGGGAGCTTACCATTTGACGCAGACGATTAAAAGTGTCCAGGTCTCTTATTTTCGGGTGAGTTACAGAAAAACATTCACTGTTAAAATCCCCCCAAAATTATACACTTGCCGGTTTCTTGCAATCCGTTCAGGGAGTTTTTCAAGAAAGTATTTTGTGGTCTATCTTCATAAACTAACCCCGCCATTAGAGTTGCAAGGATATATTCTTAAAAACAGATAGAGGGTAATGAAAAAATGTTCTCTAATTTATTTTATGGTTAAAGTTAGTAATATTATGTTCGAAATACGACAATCATTTGGAATAAGGCTAAGGGAACACTTACAGCAACTCAAGAGATGTTCTCAGCTCACTAACAATTTTTTTTCAGATCTCGTCTGTTGCATGTAAAAATTCAAATTGAATTTGACCAGATGACGAATGAAAGGTTTCAGCCCGCCAAAGGCGCACAGGGACGATGTGCGATTTGAAATTCCTTGCGACCCAAATAACTTTATTTGCCTATGAATCCACGAGGGCCGGACGCGAGAACCAAGAATCTTGTTTGGTTTGAGTGTGCGCTCTGGTAGTAGGGTATTGGGGTCAGACCCTCGAGAACCTTGAACTGGAAGGTGACAAGAATAACTACAATAATTCTGCTCTGTATTTTATTTAGAAGCGTGAACATGTTTATAGTAATACTGCAACCGGAGTTTGATGGTTGTTTTAGAAAAAAGAAAAAGAAACTCAAACAGTCGCTGGTTTGGGAGCAGCCCCAGCATATTATCCATAACGGTTATAACAAAGGAAAAAAAATAACCAGTATGTGTTTTTGAAAGCTGGAATGACCAGATCGGAGAAACCATATCATTTATAACTAATAGTTTTTTTGTGCAACGCGACAGTGTTTTTATTGTTGAGACCTATTGTCTTTGTGTGGGTGTTTTATAACTCCGGTAAGGAATAGACCAATCAGTGTTTGATATGTTCAGCATCACAGTAATAAAGCGCAATTGATTCTCAATCACTATGCAATCACTGTTGTTTATAATTGGTTAACTTGATGGTTTTGAAATTCGGAAACTTCCCAAGACTCACGCCGCTTTAGTTAGTTATCATTATTTAAAGTCGCGTGACTAACCAAAATCTAGGGGCCTACCAAACTACTACCTCAGAGACAAAAGTCATTGAGGCTTACCTCGGCAGTCAAACTAACCTATAAGGGCGGATTTCGGGACGATGGCCCCACTGCAACAACAAAATGTGACAGAATATACTTCACCGAAGAGCAACATGGACAACCCCAAGGACAAGCCTCGCTACTCAATTGAGAAATCTACGATGAAATATAAGGGGACCGCCTCGCAAATCTGTGGGTGGGAAGTTGGATTGGGAGAAACCCACTCCTCGCACCATCAATAGCAACAATCACACAACAGTCCCAATATACAGTACGTAAAGAGTGGATTGTAACTAAATCACCCGCGGAGTGGAGTTATCAACAAAACTATAACGTTCAAATTTTGTACATATGGACAAAAAACACAAGCAATGTTTCAGCCAATGGACCTCCGGGTTACACCCGGAGGTCCGTTTGTTGAAACTTTGCCTGTGCTTGTTATGCTTTGCAACAAATTTGCAATTATTGCTTGGGTGGAATCTCCACTCTGTGGGTGATTTAGTGATAATACACTCTCCACGTACTGTACAATAGCGGATTCCTATCTCTCTCTGTCTACAACTTTTCTAATTGAACACTCTCAAATTTTCTTGAAACACTCTAACCAAGAAGCCGCATGGAAAAAGGAGACGAAGCACGGGATGGTTGGAAGAATCTTCCTGCCAACATACACACCAAAACCACCAAACACCAAGCACGATGGTCACGGTTCCGAATCCACTCTCCCTCAAAGGTTGATGGATGACGCCCATCTTTCAAAAACACATATTAGTGAATTTTTTCTGTTTTTGTAACCGATATGGACAATATCATTTGGGGCTGCTCCAACGCCAACGATTTCTTTGTGTTTCTTTTCTTCTTTCTAAAACAAATCACCATTACTGCGATTTCAGTATTTACCATAATTATCCCCACGTTTCTAAGTAAAACACCAGAGCAGATTTTTTGTAGTTATGCACAATTCTATGTCATCTTCCAGTCTGAGGTTGTCGGGGGTCTAACTGCACTACCGTACCACAAGTGCACGTACTTAAACAAGATTCTTGGTCTTCATTTCTCTCTGTCGTGGCTGCAAGCAAAAAAAAAAGGTTTTCTGGTCGCAAAGGATTTCAAATCCCACATACTTCATGTGCACCTTCAGCACACTGAATCTTTCGTTATTTAATTCGTCGGAGAAATGTTGCTGCTGCTCGGACATGGGGAATTTGGTCTCTTCGAGTGTTTGTTACTGTAGGCGTCTCACCGGGTTTTTAGGCACGTAAAATTCAAATTGAAAGAGTTAGACTCAAAGGAAATGTTAGTACAAGGGAATCTTCAAGGAGATTTGGTGACTCGAAAAGGATGTTGACTGGGCGAAGTCTTACGAAACAGTGAATCCAAAGCTTGTAAATGTATACAGGGAGGCCAATGTCCAGGAAATGGCCTACGGAAATGGCATATGCCATAGTTGTGAGCCCAGTGGAGGCAGGGAAGGAAAGTGTATGAGAGATCAAGGTGCCAACACGGAAACTTCGGTACAGGGTGAATGACGAACTGATAAAGGCAATAAAGGGCAGAAAGTTAAAGGTGCTGCGTACAGGAGGAATGGAAAACTCAAAGGGGTGAAAACAACGAGGACAGGATAGAAAAAATGAAGAATACCAACAGGCACGAAATAAAGTAAATACGATTAAAGGCGATAATCAGAGAGTGCGAAATTACAATCTTACTAGGACGATAAGAACGACAGGGCGGTCGAGTTCGAAAGAAACAAAGGAAGTAAATCACAGAGTATTAACCCTTTACCTAACGAATCGCCCGCATCCACCAGCGGAATATGCAAATTCAGCAGTTGAAAAAATATTTTATTTAAAAAAAAATCATCAAAACCATATCACGTGACCCCTTGCTGGAACGAGCTCGTCGAGCTCGTTCCAACGAGGGGTCACATGATGTGGATTTATTGAAAGTTTTTGAAAAATTTAAAAAAATAATATTTAAAATAATAAATTTTGATATCGTCTGCGTTGGGTAAAGGGTTAAAGTAGAGGCAGAAATACAGACAATCAAGACCAAATTATATCAGAACTAGTGAAGCAGTGGGAAAAGATAAACGATAAGCGATGCGGCGGGACATGTGGACCCCCCTCTCCCACCCCCAGAGTTCCACTTTAAGATCGAGGAACATTTATCAAACTTTGTGTGCAGCGAAATAAAAACCGAGCGGGTACAAAAGTGGTCTCAAAATTCAGGAAAGAAAAACGGGATGGATGGACGAAATTCCCAACGGGTTCCTACAAAATGGGGGAGAGCAACTCTGTAAAAGTTTGACAGCACTATTCAATTTAGCCATAGAAAAACAGAGGTTCCAAAAAATATGGAGAGGAAGATAGGTTACATTTATACACAATGGTGGATGTATTGGATAATTATCGGAGGATTTCTGTCAGCAGGAACATTGGAAAACTTTTCTCTAGAGTCCTGTATGGGAGATTAAAGGATGTGATGGATGAGAAAGGGTTTCTGGGGGTGATCCAGAATGGCTTCAGAAAGGGAAGGAGAGTCACTGACCATTTTTTCACACTGACCCAAATGATAAAATCGCCGAGGCTGACACAAAGGAGAGGGTTAGTATGCTTATCGGAGAGATTGGGAAGAATGGGGCACGGGATGTTACCAAGAAGTTCACCTCAGTGTTAAGACGATAGAAGAAGCGTTGACATTTGGGAGAACAGGGCTAATCACTTGAGAGCCGAGATAAATCATCGGCCGGCCAAAGTGTTATTACTATTATATTATTACTACTCATGGTCTCAAATACAAAGGTGTAAGACCTTTGAAAATCAGAGGTCAGATAACGAGATAATTACGTAAACAAATAATAGGTGTACCACGTATAACATATGGTACCGAAGTAATGTCTCTTAACAAAATAGATTTAGAAACTCATGAAAAAAGTATTTCTTTCAAAAAGCGCTATCAAATGAAAATAAGGATGCAATCCAAAGGTGCCGGTTGCCCTGGTTACCTTTCAACTATTGTTTAATACCTTAACTATAATAACTGTACCAAATCAGATACTCTGCTGGACAATCTTGTCTTCTTTGATTGTCCATAAACTAGTTGCTGTCCTCATCGCTAACCAATTTGAATTGTAGACGTCATCTTGGATTACAGCGGCCAAATTGAAACAATAAATTTTTATGAGAATCTCAGCCTGTGCACTCTTTGCTCCCCCGCCCTTGCCATCTAGTATCAGTCTGAAACATTTTTAAATACTGGGTAAGCATTGCGCAGTTAGTACTGACGTCCATGGATAATTTTGGGCGCCATTTGAAAATCGGCATATTATTGCAGCAGGTGTCTCCTCCTAGGCTAAAATCAGTAAAGGCAGACGAATGCCAATTTTGGCGATTTTATTCACCACGCAACGTTTCTCTTAAAATATGGCTTTACGAAAACAGACTACTACATTTATAGTCAAGGAACAAAGATATTGATGACTGTGTTGTGTTCTCCGGAGAAGAAAGGCAAGTAAAATAATATTTCAAAGAAAACCTGTCTCAACTTTGTTTCGTGTCTGCTGGATCGCCCAGTGATGTTTGAACGCGACACATACGGTTCACAGATGATAATATTTCACTACCACATAGAAAATCTGATCTAATTTTAGATAAGAAATTGCCACATGACATGGGAGAATATTTGCTTTAGCGATCACAGAAGTACGCCACTCTTCATGTTGGAAGTTTTGGGTTTTTGCGACAGTCAACCCGCAGAGGTGTCTCAGAGGTCACGGACGCCAAGCACCTTTCCCATTGAGAGCTATTTGTTTTCACGGCCCCCAGTCCACCCCGCGGATCGATGCATGGCGAGATATCGAGGAACTCACAGACCACGAACGACGCAAAGCGGCACATTTTGAGGATTGAAGTTTGAGAAGTTATCCAGTGATGATGTCCCCGGTTCAGGAGTCTCAGTTGCTTCAGGTCTGGTGTCGTGGGATGTTTTCTCTAGTGTTTCAATAATTATGTATTATAAGAAAAAGAAGAACCCAAACAAAACACCGCAGATTCCCCGAGTGCTTTGTTATTTTTCGGGATTGTGTTTATAATAATAATTCTTTGGCCTTCCGCTGACTTGTCGCTTTCCTCCTTTAACGAGGTGGCCTAGATCAACCCAGCCCCCCCCCCCCCTCCCCCGCGAAATTATTCCTTTCTGACTTTCCCCCCTTCGTGTAATCGGTGAAAAACTGTTTCATTAATATGAAAATACGTGAAACGTAATGGTGCACACCCAATATTGTTAATTTCGGTAAATATTGCATGCCCGAATCAAGATTTTTCAGGAAAGAGATGGTATATATCGCAGAAATAGCAGCGATTATGTGAAATATAACAATTTGCCAAAACGTGTTGTACAGCGACATGCAATAAACACAGAACCACACCTGTATGTTCATATGTTTATGTGGCGACAAATATGACAATCGAGAAATTTTGAAAGCGTGCGGAAGGATCAAACTTCAGACAAGCTATAGTAAAACAAACCTTCATTTTTTAAACTGACAAAAGATCATATTCAATGGCAAATAGGTTCATTAGGGTTTAACAACACTTTCAAAAACCAAGGCTATATTATAAGCGGGATTGTACGTCAATTTCAATACCTAAGGTTATTATATCACGTTGTTAGTTCCCAAGATCCTTCCCATCCTTCAATACCTAGACGAGCAAAATAGTCGTACGTGGAGTCACTCGTTCAGGCAATTGCTCCATGTCTCATTTGTTCGATGGCATTCTGGTCGTTCGAGCAATCTGAGAGGGTTAGCAAGCCTGTACTGGTGCTAGTAATGGTACAAGGCCGCAAGAGTGGAAGAAGACTGTGGGATTTGGTGACTACTGCAAAATCTAATTATAGGACAGACGATGGCAATATTGGGAAAATCAGTAATAGTGGTGTTGGAGATATGAAGATCATGGAGAGGTCTAGAACTGGGCAGATGCTAGGAGCTAAATTATCATCAGGTATATATAGTACTGCATCATCATGTCATAGGTATCCTCCGATGAGCATTAAGAGCCGTAAAATAAATCGATCTTTCGATACTCATCTGCTCAATGGGATTTGAGTCGTTCGAGTAGTGACTTTTTCAGTAACTGCTCAAAAGCTTATTTGCTCGATAAGATTCGAGTCGTTCGAATAATACCTAACCCTGCTTGATTGTATTTTGGGTTTGAGGATCATAGAGGACTTCGTTATACACAGGAAAGGCAAAAACAGAGACGGCCAAGACAAAATAGTCTGCTGGGATAGGCAGAAATGGGACCAGTAAAAGGCAAAACAGGCCAGGAAATAGGATAAACCACAGAAAATATCGGGATAGATAAAATACCGAGACTATGGTGCACATCCGAAAGAATAAGTTAATCTTATACAAAGGAATGTGTCTATTGTTGGGCAAAAATAAGAATTCTAGGGGACAACAGATAGAAACCGAATATTTAGTGGGAAATCCGCACTAGTAAAAGAACTTGGATTTATTTGGGAAATTTTACAAAGTATTCGAACAAATACAATTACTCATACCAGGAAACGCACCTTAAAGCACTGTATGCTACTCTTTTAGGCCCAGTATGGAGGAATCCGTGCCAAATAAAGTTGTTTTGATGGTTTAGAGAGATTGGCTGGATGTTTGTGGTAATTCGATGTATTCTAGTTCACTTCAATTTATCCACATGAGACCTCTCATCATTCATTTAGCACTACGTGCTACTATTATAAACCCTAGGTGGGGGTTTTCTAAGTCCGTCTCGATAGTTTTGGATTATTAAGAGGATTGTCGGGTTGTTTGCTGTAATTAAAATTACTCCTATTCAATCGAACACACCCTCCGAAACCACCCCTTTCCTACTAGAAGGTTTTGGGTCACATAGCAACCATGTGCTACCATAGAAACCAAGATGGCGGCCTCAGATCTACAAAATGGATGGCGTACACACGTCTCACCCCAACAAAACGCGCTGCGCATGCACACTAGGACCACGTATCACTATGGGATGTTGTCACAAGATTGCGCTCACGCACGCTACCATGAAAACCAAAAATGAAGGAACTGGGCCACGTGCCTATGACGTCACATGAGATCCGGCCAATGTGGTCGATCGGGTACATGATCTACTACTAACATCAAACCGAGAGATCCACGGTTCGACCCCCAGCAGGGGTAACTGCGTTGTGTCATTGGGCAAGGCACTTAATCACGATTGCTCAAGTGGGGGCACGGTGGCACAGTCATTGGGGCGTTCTGGGGGCACATCCCCCCCCTCCCACAAAACAAAAATAATTCCGATAGGATCACCGATCCAATGTCGAGTTGTGACAGTACAAAAGTGGGTTTAATCATTATCACTTATCATCCGGAAACTAATTGTTTACAATTTACTATGTGAAAGGTCACTGTGATCTTGACCTTTGACCTACTGATTCCAAAATAAATAGGGCTCTTTCTTGCGATAATGCCAACCTACCTATGAAGTTTCATGAACGTGGGTGGAACCATTGACAAATTATCATCTGGAAACCAATTGTTTACGATTTATTATGTTCAAGGTCACTGTGACCTTGACCTTTGACCTAGCGAGACCAAGATAAATAGGTGTCTTCCACTCACCTAGGCCAACCTACCTATGAAGTTTCATGAATGTGGCTTCAACCGTAGTCAAGTTAGCATCCGGAAACCAGTTGTTTACAATTTACTATGTTGAAAGTCACTGTGACTTGACCTTTCACCTAGCAAGCCCAAAATAAATAGGGTTCTTCATCTTACTGATGCCATCCTACCTATGCAGTGTTATGAACGTAGGTCGAACCATTATCAAGTTATCATCTGGAAACCAATTGTTTACGATTTACTATGTTCATGGTCACTGTGACCTTGACCTTTGACCAAGAAAGTCCAAAATAAATAGGGTTCTTCCACTCACCGATGCCAACCTACCTATGGCGTTTCATGACGTGGGTCGAACCATTATCAAGTTATCATCCGGAAACCAACTGTTTACACCCGCCCGCCATTCACCAAACTATAAGTCGAGCTTTGACTTCGTCACAACTTGACTAAATAAGAGGCCCCAAGGGGCTGTAATCGCCCACCTACCAAAGTGGTTCAAAGAAGTATTTGGGGTCACATTCAGTTATACATGGTTCATCAACTCTACAAAGGAATGAAGTGATGAAAGGCAAATTTTATGGAAAAACACTAAGGAATCGATTTGAACAAACCTAACATGCTCCCCATGCCACCCCACCCCGCCCATAGAGAGCCCAAATAATAAGCCAGGGACTCAAATTGAACAAACTTGAACCTGATCCCCCATTAGATGTTATATACCAAATACGAAAGAATTCTGGCCGGTGGATCTGAAGAAAGGGGTTTTAAAAGAAATGTCCTCACATTGCATTAAGTTAAACTTTGGGCTCAAACAGGGAGCCAAAATATTTACCCAGGTAACCAATTTGAACAAAACTGAAACTGAACCACCGCAAGATGCTGCATACCAAATATGAATGGATTCTGACTGGTGAATCTGAAGAAAAAGATTTTTGAAGAAATTCCCTCATATTGCATTAAGTTAAAATTCAGGCTGCCATAGGCAGCCCAAATATAAACCCAGGGACTCGATTTGAACAAACTTGAATCTGCCCCCCCCCCCCCCCCCCCCCCCCATAGATGTTGTATACTAAACATGAAAGGATTGTGACTGGTGGATCTGAAGAAGAAGAAGATTTTTAAAGAACTTTCCTCAAATTGCACAAAGTTAAACTTTAGGCTCCAATAGAGAGCCCAAATACTAACTGAAGGACCCGATTTGTACAAACTTGAATCTGCCCCCCCCCCCCCCACCCCCACCCCCTAGAAATGTTGTACACCAAATATGAAAGCATTCATACCAAATATGCAAGATTTTTAAAGAAATTTCCTCATATTCCACCAAGTTAAAATTCGGGCTCCAAGAGGGAGCTCAATAATGGTTCTGGAAAAGTTGATTTTTTAATTTTTAAAAAAAAATGTATGGGTGCTAGCAGAGTAATGCCCCTTGTGGTTCGGCGCGACAAGGTTATTTGAACAAACTTGAATTGACATATGATAACGAACATGCACACCAAATTTGGTTCAATGTGGTCCAGTAGTTTGGGAGGAGATGTCAATAATGTAAAGTTCAC
Source organism: Pictodentalium vernedei (assembly GCA_031216915.1). NCBI lineage: Eukaryota > Metazoa > Mollusca > Scaphopoda > Dentaliida > Dentaliidae > Pictodentalium > Pictodentalium vernedei. The sequence goes on from CM062297.1 coordinate 131,808,606, forward strand.
GACGGACGGCAAGTGATAAGTTAAGTTCCCTTCGGTAAGCTAAAAATCAGCCATATGCTCTCCCCACCCCCCTCCCTCCAAGTTTACCATTTAGGGAACATCAGGCAAAACATTTTAATATCGATATATTTATACTTGCAGGAAGTATACGGGGGAGGGGTGCGTAATAG